>VDFB02193867.1:410690254-410733140 GCA_007258455.2 Sequoia sempervirens
TCTGGTGTTGCAATTCAGATACATGTGAGCTAATCCTCATCATGGTTTTTCCCTTCTTGGGTTTTCCATATAAATTTGGTGTTCTTATGTGTTTCGTTGTGTTTTTATTACTGTTTCATATGTTTACATTCTGCGAATACATGATAAGGGTTCAAATGATACTGAGAGATTGCATGTTTTAAGTATACAACTGATTTCTCCCCCTCTAAGTTGTCATGGGCACCTAACAATTGGTATTAGAGGCATGGTTCCTTGGAATAAGCTTAACCATTTGAGGTAGATCATGATGGCACACAAAAAGGGTGTCAAAGCTCCTATGTTCAAAGAAAAGAATTATGCCTATTAGAAAGCTAGGATGGAATCTTTTCTGGTCTCTCTTGGATTTGGAGTTTGGAAGTTAGTTGAGAAAGGACATACCTTGACTACTAATGATATTACAAGTGATGATGAGATATAGGATTATGAGAACAATTGGAAAGAAAGAAATGTTATCCTAATTGGTCTTTCTAAATATAAACTTGGAAATGTGATAAGTCTCAAATCTACTAAAGATGTCTAGAAAAATTTGTTGAGCATTTATGAAGGAGATGATAAGTTCAAACAAGAAAAGATGTAGAACAACAAATCCAAATTCAAAACCCTAAGGATGTCTAAGGATGAAGGTATTTATTCCTACATGCTCAAATTTGATGAAGTTAATTCCATCAATGGTCTTGGTGGAAAGCTGGAGGAAAGTGAAGTGGTGAAAAAGGTATTAATAAATCTTCCTAAATCTTATAGTTCTAAAGTTCTGCTATTGAGGAAACTCAAAATTTGGACAATTTTTCTAGAGATCAAATGTTTGGTTCTTTAATTTCTTTTGAACTAAGAGATTTTGGTAAAGATGCACTACTACAAGTAAAGAAACCGCTTTTAAAGTCTACAAAGTAGAAAAGGATTATGAATCAGATCTAGATGATCTTGATGAGGTAGAAGAAAATTTTGTAAGGAGATTGAAAAAGGGCACTAGAAAATACGAAGGTAAGTTACCCTTTAACTATTTCAATTATGGAAAGATAGGTCATTATGCTTCTAAATGTCTAATCAAAGTTGCAAATGGAAAACATAAGGATCATCAAGGTAAATTTGTCAAAAAGAGCTATTATTTTGAAAAAGACAAAGGTGTATCTAATGATGAAGAGTCTGAATATCCTGATGAAGATAGTGATGAATGCTTGTTCATGGATATAAAAATTGGAACTAATTTTACTAATCCTAAAGTATATATGAAGGAAAGTGCTTTGGAAATAGGTCACAAGGTTGAAGGAAATATGGTGACTACTTTTCATGCTAGAGAGTAGAGGAATTACTGGGTAGTTGATAATGCATTCTCAAATCATATGGTAAGTGATAAGCGTAAGTTTTTTAAAATTTGGAAATATGATGGCGGTCTTGTTAAGTTTGGTGATGATACATCTATTGAGATTTGAAGAAAAGGTTCAATTAGTTTTGATGGAAATCATAAAACACGTGATGTTCTTTATGTCAAGTGTCTCTGACATAATCTTATAAGTGTAGGAAAAATGTGTAGCAGAGGATAATATCTTGTGTTTTAGGATGATGGTTGTGAAATCAAAAAATGAATATCTAGTATTTTGGTTGTTGCTAGAACAAGGACAAAAGGTAATGTCTATCAGCTCAAAGGTGGTGGTGTTAAGTGGTTTATGTCTCAAATCAATGAAATTTGTCTATGGCATAGAAGAATGGGTCACATAGATTTGGATAGCCTAGTGAAGATCAGTTCTACTGATGCTATGAGAAATCTACCAAAGATTACAAATCATATAAATGCAACATGCAAATAATGTTAGTTTGGAAATCATACAAATAGGTTAAAGATAAAAAAATATTCTATGTAGGTCCTTTGGAATTGGTGCATACAAAGTTATGTGGAACTACTAGAATAAGAATCTCACATGGTGATAGGTATTTCATGTTATTGATTGATAATTATTCTAGAATGACGTGGGTGAAATTTCTTAAAGAAAAATTAGAAGTTGTAGATAAGTTTAAAGCATTTAAGTGTATGGTTGGTAATGAAATGGATGTGAAAATTAAGTGCTTGAGGTCTGACAGAGGTGGTGAGTTTACTTCAAATGGGTTTAACATTTTTTTGTAAAGATCATGGGTAAAGACACATTTTTCAGCCACTAGGACTCCTCAACAAAATGGAGTTGTGGAGAGAAAGAACATGATAGTTCAAGAAGGAACAAAAACAATGATGAAGGAAGAAAATCTATCAAAGATCTATTGGAGAGAAGCAATTCATACTGTACTCTACACTCTTAATAGAGGTTAAGCATGAATGAACAGTCAAAATATTCCCTATGAGTCATGGTATGGTGAACCTCCTATTATGAAATAATTCAAAGTTTTCAGGAGAAAATGTTATATCAAAAGAGATGAAAACTTAGGATAGTTTGATGCGAGATATGATGAAGGAATATTCCTTGGATACTCTACAAGAAGCAAGGCCTACCAATGCCACAACAATAGGCTAAAGAATATTGTTGAGAGTGAAAGTTTCAAAGTAGATGAAGAACCACATCAAAGTTCAATGCTGATAGAAGAATATGAATTTGATGAACCTCCTTGTAATGAAGAAGAAAAGGATGCAGAGAAAGAAAAAGAAATGATAGTTCAAGAGGAATAAGCTTAAAAAATGATCCCTAAAACCCCAAAGTATGTGCAGAAGAATCATTCTAAAGATCAAATCATTGGAGATAAGAGCAAAGGTGTGCTAAGAAGAAGAATATTTGCTATGATAGAGGAACAATTAAGCTTTTGTTTACTTTATGAAGTACAACCTAAAATAGTAACTGAGGCATGTAAAGATGAGAATTGGATAAAAGCTATGAAAGAAGAGTTAGAGTAGATTGAGAAGAATCTAACTTTGGAATTGGTCCCAAGTACAACACATAAGAATGCGATAGAAACAAAATGGGTTTTTAGGAATAAATTAAATGAGGATGGAAAGTTATCAAAAACAAGGCTATACTTGTGTGTAAAGGCTATTCACAAGTGGAAGGAATTGATTTTCAAGAGACATTTGCTCCAGTGGCAAGAATGGAAGCTATTAGGATGTTTTTGGCCTTTGTTGCACACAAAAACTTCAAAGTATATCATATGGATGTGAAGTTTGCATTCTTGAATGGTGAGTTGGAAGAAGAGGTATACATTGAACAATCAAAAGGATTTCAATTATCAGATGATGTTGATATGATCTTTGATGAGGTAAAAATAACCTCATCAATATAATGAACTAAATACCCTTCCTCATATCTTCTAGTCACCTTTACCTTGCCAATTAATTGCTTTTAGGATTAATGATTCCTTGCTTTTGTGAAAAGATGTATAATCTTTATTTCCTGAAATTAATTGAAATAAGCTAACCCGCGCTAACATAATGGTTTGGTTTCTAAGTATTGTACAAGCTATTATTCACAATCGGTCATCATGCTTAGCCAGTGGATTCAATGCAAATTTCCATATAGTTGAAGACAACCACCAAAAGAATAGGTGCTAAAAGAATAGGGAGTGCATGGTGGATTGATTTTTTGAAGCTTTCTGTTATTTTCGATTAAAATACTTTATGGATCACTCTGAGCCTCTTCAATGCTTTATGTTATGGAATTAAGTCCATTAGTTTGTTAAATTTAGTTGAAGAATTTTTCAATGGTAATATTTACCATCTGAATTATAGGATTTTGTTAGCTATTTTTGTATAAATATGTAAACCGTCAAAAGCAATGATACAGAGAGATATCGTTATGTTGTCATAACACATTTTTGAACTATGTTTCTGAGTTATACTTTCAATATGAATAAAATAAGTTTTTCCCATCTCATTTTGAGTTATTAGTATTGTGAATGGAATCATCTTGAATGGAGTAATATTGAAGTTACAAAGTTTGTGGGATCTAAGCTAAGTGTAGGAGCACCCGAGAGCTGGCCACTTGAGGGACTATAGAGTAGATAGATAAGTATTCCATTTTTAATTCTATTGTTTTCATTTTATAAATGATAGATGTGAGTGAAGTTTATTTTCATGTGTTGATCTCTGTTAAGTTAATCATGTATGTTGTAGTTGAGTCTATAATATTTAGTTCTGTTATCTAAAGTTCCAGAGCACCTACTTTCATTGTCAGTTTCAAGTTCTTAATTTGTTTGATGTTAACTGTTAAGTTTTCTATCCATTTTTAGTTAGATGTTTCATAGCTTATTTACAAGCATTTACTCTTTAGAAATTTCCATGTTTCTTAGTTTAATTATCTCCATGCTCTCTAGTTTAATCATTATACTTTTTAGATTAATAATTTCCTACTTTCTAGTTTAGTGGCCTCTTAGTTCAAAAGTTTCATTTGAATTGTTCCAAACACTTAGAAAATTTAAGAGAGATAGTCAAGATGCTTTCTATTCACTACCTGGTCGATACAATTGATGCATTTTTCAACTAAAGAGATGGGACCTAATGACAACCTATCACTTTTTGGAGTCGTTGTTGGGGAACTTCCTTTTCTAGTGTTAGTAGGAGATACCTTGAATACCTCTTTTAGGAACAAAAATAGTCCTTTGGATTCCTTTTTTGCATGGTTGGGAAATGAGGTCCCCATGGAAGATTCATACCAAAAACCCCCCAAAATGACATTCCAACCACAAGTAGGGAGGAAGAAATCTCAACTCAAGAACTTATTGAAGAATTGATCAAGTAGGATCAACCTGAGACCTTCCTGCATACCCCGGAAAGAGAACACATAGTTGTAGAGGGGCATATTCCTTTGCGAACTCTAGAACCTTACCCATTTGAGTGAAATTTTGAAGAGGAACAAACTCTCTTCAACATCATGGATGACAGTAGAAATGTCGCTAACCCTCCATCGCCGTGCATATTCACTTATCTTATTGCTATCGATGCAGATGATGAGACAAATATAAAAAATATCTTGCTAGCCTTCTTTCCAACCTTCTGAGGTTTATCTTCCAATGCCCCTAACTAGTTTCTATTTGAGTTTAAAGTCTTGTGTTAGACATATGACTACAAGAATGATAACCAAAAACTAAAGCTTTTTCCCTCCACTCTGAAAGACGCGACAATGAACTAGTCCATGGGATTAGCTTCAGGATTGATAACCTCCTAAGATGACATGGATTTTGCCTTCCTGGATAAATACTAGAGTTATTATAGGGTCAACAATAGGAAATAGTTATTCAAACTAAGGAAAAATGAAGGCAAAAGTCTAGAGGATTACCTAGATAGGTTTATCTTCTTATCTAAACGATGTAGTGGAGAAGCCATAAGTTTAGAGATTTTGAAGACCATATTTCTCAAATGTCTTGATGAAGATGCTTGAAGGATTTTGGATTTAATGGGAAAAGGAGATGTGTCCCAATTGGGACTGAATCATATCGTTGAATTATGTCAGAATTTCTCTAGTACTCAAGGAGGTATCTGAAAGTCTACTCTTTTTAAAGGTTCCAATGAAATAGAAAAACTACTTGAGGAGATAGCCAATCTGAAGACTAACATTATTGTTCATTTAAACACCACGTTAGATGGAATATAGGCTAAAATACAAAATCATAAGACCCTATCCTTCTACTGCCTAGGTGTTGAAACAAATATCAGTTACAAGAATTCCCTTTGGAAAAAAATGGCGTTTGTCAAGTTTGTGAGAAGAGTCATCCCACTCACTAGTGTGAGATTTTGAATACCATCAAGAATTCTAAGAAAAAAACATCTCTGGTTGAGGAAGAGATCAACGTTGTAAATAAAAGGACTGGAGGGAATTTTTCTTATGGCCAAAACTCAAACCCTTTTTGGAGGTCTCAAAACAACTGGAATAATAATCACTGGGAAACAACTTGGCCTCAGGCACCACATCAAGCACCACCTAATTAGGGAAGTTATCCTTGGGGACCACCTAAATGGGTAAATTAGTCTTGGGGAAACCCTTAATGGTCCAACTAGATTCAACAATAGTGGTATCCTCAAAATCTTGCTCTTCAATGGAACCAACCTTAGAATTAGTTTTATACTAGTCCCAAAAGAATGCTTAATCAACAACCAAATATTTTACCAACTCCTCATAACCCTAAAAAAATGTGCAAGTTAACCAACCACAAATTCCAACACAGCCTATTCCAAACCCAAAGAACAATCATCAGAATACTCTAGTGTATTCCACGAAAGAAGACAATGTTACTGGACTTAACGCTATACACTCTGGAAATCTACAATTAAGATCTGGAAAAAAACTTTTGTAGCCTACTATTGAAGATATTTTGGATGAACCTATTAAGAAGTCTGCTAAAGCCACTAAACCAACTTCCACATCTTTAGAGCAAGCCCCAAAAACTACCCAAAACAAGACCTTTCCGCCAACTCCAGCTAGAGCTCTTGACCTACCTCAGGAGGAGGGGGTCCAGTCTCCAACTGATCCTTTCAAGGACTCCATTCCTAAAGAGAAAATTCAAGCTCCTTTTTTAGAGCATCTAAAACCAACCATCTTGAAAAATCCTCCAGAAATCTCCTCGTCCACATAAACTGTGTTGATACAAGAAATCAAACAATTGCAAATTGAGGTTCCTTTGCTACAAGAAATTAAGGAGATTCTAGAGTTGAACCAACTAATCAAATAGTTGTGTATCAAAACTCTGTGAAGGAAACCAAAACAGATAAATATTGTTCACATAAATGGTTACCTAGCTAGATTTTTGGTTGGAAAGACCATTGCTCTAAAATATGATGACCCATGTAGTCCACTTACAATAGTAACAATCAATGAGGTAGCAATACCTAATGCACTTGTGGACTTGGGTGAAACCATTAATGTAATGACTGTTGATGTAATGGAAAAGTTGGGGCTTACTAATTTACATCCCACAACTATAGTCTTGCAAATGGAAAGCCAATCCATGGCCATTCCCAAGGGCATCATCAAAAACATTCTTGTTAAGGTTGATGGATGGGAATATCCAATGGACTTTCAAATAATTTAGTCTCTTACGCCCAAAGACAGTTATCAAATAATTCTAGGAAGACCATGGTTGGCTACTATTTTAGCCAAAATTGACTACAGAGAGGGAGGAATGACAATTTCACATGGTCCTAATAGCAAACATTTATTCTTGTATCCTCCCGCCAAGCCTTCTGAATATAATAAAGTACGGGATGATGAACTAGAAGGTCCCAATGGACAGCAAAATTTAGCTTGAATGGCCATGGTAGTCATCAAACAATATGTTGAAGAATTAGAGTATGGATTGGAAAATAACATGGAAAATATTACCATGGATTTGGGTGATGAGGAGATGTTAGACCTAGAAGAGATCCTAAGAGAACCAACCAACATAGACCACACTAAATTTGATAACGCAAGTTTCATAGGATTAATTTGTCCTTTGGAAAATATAATTCTAAAAATAGATCATTTCATTGAAGAAATTACTAGACTTCATAGAACCATACCTCATAGTTGTCCCCTTAACACTTTGAAAAGATCAATGTACATTGTCACATCGAACCATCCAGGTGTTGAAACCATTATGTTGCTACCAAAAAAAAATTTGAACATTAACAACTGGTTGACTAAGCTAGAAGAACACAAATTGTTTGATATCCTGGGGAATAGATCTAAATATTTTTCTTGGGACTACACAGATATGAGAGGAATCCACCTAAGTGTATGTACTCATCATATCTATACCATGGATGTTCGACCTATTTTCCAACCAAAACGAAGACTCAATCCTACCTTGAAAGATATCATTAAAACTAAAATTGAGAAACTCCCACAAGTGGGGTTTATTTATCCCATTTCTAACAGTAAATGGGTTTCACCTTTGGCTGCAGTACCAAAGAAAAATAGGAAGTGGAGAGTGTGCGTAGACTATTGGGAACTTAACAAAGCAACCCCTAGATATTATTTTCCCCTACCATCTATTGACTAGGTTTTGGATAACTTGGCTAGGAGAAAATATTTATCATTTTTGGATAGATGCAATGGTTACAACCAAATACAGGTAGCAACAAAAGACCAGGATAAAACAAATTTTACTTTAGCTTGGGGAACATTTGCATATTGAGTTCTTCCTTTTGGGCTATGCAATGTTCTTGCAACATTCTAGAGAGCTATCCTGGCCATATTTACTGAGTGTGTGGAAGTTTATATGGATGACTTCACTGTGTATGGTTCAACCTTTGATGAAGCCCTCCAAAGTCTAGAAAAAGTGTTGAAGCAATGTGAGGATCATTTTTTTTCCATAAGCCACAAAAAATGTCTCATAATGGTAGAACAAAAAATAGTACTGGGACACCATATTTCAGTTGAAGGGATAAAATTCGATCCTAAGAAAATCAAAGTGATACAACTTGTGATGCCAAAAACCCAAATTGATGTTAGAAGTTTCTTAGGGCTGTTGGAATCAAGCAACGCTGAGAGGGGGGGTGAATCAATGTTGTGCAATTTTTAATTTTATTAATCTGATCTCTAAAGCACTTACAACGTTCAACCAAAATAAAGATGCATGAACATAAGACATATAACCACAACACCATAACACAAGAATTTTTTTTTACATGGAAACCTTATTAGGGGAAAAACCACGGTGGAGGTAAATCCACAATATGTTCTGAGTTTAATCAAAAGAAAAGTTTACAAAATGAGAATGCACTTGCATTTAGGCACACTGCCTAGAGCTCACTGCTCAAAAATAGAAAGGCTCACTTCCTTACAAAAGTTTAAAATACTTCTAAAGATTTGAGTTGAGAAAGTAGCATCTACAAATGCTTGATTACAGTTCTGGTTAGGCTCAACAATCGAATTCTATACCTTCTGATTGATTTTTCTCTTCTACTTTGTTCTCCTTCAACTCGCATAAAAAATCCTTAATGCACAAGTGCAACCATGCATAATTACTCTACTAACCTTCTAACATTCACAACATACAACAAATCACATCGAACATATATCAAAATGATATAATCAATCACTTATATATATATATCTGCTACAGAGGATTTAATTGCTTCATGTCGGCTTCAACAAAATAAGAAATATTGACAAATTGTTAGCTCAAATCATGCGTAATATTCAATGTGCATCCACAAAAGTTAGCCATAACGTAGTGAGGACCCAAATCAAAATGCTCAAACACAAAAACACTTAAACAATAACTCCTCCAGTATCCACGACACACTACATCCACCAAGTTGGCCTTCATACACTGATGAACAAAAAATTAGTCAACCGAATCTTCTAACTTACACTCAAATTGATACAAGGCACCAAGATTTATAGATAATATAGATAATGCATTGACCAATCATCCCTAAAATCCACAACACAAAATAATAACATAAAATTTGCTTATGAATTGAAGAACACAAATCTATTGGATGCTTTGTTCTAACTTAACAAATGATCACTGATCTTTAATCTGTCTTCATGTATGATCAAATGATGACATTGAGATTGAATTAATGACAAGGGTTTCCATCAATGACAACACCATAAAACATGTGCAGTGTCTCTTGCTAACAATCTCCCCCTTTGGCATTAATGGAAACACTTAGTGAAAAATGACTAAGTGTCGGATCAGTACCAACATAAGTACACTGCCAACCAAAACTCCAAAAATATCTTCATCATAGCTCAAAAATATAACTCCCCCTTAGATGAATATACATTGTTCACTGTTCTATTCTCCCCCTTTGACATCAATGGCAAAGATGGGGAATCTGCATACAAAAATTCTCTAAACAAATAAAAAATTCAAACTGCATATGTACAAACTTGTTTCAACAACTTACACAAACTTGAAGATATCTGGAAAATTTGTCTTCAATAGGTTCAAGCCTGTGTCCCAATACTTCTTAAGGATTTCTAAAATAGTTATGTGACCAAAGAGTAAATAATAATGCATCTCTACAGATTCAAGGTTCAGCGGATCACTAACCACCAAAGCATCGTGTGCTTCCTTTAAACCATTCAACATAGTTTCCATCTGTGGACCAATTAGGCCTCTAAGTTCACAAGCTCTTTCCACAACTCTGTCATTTTTATGCTTCAAACTTTTTATCTTGTCAAGTAGGGCTATAAATTGACCTTCTTTCTCTCCAACAAAAATAGTTAAAGGATCAAAGGCATCAAAAATAGCAGCTAATTGTTTCTCATGATCCTTAATCTTCTTCTCATTGTACTTACTAAGTTTAGAAAAAGACAAACACAAATTATAAATCTTTCCACCTTCAGATAGAGCATGTTGAACATTTTTCACATAGGTAGCTAACAAAGATTTATCATTAGTTATCATTCCTTTCAATCTACTGAACCTTTTGCCATCAAATTCCTTTTGTACCTTGACCAAAGCTGACTTTTGAGGTGACTCAAAATGAGTACTTACTGAATTAATAAGTTTCTTCAACTCACCAGAGGAAGAACTAGATGGATCCTTAACATGAGTAGGCATGATCTTCTCTAGAATACTAGATGCAAGATTCAATAACTCATTGTCCTCAATGTGAGACTTTAGAATTTCTTCTCTAGCCTTAGCCTGTGCAAATGATGCAACTTTCATTTTCTGAATTGAGCACAAAGTAGACAAATGAATAGCACCTTCTCCCAACTCAAGATCAAATTATTCCTTTTGTTCTTCCAAAAATTTCTTCATTGCATCTGTAGTGTCTCTTGCTTCCACTAGAACTCCCTTAACTTCAACCTTCTTTTTCTCAACCACTGTTTCCTCAGCCACAAATTTTTGCTTGACATTTGTAATTTTAAACTCTTCAACTGATATCTCCTTTTCTTCAACCGACACAACTTTAGGAGCTTCAATCTCCATAGGTACTTCTGAATCATGCACACCAGGAGGAATCTGAATGTCCTCAACTGTAACCTCTTCATTTACTAGACTAGATGAAATATCTTCCACATGCACTTCTTTAGAAACAACATCAATTTTGTTATTTAATAAAACTTCCTTCATAATTCTTTCAATTTCTTTTGCAACCCATTCAGTCCTACCCATCATAAGCTTGTTTACTCTGTTTTTTCTCTTATATTCTCTTTTTTTTTCTTTTAGGACTATCTTCATTTCCTAAATAGACATTACCAAACTTATATTTGTAAGAATTCATTCTCTCAGCTGCTCTTCTTCAGTTATAGCATTAACTCTCCCCATCTCCAAAATTTCATACAATTCCTTAGGCAACTGTGCAATTATCTCAACAAGAGTCATATTGAAATTGTTCAAATACTATATTGTAGCCTCCTCAAGAACTCTTTGACCAACACTATCAAAGGTACCATACACTTCACATAGGGGCTTAAGATTACCATCCTTGATTATACCTCTCTCAACTTCCTCTATAGACATACCTGGTTTGCCAGGCTTCATCTTCTTCTTTGCTTTCTCCTCTTCACCAGAGGACAGATCCTTAGTGACTATTGTTGCTTGAGTGCTCATATGCTTTATTTCTATAACTTCTTCATTAGATTTTTTCTCTTCATCTTTTGAAATAGTTGTATACAATATTGTGCTCTTGTCCTTCTTCCTTTTACTAGATGTCTTAATTTGAGCTTTTACAGGGGCTGAATTCTTTGCATGACTGAATAGGGGTACAGAGCTCCTTGTTGATCTAGTTCAAGCAGAGGATGTTGCTAGTCTAGTAGATTCAGTTTTAGTAGGCTCTTTTCCTTTTTTAGCTTCAGCTTGTTCTCTCATCCTTTTGGCTTCTCTTACAACTTCTGCAAAGACTTCCACTTCTTTCCTTACTCTTTGGACTATCATTGGTTTCTTCAACTACTCATGGACTTGCATTTTCTTCTCTACATATGTTCCAAACCTCTCTTCAGATGGATCCAAAGGCTTACTTAGCAAATGTTGAGCATATAGCTCCAAGATTCTTTCCTCAACTTCATAACCCATTGGCATAATCCAAACGGTTCTAGGTTCTACAACTTCCATCAGGCATTGATCAATATCCACCATAAATTAGATTGTGACCTTGTAGTTCTCCATAATAGAAGTAGGAATTCTTTCCCTAGCTTGCATTACATTCTGAAAGTTTTTGAAATATCCCCATATTGTAGTTTTCTTGGCTTGCATATCACCAATTCCATATAAGATATCTCTAATCTAAACAACAACAGGCTTATCATTTTTCCAATGCACTTTCCCGACTCCCAGAACTTGATTCATGAAATAAAAGAACAAAAATAACAACAAATTACCATATTTAAATGAATTCTTCTTGTCTTTCTTGATCTTACCAAGATTCTCCATAAGCTAACTTCGAAGCAACTCACATAAATCATACTTTTCATTCTGCTTCACCATCTGATATGCTACATATATGGCTATACTAGATACAAATTTTTCTCGGCTAGAGTGATATATCTTGTAACCAATGACCATCAAGGAAAATTTCACACCCACATCAATGATATTATCAATTTTCATCGCTCTTCTATCAAATACGGAACTAGTTGCATCAATGACTATTTGATTCTTCATGAACTTCAAAATCGACAATCCACCAGAGGAATTTAGGCCTGTAATAGTGCTTATGGCTTCTTTTGTAATCTTGAAAGGTCAACTGAACCACATAAATTCTGCATGAACTCAACTTAAGATATACCAAACCCATTCGTTTTCATCAAACATAGGGAATTTCACAATCTACGTGAATTTCTTCTCCTATAGGGTTTTGAATTCAGGCTTAACATAGAAATCCTCTCCAAAAATATGTTGGGAATATAGATTCAACAAATACAAGCTCCCTTACTCCTCAATATTAGCATGAATGTATGCCCTAATATCTTCGATATGCAAGATGTCGTACATAACAAAAAAAAAATGCACCTAAGGGCTCAGTCTCAACAAGCTTGAAAGGATGCCACTTTAATTTAGGATGGGGTCTATCCTTGACTTCAACTACCAATGGAGTAGCCATTTTCACAAATTTTCTTGAGAAATACCTTTTTTCCGGATTAGGGTTTGATCTTCGAATCGCCTTCACACTTGAATCCTCGCCAAATTTTTCCAAAGTTTGCTTCAGAGCACTCCAAACTTCTTCTTCTCAAAATGAAAAGTGACAAATGAAAGATGGAAATGACCTTTTATCATTCAGACACTTAACCTTTTTGACACAATACCTGATTTTTCCCCAACTCATTTGGATACCCTGTTTCCAAACACTATATAAGATAACTCTTCTGCAAACCTTCAATTATGTATAAATGCTTTCTCCAACTATTCAACAACATATGTAGATTATCAATGTAATCGCTGCACTCATCCACATCCTGGTATCAATTAATGGAAGGGAGTTTGAAGGATTTTCTTGACAGCCCCCCTAGGCCATAGGCCTTAATCTAATTCTCGGAGGAATTACTAGAAGCTAATTTTGGTGTTAGCTCATTTTCTACAACATAGGAACTCTTCTTCACCCATGTCTTCTTCATCTACTTCCTGATTTGATCTATAGTTTCTTTCCCTTTTCCTTTTTATCCTTCTGCATGTTTCTTCTTTGATTTATCTGACATTTTCTACAAAATCTAGCAATATGACATGTTTTGTTGCAATTGTAGCACACCACATTTCTTTGTCCAGACTACTTGTTCCACTTATTTTCTCTTGATCTATATTGGTTAGAAATATGGCCAAATCTATTGCATGCATAGCATCTAACATCTCTGTAATAGTTGTTCATCATATTTCTACATTCATTTGACTTACGACCATACTTGTTACGATTAAAGCACTGACCGAAGAATGATGGACCACTTGAATTCATTCTACTTATACATTGAGTTGCCATATGACCAAATTTATTGCAAACATAATAGTTACCATTAAATATTTTAACATTAGGTTGTCTTACTGGATACCTTCTAGGTTGATTCATCAAATTTCCTTGTCTAAATCTCCTTTGTCTAGATCCAGAACTTTCTCCTTTCTCATATCCAAGATCTTGCTTATCACCATTAGTTGTTTGAATTTTAATCAGTTCATCAAGCTTGGCTAAGATAATCTTGAGCTTCTCCTTGAATTCATTTGAAATAGTAAGTTCATCTCTAAGATCATCAATTTTCTTTTCAAGCTCTTCTTCATTGTGTCTGGATTGTTCTAGCTCAAGTTCCAATTGAATGAATCCATCAGTAATTTGACTGCATTCTTCAAATTTCTCTTTCAAGGATTGAGCAATCTTCTCTTCATTCCTCTTCATGTCTTCAATCTCCTTGGTCAACCTCATCATAATAGATTTTGTCTCATGCTTTAGGACTGCATTATCTTTGGAAAACTTTTCACATTCTTCTATCTTTTCCTTCAGGGCTTGACTCAGTTGTTCATCTATAATGTGTTTATTGTCTTCCTGCCTAATCTAATCACAGACCCTTCTCTTCTCCCGAGACTTGTTGATTTTTTTCTTTCAATGACTCAATGAATCTCTCAGCATTCATGAGATTTTCTTGTAATTCCTGGACTTCAGATTTTTCCTGATCAAGATCATCTAAGGCCACCATAAGTTTTTGTTGAAGACTGCTTGAATCCATTGAAACACTTTCCAAGATCTTCCCTAAGCTTTTAAAATTCTTCCGAGGAACTAAGCTTCGATACCAATTGTTGGAATCAAGAAACACTAAGAGGGGGGGTGAATTAGTGTTGTGCAATTTTTAACTTTATTAATATGATGTCTAAAGCACTTACAACATTCAACCAAAATAAAGATGCATGAACATAAGACATATAACCACAACACCATAACACAGATTTTTTTTTTATGTAGAAACCCTATTAGGGGAAAAACCATGGTGGAAGTCAATCCACAATATGTTTTGAGTATAATCAAAAGAAAATTTTACAAAATGAGAATGCACTTTCTTTTAGGCACAATGCCTAGAGTTCACTCCTCAAAAATAGAAAGGCTCACTGCCTTACAAAATTTTGGAATACTTCCAAAGATTTGAATTGAGAAAGTAGCATCTACAAATGCCTAATTACAATTCCAGTTAGCCTTAACAATCGAATTTTGGACCTTCTGACTGATTCTGCTCTTCTGCTCTATTCTCCTTCAACTTGCATCAAAAATCCTTAATGCACAAGTGCAACTATTCATAATCACTCTATTGACCTTCTAAAATTTGCAACATACAACAACTCACATTGAACATATATCAAAATGATATAATCGATCACTTATATATATCCGCTACAAGGGATTTAATCGCTTCATGTCAGCTTTAGAAAAATAAGAAATATTGAAAAATTGTCAGCTCAAATCATGTATAATATTTAATGCACATCCACAAAATCTTGCCACAACATAGTGAGGACCCAAATCAAAATGCTCGAACACAAAAACACTTAAACAATAACTCCTTAAGTATCCTTGACACACTACATCCATCAAGTCAGCCTTCATACACTGATGAATAGAAAATTAGTGAATTGGATCTTCTAACTTACATTCAAATCGATATGAGGCACCAAGATTAACGGATAATGCATCAAAAAATCATCCCTGAGATCCACAACACAAAATAATAACATAAAATTTTCTTATGAATCGAAGAACACAAATCTACCAGATGCTCTGTTCTAACTTAATAGATGATCACTGATCTTCAATTTGTCTTCTGGTATGATAAAATGATGACATACGGATCAAATTACTTACAAGGGTTGCCATTAATGACAACACCATAAAACATGTGCAGTGTCTCTTTCCAACAAGGGCATGCTAGATACTATCAAAAATTTATAGAAAACTTCAGCAAGATTGTAACCCCTATGTTTTCCCTTCTCTACAAGAATGTAGAGTTCATCTAGACACCTGAATGTCAATCATCATTTGAAATCATTAAGAAGAAACTCATCTCTGCTCATGTCCTTGATGGACCTAATTGGAACCTTTCGTTCCATATTTATGTTGATGCATCCAATAATGCTATTTGAGCAGTATTAGGACAAGAAGATGAGAATGGTGGAAAGTGTGCTATATATTTCATTAATCAGAATTTGAATCCAACAGAAAGGATTTATACCACAACATAGAAAGAATTCTCAGCTATAGTACATGCAATTAAGAAATTTTGAGACTACATCACAAGATACAAAGTAACGATGTACACAGACCACTCAACCATCAAATACCTTATGAACAAACCTATATGAATGGGAGGATAATCATGTGGTTATTGCTTCTCCAGGAATTCAAAGTAACAATTATTGACAAACTAGGAAAGTTCAATGTAGTTGTAGATTTATTATCCCAAATTAAACAAGATGATGGTGATTGTGCTCCAATACAGGATGAGTTCCCAGATGAAATTTTGTTTTTCATCTCTACTAAAAATCCTTGTTTTTTTGATATTTCCAACTACTTAGCCATGTCATAAGTACCACCTAATTCTACATCAAAATAGAAGAAACACCTTGTTAGAGAAAGTGACCCTTTCAAATGGATTAATGGGATCCTATTTCGATGGGGGCCTAATATGGTTCTACGACATTGTGTTAGAGAAAATGAGACCTATACTATCCTTAGAGTTTGCAATGATGATCCTTCTAGAGGGTATTATTCTACTAAGGGGACATCCCTTTAGATTTTAGGTGTAGGATATTACAAGACTTCTATGCATAAGGATATCAAGAAATATGTTCATAGATGTGATGAATGCCAAAGGGTAGGAAGACCAACTGCATCTAATGAAATTCCCCTACAACCTTAGGTCATCCTTGAACCATTTGAAAAATGGGGATTGGATTTTATCGGTCTTGTAGACCCTCCTTCACAAGGAAAAGAATACATTATATTATGTACCGACTATCTGACTAAGTGGGCAGAGGTTCAAGCTCTATGAGTTTCTAGGGAGGAACAAGTAGCTAATTTTCTTTACAACAAAATTTTCCTTAGATTTGGAGCCCCTTGGACAATTATCATCGATTAGGGTCCCTAGTTTATGCCTAAGGTTTTGTTAGCCTTTACCGATCATTTCCAGGTAAGCCATAAGAAGTCCTCACCCTACCACCCTCAAGCAAATGGTCAAGTAGAAGTCACTAATAAGGAGCTAGAATTTTTTTTAACAAAAATAGTTTCATTAGGAAGGAAAGACTGGGGTAGAAAACCACCTAAAAATATTTGGGCTTATAACACCATGTGGAAATCAACTACCGGTTTTATTCCATACGAGTTAGTTTTTGGGAAGAAACCTCTCTTACCCATTGAATTTGAACTCCAAAATCTTAGGACAACCATGGAGTTAGGTATAGATATTAAGCAAGCCTAAGTAGAGAGAGTCTTACAACTTAGTGAGTTGGATGAATTCCATTTGGACACCATCCAAAAAAATGAGTTGGTGTAACAACAACACAAATTCTGGCATGAAAAGCATAGCAAGGAAAGGGAGTTTCATAATGGGGATTCAACGTTGTTTTTCAATTCCAGATACAAAGATCGCCAGGGTAAACTCAAAACTCATTGGATCAACCCATATGAAATTTCTAAGGTATTTTCAAATGGTGTGGTGTAGCTCAAGCCCATTGATGGTGATACCTGAACTCTCCTAGTTAATGGACATTGGTTATACGTCTACCATTAACCTGTTAATGAGGAATTTACAAAAATGGTAGAAATGTAGGGAGAAATCCAATTCATTGACTCTACTATGGTGGAGTCAATATAGTTTTTATTTATGTTTCCCATTTTAAAAAAATCATGTGTATGAATTTACTTTATTTTAGAGCATTTCTTTCAAATTTTTCATCCTTTGGACTTAGCTAAATTTTGTTTATATTTTGCAAGGTTTCATTTTTCAACAAACACAAATTTTGACGCATCTTGTTGCGGTGCTCTGGAACTTGTTGGCACGTCTGCTATTGTGCTTTGAAACTTGCATAACTGACTTTTTCCATCCCTCATTTTGTTCTTGCATTCTGTTGCATCTCTTAGCAGTGATTTAGATAGTCAAAGTCCAAAGTCCTATACTTTTCTTCCTTTTTCTAGCTGCATCTGCCAATGATACTCCAAAAAATTTCTTATTGCATTATGGTTGCATCTTTCAACATTGCTCTAGAATTTTGTTGTTTCATCCTTCTAGTAGCATCTTTCGACGATGCTCTGTAAATTTTTGGTTGTTGCTTTGACTGCATCTTTCAACAATGCTCTAGAAATTTTCGGTTGCTACTCCAACTGCATCTTTTGACGATGCTCTAGAAACTTCATTGCTACATTTCAACGACATCTCTCAACAATGCTTTGAAACTTTTCCACTTTACTTTTTCCCTCTTGGTGCATCTTTCAGTTTGCTTGAAAAAATTTCATCCACCTCAATCAAATTTTTCAATGATGCTCAAAATTTTTGTAAATTCTTTTCCTTTTTCAATGCTTTGATTTTTCCAAAGTTCTACACATGCCCATTATTCAAAAAATTTCATCATTTTGGAATCCATTCCCTACATTCCATTTTTCCCTATATTATCATATCCTTTCATAAAAAATGAAAATTATTATGACAACCATTTTTTCATAATAAACTTTGCCATAAGTTAACTGTCCCATCCACGTCATAATAATTCACAACCACCCTCGCCAAATCATACAACTATCCTGTTACATTATCCAAAGGAAAGTGATGTTCAATTTAATAACATGACTTAAGGTACATACACTTTTCACTTAAAGTAAGTAATTATTTTGAATAAAGATTAAATAATTGGCATGAACCATTACCTTTCCAAATATAGTAAATTGTGTCATCACATGATTGCTTGTAGTACACAAATCTTTGCATAATTTCCCATGCAAAATAATCATGATCATACAATAAAGCTCAAGTAATAAAATTAATTCCTCTTCCATCAATTGTATCAAAATTATTTTCTCTTGCATCTGCAAATTCAGTTGTTTAAACAAGTTTCTTTGAGCACCGGTATTTCCACAGAATTGAGCAGATCAATAAGAGAAACAAAGAATGGGAGGAGCTAAAAAGAAGTTTGAACCAGCTTTAGCGGATAAATTGTTGGCATTAGGAAACATTGCAGGCTTGTTTTAGAAATTTGGGTGGCTATAATTCATAAAGAAGTTTGAGGGGCATACTGAGCAATTAGTAAAGGAATTTGTAGAGAATTTTGCAGATAGATAAACTGTGGTGCATGGCAAGCATTTCCGGGTAAGTCCTAAAATCATTTCCTGTCTTTCTAGTTTGGAAAATAGATGTATTAATTTGATTAAAACTACCAATATTACTTATCATAGAATGGTAGAATTATTTCATAGAGAAGGAGAACCTCAACCTCTTATAATGGTAAGTACTAGAGGACAAAACAAAGGTTTCGAAAGAATTTCTATTCCAGAACCTTGGAAAACCATTGTTGTTTGGATAGATACATATTTTACTTTTGAAGGACAAGTAGCAATGGTAGTATTTCCCCCTTTTCGTCTACTTACCCATTTGTGCGCTGGAAACTTTACCTTATGTGCTAGAAACCCCTAGGAAATTAGAAAATACAAAAAATGTACATTTCAGAGATGGAGAAGAGCCTCCTCGCAAGAGGAAGAGGTGAACCAAATTAACATTACAAAAAAATCCTCCTTTATGGAGAATTAAAAGGTTATTTTCTAAGTCTAGTGAAACTGTGGCTTATGATACAGGAAGTACCTCTAAAAAGAAGAATCCTAGGACTAAAGCAAAAACATTGGAAACTGATAATCAGCCTAGTGAGGAGGAAATAAGAGGAAGTGAGAAACAGGCTAGTCAATCTCCTAGGGTTGAAGAGGAGAAAATTTCATCTCTAAAGAGACAAGAAGAGGAAAGAGTATAATCACCACATTATGATATTGAGGATGATCCAATGGGAAAGTTGTCCCCCTTAATTGATAGAATTGTTAAGCTAGGTTCATTTGATGTGTATGACAAAGGAAATGTACTTAGTGCTGAGGGAAATGTAATTAATGATAATATTGAAATCCCCAATCTGAATTTTTATGTTAATACAGGGGATGAGGAATTTTCCTAGAGGGGAGTGGAATTAGAAAAATTAAAGACAAAAATTGATGAATTAAGATGCTAGATGCAAAGAAATGAGGAACAAATCAGCCAACAACAAGGGGAAATTGAGGCACATACTGTAGTTATAAGAAAAATAGATCAAGAATTTGAGAATTTGAAAATGCAAATGGAACAGAAAGAAAATATCATTGAACAATTACAATTTCAAATTCAGTAGAGGAATGATGAAGACAAAAAGCATGTGATTGATAAATCTGAAAAAGATGAACAAATTAACAGCTTAACAAACAATTTTATGCAAATGTTTACTAATTTTGAGGAAGAAAGGAACAAACATAAAATTGAACCTAATGCCTCTTTTAGTAGAATTGTTGAATTAGAACAAGATTTGCATGAAAGTGATACCAAGCCTATCATGGAGTCTAAGGGAACACAAACTAAACAAATTGTGATGGAATGGTTCTAGGTATGTATACCTCCATTACTAATGAAATGGATGGAAAGATGCTATTTTCTAAGGGAGGTGAATTACTATTAGCTTGTAGAAGACCATCTAGGATATATTCTATGTTTCTCAATGAGCCACTCCTGAGATGGAAATTACTTAGAATTTATAACAACCAGATGCATGATCCTAATGACAAATAATTTTTCAAAATATTTACAGAATCAACTCCTAATTGACAAGATTTGTTATGTGAATTCTTTTTTCATAATTTTTTCTTGGAAAGATATACAGATTTTTATGTCAATTTCTTTGTTGGTTAAGTTCAATTGAGGTCATTTCTATCCACCATCTGTAATCAATTCTAATGGAAGGAACGGATGAGGGAATATTCAAAAGCAGAGAGAACTATTGGGCTACAAATGAGGTATCCTCACGGGAAGCCTTTTGCTTTTAAAGCAAAGTTCTTGAGCATTAAGCTTAAAGAGGTTGTACAAAGTAAATACAACAATAACCTTTGGCTATACTATGATAATTTTCAAGATAAGGGTCCAACATTGATAGGGAGAGCTTGGCATGCATGTGAAGAGAGATATACTCCTCTTCTTGTGCATCTTAGGAGAAGAGAGGTAATTTCACCTCTTAAAATTAGTTGGTCCTATAGAAGAACAAAAGCCTTGGCTGGTATCCTATGGAAATTAAAGATTGATTGGATTGGTATGAGATATAGACCTCATCTACTTCTTTCACCACCCCCTATAATATATGTCAACATAGATCAGAGCTCTAAAAATATTGAAAGATGGACAACAAGGGTTAAGTTTCATCATGGTTTTCTAAGAGAACCTAAGGATCTGGACACAAAATTAGATGATTATATGACGTCAATGCAAAGTATGAAGAGCTGAGTAGAAACAGGGGAAATGAAGTACAGGAAACACACCAAAGAGCATGAGGACTTGCTTATGCTTAGGAAGGGGAGAAATGATGAGGTAGAAATAACCTCATCAATATAATGAACTAAATACCCTTCCTCATATCTTCCAGTCACCTTTACCTTGCCAATTAATTGTCTTTAGGATTAATGATTGCTTTTTTTTTGTGAAAAGATGTATAATCTTTATTTCTTGAAATTAATTGAAATAAGCTAACCCACACTAACATAATGGCTTAGTTTCTAAGTATTGTATAGGCTATTATGCACAATCGATCATCATGCTTAGCTAGTGGATTCAACGTAAACTTCCATACAGTTGAAGACAAGCGCTTAAAGAATAGGCACCATAATTTTAGGGAGAGCATTGTGGATCGAGTTTTTGAATCTTTTTTTTATTTTTTGTTAAAAGACTTTATGGCTCACTTCGGTCCTCTTTAAAGTTTTTTGTTATGTACTTAAGTCCATTAGTTTGTTAAATTCAATTGAATACTTTTTTAGTGGTAATATTTACCGTCCGAATTTTAGGATTTTGTTAGTTATGTTTGTTTAAATTGTTGAAAATGGAGATAATATTGTAGCTTAAAACTTTTAAAACTATGAGACTGTATATCTAATTAAGTGTTATTTGTTATAATTCTTTGAATGTGATTATCTTTTTAGATCAATTTTACCAATTGTAGAAAGAGATAGAAGATTGTAGAAGAATGAGACAAGAAGATAGAAGTGACAAAACATATATGTGGAGAAACCCTTTCAGGAAAAAACTTGTTGCAAATATGAGAAAGTTTGGTGTTGTCATTAATGTTTTCATTGATGTCAACACATTTCAGTATGTTGCAGACTGTACATGTATAGTTGAGATACTTCTAAGATGTTGTGAGTACATGGAGCTATCTTTATGGTATTGTAGATGTGTTGGTTTGATGAGTTTCCAAGTGCTTTTGAGAAAATTAATAAAGAAGAGTAGTCAAAGTGATAAATGTGTTCAAAATATGCTCGAGTATGTGCTCTTCATTTCTCCTATGTTGATCCTATGCTTGTGTGGATCTTAAGGTTTTCTAATGGTAATCTAGTGGTGATATATCTTGAGTTTCAATTTCTGGTTTGATGGTATGAGAAAGTTACGTTCATCGGTGTGTGAATTGTTTTGGAAGATTTAGTCTTCTGTGGACTAGGAGAAATTTTTTTACTCTACAGTCCTCCATTCTTTTGTTTCAGATCTTATGGATCTAGGATATGTTTTATATTGGTGTTCTTTTGGTAATCTAGAATTCATGTTTCTAAGTTGTTGTATGTGTTCTCACAGTTTGGGTAAACTGATAGAAGAAGTTTAGTGTTCGAAGATTGTTGCGCTTGTTGTGGATGTATCTAAAGGAATCTGAGATGTGTTCTTGTGCAGGATAAAGTGTTTTGTGTCATCTACGTGTCATCTTCTTGTTGGGAAGTGTGTACATCAATGCTCCTTTTTGTTTCCATTAGGTTTGTCTAACCTGGTGTTTACACTTCATTTGAATAATTGAAATTTAATTAAGGAAGCGTGTGGTTGATCCGAGACATTATTTTTGGTCTTGGTTAAATATTTGTATCGGTCCACTCTCAGTCCTTTCCACTATAGGAATGTTTATTTTCTGACCTAATTTGAATTTATGAAATGAAGCTTATGTGGCCGACCTTGGAGAAAGATTCTAAGTTTGAAGATGGTATAAATGCAAGTTGGATTACAAATATTTTGAGAGGGATGAAAAGTAATGAAGTAAGCCACAAATCATAAGAGCATAAGTGTGTGTGAGTGAGTTGAGGCAATATTACTTCATTGTGTTAGACTCTTGAAGGTAGTGAGTTGATTTTTTCTAAAATTTTCTAATCAAGGTTGCGAATGTGTGTTAATTTCTACACTAGATCTTTTGTTCTCTTTTTTATCTATAGGCAGTGAGCCTCCAAGTTGGATAGTGAGTCCTTTCTGTAGATAGTGAGCCTTTGTATTTGGATAGTGAGTCCTTTTCTAAACAATGAGCCCTTGGCAGTGAGCCTCTATATTTGGTTTTATAATCTTTTTAAATTGTGAGCTAATCCTCACCGTGGTTTTTCCCTCATTGGGTTTTACACATAAAAAATCTGGTGTTCATTGTGTTGATTTACTTTCTGTTATTTATGTTTCATGTTCATAATTAATAATAGAATAGTGTGGTTGTAGAATTGATAAGTGTTGAAGTTTTGAATTTGAATTTGTGTGGCAACAAATTCACCCCCCCTCTTAGTTGTCATGTTCCTTTTAACAATTGGTATCAGAGCTTTGGTTCCTTGATGTAGAGCTTAACCACTTAAGGAAGATTTAATGGTGCATAAGTTGGTGATCCCTATGTTTGATGGATCTGATTATAGTGATTGGAAAGTGCAGATGAGAGGATATATTGTTTCTATTGGTTACAAGACCTAGAAGGCTATTGAGATGAAGTTTACTACTCTGGTGAATGGTCCTACTACAACATATGAGGTTTCTACTTATGAGGAGAATGAGAAATTGAGGTATGTTATTTATAGTGCTTTATCTAAAACTGAGCAAACTAAGGTTCTTTCTTTGGATACTGCTTATGATGTCTGGAAGAAGTTGGAAGAAATATATGAAGGAAATGAAAGAGTAAAGTTGACAAAGAAGCTAGTGACAAAACACAAATTTGAGAATTTGACAATGGAAGAAGGTGAAGAATCTACAAGCTATTTCTAGAGGGTTGAGATGACAACAAATAAAGTTAAGAATCAAGGGGGAAAGCTAACCGATGAAGATATTATTGAGAAGATCCTAATCACCCTACTAGAATTGCTACAGTGATAGGATCTCAGTTATTGAAGAAATGCATGATCCGACAAAGTATACTAAAGAACAATTGTTCAACACCTTGCAAGCATTTGAGATGAGAAAGTTAAGGAAAGAAGAAAAGATAGAGACAAAATTTAAGGAAATGAATATTGAAGATGATCTAGAGAGTGATGGTTCTGATGAGTTGGAAGTGAACTTCACCAGGAAGTTGAAGAAAGGTACCAAAAAGTATAAAAGCATGTTTCCCTTTAAATATTTTAGTTGTGGTAATATTGGTCATTATGCTTCAAGATTTTTGAATAGAGTTGTACATAAGAAGAACAAGGATTATAAAGATAAGGATAGAAAGGATAAGAAATACAAGAACTTGTATTATGTTAAAGAAGAAGCCAAAATATTTGATGATGAATCTGAAAATGAGGTTGATGATAGTGAATGCTTTTTTTTAGCTTTCAAAAATAAATTTGCATCAGCTAACCCTAGTGCAAGAAAGAATGCTCTGGAGAACAAAAGGAATAAGATGGAAGGTACTTTGGTCACCGCATTTCATTCAAGACAAGATGAAGACTACTAGGTGATTAAAAGTGGATGTTCTAATCACATGATCGGAGATAAAAATAAGTTCACTAAACTTGAAAAGTATGATGGTGGTTTAGTCATGTTTCATGATGATTTAGGAGCTAAGATTTGTGGGAAAGGTTCAATTAGTTTTGATGGAGTGCACAACACTGATGATGTATATTATGTGAAGGGTTTGAGGCATAACCTTTTGAGTTTTGAATAGATTTGTAGTAATGGTTTTAAACTTGTTTTTTAAAATAACACTTGTGAAATCAAAAAAGGATCTGGAAATGGAGATATGGTTGCTACTAGAAGGAGAACTCATGGAAACATCTATTAGCTTAAGGGAGTGGATGGTTAATGCCTTGTATCTCAAGTCGGTGAAAGTTGGTTATGGAACTAGAGAATTGAACATGTAAACTTTGATAATCTAGTCAAAATTAGTTCAAAAGAAATTGTCCAAGGTTTGCCTAGAATGACAAGGCCTACTAATACTATTTGCAGAAGTTGTCAATTAGGGAAACAAACAAGATGCATGTTTAAGGGAAAAGAGCACTCTATTACCAGAATGTTGGAGTTAATTCACATTGATCTTTGTGGTCTGACTAGAACAGGAAGCCTAAATGGTGACAGGTATTTCAGGCTCCTTATTGATGATATTTTTTGAATGACATGGGTTGCTTTTATTAGGGAAAAGACACAGGCTCTAGATAGGTTTAGTGTGTTCAAAGCAAGAGTGGAAAATGAAGTCAATTTGAAAATTAAATGTTTGAGATCTAATAGAGGTGGAGAATTCACTTCTAGTGAGTTTAATACATTTTGTGAGCAAAATGACATAAATAGGAAATTTTTTGCTCTGAGAACCCCTCAGCAGAATGGGATAGTTGAGAGGAAAAATAGGATAGTACAGGAAGCTACAAGAACCATGATAAAAAAAATAAAATGTACCGGATGTGTACTGGAGAGAGGTAATACACACCATTGTTTATGTTCTTAATAGAGTTTGGATTAGAGGTAACAACACAAAGAATCCTTTTGAGTTATGGACTGGTAAGACTCCTACTATGAAGTACTTCAAGGTATTTGGAAGCAGATGTTACATTAAAAGAGATGATGAAAATCTTGGAAATTTTGATGCTAGATGTGATGAAGGAATTTTTCTTGGGTACTCTACTACTAGCAAAGCATATAGATGCTTCAATAAAAGATTGAGGAAGATTGTTGAAAGTCATAATGTGAAAGTTGATGAAGACATATGCAGACCCATTGAGATAAGTGAAGTTGAACCTGATGACCCTATTTGTGGAAAAGTATCTGAAGAGAATAAGGAGAAGGAAGAAGAAGACAAAGAAGAATAGACTGAAGAAGAAGAAGAAGAGAATGAACTAGAACCTGTTATGAAGACTCCTAAGTATGTGCAAAAGAATCATCTAGAGCAATAGATAATTGGAGATAAAAGTGAAGATGTGAAGACAAGAAGTAAAGTAGTAGTTGAGGTAAATCTATGCTTACTCTCTAAAATTGAACCTAAAATTGTGAGTGAAGCATGTGAAGATGAGAGTTGGATGAAAGATATGAAAGAAGAGTTGAAACAAATAGAAAAGAATCAGACATGGGAATTAGTCCCTAGACTTATGAATAAGAATGTAATTGGTTCAAAATGGGTGTTCTCGAATAAGCTGAATGAAAATGGAGAAGTTGTGAGGAATAAGGCAAGACTAGTATGCAAAGGATATTCACAAGTTGAAGGAATAGACTTTGAAGAAACATTTTCCCCTATAGCCAAAATGGAAGCTATTAGAATGTTTTTGGCATTTTTTGCCCCCAAGGATTTCAAAGTGTATCAGGTGGATGTCAAGTCATCACTTTTGAATGGTATATTGGAGAAAGAAGTGTACATGGAACAACCTAAAGGATTTTAGTTGTCTGATAAACCATATATGGTTTGTAAGTTGAAGAAGGCACTGTATGGACTGAAGAGCAAGCTCGAGGCTTGAGTACAGAGGATTCAACAAGGCTCTATTAGAGTAATAAGTTATTCCCACTTAATTAATTTATATCATATTGGTTAATTAATTAAGTCATATTCAACTTTAGTTACTTAAGCTAAACTTAGGCACATTCATAATTGATTAATTATTAAGTGTGCACACTAGGGTTTCATTTAGGGTTTCCCTTTTAGGGTTTCTTGATCTCCTTCATAAGGATTAATCTCTTTGTAATATTTGATTCTCAATAATGCATTTTTACTTTGAGGTTTACAAAACATCTTCTTTGGTTCTGCATGTCTTTTGCATGTGACAGGTGATTGATTGCATGTAGGTGATCTTGGTTTCTAACATGGTATCAGAGCTCCAGACCTGCACCTACCTGTTCATGATCTAAAGATATGGCCTTTCAGTGAGTTCCTAATGCAAGGGTTTCCACAGGCATCCTTTTTAGAAGGATCTGGGGGTAGCTGATTTTTTGGGACACTTTGGGCTCAAACAAACACCGCCATCGCGTTCACAGTGGCCGAAAACCCTAAGAATGCTTGTCATTTTTTCGATTTTGGAGCAGTTGATCTGGAAGGAAAAAAAATTCCGGGGAAGCCATACGGCCTCCCTAGCTCACTCCCGAGGCACGAAAATAAAATTAAAAATTAAAAAATGGGGTTTTTGGAAACCCGTGTCGGCGCTCACAGTTTCAAAGGATGCACTACCCAACGGCCATTGGGCGGCTACCAACCCGCCACCACCACTCATCTCCTCCGCCCGTGCTCCACCGGCCAGCCCACCCCCGCGGGCCCCTCTGCGCTTTGCCCCGGTCACATGGAGGACTGGAGGCCCTCCACTAGCCCCTGAGGGATTTTTTGCTTCGCGGGTGGTCTTATTGAAGACCAGGAGCTCCGCGCTCAGACCGGCTGCGATCGGAATATTCTGCCAAAGTAGGGCATATACTGCCCACCGGAATATTTTTCTGGCAATCGTACCGGGAATATTCTGGCGATGCTTTCAGCCCCGATGGCCGTCAATTTTTTTCCCACAGGGGGGGTGATTTTTTGCACAGACTACCAAATGGCCATCAATTTTAAGCTCATGAAGTGATGACATCAGCATGACGTCAGCGGCCGTACGGAGCTCCAAGCCCCCTTCCTAGCCCTGATTTTCCCTAAAAGAGCAACTTTTTTCTTTTGGTCATAACTTGGGCATACGGTATCGAAATCGGGAAAACGAGATATCATCGAAAAGCTGGTTCTGAGCACTTTCCAGTAGTGTTGTTTATTTTTTAGTATTTTATTGTTTATCTACATTATTTCTATTTGAAGTCAGATGTTTATTTTATGCTTCTGAGCTCATAACTTTTTTCCATGATCTTCAATTTTTGCTATCTTTGCGGCGTTGGAAAGGTATTAAGGAGCTCTATGTTGCTATGCATGCACTTTTTCTGTATCTATCCTAGGTTGATCGCTTAGTCTAGATTTGGCCCGATGGGTTGTTTGGAGATTACTTGGATGTTTTGGCAGTTGGGAGGGTGCATCTTGCATCTTTGCACTTCGTTTTCAGTAATACATCATTCAATAATCACTTGTTGCTTCATAGATTCCAGGATTGTTCCCGTTTGGAGTTTTTGAGTATTCCGTGGCATCGGGTTTGTTGTTGCTTTATCATGATTCCTTGAGTCAATTAGTGACTCTCATCTGGTTTCAGTAGTAAACAGAAGTATCTTTCCTTGCTTGCCAGAATTAGGTTCTAGTGTTCTTCCAGTGCTTCTTTGTAGCAGTCATCTCATTGTAGGGGGTTTTGTCCCACTGGGTTTTCCTTCTCTACCTCATCTTTGCATTTGTAAATGGGTACCTGATATGGCCTAGTTTTCGGGACCCATCTTTGCTGTCATGCATCTTATTCTAGTGTTTTAGCTTCTTCCTAAGTTCATCTTAAGGGGGGGTGTTAGAGTAATAAGTTATTCCACTTAATTAATTATATCATATTGGTTAATTAATTAAGTCACTTATTCCTTTAGTTACTTAAGCTAAACTTAGGCACATTAATAATTGATTAATTATTAAGTGTGCACACTAGGGTTTCATTTAGGGTTTCCCTTTTAGGTTTTCTTGATCTCCTTCATAAGGATTGATCTCTTTGTAATATTTGATTCTCAATAATGCATTTTTACTTTGAGGTTTACATAACATCTTCTTTGGTTCTACATGTCTTTTGCATGTGACAAGTGATTGATTGCATGCAGGTGATCTTGGTTTAGTTACTTAAGCTAAACTTAGGCACATTAATAATTGATTAATTATTAAGTGTGCACACTAGGGTTTCATTTAGGGTTTCCCTTTTAGGGTTTCTTGATCTCCTTCATAAGGATTGATCTCTTTGTAATATTTGATTCTCAATAATGCATTTTTACTTTGAGGTTTACAGAACATCTTCTTTAGTTTTGCATGTCTTTTGCATGTGACAGGTGATTGATTGCATGCAGGTGATCTTGGTTTCTAATAGGCTCTACTGATAGTAATCTCTACTTCAAAGTGCAAGGTAACACAATGTTGATAGTAGTTGTATATGTTGATGATATCATCTTTGTTGGAAATGAAGGCATGTGTAAAACATTTGTTGGTTAAATGCAAAAAGAATTTGAGATGTCCATGATTCATGAGTTGAATTTCTTTCTTGGTCTTCAAGTGAATCAAATTGGTAAATGGATATTCATTTCACAATCTAAGTATGTAAAAGAGTTATTGAGAAAGTTTGGAATGGATGAATCCAAACCGGTTAGTACTCCTATGATAACTGGATGTAAGTTGAGCAAAGATGATGAATTTGCTAAAACTAAACAAATCAAATACAAATCTATGACTGGTGGAATATTGTATCTTACTACTACCAGACTAGATATCATCCATGCAGTATGTCTTGTTTCCACATTTCAAGCATATCCTAAAGAGGTACATGTTACAACTGTCAAGAGGATATTTAACTATAGAGTACACTGGATTATGGCTTATGGTATCCTAAGGGTGTTGATTTCACCTTGAGTTCTTATACCTATGAAAATTAGGTTGGTTGTGTGGATGACCAGAATAGTACCAGAGAGGTGCTTTCTGTCTTGGTGGTAGATTGGTTTCTTGGTTGAGTAAGAAACAAGACTCGATTTCTTTATCCACTGTAGAAGCATAATATATTGCTTAGCATACTGTTGTACACAGGTTTTATGGATGAAGCATACTTTGAAATACATTCGAGTAATATTTGATGAGCCTATTCCTATTTTATGTGACAACATAAGCACTATAAACATTTCAAATAATTTAGTTATGCATTCAAGAATAAAACACATATCTATCATATATCATTTCTTGAGAGAAAAAGTGTTGGAGAATGAAGTAAAACTGGAGTATGTGACAACAAAAGAAAAAATTGCAGATATATTTACTAAGGCTCTTCTGAAGGATACTTATGAGCATCTTAGGGAGAGGTTGGGGGTCATTGGCCTTCTAAAATAGGTGCACATGAAGGTGCATCAATCCAGTGAATTCACACATTCTTCATTTATCTAGACTAATGAATGGGTCTACCCCATAGGGGGAGTAGAAAAGGTTTTCCTTGTTGTAGTATGAGTTGAAAGGGAACACTCCTAAGGGGGAGTGATCATACTCTTCGATCTTTTCCATTGATGTCAAAGATGGAGAGAAAGTCATGTGAAAAACAGTTGCAGAGGAAGAGAAGGTGTTCTCCTAAAATATTGTGAAAGATGTTGTCCTTGATGGTTTTTCACATCATGTGTTGCCATCAATGACAAAGGGGTAGATTGTTGCAAATATGAGCAAGTTTGGTGGTGTTGTAATATATTTCAACACAGTTTAGTATGTTGCAGATTGTACATGTATAGTTGAGATTCTTTTGAGATGTTGTGAGTACATTGAGCTATCTTTATGGTATTGCAGATGTGTTGGTTTGATGAGTTTCCAAGTTCTTTTGAGAAAATTAATAAAGAAGAGAAGTTAGAGTGATGAATGTGTTCAAAATGTGCTATGGTATGTGCTCTACATTTCTCCTATGTTGATCCTATGCTTGTGTGTATTTGAAGGTTTCCTAATGGTGATATAGTGGTGATATATCCCGAGTTTTAGCTTTTGGTTTGATTGTATGAGAAAGTTGCATTTACCAGTGTTTGAATTGTTCTAGTAGATTTGGTCTTTTGTGGACTGGGAGAATTTTTTTAGCTCTGTAGTCCTTTGATGTTTTTTTTCTGGTGCAGGAGCACCTAAAGATATTGCTAAGTCTCCATCAAGCATTTTTCAGAAATTTCAATCTTCAAATGCAAAGAAATGTAAAAGGGTCATGGGTGGTCATATTTAATGTATTAAACTCTCAAATAGGTCATTAGGTGATTAAAGAAGTGATATTGCAAAAAAGGTGTCTTATCTGACAAAAGTTGGCAATTATGTAAAGTGCAAAAAATGCATAAAAAATAGGAAGTTGAAGAGTCTTTTGTGGGGAAATGAAGAGAAAGGTCATTGGAATTGAAAAGGAAGTTGTGTTAACTGTTGTAAAATCTCTATAAAGCATGTAAAGGATGAGAAAAAGGTAGGTTTTGTATCTTGGATCAAATTTAGCAAATAAACCACTTTGTTTCTGCAAATTATTGTGTTTTTCTCTCATTTACTAGTCCTTTTATGAACTGTACAGTAGTTTATAAGTTGAAATTTTATTTTTCTCTCATAGGGTGGTTATTCAACACTCAATTGGAAGATTTTTTAAAAGGTTTTATCAAATTTAGTGGGTTTAAATACAAGAAAATAGTGGTTTGCTTGTAAACCCTCAAACAAGGATTTGAGAGTCATTTAAAGAGTCAATCTACCATCCCACCAATGTAGGCTTAGTTGGTTGGTGGGATGGGTTGAATAGAGTTTATTTGTTGTGTGTTTAGTGTTTGTGTGGTTGTGCAAATGTAGGAAGGTGGAAAAGACCAAGATTTAGTTGCTTCCCTACAAATAATGTAGAGGTTTTCTATGGAAATGGATGGCTACAAGTGAACATTTGATGAAAGTGCATTCAAGGAGGTTGGGAGATGGTTCCTAAAGCATATGCATACATAAACAAACATGATTGGAGTAGTGTAAGGTTGGCAAGAGGTTTAGAAAGTGGGTTTTCAATAAACACTTGTTCTTTTAAGTCTTCAATGGTATACAATGAGGGTTTTATTATTTCAAGCAATATTGAACCTTTCTATCTCCAAAATTTGATGAATTGAAAGTTTTTTGATCTAACTCAATGTTGTTCATGGTTATTAGATAATTCCAAGTTGATTCATTGGTGGTTGCTTTGTATTTTTGGCTTATTTTGAGCCCTATTCGATAGAACAGTCAAATGATCTAGTATAAGTTTTTCTATGTTTAGGTAGATCAAAATGGGTTTCTAAAAATGAATACTTTCTGAGGTGGATCAATGTGGATTAAATGTTGATAACCGATTTAAGGGTTTGGTAACCTACTAGCTAAATGGTGGTTTGACTGTAGAAAGATGTGAATCTGATCTAACAGAGGTAAAAGTGAATGTTTATATTTTGAACCTGTCTAAAGGATGTTGGTAAAGAGGTCTTAATGTTTGGGGAAAGGTTTAGAGGGAAAATTTTCTAGTTTGATGTTTTGAGCAAAGTTAATTCTATGTGCAAAATGGTGTTTGACTGCTAGAAAGTGCAATTCTATGTAAACAGAGGTATAGGTGATTCTCTTTGTATTGTAACCATTTAAGTGGTGAAAGTAAAGGTGTATTGATGGTTTGGAAAAGGTCTTGTAACAAAATTTGTTGTTTTTGAGTATTTGAACAATGTGGAGTCAAGGTGGCTTGGGTGAGCAAGTTGATTGATATTAGAGTTTACTAATGTGGTTTTGCAATTGTTTCAATCAAGTTATGATGTTCTAAGGTGTTACAAGGTCTGGTAATAGGTTTGAAGCAAGATTGAGTGAATGTTGTCTTTTTTCCTTAATGAAAACAAGTTGAAATTTGGTGAATAGAGAAAAGTTTGGTTGGTTTAGTGATTTTCAATGATGTTACTATATTAGTTCAGTCAATTTGATGTTGGTTAAGGTATTTTTGAAGGTCTAGAATATTGATGTGGTGATTTGGATTATTGGGAGCCTTGTATTTCAGAGTGAATTAGATGGATTTTGGTCAAATAATAAGTGAGTTTTTAAAGGATTTGTAACTGATCTTCTTAAGTTATCTTCAGGGTCAGAAGTACCCCTGAGAGTTTGTGGTTTTTGGGTAGATGATTTGCATCAATTTCAAATCTTGTAGATCTAGAATATGTCTTATATTGGTGTTCTCTTGGTTCTGGCAAATATGTGTGTGGTTTGGTGATATGGAAGTCATGTTTCTAAGTTGTATGTGTTCACACAGTCTGTTTGAACTAATGGAAGAAGTTTGGTGTTTGAAGATTTTTGCACTTGCTGCAGATGTATTTGAAGCAAACAGAGGTGTGTTCTCATGCATAATGAAGCATGTTGTGTCGCCCGGTGTCATGTCATCTTTGTTTAAACATGTACATCAATGCTAATTTATCTTTTAGTGGCTTTGGTTGACCTGAGTGTTTGCAGCTGTTTGAAGGAATTGAGATTTAGTGGGAAGTGTGTGGCTGATCCAAGATATTTTATTTTTTGGTCCTGGTTAAGTGTTTTATTGGTCCACTCTCATTCCTTTCCACCGCGATAATGTTGAGTTTCCGACCTAATTTGAATTTATGAAAGAGTTTTTGTGGCTGACCTTGGAGGAAGGTTCTAAGGTTGAAGATGCTATAAATAAAGAAAGAAAAGTGGATTAGTGATATTTGAGAGGATGAAAAGTAATGAAGTAAACCACAAATAATAATAAAACCAGTAATAATAATGAAGTGAAGTTAGTGGAAATACTTCATTGTGTTAGACTCTAAAAGAGTAGGATAATTTTTCTGCAATTTTCTAATCAAGGCTACGGATGTGTGTAAATTTTTGTGGTGGATCTTTCTATATTATCTTTTGTATCTGTAGGAAGTGAGCCTCCCTATTAGACAGTGAGTCCTTTATGTAGGTAGTGAACCTTTGTATTTGGATAGTGAGTCCTCTTCTGGGTAGTAAACCCTTGGCAGTGAGCCTTTTTATTTGGTTTTATAATATTTTTATATTGAGAGCTAATCCTCGCCATGGTTTTTCCCTCATTGGGTTTTCCACTTAAAAAATTTGGTTTTCATTGTGTTTATTTACTTTCTGTTATTTATGTTTCATGTTCATACTTAATAACAGAATAGTGTGGTTGTGGAATTGATAAATGTTGAATTTTTAAATTTGAATTTGTGTGACAACCGATTCACGTCCCCTCTCAGTTGTCTTGTACCTTTTAACAAAACTCCACCACCAGAATCAATAGTGCTTGTATTATTTAAACTTAGAACAAGATTAAAATAACACTGTATCAATCCTTTGCTTGATATGCTTCTTTTTCCTTCAACAATTCTTCTTCACAAGCTATGATAAACTCTAATAAAACTTTCTTTAACTTTCTGCAATTAATAGACAATAATGAGCATTGTAAACTACAAAGAGTTTTCAATTACAAGAGCACAAAGCTCCTCTCAAAAACCTACACCTATTTTGTGCAAGTAGAGTTCCATCATGTAACATGAAGTCAAAAAAAAAGTCTCCTCAATTTAGGTTCCCCAAACTCAACTCCTAACTAATCATTGGTCAAGAAAATATCTTTCAAGCTTCTCCTCAAAGTTGGTGCCCAAGAATGGGCCCACTTAACTTAGCCTTGTAAATATCTTCTCATGCAAAAGGTGTTAACTCAAAGATGCCAACTTGGGTGCCCAAGGGGGGTCCAAGTCAATATTTGTTAACAAAAACATATCTCTTCATCAATTCACACAAACAATATGCATGATTGATCATCCCCAATTAATTGAATGTGTCCACCTATTATATGTCATGCAACTCAAGTCAACTAAAGTCAACTAGAATTCAACTGAAACTAACTACATGCAACTGAAGATAACTAAACCATAACTATTGAACTAAACTAAACTAAACTCATGTAAATATCAATCCCTAACTTGTAGGATATTTACATGCATTACTGAAGTGTTATCTATTCTCCAAAAAATTAGCTTCAGCAAGGTGGGTTCCACCTTCCATGTGGGCACCCCATGTGCTCCTTTAATTAGGAATTCTTCTTGGGTGCCCTCATAAGTTCCTATCATTTAGGAATAATTACAAATGTCAATTTACATGTTCATTTCATTCGAATTTAATCTCTTTCTAATCCTAGTGTTGTGGAACACTTTCCAAGGACTTAGGATATACATGAAATATGTTTAAGATTGCAATTAAATGGCATCCTATTCCCAAAATAAATATGTAAATCGTTAGAATCAATGATACAAAGAGATATTGTTATGTTGTCATAATATGTTTTTGAACTATGTTTCTACATTATACATTCAATATGAATAAAAGAAGTTTTGTCCATCTCATTATGATTTATTAGTATTGTGAATGGAATCATCTTGAATGGAGTAATCTTGAAGTTACAAAGTTTGTGTGATCTGAGCTAAGAGTGGAAGTACCTGAGAGTTTTCCACTCGAGGGGTTGTAGAGTAGATAGATAAGTATTCCATTTCTAGTTTTGTTGTTTTCACTTTGTAAATGATAAACATGAGTGAAGTTTATTTTCATGTGTTGATCTTTGTTAAGTTAATCCTGAAGGTTGTAGTTGAGTCTGTAATCTTTAATTTTGTTATCTAAAGTTCCAAAGCATCTAATTTCATTGTCAATTTCAAGTTGTTAAGTTTGCTATCAGTTGTTAGGTAGATGTTTCATAGTTTCTTTACAAGCATTTCCTCTTTAGCAATTTACACGCTTCTTATTTTAATTATCTCAATGCTTTCTAGTTTAATCATTATGCTTTTTAGATTAATAATTTTCCACTTTCTAGTTTAGTGGCCTCTTAGTTCAAAAGTTTCATTTCATCTGTTCCAAACACTTAGAAAATATGAGAGAGATATTCAAGATGTTTTCTGTACATATGATATTAGAACATGTTGATGAATTATTTTCTGCCGCAATAACAACTCGGACATAATGCAATATCTATCTCTCTTGAAGGTAATCTTCAAAACCATTGAAAAAATCACCCCAAGGTCTCTTGGGTGTTAGGTCATAACAATGCATAAAACAACTCAGATAAAATGTGAAATGCTGGTAATCACAATCGGACCTTACTACAAGCAAACTGTATCTTTCAATTTATCAGATTTGACAATATGATGATCTTTAATCCTAAATTTAACCAAATGATAAAGAAATAGCAAAAGATAAGGATGCGAGGATATAATCAAATCTAAACTACTCCTAGAATGAATAATGCAAACAATAGATATTTGGAATGGACCTATCTCAAATAACCAGTTCCTGATCGACCCACAATGCAATCTTACAAGAACGGTGCAATCTTCTGAGGTATTTAAATTTTCAAATCATAGACTTGCATCTACAATCGAACTTAAGCACATCAAATATATATGGTCCAGGTTGACTTCACCAGCCTACTACAATCAGATAGTTACTGGGAGTATAGACCAGAGATAGCTACAAACATTCCAAATATGAAATCATAAACATCATTTATCCAACTGAAACTAATCTATTTCTGAATACTAAACCCTAAATCTTCAAGCAATTTAAAAGATGGAACAAGAAGAACCATGCACGATGAAATAACACAAAGGATTCCACCAGGAAAACCACAATGTCTCCAATTGTATTAATCACCAAAATCTGCAACAATTCAACTGTTCTGATACAGTATTTGCTTCAAGAAGAGACTAAGAAATTCTAACTATTACTCTTGCTTATCTCTATTACTGCTTAGCTAACCAATGTCTAACCCTTACAATGAGGCAAGAATGCCTATTTATAGCAAATTCCCCCCAAGACATGTCGGCCCAGCCAAACATTTTACAAAATAATAAAACCGCCAAAGCGAATTACGGCCAAGAACAAACTAAGACTTGCATTTAATGCTACATCATCCAAATTAAGCCAAGAATACGGTCCCAAAAGTCTGGTCCAATGCATGCCCTATGATAATAGGGAAGCACAAATCTCGAAAGAGCATTAACTGCCACTCCCTTTGTCTTTCTCTTGCACTGACGTCCCTTGGACCTTTGAGAATATTTTATCCAACTCAACAATTGGTGGCAATGGCAAAACCACAATTGACAATAAATCATCTCTTCCTTGAACCTCAACAGTTCGTTCAGATCCTCCACAGTGGCCATGTATCTGTCTATCGCCACCAAGTATGCATTTGCATCATCAAGTAGGTGGCCAGTGATAGCTTCATCAGAATCTGGGGCATAAACCTCATGCCACCACTCCTTCAATTGCTCGAGGCTCAAATATTTGGGGGTTATCTTCCTTCTGCCTGTCATCACCTCAAAGAAGGCAATGCATCTGTCATAAACCGCAGTAAGCTCACCATCAATTTGCTTCTTTCTCTTCAACATTTTCTTCAAAGCCTTCTGCCTGATCTGCAATGCTTCAAACCACTCCCACGGTTCATCCAGCCTAGAGGAAGGAAGGATTCCATCTTTGGCCAATTGATCCTTCCCATGTCCGAGAATAGTCCTCGATTACGTGAGAAGATCATGTCCATTCTTATCTTGGGACATAATATGTTCCAGCGGCTCCTTTGCACGGTTTGCATCCTTTCCTACAGATAAAACTGTCTTGATAGCATCATCCCCTTTCGTCTGGACATCCATCAGCCAATCAGTAGCAGCCTGAGTGGAGGCCTTCATCTTTTCAATCTCAGAGATTGTCTCCTTAGGCAGAAAACCCAGAGTAGTAGAGGAAGAGGGGTGAAGAAACTGCAGAGGCTTCATCACCTCTCCCAAACTCCTCCTCAATCTTTCATTCTCCCTTTTCAACTCTCGTTTGGACTGAGTCTCCTTTTTTAATCTATCAACAATTATGGCACTAGACCCCTCAAAATCCTCAATATCCTGCTCTAGGGAGGCTGGCCCAAGGTTAATAGTTTGGACATTATAGTCCTGGCCTGTAACATCATCTCTTATTTTATCCACGACAGGGATAGCAATGTGAACTACCCTGTTATTCGTTTCATCCCTTTCCACCCAGGAAATCACCTTAGCGACTTTCTTCTTCTTCCCTTTTCCAATCTAAGACAGCATTTCATCCCAGTCTAATGGAGTGTCCTCAACAATCACATGTTTCTTCCTGGCAAGCTCCTTCTCCAACCAGTCCGGAGCTACAGGGTCAGTCTGGATTCCTTCCGTTCTTGTTTCTCCCGGATCTCCTGTCACTTTCTCTTCCTCTGCGGCCGTCACCCTGACCTCCTCCTCAGTTGTTACTTTGTCATCTTCTTTCTCCGGAATCTGTTTGGTTTGGTCAACCTCCTCAAGTCCTAAATCTGGAAGCACTGGTGATGGAGTCCTAGTAGGGATGCTTTCCTCCGGCCCAGGTGATCCGCGGCCTTTATCACTCTCTGGGGAATCCTCGTATTGCACCAGCGGAGAAGTGTGTCTCTCTTCTGTTTCTACCTCAAGCCCAGCCGCTTCACTGAACAGTGTTCCTTCCTTGAACGGTTCTACCTCCCCGCTAATTTCTTGCTCATCCGGATTCTCCAGTTCAAGTGCACCTGGCGGAGGAGAAACAGGCTTATCCTGCTCTTCAATTGGTAGCATTGGGGAGGAATCTTTCAGTTGTGCAGCATCTTTGGGAGAAGGAGTTCTTGATTTCCTGGTATAGACCTTTGTTTTCTCACCCCCTGAACTCTCTACATCCACAATTGGAGGTTCATCTTCCGAAGCAGTCTGATCTTTCTTCTTCACCGTCCTTGTAGTTCTTGTCTTCTTAGGTGGTGGAGGAGCATCCTCCTCTTCAGCCTTCTCCGTTTCCTCCTCATCAGAGGACTTGCTGATTGTCAGGGTCTTCCACCTGTGCTTGCCTATTGGTTTCCTCTTCGTTACAGGTTCAGCTCCCTTAGGACCTCTGACCCTAATCTTGAAGGGTGACGCTTTTGCTGATTTCCCTTTGGGGTCTTGTTCCCCGGATTCTTCAGAAGTCAACATGGGGTTGAGATTTCCCATCAAGTCAAAAGTGCAAGTTACTTTCGCGTTCTCCAACTCCCAGATTTTGTGCTTCACCCAAGAAAGGGTGAATTTCATCACAGAATCCATCAGATCTTCTAACTCTGTCACCTCAGCCTCATTCCAATCAATATCACTGACTAACCTGTCCTTTATAGCCTCATAAACATGGTCCTGAACCAATTTCCCGTCATCATCAAGCTGATCCGGAATTAGCTTAACATTATATTGTCTAATTGCCTCCATAGGCAACCTGGAATATCTTTTCTTCCTTGCATCGAGGTCATCCTTGATATTGACCCAGTAGTCTTCTAAGTCCTCCTTGTGTCTATATTCCCAGGTAGCCTTCTTCTGAGCCTCTCCAGTTACATCAAAGTTCATTCTCTTAGAATGGAAAGAGAATCCATAGGGTGCCAGCTCCTCACCTGCGGTGTGAGCCGATTGGATGGACAGGCAAATCTCTCCCACGCCAATCCCCAGAGGGAAGTCTCCTCCAAAACAAGTCTTATGCTTTTCCTTCTTCACCACTGCGTCAAACTCACAGATTTATCGTACAACTTTCAGCAGCACAATATGGTCAGTGGGATACCAAGGCAACCTGTAAGGGGCAACTGGGCATCCATCAATTCGGAGGTAAGAAAATGTAGGGAACTGGATAAACCACGCTCCGTAGTTCTTGATTAGTCCTTTTGCTCCATCGGATAATCTAATATGCTCTGCATTCTGAAGAGTCCGGGTAATATGCATTGTGAATGCATCATTTGTCCTCCTGTAATCCTTATGCCCCAAATGCAGCTCCGGATAAACCTCATAGATTATGTCCTGCCCAATGGTTCCCCTCAGAGTCAAACCTTTGTAGGGATAGGAAATGGCCAACACATACATAATGTAAGAAGACAGTGAATTTCTTCGCCTCCAAAATATTTCTCAGTTGTTTGTCAATCTCAGTGCTTATGAGCCCTTCCCAGTGATAGTTCGTGCCTTGACTCATCTTGGTGATCACATGGACCATCCAACTCTCTAACACTCTTGCACTTCTCAATCCTGCCACCCTGCTCAGCAATGTAATGGCATCGTAGACATCTGACCTGAATTTTACCCTGTGCAGTTGTTTGGGAAACTTCAAATAGTGATATTTTGGCTTCTCCAACCATGAGTTGATCATCTACTGAGCCTTGGTTGGTTCATTCTCATAATAAGTCCTGGCAGTGTCAATTTTCAATGCACAGACCGAAGGAAGATCTGGCATGCTGAAGGCTCGTGCAATGGAGGCCGGACTGAAGTTCGCCAAGACCCTCCCCTTGGTGCTGACCACCATCTGTGTATCAAAGTCATACTGTCTAGCACATTCTAAGATGAGCTCATAACACTGAACTGCTGGAGGGAAACCCGCCACATGCACCAATCCAGAGTTCATCATTCCTCGTCTCAAAGCTGACAGATCTTTCTCAGCCGTTCTCTGTTTGAATTCCTCATACCGCCATGCACCAACGTTAGTGTCAGATACATCAGCCCACACGGAAGATATTTTACTTTCTGGGAGCTGGTTCTTCATATCCAGTCTCAATTGTTCTGTCTCAGAAATGGATGATGCCCCTGCACCACCCTTAGACTTTCCAGCAACTGGTTTGCTTGATTTAGCTTGCATATCCAAAAATCGTCATTAGAATTCAATTATGAAGCTTATTTCAATCCAAAAAGGTTAGCACAAATCATGTAAACCCATCAAGATCCATTGCTAACTACTAATCCATCAAGATCCAGAGAAATCAGATAATCCAGGAAAATCACGCAAACCGGGAAAATACCGTCGGGACAGAATTTCAGAAAAATCTGACCCAGACGGATTCCTGCTGCCAAAGCATCATTAGTCAAATAAGTCATTAGTGCAGATGAAAAAATCAAAGGATAATCATTGAATTCACTCATTGGCAACAAGAAATAAGCATCAAACAACCGTTCCATTAATCCTATCATCGAAACATTTGAAAAGGACACAATTAGACAGGAAATCCAGAAAAATCCGGATGGAACGGATTTTCGCGGATGACCCAAAATGCGCCGGAAATAACCCAAGCCTGCGGAATAAGCCCAAACCGGGAAAATTTGGGAGCGAGGAAATTTCGCGACGACCTCGGAAACCCGAAAAACAACGAATGCGAACCAAAACTCCAACGATCACGGGATCAACTCCACCTGAGCTCGAATGATCTCAAAACCGACGATAAGTAACAAAACTCAGGACGCAAAGGATGTAGACTTCTCAAAAGCACGCGAAGGATGAACCCCCATATCAAAATAATGATGCTCTAATTGAAAAATCAAATTTCTGCCATTAAAACCAGAGCAAGCTTTAGGGTCTTAAAATATTAGCTAAGGATTTACCTAAAGCACTCGAATCCTCACAGGACGGGGAAGCCAACATGATATAGGGACGAAATCGCTCAAAACACGGTAAAACCTTCCGTTCTGGGCCGAACACCAAGGGAAACCCTAATTTCGCATAATAACACATTTCGCGCCCAAAACAAGCAAGCAATCCGACCCAGAATCCCGTCTAAAGGATACATACACAATCTTATGGATAAATAAAGCTCATAGGACATGGGAATAGGGTTCCATCATACAAACGAGTCAAACCCCGACTCTATAAATATGAAATCGTAATCAAGCAGGAGCCGACCCAAATCTAATAATACCTAATGCAAAACCCCCAATCACCATATAAGCAAAACGGAAGGGGAGCGACTACATACCATGGATAAAAGCGAATGGAATTCGAGCTCAGAAAGTTGACCACGCAGCAAACACGCCTAAGCGATGAAAAAACTGACACCAGCACTCAAGCAATCCTCACACAAACAAATGAAAATCAATCCGCAAAACTCAGATGGAAAATCGAAATCACCAGAGCAAAACAAGGGAGCAATGAAGTTAGAATAGCACTGAAAATGCCCTAAATCCGACCTTATACCCGCCTAAGCAAAGGTACTTCAACCATTAATGCGCGACAAGACATTTCTGACAAGTCCGGAAACCCGAGCCCCAAGCGGAATTTCAGAAAATCCCAGAATTCACGGAAACACAGATTTCGCGGAAATACAGAAACCGGGGAAATGAGGAAGGCCGGGATTTTGGCAGAATTCGGGAAAATCCACCCAGACCGGAAAATTCCGAAGTAAGGCAGAAACCTGGAATTGGAGAATCCTGCCAGAAACGGACAAGGAACCAGGGCCCGGGGAAATCCGCCAGTGCTGAAAAATCCCGGATCCAGGTGAAAACCCAGACTTGGCCAAAAAACTCACTCTCAATCAATTCAAACCTCAAGGCAGGGCCAAAGCCAGCAAGACCAACTTGTCAAGACCCTAGAATGATAAATCCAATAGAACCAAAGGTCAAGACACCAAAAAAAAGAGGGTCCCCACTCCAGTAATGCAGGTGCAAAAACTGCACGTATATAGGAAAAACACCAATGGAGGATCATTATTTTTGGGAAACAAGTCAGTTTCCTAGATGAGTAAGAAGCAAGATTTCGTCACTCTATCTAGTACTGAAGTAGAGTATGTTCCAACAACAACATGTCTTATTCAAGTCCTATGGATGAGCCAAAAACTTAAGGAAATTAAGGTGGAGTACAAAGATACTATCTCAAATATTTGTGACTATTCAAGTGACATAAAAATATCAAAGATTCATGTGATGCACTATAGAACAAAGAACATATCAATTAAGTATCACTTCAAATGAGAGAATCTTCTAGATAAGGAAGTTAGCATGTAATATTCTCCCACCAAGGAATAGGTAGTTGACATTTTCACCAAACCTCTACCCAAGGAACAATTTGAATATCTAAGGAAAAACTCGGGAGTCATTACTCCCACATCATATCACTAGTCTCTAGTGATGGGGCATATGTCGAGGGGGAGTGTCATTCATAT
>VDFB02193867.1:410733240-410845683 GCA_007258455.2 Sequoia sempervirens
TGTTGTCATTAATGTTTTCATTGATGTCAACACATTTCAGTATGTTGCAGACTGTACATGTATAGTTGAGATACTTCTAAGATGTTGTGAGTACATGGAGCTATCTTTATGGTATTGTAGATGTGTTGGTTTGATGAGTTTCCAAGTGCTTTTGAGAAAATTAATAAAGAAGAGTAGTCAAAGTGATAAATGTGTTCAAAATATGCTCGAGTATGTGCTCTTCATTTCTCCTATGTTGATCCTATGCTTGTGTGGATCTTAAGGTTTTCTAATGGTAATCTAGTGGTGATATATCTTGAGTTTCAATTTCTGGTTTGATGGTATGAGAAAGTTACGTTCATCGGTGTGTGAATTGTTTTGGAAGATTTAGTCTTCTGTGGACTAGGAGAAATTTTTTTACTCTACAGTCCTCCATTCTTTTGTTTCAGATCTTATGGATCTAGGATATGTTTTATATTGGTGTTCTTTTGGTAATCTAGAATTCATGTTTCTAAGTTGTTGTATGTGTTCTCACAGTTTGGGTAAACTGATAGAAGAAGTTTAGTGTTCGAAGATTGTTGCGCTTGTTGTGGATGTATCTAAAGGAATCTGAGATGTGTTCTTGTGCAGGATAAAGTGTTTTGTGTCATCTACGTGTCATCTTCTTGTTGGGAAGTGTGTACATCAATGCTCCTTTTTGTTTCCATTAGGTTTGTCTAACCTGGTGTTTACACTTCATTTGAATAATTGAAATTTAATTAAGGAAGCGTGTGGTTGATCCGAGACATTATTTTTGGTCTTGGTTAAATATTTGTATCGGTCCACTCTCAGTCCTTTCCACTATAGGAATGTTTATTTTCTGACCTAATTTGAATTTATGAAATGAAGCTTATGTGGCCGACCTTGGAGAAAGATTCTAAGTTTGAAGATGGTATAAATGCAAGTTGGATTACAAATATTTTGAGAGGGATGAAAAGTAATGAAGTAAGCCACAAATCATAAGAGCATAAGTGTGTGTGAGTGAGTTGAGGCAATATTACTTCATTGTGTTAGACTCTTGAAGGTAGTGAGTTGATTTTTTCTAAAATTTTCTAATCAAGGTTGCGAATGTGTGTTAATTTCTACACTAGATCTTTTGTTCTCTTTTTTATCTATAGGCAGTGAGCCTCCAAGTTGGATAGTGAGTCCTTTCTGTAGATAGTGAGCCTTTGTATTTGGATAGTGAGTCCTTTTCTAAACAATGAGCCCTTGGCAGTGAGCCTCTATATTTGGTTTTATAATCTTTTTAAATTGTGAGCTAATCCTCACCGTGGTTTTTCCCTCATTGGGTTTTACACATAAAAAATCTGGTGTTCATTGTGTTGATTTACTTTCTGTTATTTATGTTTCATGTTCATAATTAATAATAGAATAGTGTGGTTGTAGAATTGATAAGTGTTGAAGTTTTGAATTTGAATTTGTGTGGCAACAAATTCACCCCCCCTCTTAGTTGTCATGTTCCTTTTAACAATTGGTATCAGAGCTTTGGTTCCTTGATGTAGAGCTTAACCACTTAAGGAAGATTTAATGGTGCATAAGTTGGTGATCCCTATGTTTGATGGATCTGATTATAGTGATTGGAAAGTGCAGATGAGAGGATATATTGTTTCTATTGGTTACAAGACCTAGAAGGCTATTGAGATGAAGTTTACTACTCTGGTGAATGGTCCTACTACAACATATGAGGTTTCTACTTATGAGGAGAATGAGAAATTGAGGTATGTTATTTATAGTGCTTTATCTAAAACTGAGCAAACTAAGGTTCTTTCTTTGGATACTGCTTATGATGTCTGGAAGAAGTTGGAAGAAATATATGAAGGAAATGAAAGAGTAAAGTTGACAAAGAAGCTAGTGACAAAACACAAATTTGAGAATTTGACAATGGAAGAAGGTGAAGAATCTACAAGCTATTTCTAGAGGGTTGAGATGACAACAAATAAAGTTAAGAATCAAGGGGGAAAGCTAACCGATGAAGATATTATTGAGAAGATCCTAATCACCCTACTAGAATTGCTACAGTGATAGGATCTCAGTTATTGAAGAAATGCATGATCCGACAAAGTATACTAAAGAACAATTGTTCAACACCTTGCAAGCATTTGAGATGAGAAAGTTAAGGAAAGAAGAAAAGATAGAGACAAAATTTAAGGAAATGAATATTGAAGATGATCTAGAGAGTGATGGTTCTGATGAGTTGGAAGTGAACTTCACCAGGAAGTTGAAGAAAGGTACCAAAAAGTATAAAAGCATGTTTCCCTTTAAATATTTTAGTTGTGGTAATATTGGTCATTATGCTTCAAGATTTTTGAATAGAGTTGTACATAAGAAGAACAAGGATTATAAAGATAAGGATAGAAAGGATAAGAAATACAAGAACTTGTATTATGTTAAAGAAGAAGCCAAAATATTTGATGATGAATCTGAAAATGAGGTTGATGATAGTGAATGCTTTTTTTTAGCTTTCAAAAATAAATTTGCATCAGCTAACCCTAGTGCAAGAAAGAATGCTCTGGAGAACAAAAGGAATAAGATGGAAGGTACTTTGGTCACCGCATTTCATTCAAGACAAGATGAAGACTACTAGGTGATTAAAAGTGGATGTTCTAATCACATGATCGGAGATAAAAATAAGTTCACTAAACTTGAAAAGTATGATGGTGGTTTAGTCATGTTTCATGATGATTTAGGAGCTAAGATTTGTGGGAAAGGTTCAATTAGTTTTGATGGAGTGCACAACACTGATGATGTATATTATGTGAAGGGTTTGAGGCATAACCTTTTGAGTTTTGAATAGATTTGTAGTAATGGTTTTAAACTTGTTTTTTAAAATAACACTTGTGAAATCAAAAAAGGATCTGGAAATGGAGATATGGTTGCTACTAGAAGGAGAACTCATGGAAACATCTATTAGCTTAAGGGAGTGGATGGTTAATGCCTTGTATCTCAAGTCGGTGAAAGTTGGTTATGGAACTAGAGAATTGAACATGTAAACTTTGATAATCTAGTCAAAATTAGTTCAAAAGAAATTGTCCAAGGTTTGCCTAGAATGACAAGGCCTACTAATACTATTTGCAGAAGTTGTCAATTAGGGAAACAAACAAGATGCATGTTTAAGGGAAAAGAGCACTCTATTACCAGAATGTTGGAGTTAATTCACATTGATCTTTGTGGTCTGACTAGAACAGGAAGCCTAAATGGTGACAGGTATTTCAGGCTCCTTATTGATGATATTTTTTGAATGACATGGGTTGCTTTTATTAGGGAAAAGACACAGGCTCTAGATAGGTTTAGTGTGTTCAAAGCAAGAGTGGAAAATGAAGTCAATTTGAAAATTAAATGTTTGAGATCTAATAGAGGTGGAGAATTCACTTCTAGTGAGTTTAATACATTTTGTGAGCAAAATGACATAAATAGGAAATTTTTTGCTCTGAGAACCCCTCAGCAGAATGGGATAGTTGAGAGGAAAAATAGGATAGTACAGGAAGCTACAAGAACCATGATAAAAAAAATAAAATGTACCGGATGTGTACTGGAGAGAGGTAATACACACCATTGTTTATGTTCTTAATAGAGTTTGGATTAGAGGTAACAACACAAAGAATCCTTTTGAGTTATGGACTGGTAAGACTCCTACTATGAAGTACTTCAAGGTATTTGGAAGCAGATGTTACATTAAAAGAGATGATGAAAATCTTGGAAATTTTGATGCTAGATGTGATGAAGGAATTTTTCTTGGGTACTCTACTACTAGCAAAGCATATAGATGCTTCAATAAAAGATTGAGGAAGATTGTTGAAAGTCATAATGTGAAAGTTGATGAAGACATATGCAGACCCATTGAGATAAGTGAAGTTGAACCTGATGACCCTATTTGTGGAAAAGTATCTGAAGAGAATAAGGAGAAGGAAGAAGAAGACAAAGAAGAATAGACTGAAGAAGAAGAAGAAGAGAATGAACTAGAACCTGTTATGAAGACTCCTAAGTATGTGCAAAAGAATCATCTAGAGCAATAGATAATTGGAGATAAAAGTGAAGATGTGAAGACAAGAAGTAAAGTAGTAGTTGAGGTAAATCTATGCTTACTCTCTAAAATTGAACCTAAAATTGTGAGTGAAGCATGTGAAGATGAGAGTTGGATGAAAGATATGAAAGAAGAGTTGAAACAAATAGAAAAGAATCAGACATGGGAATTAGTCCCTAGACTTATGAATAAGAATGTAATTGGTTCAAAATGGGTGTTCTCGAATAAGCTGAATGAAAATGGAGAAGTTGTGAGGAATAAGGCAAGACTAGTATGCAAAGGATATTCACAAGTTGAAGGAATAGACTTTGAAGAAACATTTTCCCCTATAGCCAAAATGGAAGCTATTAGAATGTTTTTGGCATTTTTTGCCCCCAAGGATTTCAAAGTGTATCAGGTGGATGTCAAGTCATCACTTTTGAATGGTATATTGGAGAAAGAAGTGTACATGGAACAACCTAAAGGATTTTAGTTGTCTGATAAACCATATATGGTTTGTAAGTTGAAGAAGGCACTGTATGGACTGAAGCAAGCTCCCAGAGCTTGGTATGCAAGGATTCAACAAAGGCTCTATTAGAGTAATAAGTTATTCCACTTAATTAATTATATCATATTGGTTAATTAATTAAGTCACTTATTCCTTTAGTTACTTAAGCTAAACTTAGGCACATTAATAATTGATTAATTATTAAGTGTGCACACTAGGGTTTCATTTAGGGTTTCCCTTTTAGGGTTTCTTGATCTCCTTCATAAGGATTAATCTCTTTGTAATATTTGATTCTCAATAATGCATTTTTACTTTGAGGTTTACAAAACATCTTCTTTGGTTCTGCATGTCTTTTGCATGTGACAGGTGATTGATTGCATGTAGGTGATCTTGGTTTCTAACATGGTATCAGAGCTCCAGACCTGCACCTACCTGTTCATGATCTAAAGATATGGCCTTTCAGTGAGTTCCTAATGCAAGGGTTTCCACAGGCATCCTTTTTAGAAGGATCTGGGGGTAGCTGATTTTTTGGGACACTTTGGGCTCAAACAAACACCGCCATCGCGTTCACAGTGGCCGAAAACCCTAAGAATGCTTGTCATTTTTTCGATTTTGGAGCAGTTGATCTGGAAGGAAAAAAAATTCCGGGGAAGCCATACGGCCTCCCTAGCTCACTCCCGAGGCACGAAAATAAAATTAAAAATTAAAAAATGGGGTTTTTGGAAACCCGTGTCGGCGCTCACAGTTTCAAAGGATGCACTACCCAACGGCCATTGGGCGGCTACCAACCCGCCACCACCACTCATCTCCTCCGCCCGTGCTCCACCGGCCAGCCCACCCCCGCGGGCCCCTCTGCGCTTTGCCCCGGTCACATGGAGGACTGGAGGCCCTCCACTAGCCCCTGAGGGATTTTTTGCTTCGCGGGTGGTCTTATTGAAGACCAGGAGCTCCGCGCTCAGACCGGCTGCGATCGGAATATTCTGCCAAAGTAGGGCATATACTGCCCACCGGAATATTTTTCTGGCAATCGTACCGGGAATATTCTGGCGATGCTTTCAGCCCCGATGGCCGTCAATTTTTTTCCCACAGGGGGGGTGATTTTTTGCACAGACTACCAAATGGCCATCAATTTTAAGCTCATGAAGTGATGACATCAGCATGACGTCAGCGGCCGTACGGAGCTCCAAGCCCCCTTCCTAGCCCTGATTTTCCCTAAAAGAGCAACTTTTTTCTTTTGGTCATAACTTGGGCATACGGTATCGAAATCGGGAAAACGAGATATCATCGAAAAGCTGGTTCTGAGCACTTTCCAGTAGTGTTGTTTATTTTTTAGTATTTTATTGTTTATCTACATTATTTCTATTTGAAGTCAGATGTTTATTTTATGCTTCTGAGCTCATAACTTTTTTCCATGATCTTCAATTTTTGCTATCTTTGCGGCGTTGGAAAGGTATTAAGGAGCTCTATGTTGCTATGCATGCACTTTTTCTGTATCTATCCTAGGTTGATCGCTTAGTCTAGATTTGGCCCGATGGGTTGTTTGGAGATTACTTGGATGTTTTGGCAGTTGGGAGGGTGCATCTTGCATCTTTGCACTTCGTTTTCAGTAATACATCATTCAATAATCACTTGTTGCTTCATAGATTCCAGGATTGTTCCCGTTTGGAGTTTTTGAGTATTCCGTGGCATCGGGTTTGTTGTTGCTTTATCATGATTCCTTGAGTCAATTAGTGACTCTCATCTGGTTTCAGTAGTAAACAGAAGTATCTTTCCTTGCTTGCCAGAATTAGGTTCTAGTGTTCTTCCAGTGCTTCTTTGTAGCAGTCATCTCATTGTAGGGGGTTTTGTCCCACTGGGTTTTCCTTCTCTACCTCATCTTTGCATTTGTAAATGGGTACCTGATATGGCCTAGTTTTCGGGACCCATCTTTGCTGTCATGCATCTTATTCTAGTGTTTTAGCTTCTTCCTAAGTTCATCTTAAGGGGGGGTGTTAGAGTAATAAGTTATTCCACTTAATTAATTATATCATATTGGTTAATTAATTAAGTCACTTATTCCTTTAGTTACTTAAGCTAAACTTAGGCACATTAATAATTGATTAATTATTAAGTGTGCACACTAGGGTTTCATTTAGGGTTTCCCTTTTAGGTTTTCTTGATCTCCTTCATAAGGATTGATCTCTTTGTAATATTTGATTCTCAATAATGCATTTTTACTTTGAGGTTTACATAACATCTTCTTTGGTTCTACATGTCTTTTGCATGTGACAAGTGATTGATTGCATGCAGGTGATCTTGGTTTAGTTACTTAAGCTAAACTTAGGCACATTAATAATTGATTAATTATTAAGTGTGCACACTAGGGTTTCATTTAGGGTTTCCCTTTTAGGGTTTCTTGATCTCCTTCATAAGGATTGATCTCTTTGTAATATTTGATTCTCAATAATGCATTTTTACTTTGAGGTTTACAGAACATCTTCTTTAGTTTTGCATGTCTTTTGCATGTGACAGGTGATTGATTGCATGCAGGTGATCTTGGTTTCTAATAGGCTCTACTGATAGTAATCTCTACTTCAAAGTGCAAGGTAACACAATGTTGATAGTAGTTGTATATGTTGATGATATCATCTTTGTTGGAAATGAAGGCATGTGTAAAACATTTGTTGGTTAAATGCAAAAAGAATTTGAGATGTCCATGATTCATGAGTTGAATTTCTTTCTTGGTCTTCAAGTGAATCAAATTGGTAAATGGATATTCATTTCACAATCTAAGTATGTAAAAGAGTTATTGAGAAAGTTTGGAATGGATGAATCCAAACCGGTTAGTACTCCTATGATAACTGGATGTAAGTTGAGCAAAGATGATGAATTTGCTAAAACTAAACAAATCAAATACAAATCTATGACTGGTGGAATATTGTATCTTACTACTACCAGACTAGATATCATCCATGCAGTATGTCTTGTTTCCACATTTCAAGCATATCCTAAAGAGGTACATGTTACAACTGTCAAGAGGATATTTAACTATAGAGTACACTGGATTATGGCTTATGGTATCCTAAGGGTGTTGATTTCACCTTGAGTTCTTATACCTATGAAAATTAGGTTGGTTGTGTGGATGACCAGAATAGTACCAGAGAGGTGCTTTCTGTCTTGGTGGTAGATTGGTTTCTTGGTTGAGTAAGAAACAAGACTCGATTTCTTTATCCACTGTAGAAGCATAATATATTGCTTAGCATACTGTTGTACACAGGTTTTATGGATGAAGCATACTTTGAAATACATTCGAGTAATATTTGATGAGCCTATTCCTATTTTATGTGACAACATAAGCACTATAAACATTTCAAATAATTTAGTTATGCATTCAAGAATAAAACACATATCTATCATATATCATTTCTTGAGAGAAAAAGTGTTGGAGAATGAAGTAAAACTGGAGTATGTGACAACAAAAGAAAAAATTGCAGATATATTTACTAAGGCTCTTCTGAAGGATACTTATGAGCATCTTAGGGAGAGGTTGGGGGTCATTGGCCTTCTAAAATAGGTGCACATGAAGGTGCATCAATCCAGTGAATTCACACATTCTTCATTTATCTAGACTAATGAATGGGTCTACCCCATAGGGGGAGTAGAAAAGGTTTTCCTTGTTGTAGTATGAGTTGAAAGGGAACACTCCTAAGGGGGAGTGATCATACTCTTCGATCTTTTCCATTGATGTCAAAGATGGAGAGAAAGTCATGTGAAAAACAGTTGCAGAGGAAGAGAAGGTGTTCTCCTAAAATATTGTGAAAGATGTTGTCCTTGATGGTTTTTCACATCATGTGTTGCCATCAATGACAAAGGGGTAGATTGTTGCAAATATGAGCAAGTTTGGTGGTGTTGTAATATATTTCAACACAGTTTAGTATGTTGCAGATTGTACATGTATAGTTGAGATTCTTTTGAGATGTTGTGAGTACATTGAGCTATCTTTATGGTATTGCAGATGTGTTGGTTTGATGAGTTTCCAAGTTCTTTTGAGAAAATTAATAAAGAAGAGAAGTTAGAGTGATGAATGTGTTCAAAATGTGCTATGGTATGTGCTCTACATTTCTCCTATGTTGATCCTATGCTTGTGTGTATTTGAAGGTTTCCTAATGGTGATATAGTGGTGATATATCCCGAGTTTTAGCTTTTGGTTTGATTGTATGAGAAAGTTGCATTTACCAGTGTTTGAATTGTTCTAGTAGATTTGGTCTTTTGTGGACTGGGAGAATTTTTTTAGCTCTGTAGTCCTTTGATGTTTTTTTTCTGGTGCAGGAGCACCTAAAGATATTGCTAAGTCTCCATCAAGCATTTTTCAGAAATTTCAATCTTCAAATGCAAAGAAATGTAAAAGGGTCATGGGTGGTCATATTTAATGTATTAAACTCTCAAATAGGTCATTAGGTGATTAAAGAAGTGATATTGCAAAAAAGGTGTCTTATCTGACAAAAGTTGGCAATTATGTAAAGTGCAAAAAATGCATAAAAAATAGGAAGTTGAAGAGTCTTTTGTGGGGAAATGAAGAGAAAGGTCATTGGAATTGAAAAGGAAGTTGTGTTAACTGTTGTAAAATCTCTATAAAGCATGTAAAGGATGAGAAAAAGGTAGGTTTTGTATCTTGGATCAAATTTAGCAAATAAACCACTTTGTTTCTGCAAATTATTGTGTTTTTCTCTCATTTACTAGTCCTTTTATGAACTGTACAGTAGTTTATAAGTTGAAATTTTATTTTTCTCTCATAGGGTGGTTATTCAACACTCAATTGGAAGATTTTTTAAAAGGTTTTATCAAATTTAGTGGGTTTAAATACAAGAAAATAGTGGTTTGCTTGTAAACCCTCAAACAAGGATTTGAGAGTCATTTAAAGAGTCAATCTACCATCCCACCAATGTAGGCTTAGTTGGTTGGTGGGATGGGTTGAATAGAGTTTATTTGTTGTGTGTTTAGTGTTTGTGTGGTTGTGCAAATGTAGGAAGGTGGAAAAGACCAAGATTTAGTTGCTTCCCTACAAATAATGTAGAGGTTTTCTATGGAAATGGATGGCTACAAGTGAACATTTGATGAAAGTGCATTCAAGGAGGTTGGGAGATGGTTCCTAAAGCATATGCATACATAAACAAACATGATTGGAGTAGTGTAAGGTTGGCAAGAGGTTTAGAAAGTGGGTTTTCAATAAACACTTGTTCTTTTAAGTCTTCAATGGTATACAATGAGGGTTTTATTATTTCAAGCAATATTGAACCTTTCTATCTCCAAAATTTGATGAATTGAAAGTTTTTTGATCTAACTCAATGTTGTTCATGGTTATTAGATAATTCCAAGTTGATTCATTGGTGGTTGCTTTGTATTTTTGGCTTATTTTGAGCCCTATTCGATAGAACAGTCAAATGATCTAGTATAAGTTTTTCTATGTTTAGGTAGATCAAAATGGGTTTCTAAAAATGAATACTTTCTGAGGTGGATCAATGTGGATTAAATGTTGATAACCGATTTAAGGGTTTGGTAACCTACTAGCTAAATGGTGGTTTGACTGTAGAAAGATGTGAATCTGATCTAACAGAGGTAAAAGTGAATGTTTATATTTTGAACCTGTCTAAAGGATGTTGGTAAAGAGGTCTTAATGTTTGGGGAAAGGTTTAGAGGGAAAATTTTCTAGTTTGATGTTTTGAGCAAAGTTAATTCTATGTGCAAAATGGTGTTTGACTGCTAGAAAGTGCAATTCTATGTAAACAGAGGTATAGGTGATTCTCTTTGTATTGTAACCATTTAAGTGGTGAAAGTAAAGGTGTATTGATGGTTTGGAAAAGGTCTTGTAACAAAATTTGTTGTTTTTGAGTATTTGAACAATGTGGAGTCAAGGTGGCTTGGGTGAGCAAGTTGATTGATATTAGAGTTTACTAATGTGGTTTTGCAATTGTTTCAATCAAGTTATGATGTTCTAAGGTGTTACAAGGTCTGGTAATAGGTTTGAAGCAAGATTGAGTGAATGTTGTCTTTTTTCCTTAATGAAAACAAGTTGAAATTTGGTGAATAGAGAAAAGTTTGGTTGGTTTAGTGATTTTCAATGATGTTACTATATTAGTTCAGTCAATTTGATGTTGGTTAAGGTATTTTTGAAGGTCTAGAATATTGATGTGGTGATTTGGATTATTGGGAGCCTTGTATTTCAGAGTGAATTAGATGGATTTTGGTCAAATAATAAGTGAGTTTTTAAAGGATTTGTAACTGATCTTCTTAAGTTATCTTCAGGGTCAGAAGTACCCCTGAGAGTTTGTGGTTTTTGGGTAGATGATTTGCATCAATTTCAAATCTTGTAGATCTAGAATATGTCTTATATTGGTGTTCTCTTGGTTCTGGCAAATATGTGTGTGGTTTGGTGATATGGAAGTCATGTTTCTAAGTTGTATGTGTTCACACAGTCTGTTTGAACTAATGGAAGAAGTTTGGTGTTTGAAGATTTTTGCACTTGCTGCAGATGTATTTGAAGCAAACAGAGGTGTGTTCTCATGCATAATGAAGCATGTTGTGTCGCCCGGTGTCATCTTCTTTGTTTGGAAGCATGTAAATCAATGCTCATTTGTATTTTCATTAGCTTCGGCTGACCTGGTGTTTACACTTCATTTGAAGAATTGAAATTTAATTAAGGAAGTGTGTGGTTTGTAGGGGTTTAGGTGAACTCCTCAAACACCCCAGAATCACCTGCAAGACAAAACTTCCACTAGAGAGAAATGACATAAATATCATGCTATGATTAAGATGCAAGGATGCCAAATTGAATATGACATGATTACAAATGTATAAGATGTCTGATTATATAGGAAAAAATGAAAACCTAAGATGCATGAGATGTTGCTATGTGTTTTAATCTAACAACATGTGACAACATGTGAACCTTATCTAGACGATTATTAAATATTGAGATAAGTTCTAGAAGGACAACTCATCTTCTAGAAGGAATCTTATCCCACCAAACAAGGAAGGGAATATTATCCCATTTATTTAATGATTTATCTAATAATGCAACCTAGGACTTAATGATATATGGCCTAAGTTAACTTATGCTAGTGTAATAATTAATTAATTACACTAACATGGTTGATCTGAGACATTATTTTTGGTCTTAGTTAAATATTTTTATTAGTCCACTCTCATTCCTTTCCACCACGGGAATGTTGAGTTTCCAACTTAATTTGAATTTATGAAATGAAGCTTATGTGACCAACCTTGGAGAAAGTTTCTAAGGTTGAAAATGGTATAAATGCAAATTGGATTGAGAATATTTTGAGAGGGATGAAAAGTAATGAAGTAAGCCACATATCATAAGAGCAAAAGTGTGTGTGAGTGAGTTGAGGCAGAAATACTTCATTGTGTTAGACTCCTAAAGGCAATGAGATGAAGTTTTCTGCAATTTTCTGATCAAGGCTGTGAATGTGTGTTAATTGTTGTGGTGGATCTTTTGTTCTCTTTTGTATATGTAAGCAGTGATAATTCCTAGTCCTTTCTGTAGGCAGTGATCCTTTGTATTTGGACAATGAGTCCTCTTCTGGGTAGTAAACCCTTGGCAGTGAGCCTTTGTATTTGGTTTTCTAATATTTTTATATTGAGAGCTAATCCTCACCATGGTTTTTCCCTCATTGGGTTTTCCACTTAAAAAATATTATTTTCATTGTGTTTATTTACTTTTTGTTATTTGTGTTTCATGTTCATACTTAATAATAGAATAGTGTGGTTGTGGAATTGATAAGTGTTGAAGTTTTGAATTTGTGTGACAATTGATACACCCTGCCTCTCAGTTGTCTTGTGCCTTTTAACAAAACTCCACCACCAGAATCACTAGTGCTTGTATTATTTAACCTTAGAACAAGATTAAAATAGCACTGTATCAATCCTTTTCTTGATATGCTTCTTTTTCCTTCAACAATTCTTCTTCACAATCTATGACAAAATCTAATCAAACTTTCTTTAACTTGCTGCAATTAATAGAAAATAATGAGCATTGTAAACTCCAAAGAGTTGTCAATTACAAGAGCACAAAGCTCCTCTCAAAAACCTACGCCTATTTTGTGCAAGTAGAGTTCCATCATGTAACATGAAGTCAAAACAAAAGTCTCCTCAATTTAGGTGCCCCAAACTGAACTCCTAACTAATCATTGTTCAAGAAAATATCTTTCAATGTTCTCTTCAAAGTTGGTGCCCAAGAATGGTCCCACTTAACTTAGCCTTGTAAATATATTCTCATGCAAAAGGTGTTAACTAAAAGATGCCAACTTGGGTGCCCAAGGTGGGTCCAAGTCAATCTTTGTTAACAAAAACATGTCTCTTCATCAATTCATACAAACATTATGCATGATTGATCATCCCCAATTAATTGAATGTGTCCACCTGTTATATGTCATGCAACTCAACTCAACTAGAATACAACTGAAACTAACTACATGCAACTGAAGATAACTAAACCATAACTGAACTAAACTAAACTAAGCTAAACTCATGTAAATATCAATCCCTAACTTGTAGGATCTTTACACGCATTACTGAAGTGTTATCTATTCTCCAAACAATTAACTTAAGCAAGGTGGGTTCCACCTTCCATGTGGGCCCCCCATGATCTCCTATTATTTAGGAACTCTTCTTGGGCACCCTCACATGTTCCTATCATTTAGGGATAATTACAAATGTCAATTTATATGTTCATTTCATTCAAATTTACTATCTTTCTAATCCTAGTGTTGTGGAACACTTTCCAAGGACTTAGGAGATACATGAAATATGTTTAAGATTGCAATTAAATGGCATCCTATTCCAAACATAAATATGTAAATCATCAAAATCAATAATAAAGAGACATACTATTATGTTGTCATAATGTCTTTTTGAACTATGTTTCTATGTTATACATTCAATATGAATAAAATAAGTTTTTCCCATCTCATTATGATTTATTAGCATTGTGAATGGAATCATCTTGAATGGAGTAATCTTGAAGTTACAAAGTTCATGTGATCTGAGCTAAGCGTGGGAGTACTTAAGAGCTGGCCACTTGAGGGGCTGTAGAGTAGATAGATAAGTATTCCATTTATAATTTTATTGTTTTCACTTTGTAAATGATAAATATGAGTGAAGTTTATTATCATCTGTTGAGCTTTGTTAAGTTAATCCTAAATTTTGTACTTGATTCTGTAATCTTTAGTTCTATTGTCTAAAGTTCCAGAGCACCTTCTTTCATTGTCAATTTCAAGTTGTTAAGTTGTTTTTTGTTAATTGTTAATTTTTCTATCAATTGTTAGTTAGATGTTTCATAGTTTCTTTACAAGCATTTCCTCTTCAGTAATTTACTCGCTTCTTAGTTTAATTATCTCCATGCTTTCTAGTTTAATCATTATGATTTTTAGATTAATAATTTCCCACTTTCTAGTTTAGTGGCCTCTTAGTTCAAAAATTTCATTTCAGTTGTTCCAAACACTTAGAAAATTTGAGAGAGATATTTAAGATGTTTTCTATTCCATATAGTAGTCGAACATTACCCAGTCGATACAATTGATGCATTTTTTAACTAAAGAGATAGGACCTAATGATAGTGTGCTAGTCTTTGGATTGAAGAAAGTATTTTATGGACTAAAACAAGCCCCAGAGCTTGTTATGCAAGATTGGATAAGTACATGTTGAAGAAAGGATTTAGAAAAGGTACTGTAGATAGCAACCTATACTTCAAAGTTGAAGGGGATCAAATTTTAATTGTGGTGGTATATGTTGGTGACATAATATTTGGAGGAAATAAAGGTATGTGTATGAGATTTGGAGAAGAAATGAAAAAAGAGCTTGAGATGTCAATGTGTGGGGAGATAAAAATTTTCCTTGGGTTACAAATCAGTCAATTAGAGAAAGCTATTTTCATTTTATAGTCACAATATGTTAATAAAATGTTGAAGAAGTTTGGAATGGAGGATTCTAAACTAGTATGCAATCCTATGATCACTTGTTGCAAGTTGGGAAAGAATGATGACTCTCTTAAGATGGATCAGAGAAAGTATAGATCAATGATCGGTGGACTGTTATACCTAATTGCTACTAGACCAATTATCATGCATTAAATTTGTCTTGTGGTAAGATTTCAGGAAGATCAAAGAGAATTTCCTATTGCAGTAGTGAAGAGGATATTTAGGTACTTGAAGGGCACTCTAAAATTTGTTCTATGGTATCCTAGGGATACTGAATTCTCCCTGAGTTAATATACAAATGAAGATTGGGTAGGTTGTACTTATGAAATAAGAAGTATAAGTGGTGGTTTTTTCTTTCTTGGAAGAAAATTGGTTTCATGTTTGAACAAGAAGCAGAATTCAGTGTCATAATCTACTATCAAATTAGAATACATTGTAGCCACATCATGTTGTACATAAGTGGTGTGGATGAAGCAGACATTAAAGGGTATTAGAGCATCATATGATGAACCTATTTCTATCTTATGTGATAATACAAGTGCTATAAATATCTCAAAGAACTCAATAATGCATTGAAGAACAAAACATGTATCTATCTAGTATCATTTTATGGGAGAGAAGCTTGTAGAAAATGAGGTGAAGCTAGAGTATCTTCGTACAAAAGATCAAGTTACATATATTTTACAAAGGCTCTTCCAAAAGATATTTTTTAGTATCTCTGACAGAAGTTAGGGGTTATTACCGCTCCTTTCAATTAGATGCATAAGTTTGTGCATTTTTCCAAGAAGCACTTCAAGATATATTCTTGATCTTGGGTTGATGTTGAAGGCTATCTCTCATGGGGAGTAGCTAGTAGCTTTGTTGGTGGGTGCAATCAAATGGAGCATATTTTGTGCCCCTAAGGGGGAGTGTAAAGAGAAGTGGAGAGAGAGCAATTTCTTGTGTTGCAAGTGTTTCCTAAATTGGTGTATGCATATGTCAAAGGAGGAAAACAAAAAAAGAAAAATTCCATGAAAATCATGTAGGTGTTACCCTTTGAGTGTTGTCAAAGGGGGGGAGTAGAAGTGTTCAATGAAGAAGAGAAAAAGATCAGTGAAAAATATGCAATATGTAGGAGAGAGATTTGGATGAGTCTATGGTCCTTTTCCATTGATGTCATAGTGGGAGAGAGTTAAAGTCGTTGAAAAACCATAGTGAAAGAGTTCATGGGAGAATGAAGAACTCCTCAAATAAGGGAAGAATAATTCTATGAAGCAGTGGTAAAGAGAGAGTGTGAAGATTAAGAGATGCCCCAATGAGGGGAAATATTTCTTATTGCAGAGTTGTTGGTTTCTTTTGTTGTCAACCAAAACATAGTTCTTTTCTTGCATTGCATTTAGTAGCAATCTTAGTAGTGCATTCCACATTTTACCTCATTGTTGTTTCTTAGCTCGTGGAGTAGGATATTGCATCTACACATCAACATCTATCACATATCCAGATTTCATATCTTTTGATTTGTCTACCAGAAGTTATTGCTCTTAGAATTTCAATGTGTTACCAGTCAGAGCATTTGGGGTTGAACTAGTCTAGATTTCTTAGTTTGGACCTAATCCAAATCATTTGGAGCTTAATTGGACATCATACAAGCATCTTGGGTTCATTGGGATCTATCTTGGTGATTTAAAATTTAATTCATTTTGTGTGGAGCTAATTCTTCATATCATAAGGGTGGAACTCATATTTGATCATTCATCGGGTTATTAACCCTAGTGGCCGATGTGGACCTATATTGGAGCTTGATGACCATATTTATAATCATTAAAATTCATTGTAGATCATCAATAGGTTAGTTAGTTGTTCATGATTAGATAGATTCAATATATTTTCACACCAACCCTTCGGGGGCATGTAATAAGGCATGTTGTCCAATTGTATTGTTGGAAGCCCTTTTGGTAGGCCTGTGAGCCTCGAGTGTTCACCCATGAAGCATTATTTTCATTTAGGATTATCAATTCAATGAGATTCCATGTTCGCATATCAAATGGTTACATTGTTTCCGCTATGTTGAATCATTACTACACGGTTCATACTGTTCCTTCTAGAACCCTCCTACCATTACTACACCAAGTGGAATCAAAGTGAGTTTTTGATTCTTGAAGGCATTTCTTTATTTCAAAAGATCATTGAACTGAGGCAGATTGTATTCATTTTCAACTGATCATCAATTTTGAGGCAGCTGAAACCCTTGTAGCTAGATCACCGAATTGAGGTAGTTGCATCGATTTGAGGGTAGATATGCCACCAAGGAGAGTGACTTCTATAGAAAATTTTGCTAGAAGAATGGATGAAATGTTAGAGATGATGCGTGAGATGTGAGTTAGGCTAGGTGTTGTTGAAGAAGATCAAAGGTGGATCCTAAACCCTAGGTTGAATGATGAAAGTGATAATGTAGAACATGTGAATCAAATTGCAGAAACCCTAGATGAAGAAGAGGAAGAATCAGATCAATTCAATATGTTGAAAGTGATATCAAAGGTTAGTAAGTGGCCTAGAGTTGAGATCCAAAAAGAGTAAAATTCAAAAAAATAAAGTTGAAAGTTCATGTTGCATTATGGTGGAAAGAAGTTCAATTAGACCAAAATAGAAGATGCAAAGAAAGAATCATCAAATGGGATAGAATGGTGAAAAAGTTGAAGAATCAATTCATACCAGCAAATTATGAACTGGAATTGTTGAAGAGATTGCAAAACCTGAGACAAAAAGAAATATTTGTGAAGGAGTACATTGAAGAGTTCTACAAGATGACAATCAAAACTAGTTAGAGTGAAGCAAGCAAAGAAAACGTATCAAGATATATGAATGGAATAACAACAAATATTCATGAAGAATTAAGCTTGGTAAATTTGACATCTGTTGAAGAAGCATATTAGTTTGCATTGGAGGTGGAAGAGAAGCTAAATTAGAAGTTTGAACAAAGGAAAAGAAGTAGAAGAGGAATATTTTAGAAGAGTGGACCTTTTTCTAGAGAAATAAGACCATATGTGGAGTAGAAAAAAGATTCAAAGCCCTATCAGAGTAAAGAAAAGGATGCTAAACCATACCACAAAGGAAGAGAAGACAAAAATTTATACCATAGTAACAGAGGAGGTCATAATTCTTATCATAGTGATGGATACCGAAGAGATGAAGGAATATTTGAGAGAAGGACATTTAGAGGAACCTATTTCAAGTGTGGAGGTGAAGGACATAGAGCATTTGAGTGTCATCAAGGGAGTACCAAAAAGAAACTTGAGCATACCAGAAGAGAAACTTATGTGGAGGAAGAACATGGTGGATCCCCTAATTTAGTTGGAAAACTTGAGAAAGGTGAATCATTGGTTATGAGAAGATCTTTAATGCATGAAGAAATAACTGAAGAAGCACCATAAAGGAAAAGTCTATTCGAAATGAGATGTAAGTCCCGAGGAAAGGTATGTAAATTTATCATTGATAGTGGTAGCACTAACAATCTAGTTTTAGAGGAGATGGTAACCAATTTGAACTTGAAGATATTGAAACATCAAAACCCTTATAGGATAGCATGTATTCAAGATGAGCATAAGATATTGGTGAATAAATAATGTTTGGTGAAATTTCATATTAGATCATATAGGGATGAAGTGTTGTGTGATATTATGTCTATGGATGCATGTCATTTACCATTAGGTGTTGGGATTAAGATGTCTCAACCTTAGAGTCGTAATATTGATTTATTTGATGTAATTAATGTATTTATTTGTATTATTGAATTGCCTATGGTTTCATGTAATTAATTGGGACCCACTAGCTAGGTGGCATCCCTGTTGGAGGTGACTGAATGAAACATAATCATCCCATGTGGACATAGGCATCCCACATTGGAATCTATGACAAATGATAGATTCTATGATGCATCATAAGGAATCTTTGAATGCATGGAGAAAGTTGGCATCCAAGATAGGTTATGACAGGATGTAAGAGAATTGGTTATTTTTAGTCAGTTATGGCAGATTCTCTTACAAATCCTATGATAGATTATATGGCATATTTATAAAATATTCTATGACAATTGTAAAGCATCTATCATAAGCTATTTTTAGCATATTCTAGGTTCCCAAGCTTGGAAGAAGAATATTTTCTCATTTGACCATTGTAAGGGGTGTAAGGAAATGTTGTACATGTGTCCAAATGCATCTCTAAGGAATTGAATATTGTGTCATGTGGAATTGGACGCCCTTCACCTAGACGCATCTTGAAGCTTGTAACACTCTATTTATTGAGTGCCTTGAGTTGTAGAATGCATAGTTTGTTTGCAGGTAATGAACTGTTGCTAGTATCACTCTAGAATAGGTGATCATGTTGAAGCACTTGTTGAATAAGCTTTGTACTTGGTGATATCTTGTACATTATTTGAAGTAATAGATAAATTAATTTGATTTTGGAGGGTGGGGTTGTTTACTCGAAAGGGTTTTCCCCACGTATATATGTTGTTATTGCATTTGTGTACTTATTATTTTATTTCTATTATTTTGTATGTGTATCTTGTATTGTAACACCATAAGGTTTTTAAAAAAAAAAATCTAACTCTCCCCTACTTAGATTAGTGTAGGAAGCTATTTATGCTCACCTCACTTCCTTTTAGTTGGTATCAAATCCTAGACAGCCTTGGTTCCTTTGTTGGGTTAGAAGGGTTTTTTGAGCTAATCTTTGTTTCAGTGGGAGTTTTGCATAAGTGTGTGTTTCATTACCTTGTTCCAGGAAAGATATGGAAAGCACATCTTGTTGGAATATGGCTTAGGGAGATTATTGGTATGGCTTCTAGTGTTGCCATTGATGGCAACTAAAGTCACTATTATGGTATGTGGATCCGAACTTGGTCATACAGGTAGTTAAAGTTAAGTATAATGTTTTACCGGCATAGAACATGAAGAACAGGGTATCCGGTTAGTATGCCAATCTCACTGGATCATCATCTTGTGTTGTGGATCCCCAGGATAGGTTTTTAAGCATGTATGTTACCTTATTTGTAAGTTTTGTGATGTTGCATTAATTGGTGTACGAGTAAGGAGATCCAACAGAATGATTTTCTGATTATTTTCTCATGGTGGTCGACCGAGTCAATGTAGTGTGTTGCAGATGTACAAGGGATAATCGTTTAAATGTTTCTATGTTTAGGAATTTTATTTTGGGTCCTAGCTATGTTGTGGAAAAATTGTATGGGTACACATCATAAATTGTACATGATTTGAGCCAACATGTGGAGAATATTATATTTTGTGTGAAGTTGACATATAGTAATTAAATTCTTACTAGCAGATATATATGATATTGGTAATTCATTTTATGAAGAAAAAGCAAGTGGAAGTGTGTGAATGTGTGAAGAGTAGAACAAAAGTGTGTGTGAGTATTAGAAGGGTGATCGAGCAATCTATGCATAGTTCCAGAAGGGTGGAAAAATAGAGAAGAGCATAGCAGAACAAAGTAGAAAAACAAAATCAGTTAGAAGGGTTGAAGATCATTTATTGAGCTTCATTCGAACTGAATCTAGGTGTTTATAGATGATATCCTCTCATTTCAATTTTTTTTTGTAATCAAAAACATTTTGTAAGGTAGTGAGCCTTTCATATTTTGGGCAGTGAGCCTTTTTTATTTTGAGCAGTGAGCTCTAGGTAGTGTGCCTAAATGCATGTGCATTCCCTTTTATTCATACTTTTAACAAAGTATAATTGTGGATTAATCTCCACCATGGTTTTTCCCCTAACAGGGTTTCCACGTAAAAATATTGGTGTTATAGTGCTTTGATTATATTGTTCATGTGCTTGCATCTTTATTTGTGTTTATGTGTTGTAAATGGTTTAAGGTTGGGATTTAAAGTTTAAATTTATTGAACACTGATTCACCCCCCCTCTCAGTGTTTCCTGAGTCCAACACATCTAGGAGGATTGAGATGGAGAAATTTAATGGTGGTAATTTTGAATTTTGGAAGCTCAAAATGGAAGACATGCTCATAGACCATGATCTATGGGTTATTATTTTTGGAACCAAACCTTTAGGCATGAAACAAGAAGATTTGGATCTCATGGATAGGAAAGCCAAGGGTCTTATTAGACCCTATTTTTCTGATTCCATCCTCTTAAATTTTCAAGAAGAGAAAAAATCTAATTCTCTATAGAAGAAGCTTAGTGATGTCTATCAGGCTAAATCCCTAGAAAACAAGATTTTCCTAAGAAAGAAGATGTATTCTATGAAAATGGAAGATGGAGGGTCTATAGAAGATAATCTAAATGTATTTAACATGTCCGTTGCACAACTAGGTTCTGTTGGAACAAGATTGATGAACAAGACTGTTGCATGATCCTTTTCTATTTTTTGTTAGACTCTTGGGATCACCTGGTAATGGCTATTGCAAGCACTACTTCCACCATTAATATGGATGAGGTTGTTGCCTCATTATTATCTAAAGAGATGCAAAGGAAGTCTTCAAAGATGGCCAAGGAGGCCCTTGTCGTTCATGGCAGATCAAAGGAGAGAGGAAAAAAGAAAGACAATAAATCTAAGTCAAAGTCTCTAGGGAGATCTAAGTCTCCTAGTAAGAAGTCCAAGGAAAAATGTTGGGATTGTGGTGAAGTTGGTCACATTCAGAAAGATTGAAAGGAGGAGAAGAAGAAAAAAAGTCTTTCTCTAATTCTGAATCTGAGAAATCATCTCAAGATGATGGAAAAGCATTTATTGCAGCCTTGGAAACCCATACATTAGATGATATGTGGTTGATAGATTTGGGTGCATCTTTTCACATGAATTCTCATAGAGATTGGTTCTTGAAGTATGAGGAGTACAATAGCGGAGAGGTGTACCTAGGTGATGACTCTCACCTGAATATTTTTGGCCATGGAAGAGTCAAAATCATATTTCTTGATGGAAGAGTGAAGGGGATCATATCCCGAGTTTGGCACGAAACTTGATTTTTATAAGTAAACTAAATGATTTGAGAGTGTTGTTTTCTCTAGTGGAAGATGTAAGATTACTAGAGGGGCTATGGTGTTGTCTAAGGGTGTTCATATTGGCACTTTGTTTCAGCTTGATGCATGCATTGTACAATGCAATAGTTCTTCTGATGTACTAAAGAAGAGATCTTTGGATTCTTCATCCTAATTATCAAATCATGCAGAGAAGAAACATGTTGCAACTACATCCAATGGTTGTGAATTTTAGGAACCTAAGGGTGCTCATTCCATGGAAATGAAGCTTCCTGCAAAGAAGACAATGTTGTGGCATTGATGACTTGGTCTCATTGGTGAGAAGGGCCTTATAACCCTAAAAAATAAGATCCTTGTTGAAGGCCTTGATGATTGTAATCTTGAGTTTGACTTTTACGAACATTATCTATATGGAAAACAACACTATGTGTCTTTTTACTCTAGTTCTAATAAGTCTTCTAGGTTTTTGGACTATGTTCATTTAGATGTTTTTGGTCCTGTAAATGTTCCTTCATTATAAAAATTTGTATATTTTGTTTCTTTCATAGATTATTATAGTAGAAGCACATTCATTTATTTTCTCAGAAGTAATGTTGAATTTTTTAGTTGGTTTAAGGAGTTTAAGGCCTTGGTAGAAAATTAGACTAACAAAAAGATTAAGTGTTTGAGAACTGATAATGGTGGTCATTTTTGTTCCAAAGAGTTGGAATTTTTTTGTAAAGAGTAAGGGATTGAGAGACACAAGACAAATCCCTACACTCCACAACAAAATGGAGTTGCAGAGAGTATGAATAAACTATTGATGGATAGGGCTAGGAGTATTTTGAGCGGTGCTAGCCTTGAACAAAAAATTTGGGCTGAAGCAATAGCCACTACATGATATTTGATCAATAGATCTCCTACATCAACGATTGTTGGTAAGACACCCATGGATGCATGGTTTGGTAAAAATCCTTTGATGAGACATCTTAGAGTATTTGGTTGTGAAGCTTACACTCATGTTCTGATTGAGAAGAGGTCTAAGTTGGAGAACAAGGTTGTTAAGTGTATCTTTATTGGCTATGGTGTCAGTGTGAATGGGTACAAGCTTTAAGATCCATAAGCTCAGAAGGTTCTCTACAACAGAAGTGTGATATTTAGAGAGATGAAGCCTTCCACTATTGAGCTACAAGAAAAGAAATAGGAGAAACAAAAGGAGGTAGTGCAGATTCCACCTACTCCAAAGAAAGATGAACCAAGTACTCCTAGTGGACCTGATGATGAGGAGAGCTCAAGTAGCTTTGAAAGTTTTGTAGAAGAAGGAGAACCTCAACCTCAGCCTTTGAGGAGGTCTACATAAAATAGGTGGCAATTGGAAAGGTTTGGCTATTCATTATTGGATTCTTGTTGCATCTTTGCATTGATTACTAACACTGATGAGCCTAGGATGGTTAGAGAGGCAATAGGTATGAATGATTCAAATTCCTAAATGCAATCCATGGATGAGGAGATCGCTTCATTAAAGAAAAACAAGACTTTGGATTTGATAACTTTTCCTACTAGACGTAAAATTGTTGGTTGTAAATGGGTTTTCAAGAAAAAGTGTGGTCTTGATGGAAACGTCGAGAAGTATTTAAGCATGGTTGGTCACTAAGGCATTTTCTCAGGTGGAGGGAATTGATTATGGGGAGATATTCTCTCTTGTAGGAAAGCTAACATCTATCTGACTTTTTTTGTCACTTGCAGTTGCATATGACTTAGAAGTGGAATAGATGGATATGAAGACAATGTTCCTTCATGGTGGTTTGGAGGAAGAGATTTACATGTCACAAAAAAAGTATTTCATTGAAAAAGGTAAAGAAATTTTGATTTGTAAACTAAATACATCTCTTTATGGTTTGAAATAGTCTCCTAGAATGTGGTATTAGAAGTTCGATACCTATGTATTATCAATGGGATTTCAGAGATCTAAATTTGACCATTGTGTATACTTTAAAATTGATAATGGATGCATTCTCATTATTTTCCTATACATAGATGACATGTTCATTGAGAATTGTAAAAGTATGATTTCAGATTTGAAGTTTTAGTTGTCGGCATAGTTTGAGATGAACGACCTAGATGCAACTAGGAACATTATAGGACTGGAAATCATGAGAGACAGAGATAAAAAAAATATTTGGTTAAGCTAGAGCAAGTATGTGAACTTGGTCTTGGAGAGATTCAACATGCTAGATTGCATACAATTAGTTGTTCCTATGATGCAAGGGATGAAGTTTTTTGTGAATGACTATCCAAAATCTCCTACTAAGATGGAGGACAGGAAAAAATTACTATATGTGAGTGCAGTTGGAAGTTTGATGTATGTGATGGCATGTACAAGGCCAGACATTTCCCAAGAAGTGGGATTCCTTATCCATTTTATGGCTAATCCTAGATGGGTGCATTGGGATGTGGTTAAGAGAGTGTTCAGATACTTATGGGGTACTTCTAAGTATGCCTTGTGTTTTCATGGTTATCCTTCTAGACATCAACATTCTATGAGAATTTTAGGATATATGGATTCACATTGGGTAGGTGACACTGATAGCAGAAGATTCACCAGTAGTTACGTGTTTATGATGTTTGGTGGTGCTATTTGTTGGATGAGTAAGTGGCAAGTTGTACTCGCATTTTCCACAATAGAGGCAGAGTATATGGCAGCCACTCATGCTTGTAAGGAATCCATTTGGCTTAAGAGCTTGTGTTCTAATATTGGTTTAGATGCAAGACATATTACTATTTGTTATGATAGTCAAAGTGCGATTTTCCTAGCAAACAATCCTACCTTCCATGTTAGAACAAAGCACATTGATGTTCAATATCATTTTTTTGTGATACGGTAGAAATTGGAAAGGTGGACTTGGAGAAAGTTGACACTTTGGTGAATGTTGCAGATGCATTGATGAAGCCAATGAGCACAAAGAAGTTAAGATGGTGTTCTGATTCCATGCGCCTTGGGCCCCTAAGAAAATGATTATGTATGACTCTTGGTAGATCTTCGGCAAGTGGTAAAATGTTGGGATTAAGGTGTCTCAACCTTAGAGTCCTAATATTGATTTATTTTGATTTAATTAATATATTTATTTGTATTATTTAATTTCCTATGGTGTCATGTCATTAATTCAGATCCATCGGTTGGGTGGGATCCTCATTGGAGGTGATTGGATGACACATAATCATCCCATGTGGACATAGGCATCCCACTTTGGAATCTATGACATATGATAGACTATATGATGTGTCATAAGGCATCTTTGAATGTATGGAGAAAGTTGGTGCCCAAGATGGGTTATGACAGGAAGTAAGGGAATCAATTATTTTTAGTCAGTTATGACAGATTCTCTTATGGATCCTATGATAGATTTTATGGCAGATTTATGACATATTCTATGATAGTTGTAAGGCATCTGTTATAAGTTATTTTTAGCATATTCTAGGCTCCCAAGCTTGGAAGAAGAATATTTGCATGTTTGACCATTGTTGGGATGTAAAGGAATGTTTTGCATGTGTCCAAATTCATGTCTAAGACATTGAATATTGTTCCATGTGGATTTGGATACCCCTCACCTTCTGGATACTTCTTGAAGCTTGTAACACTCTATTTATTGAGTGCCTTGAGTTGTAGAATGCATAGTTTGTTCATAAGTAACAAAGTGTTGCCAATATCACTTCAGAATAGGCGTTCATGTTGAAGAACTTGTTGAAAAAGCTTTGTACTTGGTGATATCTTGAATTCATTAATTGAAGTAATAGAGAGAGTACTATGCTTTTGGAGGGTGGGGTTTTTGTAACTCTCCCCTACTTATATTAGTGTAGGAAGTTTTTTTCACTCACCCAACTTCATTTCATTAGAAGACCATGGCAATATGATAAGAAATAAATTCATGATGAAAGAAGAAATACTTATACTATTGCATCAAATGGAAGGAGAATCAAGTTGATAACTTTGGAGGAAGAGGAGAAGATTGAATTTTGTGGCACTTCCAAACTATGTTTGGTAGATGGAAGGAAATTTCTTAATGGATTAAGGCATTAGAACATGTGTTTTGCATTGATTCCAAAGAGAGGAGGTTGTCTGGAGATAACAAAGAAGGAAGATATACCACAGAAGGAAGTTGTAGAATTGTTGATAGAGTATGAGGACATTGTGTTAGAGAATGTACCAGATGGTTTACCACCTATCTGGAGTATCAGTCAGATCATATTGATATCATATCAAGAGCAAGTTTACCAAAAAAAGAAACACATAGAATGATACCAGCATAAAATATAGAGTTGAATCATAAAAATACAAGAATTATTGAGGAAATGATTAATCAAAGAAAGTTTGAGCCCATATGCAGTACCTTTTGTACTTGCACCAAAGAAAGATTGGGAGTGGAGAATGTGTACATATTAAAGATAAATCAATAAGATAATTGTCAAGTATAGATTCCCATTTGCAAGGATGGATGACATTATGGACTGTTTGAGAGGAGAAAATTATTTCACAAAGATTGATCTCAAGAGTGGATATCATCAGATCAAAACCAAAGAAGGAGATGAAAGGAAAACTACATTTAAGACTAATGAAGGATTGTATAAGTGGTTAGTGATTCCTTTTGGACTGACCAATTAATCAAGCACTTTCATGAGATTAATCAATGAGGTATTGAATAAATTCTTAGGTAAGTTTTTCATTTTCTACCTAGATGATATTATGATTTTCAATAAGACTAGAGAAGAACATTTGTGGTACATCTAGAAAGTATTACAAAGGTTGAGAGAAGAGAAATTTTTGATTAATGTTAAGAAGTGTAGTTTCATGAAGAAAGAGTTGGTATACTCAGGAATTGTTATTTTTGTTGAAGGATTGAAGATGGATCTAGAGAAAGTGATAGAAATTTTAGATTGGCCTACACTGGTAAACATTGGAAAAGTAAGATCATTCCATGGATTAGCTAGTTTCTACTAGAAGTTTATCAGAAGTTTTTGTAGTTTTTGTAACCCCATGACAAGGTCAATGAAAGGAGACAAGAAGGATTTCAAGTGGATGTCTGGAGCACAAAGGATTTTTGATTTGTTGAAGCAAAAAGTGATAGAGCAACCAATATTAGAATTACCATATTTTGAAAAGGTATATCAAGTTGATTGTGATGCAAGTGAAAATGCAATTGGAGTAGTACTAAGTCAAAAAGGAAGACATGTAGCTTATTTAAGTGAGAAGCTAAATGATTCCAGAAGAAGATTCTTAGTTTATGTTCAAGAATTCTATGCCATTATTGAAGCCTTGTGTTGGCTAATAGATTCGTCACCTTGAGAAATAATGTCTCACTCTGCTCGAAAGGTGCAATTGTTCTCAACAACTCTGGAAAGTTCACAATTTATTTTTTGACTTTCCTCTAAAATTTGAGGGTATCACTCCCTCTTATGACATGCAATGAATTTAACTAAACTAAATAAACATATGTATGCTTTTAACCCAAAAGAGGGAAAGGAAAAACTTGATACAAGGAAGATTCCTAATATAAAGTGCAAAGAAAAGTAATAAAGATATTGGCACAAAGGTAAGTTTGCATGAAGCAAATTATGAAATGACTGGGACAAAAACCAGTTTACATATGATGAATTAACAAAAATATAAACCCATTATTACTTTAAAATGAAATCAACTACAAAGATAGATGTATACATCAACACATAAGAATAGTATAAACACCAAGATATACCCAAACATAGAGATTTAAGAATACCAGATATCTCTATAAACTAGATGCACACAAACAACTAGAGAATTCAATTCAAAGAAAAATCATATTCCAAATAGCAGTATAATATCAAGTCTTTTTTTAATGATTTATAGAGAGACAATTTTAAAAATAAACATATATATAGAGTAGAAGAGTAATCGCTTCTTTCCTTTCCCATAACTAATCATAACTAAAAGTATTTTCAATAAATAAAAGTAACTGAACATTGAGATGGTGGTGCTTCACTTCCGGATTCCACAAATGTTGCAAATCATTTCCGCAAGGCTTGGAAAGCTTTCATGATAGGTGGGAGATCCTTGTGATGTGGGATGGTTATGTTCCCCATCCATAATATCCATGCCAACTGGCTATCTCAAACGGCTTCAATTATCTCATCATAAGTCTTCATGATTCTTGTTTCTTGAGATAGGATAAGATCTAATTTGCTAAATTTCCTCAAATGCTCAGCACCAAAAGATTGAGAGCTGAAAATTCCATCAACTATTTTTTGGAAATCACTCTCTAAGACTTTAGCTTTCTTATTATTCCCATCTCCTCCCCTATCAATTTGTAATCTGAGGGCAACAAGATTCTTATGAATCCCCTCCAAGATTGCATTACATTCAGTTCAGACCTCTTGAAGATTTTGTAAGCCTTTCCTTGTGACTTGTAATTCCCACTCCACACTTTTATTGCAGATCATGCTATGAGCATCGACGGCATTGGGTATGATATGCTCAACATCTATCTTTTCCATTCCAAAGCCTATCATCACTTTGATTTCATTTAAATATTGATTCCATACCCTTTCCTCTTTTTCTACAATAAAAATTTCCTCTTAGACTTCCAATCTCCAAGTATTCGCCTTCTGGAGACATTTGAGAGATTCAAAAATAATCTAATTACCTCTTTTGATTAACTCACGACTCCAATCCTCAACAGCTCTGCTAAAGTTTTTGCAACTCTTCATTTTACTTATTGCTTATTTCCTATTAGGGTTAGGGGATCAGAGGATTACTCAAATTGAGATATTGGTTGAGGTGGAAGATCAAAAATTTATTTTAAACATTAAGTTAAGTCTTGGATTTGCACATCTCCATCCCTTGTAGGGGGTCCTAGGTCAATTTCTTCAATGTCAAACTCACTTACAATTGCTTGAGTGACCTTTTGTGTAGTAGGACGTGCAACCTTTAAACATATAGTTCTTGATGTGACAACATCAATTAATCTAGTAGTTTTCAATTTCTTAATCTTTGGAGTCCTTTGGAGCAATTGTCCTACCATATCTTGCTTACGAGATCCAACTGCACTACCTTCCTCTTCCTTAACAAAGTATCCTCCAACCAAATAGGGGTAGCAAGAACATTATTTTCTTTGGAACTGGAGGAGTTAAATAGTATTCTATTGAAAGGAGTATTTTTCTAAATTCCTTGTGATGGAAGTGGAGAAGATCTTTGTTTTGGATGTTCTTTTATTTCCCTTGTAGGTGACGACCAAGGAGATGGGGATGAAGAACTAATGTCAATATTATCTAGTTCATCTCCATCTACTTCATCTTTTTTATCCTGATCCAAATGGGGTAAATCAAGGATGCCTTCTCTACAAGTTGGTTGAAACACATTTCTACTTGTGGGTTCTTCATCACCATCACCTTGAGTTCTAGATGGCACTAAATGTGAAGTAGCTCTAGAGGCCCCTATACTTATAGAAGGTTGAATAATGTCTCTTGTTGGTTGACCATCCTTCATTATAGTATACTTATTGGCTCTTCCATCATACATAACACACCTATCATACTTCCAAGGTCTTCCTAGGAGTATGTGGCAACAATCCATTGGAAGAATGTCACAAATGACACTGTCCTTATAATCACCAATCAAGAAATCTACAATAGCCTACTCATTTACTAACAAAGATTGACCATCACTTAGCCAAGATACCTTGTAAGGAAACTCATGAGGAATTCTTTTCAAGTTTAATTGTTTACCATTTCACATGAAATCATATTCTCAATTGAGCCAAAATCAACGACCACTTTACATACCTTTCCTTTACTCTTGCAAGTAGTTTTGAATAGCCTCTTCATGTTCAATGGCTCCACTTCTTTGGAAGTCTTCAAAAGTTTTTTATGCAACATCAAAGCTTCTCCAACTTTAGGGTTTGTATGAAGACTTGATGAACCAGTGTTGTCATCTTCATCCTCTTGCACAAGTTGAACTCTTTTATCACCTTTACTCTCACTTGATGAAGCACCAATCTTCTCAGGACATTTATAGGATGGATGGCCAAATTCATCGCAAGTGTAACATCTACCTAAAAACACATTAGAACTCCTACCTCCTCCAAATCTTCCCCTTGTGCCTCTCCATCCACCTTTGAAATCAGAGGGCTCTTTTCCTTTCATTTCATCTTCTTGATTATCATAGGTTGGCTTTGAATTAGGCATAGATCATCTTCCTCTTGATGCATTACCTCTACCTCTAACTACTTTGTCTTGTCTTCTCTTCGTTTTCTCCTCCACCTTGATTGCCATTTGATAACATTCCTCCAAATTCCTAGGGTTAGCCAAAACCAATTCATATTGTATGTTTAACCTCAAACCACCCATATATCTTGCAAATTTTTCATCTTCATTCTCATGATGACCTGACCTTAAACTTAATTTATAAAATTCCTAAGTATAATACTTAATATCCATTTCCTTTTTTCTTGAGCTTTAAAATTTCTTAAACATTTCAACTTGATGATCCTTGGGTAAGAATTTACCTTTGATTTTGGATACCATCTTGTCCCATGAGGTGATTCTATACTTTCCTTGCTTCCTCCTCTCTGAAGTAATCCCACCATACCAAAGAATGGCCTTACAAATTTGTCTTTGCAATCCTTACTCTTTGCTCCTCAGGAACCTCATCACATTCAAAATGGTTATCTAATGCAGCAAACCATTCAAGTAATTCTTCATCATTTAAACTTTCACCATATTTAGGAACATCAATTTTTACCCTAGGCTTGTCATTCCTAACTGCCTTCACCAACTTTTCAATTCTTTGACCTCCTCTGGATCAAGTTCCTCTTCCATGTCTTCAAACTCATCATCTTCCTCTTCGTCTAATTCACTCTCTTCCACGTCCCTTCTTTTTTTGTCTCCAAGGATATGATTCTTTCCTCCAACTCTTTGATTTCTCTAGCATGTCTTTATTTCATCTCCTTCATCTCTTTAACCATATCTTTGTTCTTTGGAGGAATCTTTGAACACCAAACTCTTCACTTCTTCCTTTCTCTTCACAACCTGAAAAATGAAAAAAAATCTACTCCCTGATGCTCTAACACCACTATGATGCATATCCAAGGTGGAGAATTTTCAAAACTAATCAGACTTCAATAAGACATCAACCCTACAATTTACATTGAATCAACTAACATCAACAAGGTTTAAACTCCAAAACTCAACAATTTCAATTATCTTTTAGAGAAGGGCACTAAAAGAACATCTCAACATCATTTAGGAATCCACTCAGACCTGAATACCATATTCCAACCAAACTTTGCAATGTTATTTGCACCATCATAGAGAATCATCATAATGCCTTGCAAAATGGCTACAAGAATTAGCCATGTTTTTAAAAAAAAGTGTTCTTAAAAATTCTCCTAACCCATCAATCTCTTGGAAAGTCATCAAATATGTCTCAAAGCACCCAAATCCACAAGTCTTTAAAAATTTCAAACTCTCTAAGCCATTGTTTTCCAAAACCCTCAATTTACTCATAAAAACCTAGGGTTTTTCAGTATTTCATCCTTCCAAGGCTTTCCAAGCCCAACCAAAGCATAAAACTACACTCTTAGGGTCTTCTCAGACATAATAAACACTCCTTAGGCCTTTAGCTTCATTAGTTCTCAAAATCACTACTTTAGTTCCTTCATTTCATGACAAAAACCCACTTTCAGCCTAAAATAACATCACCCAGCCCTATAGATACCTTTCCATGATTTAGTAAAGCATGAAATTTTTTTAAAAAAATGATATAGTCCTTTCCTCTGAATCACAGGTCACCACAATAGGAGGAAAGGCTCCATCTTTAAATAAAAATGAAACTCAAACCCTGCTAGTCTATTACAAGCAGAACAAGAACAATAAAGGTTTTCTTTCACCAAATCAATACAAGGAGCCTCAAAAAAAAGAGAAATGAATGTTAAGATATGCCACCATATTTTTGTATGAATTTCAAACCATTGGAGGCATGTACTAGGCCGTACACAGCAAACAAAGATTAAAAAATCAAAAAAATGCTTGAAATTTCATTGTTGGATGTTGAAACAAAGCACAAATTCCTCCAAAAGCATTTCATTCCAACCTCCCTTTAGGCTTTCAAGATTTTTTTACAATTTCAAACAAAGACAACCTTCCCCCAATTCCTATAACCACCTTTTAACCACCAAGACATTCATTAAGCTTAAAAGTGCTAATATTGACAATTGGTTGCCAAATAAGCATCATTATGCAATTTTGTTGTTCAAGACACCTAAGACCACTTAAATACCTTTATTTTATCCCTAACACAACTTCTATAATATTTCCTTGCATTCCCATTTACATTTTAAATAGTTTTCCTTCATGGCAATATTGACAGTTGTTTGAGACAAGAGTGCATTTTGCACATTTGACCACCTTAGCTCACAAATTCCCCAAATACATAAAAGATTGGTGTATTTAGACCTTATTTCCAATTTAAAAAATGATAAAGCATCAAAAAAATCTAAGACCTATTTAAAATTCCTCAGAATAGTCTGATACCACGTTGAATTTTGTACCATGGTTGTAGGTGCCCCTGCACCACCTACATGACTAGGATTTATAACCTATGCTAGGTAGCCCTCATGCATTTAAATGGACATGGTGAACTGAAAATGGAGCCCCAGGTAATCACACTACTTTGGAAAAAGTTTTCACTCAGTATAATCGAGATGGTCTACCATTCACCTACACTATGGAAAACTTGTTTTGACTTAAGGCCATTATATCTATGCTTAGGAAATCCCTCTCCATGGGCAAGATACTCCCCAGGATAACCTATCTCTTTAACACAAGTCAATAAGAAAAGTACAGGTTCCCTCCCTTCATTGTACAACATTCCTAGGAGTAACCTACTTGCCATCTAGCATAATTAATTATCTAGTTATGAGTGTTCCTTAAGCTTGTCTATGTTTGATCATATCTAGTATAATAAAAATACATATGAAAAAAAGTCTCTTTTACCCATGTCTACTCATGTCTAGTATAATAATAATACCTATGACAATTAGTATATCCTATTGAATGGAGTATTTACAAACATTTCACAAATAGAGTAAATAGTATCCTCTTTTTATTCAAAGAAAACAATACTTTTCCCTATATGCAAATAACTATAAAAGACTAGTTAAAGCAGTCATAAAGTAAATAATTCAATACTATTACCAATAAGGGAAGAATATCCTCATGCTTGTGATAAGATTTCCAACTAACTGGCTACAATCCGAGCACTTCCAAAGCATAAATTAGCTTGGTATTGATCCTTTAGGAAAGACTCAATATCCACTATCTCTCAAGTTGGAAAATACTTCTCTCAAAATAATAATAATCTCACTCTAAAACTCAAGACTCTCACTCACTATTCTTGATAGAATATTGTAGATAGGAATGTATACAAAATTTAGATACTTTGCACAAGAATTAATGCATAGAAGAATGTGTAAAATTGTATATGGAATGCGTCCAAACAAATGAACTTACTCTTGTATTTATACAACAACTTGGAGATCATACAACCTATAGATTAGGCATGAACTTTAACAACAAATTGCATGCATGGAAACACATCAATAACAACTAAAAGGTGGTGAATATGAAAGAATATAATCAACTTACACAACAATTTGAGTTATTTAAATGATAGGAAATAGAGACCAATTAAAATCTCCATATGATAGAATTTGATTTACATCTCAAAAAGGACATCTACAAGTTAAAGGATTCAAAGGTGGTTCCAAGCATTATTATGCATTCCCAAAGATGGCATGATATCCTCCTAAGAATTAGTCAATAACAAATGTGTGCCACAAAGTTAAATATCAACTAATTCATGATATGTGTCAATTCACTGAATGAATCGGTTTGATATAGTCATCAATGTGTGTTTGTGTATTTACAACTATTGGTCGATGCAAAATAACGTGGAAATTCACTTTACTAAATCCACGGCTTCCTCATAAAAAGGCGTTGAATTATTCTCATCAACTTTATGGTTCAGCTTAGTTTGTAGATCACAAACTCTTCTTTTGCAGACATCTAGAGCATAAAATGCAGCTTAAGAATATAGTCACTACTATCACATAGTCAACCTCTAAGTTGTTTGACATAATTGACTTCAACACCATATGCATATAACATTATAATCGACTGATAATTTTTGCTTTAGATAGTCGATCTCAAAGCAAGTATCATGTAAATATATATACATAACTAAAGCATGTATATATAATCGATATACAAAGGAATACATCAAAATAGAAATCACATTGTTATATTAATATATCGGTTGTGTTTACATACATACATCTATATATATTCATATATATATGCCTCTATGTACATGTATGTGTATGTATACATGTATCGATACATTTGTATGGGCATGTCCATTTACTACTATACATGTATATGGATACATATATACATATGGATATATGTATATATATTATATATATATATATACACACACATTCAATTCTCACACCAAATCATACACAATTACCATGATATTGATAAGAGACTACGAGTGATATGTCTATATGCATGCATATGCATGTCGTTGGTTCCATCGGATAGTTCCATGCCCATAAGTAGCTCATACATGACTATGCATAGGCTAGTCTACCTATGTACCCTCATACATGTGTTCCTTTGTGTTTATGGTCTGTCATCATCATGCATGTGTTTATGCATACGCATACATCGTATGTTTTATATATCAATACAAGCATGGTAATAAAGAAGGAACTCACAAGCTCAAACAGATAAACATCACCCAATAACATACTCAATAGTAAACCAGACTCTTACTAAAGCAAACATAATAACTAAGGATGACTTACCAACTTCCCACTTAATAACCTGACTCAATTATTCTAATATGGTGTGTGTAAGCTCGGATAGGTTATGTTATTGGTTACCCGATCAAGACCTTCTCCTGGGTGATACTTCCCCTCTACCTAAAGGATTTGAACATATACCTGCAATCTCTAACACATGCACATGACATTCAATTGTTCACAAAATATGCAATATACATAATACATCTCCAAATTTAGAATATTAATACTATATTCATCCAATCACATAAATTAATTCCTTCATATAACATTAAATGAGATGGCATTCATTCATAAATTAGTGATAACAAAGTGCACACAATTTACTCATTCACTAAATTCATAATACATTCACAATTTACCCTACATAGTAATAGTAAATAGTAATTACACAATTGGGGTGTAACATACTCCCCCCTTGTGAATCATCGTCCCTGACGATTTTATGTAGAAACATAAAAAAGACAAGCAATCAACATATTATTACAAGCATTCTCATAAGCATCTAATACATGAGGAAACTTTTGTTGAATCTCAGCATAATCTTCCAAAGTGGCCAAGTCTTCTGTATACTAATCCTAGTGGACTTTGCACTGCAAAACCTCCTTGTTAGGAAAGTGAAGATTACATGACATGAGCACCTTAACGGGATTGATTGTTACCACTTCAAGGTCTTTTATTTGTAAAGCATTCCAATCAATCACATGATTATCACCGGGCACATACCTCTTAAGATAAGACACATGGAAGACATTATGAATTTTTACAAGAGCTAGTGGCAATGCTATTTGATAGGCTATTGGATTCACTTCCTCTATAATCTCAAAAGGTCCAACATTGTTTCATGGTGTGACCTTTGGTCTTCCTTGCAAATCTAATGCTTGGGTTCGGGACATGGTCTAACTGCCTCCTGTGGTTCTTAACTGAAGCTTGTATCGGACATTGATAGGTCAATCTTTTGGTGCAACGACAAGTCCAACAATTGGTATTAGAGCTGGTCATAGGTTCAAACCCCATGCTTGTGTTGGGGGGATTTTTGCAAGGTGTGACCCTTGGTCTTCCTTGCAGCACTAATGCTTGGGTTTGTGACATGGTCTAACTACCTCCTATGGTTCTTAATCGAAGCTTGTATTGGGAATTGATAGGTTAATCTTTTGGTGCAATGACAAGTCCAACAAACATAACATAAGGCTAACATGGAAGATTTTCCAAATTTAATGGAGATTTTGTAAGGTTTCACTCTCAACAACACTTTGTCACCTATGGAAATTTTTTAGGGAACTCTCTTAGCTTCGGCATAACTCTTCCAATGATCATTAGCTTCATCCAACCTTTGCTTAACAATCTTAACCTGCTCATCCATTTCAGCCAATATCTCTGGCCCAAGAGTCACTCTATCCTCAAGTCTATCCCAACTTATAGGAGTTCAACACTTTCGACCATACAATGCTTTGAAAGGACACATCTTTATCACAAAATGATATGAATTGTTATAAGAAAATTTGAATAAGGGTAAGTAGTATTTCCACTTGTACTATTGATCCATGCAATACATTCTTAGTAGGTCTTCCAATACTTGATTCACACTTTTCATTTTTCCATCTATTTCCAGATGATATGCTAAGATAATATTCAATTAAGTCCCTAGTGCAGAAAATAAGGTTTGCCAAAACATATAAGTGCCTCGTGCATCTCTATGTGAGATAATCTTCTCCAGAATTCCATGCAAACTAAACTCTTCATGCACAAACTTTCTTGCTATGATAGGTTCTCCATCAGTTAGATTCTCAGGTATAAAATGTGTGACTTTGGTAAGCTTATCTACTACAAGAATGGCATTGTACTTATTCCTAGACATAGGCAATCCTTGCACAAAGTCCATACTTATGACTTGCCAATTCCTCTTTGGTTTTTCATGTGGATATAAAAATCCTACAGGATGGTGATTCTTTACTTTCACCCTTTGACATTCAAGACACCTAGCCAAAAAATTAGTAGCATCTCCTTTCATCCCTTTCCAAAAATATAAAAACTTCACATCCGCCATCATTTTGGGCACTCCAGGGTGTCCAGAGTATGGTACCTCATGAACTTCTTTCCATACCAGATTCCATAACTCCACTATGTTAGGTACGTACATCCTACCTTTATATCTAAGTAATCCATTAGGTTCAAAATGAAAACCCTCATACCTAGAATCTTGTGGATTATTAGCAAGTGCCTGCTTGACTTGCAAGTAGTACTCATCCTCTTTGCACTTTTGCAACACTTGTCCCTTAAAGTTAGTTTGAATTGTTACTATTGAAGCAATATGACGTCTTCGACTCAAGGCTTTGACAACCCTATTCTCTTTTGATTTAGTATAACTGATATTAAATTCATAGTCAGCTATTAACTCCAACCATCTTCTCTGCCTAGCATTCAAATTAGGTTGAGTAAAAAGGTACTTTAACCCATAATGGTCAGTTTTCAATTCAAAGGGTTTTGCTAACAAACATTTGTAATGTGTGAACTACAGTTGCTAAATCTAAATCATGCGATGAATAATTTTTCTCATAAGGTTTCAGCTTTCTAGATTCATAAGCAATCACTTGACCATCTTGCATTAACACACCTCCTAAACCTTCTCTACATGCATATGTGATAACCATAAAGTTACCCTCAGGATCTAGTACTTTCAAGATTGTCGCAATGGTCAACTTCTCTTTAAGTAAATCAAAGGCTTCTTGACACTTAGTCCATTTGTATTTATTCCCTTTTCTCTGTAAAGAAGTAATTGGAAAATCAATCTTGGAGAAATTCACAACAAACTTTCTATAGTACCCTGCTAGACCCATAAAACTTCTTACCTCACACACATTCTTGGGTAAAGGCCACTCAAGCATTGCCTTGATCTTAATAGGATGTACAAATATTTCATCAGCTGAGATCACATGCCCTAGATAATGCACTCTCCTTTGGAAGAAAGTACACTTAGAGTTTACCATACAACTTGTGTTCTCTTAGACGTTGTAAAACTATCTCTAAATGTCTACAGTGATCTTCCTCATCCTTAGAATAAATTAGGATGTCATCTAGAAAAACCAAGACAAATTTATCTAGGAAGTCTCTAAATACACTATTCATTAGATTCATAAATGCAGCAGATGCATTTGTTAACCCAAATGGTAGAACTATGAACTCATAATGTCCATATTTGGTTTTGAACGCAATCTTAAAGATATATTCTCAACTAGTGATATCCAAATCTCAGATCTATTTTTGAGAATATGGAAACTCCTCTCACTTCATCGAAAAGATCATCAATATGTGGCAACAGATACTTGTTCTTCAGCATGGCTTTGTTAATGGTGCAAGGGTGATGAGCCTATTTTTTGGTCTATCTTGGGTAAAATCTATAGTCTATTTTTTCATTGATGTCATGGATTTTAATGCTTAAGTGTTGATATTGGCATAATGTTTCCCTCAAACCATTGACGTTTGACATTACCCTATCTCTGCAGGATTTAATGATATTTGGCTTGATATGTGGTATGTTAATTTGCATATGATTAATGAATGTTTCTTAGGGTGGTTATTGATGTGCAGTTATTGTGCATACCAACCTTGGACTGCATACTTAATACATCAAGTTATGGAGGAGCCCGCTAGCTGGGCATGCGCCATAACGTCTAGTTGAGGAGCTGCTCTAGGTCAAAGGAAACCAATAGCAGAGATTCTTCATGCAACCAAATGTAACCACCTTGCAGTGGACCTTAATGATCAAGCATGCATGGGTGTTATTGTTGTGTTGAATCTATGCTTGACTTGCATGTTCGACCGGATTCCATGCACCTGTAACCACCACTGCTCCACTTTTCCTTGCTTTCCCTAAATGGTGTCCTCCCAGTCATGGAGTTGAATTCCTTGTTAGTTGTAGTATAAATAATAATTTGATGCTCTGTCTTCAAGAGGTTGCACGATTCTACATTGTACTCTCATTTAAGTAATACAAATACATCACTCTTTGTATGCACAATTTAAAGTGAATGGAAATAAAGTTCTGAGTTTGAACATGAGTTGTTGTTAGTATAGAGGATACTTATCCAAGGGGACCCACTTGGTGAGTAGTATGTTATCTTAGTTTAGCAGTAGCTTAGTATTACTTGTCATTTGATACTCAATTTGAAATCTGGCATTGATTGTTCCTGCAACCACTAGAAGTCCATTATGTGTTTGTTCCTATAGCCAAAGAAGAAAGAGTAGTTCTTGTCTGTTGCTTAGATCTTTCATTCAAGCTTTTCATTTCAATTCAACATAGTTGTTGGTTGATGCTTAGTATTTTCTTTACTTCCTTTTTAGAAATTTACTTTCAACATTGTGTTTCTTAGTTGTAAGACACAATGACAACTTGAGCCCCTAGTGCACATACAGTACTGACTCATTGACAAGTTAAATGCACTTTCATAGTGGTTGAATGACTATTCAAGTTAGATGTCCAATCTTTTAATTAGGTTGTAGAAGCCTAGTTGTGAAATCATTGTAAGAGGAAAACATTTTTGGCTTCATTGCCAAGGATGGTGTCAAGCTAGGAAGTTTTTGGAGTCATTCGTAGTTTGTTGTAGTATCTTTGAAAGTTGTTCTTAGCATAATCTCGTATAGGAAGTAATGAACCTCCTAATTCATTACCAATTTTTTTTTTGTGAGTTGGATGATAGTGAGTGATACTGCATGTATAGAGGAAGGATAAAGGATTCTAATGGGATATTTTTTCTTAATAATCCTCGTCCATTCTAGTTAGTTAAGTACCAGAACTTATCAAAAGAAGGAGATCCACACCCCTTTGTAGATGAATATCTTGATTTGACTAGTTCCAAAGTCTCCTTAGAAGATCAAAATCAGCTTGAGAACCCCTTTGTCCTTGAACCACATCCAGCAGGCATGGGTGATGCAAATGGGAATAGAAAAAACCAATCGGATTTTCCTTTTCCCATTTCCCATCAGAATGAAGTTGACAACATTAAGAACATTCCTTCCTTAGTACTCCCCAAGTTTTATGGACTTCTGATAGAAGATCTTGATACCTTCTTATTTGAATTTGAGATACTCTGTAGGAGTTATGATTATACTATTGATGCCCATAAGCTTAAGCTATTTCCTACCACTTTGAAAGAGGTTGCATTAAGATGGTTCATGAGCCTAGGCAGAGATACTATGGAAACTTGGGAGGACATGAAAATAAAATTCCTTGAGAAGTATAAAGAATACTGCAGGGGTAGTGACATGAGGGGAGGAGACATTTTCAAAATGTAGTAGAAGGAAGATGAGAGCCTGGAAGACTACATTGCAAGATTTATTTTTTGCTTACAAAAATCTCCACACCATGCACTTAATGAGGACTCACAAAATTTGTTTTTCCTAAGAGGAATCAATGATGGATGCACGAATTCTTTGGACCTCATGGTAGGAGGAGATATCTCCCAAGTTCCTTGGGAAGATATCAAGAAGATATGCCAGAATTACTCCAAGGCAGCTTCAAAGAAAGGGAGAGCTTATCAATCATCTATGGGTAAATCAACTACTGGTGGAGTTTCAAGAATGGAGATCACTAATTTGCTAGAATTTTTTAAGCAAGATATTATTAACAATCTAGCTACTCAACTAGTATATTTCAGGCTAAAAAGAAACAAGAGGAGGAAGAAATTATGTTCATAGAATATTGTCCTTACTGCAGACAAAAAAAGAGGGACTACAGATGTAAGATGGTCACTAATCTAGAATGTAAGAAGATTCCACCTGAGTTCAAGCCAATTTAGATTGAAGAAGATCAGGTCTACTATGTTGCACAGAGGAATCCCTAGGCTCCAAGACAAGGTATGCCACCAGATCCACTATCCTATGTTGGACCATATTTTAACTCTTATTCATCTAGAAACCAATGGAAGCCCCCATATCCACCTAGTTATGGAGGATATCCACCACATCCTTGGAGTAACCCTCCAAATTCTTGGCCTAGCCATCAAAGTCTTCCACCTCAGTGGCAGCAACCTTGAGGGAATTGGCAGTAATTTCAAGGGCACTCACAACCACCTCCAAGAAATTGGTAACAAACAAACCAATGGAGAGGACGGAAACAATAGCCTACCCAGAATACCACCTACATGCAACCACCTTCTTAGCCCCAACAACCTGCTATAATACCTCCACCTACTAACCTAAATCCTAATGCACCTAAACCAACCCAACTACCAGCTCAACCCACACCCAATCCTAATAATAAACCACAACAACAATCTATTTTTGTTGATTCAAACCAATTTCCTACATATGTTATGAGTGTAAGTGATATCCATTTGTGTTCAAGAACAATGTTACTAGCCCCTTCCAAGCCCATCATTACTGAGCTTTTGGTGGAATAGGAGGAGGAGCCTCTAAATGACCCTATCCATTCAAATGCATCTAAAAGTCCTGAACCAATCCAAGCCAAATGGACCAAGTAAGAACCACCATTTCCCCAGAGATTGGAAGTTACTAAGAAGAAGGAAGAGAAGGAAGATACTACTTTTGATATCCTAGATCAGCTAAAGCATATGTGTTCAAATACCCCTGTTTCAAGCCATAAAGGATGTTCCAATCTATGGAAAAGCCATTAAGGAAGCTTTTTTTAAGAAGCTAGGAAGGAAGAAGAAAGACACAACTACAGTTCATGTGGTGGGCCAACTAACTGATATCATGTTGGAAAAAGTGACTATTCCCAAGTATAATGACCCAGGCAGTCTTGTAGTAGCAATTGTCATAAATGGGATTCAAGTGAAGAATACCCTAATTGATTTAGGGGAAACAATTAATGTAATGACCAAAGACATCCTGCAGCAACTAAATATTGCAAGAATAAGATCTACTCCTACTGTCCTGTAGCTTTCAGACAACTCTACTATGAAGCCCGATGGTGTAGTGGAGGATCTTGTGGTAGTGCTAGACTCCTGGGAATATCCAACAGATTTTATTATTCTTTCTCCTAAGGCCACACTAGGCGGGTATCCCATTATCCTTGGAAGACCTTGGTTGGCAACTGTAGATTCCTACATTGGATGTCGATCAAGTGACATGACCATTTCAAATTGAAGGAGTACTAAAAATTTTGTTCTTTATTCACCTGCTCAGCCATCTCATAATGAAGAAGATTTTGTATGGCCACAAGTTGATGAAGAGGCCAAAGAAGTTAATTCCATGGCACAGTTTATGATGCTAGGTAGAATATATTTCATGCAGCTCCAAGACAAGAATGAGGTGTTGGTTAACATCATTTAGAATCATTATGGAGCAAAGGACACCATCTTCTACTTCAATCAGCAAACTTTTGTTTGTTCTTCTTGCAGTCACTGTTCCTATAGACGATTTTCCTAAAAATAGACTTCTTGCAGCAACAAGTGCATTCCATACATTCTTGTCATGTGAACTAAAGGTACAATGTGTTAATGAAGCAGCCATGGTAGAATTAACTACACAAATACAAGTATCAAAAGGAAGATATCTGAATGTTAATAATAAATTGAGTGAAACGTAACAACTGTTGTTGGAAAATCTATTAAGAGCCCATCAACATGCATTTGCATGGGATTATCATGACATGAAGGGATTGGATCCTAAAATTTGTACCCATAGAATTTATATCAGAAATGATTGCACTCCATTAAGACAACCATAAATGAGGATTAACCCTGCACTAAGAGAAATTGTGAAAGGAGAACTACAAAAATTGCTAGATGCAGGATTTATCTATCCTATTTTAGATAGTCAGTGGGTGTCTTCATTGGTGATTGTTCCCAAGAAATGAGGGAAGTGGTGAGTCTATGTTGATTACAAAGAACTTAATGCTACCACCAAGAAATATCACTTTCCTTTACCATTCATTGATCAGGTCTTAGATACACTTGTAGGAAAGCAATACTTCTCTTTTCTAGATGGATTCAATAGCTACAACTAGATCCAAGTTGCACCAAAAGACTAGGAGAATACCACATTCACCTATCCATGGGGGACCTATGCCTACTCGGTACTCCCATTTAGCATGTGCAATGCACCTACAACCTTTCAGAGGGTAGTCATTGGTATATTTTCAGACATTTCTCATGACTGCATGGAGATTTATATGGATGACTTTACCAATTATGGTGTTGAATTTGATCAAGCATTAGAGAATATCAAAAGGGTCCTACAAAGATGTGAGGATCAAAAATTGTCCTTAAATATTGATAAATTATTTATAACAATGCAAGATGGTGTAGTTCTTGGCCACTACATCTCCCACAAGGGAATTCAAGTAGATCTTGCAAAAATAAAGGTAATCACAAATCTTCCTACACCTGCAAAATAGAAGGATGTTAGAATTTTCTTGGGTCATGCAAGATATTATAAGTGATTTATCAAAGAATTCAACAAGGTAGCAGCACTGCTGTATACCCTTCTCACTAAGGATGTCGAATTTCAGTGGACTAAAGCTTGCCACAAGGCATTTTTTTCTTTGAAGACAACTTTGAAAAATGCTCCTATACTTAAGGGGCCCAATTGGGAACTTCCTTTCCACATCCACATTGTTGCATCAAATTATGCCATAGGAGCAATCTTAAGAAAAAAAGAGAGAGCTGTTGAAAATGCTATATACTTTGTCAACAAAAATTTGCAAGGAGCTGAATTCAATTATATTGTGACGGAGAAGGAAATGTTGGCCATAGTTTATGCACTAAAAAAATTCATACATTACATAACAACCTATCAAATTTTTTTACACACCGATCATGCAACCATTAGATCTCTCATGGAAAACCCTTTGATCACAAGGAGATTGGCAAGATGGTTATTATTGATGCGGGAGTTTGATATAACTATTGTAGATAAACCGAGAAGAGCTAATGTTGTTGAAGATTTTCTTTCAAGGCTGACTACATTAGAAGACAACCAGCCCATAGATGACTCTTTTCCTAATGAGCATCTATTCTCCCTCAGTGTGCAAATACCCTGGTATGCTGACATAGCCAACTACTTGGTCATAGGTAGAGTTCCTTCTCACTTCTCCCCAAAAGAGAAAAGGGAACTTATTGAAAAATCTTTTCCTTTCTCTTGGATTGTTGGATGTTTGTTTTACACCGATGTCATCAGAAGATGTGTGAGAGAAGATGATACTTATGACATTTTGCATGCATGTCATAATGAGCCATGTGGAGGACACTTTGCGGCCAAAAGGATAACAATGAATATCTTGAACACATGGTACTACTGTCCAACACTCCATAGAGATGCAGGAAGGTATACTAGTAAATGTGATAGATGTCAAAGGATGGGTAGACCAACCAGATCTGATGAGATACCATTGTGCCCTTGAATAGTGATCACTCCTTTTGACAAATGGGGATTAGATTTTGTGGGACCAATTGACCCTCCATAAAATGGTAAGTCTTATATATTGGTATGCATTGATTATGTAACAAAATGGGTAGAAGTCAAGGCCATGAAGCATGCAAAGGATAACAAAGTTGTAGAGTTTCTTTATGAGGATATTTTCACAAGATATGGAGTTCCAAGAGAAATAGTGACTGATCAAGGGCCACAATTCACATCAACCCTTGTTGCAGCACTGGTGAATGAATATTACATCAAGCACAAAATATCTACTCCTTATCACCCCCATGCTAATGGCCAAGTTGAGGTGACAAACCCAGAAACTGAAGCCATTCTAACCAAAATGGTGGCTATTCATAGGAAATATTGGGCGAATAGATTACCCAAAGCTATTTGGGCTTATAGGAAAACATGGAAAACAACTACAGGCTTCACCCCATTTGAGTTGTTGTATGGAAAGACCGCCATGAATCCAATCGAATTTGAACACAAAACTCTACAGACTATAGTAGATTTAAGGATGGACATTTCTGAAGCACAGAGAAAAAGAATCATATAGCTAAATGCTTTGGATGAAATAAGGAGAGCAGCCCTGCAACATACTGAAGCAGTGCAAAACTAGAGGATCAGATGAAATGACAAATTTATCAAAGAAAAGAACAAACTAGGAGATTGGGCATTGCTCTATGATTCTAGATACCAGGAAAATGCAAGGAAATTGCAAACAAGATGGCTAGGACCCTACAAGTTTGTTGAGGTATTTCCCAATGGAGTCATCCATCTTACCACCATTGACCATGTCAGGTTTAAATTACTTGTCAATGATCATCGCCTCAGATTATATCATTGCCCAGCTTCTAAAGAAGAATTCCTGCAGTAGTTCACCCACAACTCTGAGCTTCCTATAGCTAAAGGTGGTGGACCTAGTGTCCCTCCTTTAGCCTAATTGAGGTACGCAATTTTCATAATAAATAATTTCACTTATGTGGAAGTCCATTTCTCTATCATCCACCCATCCACCCATCCATACCATCTTTCTCTCTTTCATCACTTCATTCCATTCCACCCCATCTTAATTCATTGCTCAATCCATTTTCTAGCAAGGCGAGCATTACTTATGCATGATATTTGCAGTAAATGTTCCACACATTCAGGTATGTGCTCATTAATTTATATCTCTAATCATCTTTTAAGTACATTCATTTATTTTTTGTACATTAGCATAGGTATTCACATAAATGCCATTATTGCTTGACAATCACCACTCCCATCTCACATGTATGGACACATGTCCAAATTTAGGTTGGGGGGAGGGAAAAAAAAAATATGCAACTATTTTATTTCCCATATGTCAAACCATATTAGACTGCATCATAATTTTAAAATGAGTTATTTGCATGAGTGAAATCACAGTAACTACAGCCACCAATTCTTCCTATCAGAACTTCCCTCTATCATTTCTTTTCTTGTTATCATTTCCTTGTCCTAACCTTGAGTTGCAAGCAAGAAGAAAAAACAAAAGAAAGGAAATACAGTCGACGTAGATACTGTAGGAAAGCACAAAAGTTGAAAGGAGTTGTAGAACATTTGTTTGATTGTAGACAATAGGAGGTGGGTTAGTTCAAAATGAACCCACAATGCATGATATCTTACTACAGGATGCACAATGCCTAGCTAAATTTCAAAACTATGGATGGATAGACTACTTTTTGAAACTGGATGGTTTTGATGAAGGAATTGCCCTTTAATTTTCCCAGACTTTCAAAAGGAAAAGCCACAGTAAAAGGGTTAGAAGTTGTAGCAATAGAGGAAATAATTACAGAAGTTACAGGGTTACCTGCTGATGGTGAAAATTACCCTATTTCTAGAGATGCCAGGACAGCTGGATTGAATTCATAGAGCCAAATGATCCCCCATTGACCATATACAAGTAGGGCACAAAAATAATGTCTCTACCCAAGCCATGGAAGCAGATAGCTATGTATTTCTTCAAATACATTACTTGTGAAGGTCACCTCAAACCTACATTTTTCCCACTTCAAGATTTTGAACCACATGAGACACGGGAGGAGGATGAATGTACGCAATGTGTTGTACAATATTCTCTCAATCATGGTGACTAAGACACAGAAAGGTAGGGACAATTATGTTTCCCACCATTTCCTGATTAAATTGCTAGTTGAAAAATATTTGTGTGATGTTTTTGGAATGAATTGGGAAGATTTTATTAAGGTTAATCAAGATTATCACTAGGAAGAGTCTGTTGATGTTGAACATTTGCCACCTAGGGCTATACCTCAATCTCATAGGTCTAGCAGGAGGGTAAGCACGATGGAATCCATTCCTAGTGCTTCAACCTTTGGCGTTGGCTTTGACATGAATCCTCCTGCAGCTGAGGAAACCATTGAAATTAGTTCTTCTGAAACAGAGCACTCAGGAAAAAAAATATCTTCCTCAGGTCCTAATGATGATGAAGTCCCACTCGAAACCCTCATGAAAACTAGGGCACAATAGAGGGATGTAGAAATAAGAAAAGGAAAGGCTTAAAATATAGCTTGTGGAAATAAAAGTACGAAGTCCGAAAAAGAGGAAAGTTGATACTATTTCTCCTGCAGCCAAAGGAAGACGTGAAGGACCTACCAGAAAATCAAGGCCATCCGGGCTTGTCCAGGGAAGCCCTAAACCTAATGAGACTCCACATGAAGACCTTGAAGCTTCAATGGAGCAGGTGTGTAAAAAAGGAGAAGAAGAAGGCATATTTTAGGGAGCAGCAAACATAACACTAGCTGATCTTGCTAGCATTGCAGAGGAATTGGAAGAAAATCAAAACTTCCTACACCATGAACAAAGGGTCTTGCAATATGAATTCAGACAGCAAAAACCAAAACCAAAGCAAGAGTTCCTGCAGCTACAACAAGAGCAAGACTCCTTGTAGCGAAGGGAAGAAGAAACAACACCCTTACAGCCAGAGATAACTGGAATACCTGAGTCTATGCAAATAATGTCATATACCAAAAGACTAGTAGGTATTCATAACCCTCCTGATTTTTTAGTACATGTAGCAATTTTGAATCTTTGGACAGAGATACAAAGAAGGAAGAATGGAAAAAGGAAAAATGAAATTTAAAGGAAGAAATTCAAAAGAAGGATGAAGAAATTGAGGAGAAAAATGTAGAAATTTCTACCCTAAAGCAGAGGGTAGATGATATGGCAACTTTGGCACCAAAGATTCTGGAATGTAGAGAACCTTGAGAGCCTATGCTTTGCTCTTGAAAGAGAAGTATCTCTCTTTTAAGACGTCAAGAATTTCCTCAGGTTTGAATCCTTTTGTTGATACCCCTATGTAATTTTTCAATGCTTATAGGATTTCCTTTCATGAAATGAAGAATTCGTTATGTCAATTTTATTTACATAATTATGTTGTCACAAGAGACCATGAATGGAACCCATTGTTGTATGTTGGAGATGTTCAATTGAGAGCATTCATGTCTTAGGTGAAAAATGAAATTAGTTGGGGACAACAACACAATGTTTATAAATAGTTGGTGTCTAATATCCTTTTGCATGTTAGAGCTAAATCAAATAACCCAAGGGATATTTATAGAGAATGGCATAGAATGTTGCTTAGATGAAGCTATGGCAATAGGATTATGCCTTGGATTGAGGTAGCTTACACCGAGTATGAGGTAAAAAAGAAACAAAAGAGGAAACCATGAGGATATGTTTATCCCAAAGATGGAATAGTTTGACTGATGAGTTGAAACAGGTTGAGCCTCATTCCATCCACAATTATGTTGTAGCTTTCAAAACAATTAAGAGATATATTCAGATTGGAAGAACTCAGGGACGACATTGGCTTCCCCTAACTTTTCAGTCACCCATGCTCATGTGGTTCTAAATTTCAGATTCTACCAGAGTGATATTGTTGTAGAAAGGTAGAGATGGGATAGATTTGACAAATTGGGAGGATTCTATTGGGATCCTGACTCAAGCACTATGGCCACTTATGTTGGATAGCTCTCAGTTGAAAATTTTAGAGTTTTAACCAAGCAAAAGAACAACTCTTCTCCTACTGGGGGACTAGAAAAATGTTAGGTTGGGAGGAGTGATGAGCCTAGTTTTTGGTCTAGTTTTGGTAAAATCTATAGTCTATTTTCTCATTGATGTCATGGATTTTGATGCTTAAGTGTTGGTATTGGCATAATGTTTCCCTCAAACCATTGACATTTGACATTACCCTATCTTTGCAGGCTTTAATGATATTTGGTGTGATATGTGGGTCATCTATGTTAATTTTGCATACAATTAAAGAAAGTTTCTTAGAGTGGTTATTGATGTGTAGCTATTGTGTGTACTAACCTTGGACTGTAGACTAAATACACCAAGTTATGGAGGAGACCGCTAGTGAGGCATGTGCCATAATGTCTAGCTGAGGAGCCGCTCTAGGTCAAAGGCAGCTGGTAGTAGATATTCTTCATGCAACCAAATGTAACCGCTTTGCAGTGGACCTTAATGATCGAGCATGCATGGGCATTACTGTTGTGTTGAATTTGCGCTTGACTTGCATTTCTAACCAGATTCCATGTGCACATAACCACTATCGCTCCACTTTTCCCTGTGTTCCCTAAATGGAATCCTCCCAGTCGTGGAGTTGACTACCTTGTTAGTTGTAGTATAAACAATAATTTGATGCTCCTTCTTCAGAAGGTTGCACGATTCTACATTGTACTCTCATTTTAGTGATACAGATATATCGCTCTTTGTATGCACAATTTACAGTGAATGGAAATAAAGTTATGAGTTTGAACATCTAAGTTGTTGTTAGTATAGAGGATACTTATCCAAGGGGGCCCATTGGGTGATTAATTTTTTCTCTTAGTTTAGCAGTAGATTAGTATTACTTTTCATTTGATACTTAGTTTGAAATCTGGCATTGACTGTTCCTGCAGCCACTAGAAGTCCATTTTGTGTCTGTTCCTACAGCCAAAGCAGACAAGGTAGTTCCTATTTTTTTATCATATCTTTCATTCTCTCTTTACTTTTCAGTTCAACATAGTTGTTGGTTGATGCTTAGTATTTTCTTTACTTCCTTTTTAGCAATTTACTTTCAACATTATATTTCTTAGTTGTAGGACACAATGACTACTTGAGCCCCTAGTGCACATATAGTGCTGACCCATTTCAAGTTCATGTCCCTAGTTTGACAAGTTAAATGTTCCTTCATAGTGGTTGAATGACTATTCAGGTTATATGTTCAATCTTTGAATTATGGTCATAGAAGCCTACTTGTGAAATCATTGCAAGAGGCAGACAAGGGGCACCAAGGTCATTTCGCAAATTTGGTCAAGTAAGGTCTTAAGTTGGTTTTTAGGATTTTGAGTCATTTTTCATTATAATAAGGTCATAATAGACCATTTGAGTTGTGATTTCAGTCTTTAGGGTGGTTCATTGTGTAAAAGTTGCAATTTATGCAAATATTGTCAAATGTTGTCATGTAAAATTGCAAAATTGGAGAAGTCCAGTGGTTAGAAGTTCAAACATTAGTTAGATTCAATTTTTTTTGGTAGTTTTTGGTGGGAAAAGTTTAAATATGCTTTGGGTCTCGATGTAAACTCTTATGTTGAAGTTTTGTTGATGAAATCAATAAAGAATCTCTAATTTTTTTTGTTTACTAGTCTAGTTGGTTGTTATAGGCTATTGTACTTGCCTACATAAGAGCATATTGGCCATAAATTTATTAAATTCAATGGTGGCATGAAGTAGTAACGTTTTGGTTCTATTTTAATTGAATTTCATAAAGATTTAAGTTTTTTATTGCAATTCTACAATAGGCAGGTTTATAACTCGGTAATTGGGGTTTTTATAGTATAAAATGTGAATCTAACCCATTCCACCTAATGTAATAGGTTTAAAATTGGTGGAATGGAACTCTTAGATGTAGGGTTCGATATAATTTTGTTGGCATGAGCAGGGAAGGCAGATGAAAGGTTTTGGAGTGCTGCCCTAGTTGTGTTTTCTTGAGTTTTGAATTGAAAAGTGATGCTTTCAAGTAAGGTTTTGATTAATTTGTTGTGTTAAAGGTATGATGATGGTTTCTTAAGCATAAGAAGAATTATTGGAGTATTTTTATGCATTGATAAGGTGTAAAGAAGTTGGGAAGGTAGATTTTCAATAAACCCCCTTGGGAATGGCTTAAAATGAGGGTTTTGTGTTAAGTTCATTGAGTGAGCATTTTTATTAATGAAAGTTGTGGAATCTGGGTGTTTGTAACCTAGTTAAATACTATCCATCAATTTTTGGGGTTGGGAGAGATTTTTAGTGGGATTTTCTTTGTAAAAGTGGGATAATTGAGCACTTGTTCAACGCACCAATCTATTTTCAGAGGTTTTGTTCCAAAACAAGTGTATGAGATTTTGCGATATGTCAAAGAATGTCCAAATGGGTGTCTAGAATACTATTTTTTTTGTGGATTTGATGATTATTTGGTGAGATATGCACAAATTTCTTTGGTTGGATAGCTACAAGGCAAATTGGATGGAAGTGTGAAGAACCGATGAGATAGGGTTGTAAGGGTAGAAAGATAGTTTGAGTTTGCTTGATTTGTGATTGTGAGAAGGTTTTCCTCCCTGCTCTACTTCAAGTGGTACCAGAGCACAAGTATTAGATCTTGTAAGGGTGAAAAGTTTCAGATTGCAAAGTGAAAAGTGGGAAGTTGAAGAAACAAGATGCCTCCAAAAGGGAAAACTATGGCTAGAGAAATGAGTGAATTGAAGGAAAATCATGTTAGGGAGATGAGAGAGTTGAAGGAAAGGCTTGTTGCTCTAGAAACAAGGAAAAAAAGAGATGTGGACATAAGTGATGAGAGTGACTCTAATGAAGAAGAGGAAACTGATTGTGAAGAGGAAGAGGAATTGGATCCTAATGGTTAGAGGATGGCTAAGTTGTTGAGAGCAGTCAAGGATGATAGACACAAGGTTTAGATTGATGTGCCTAAATATCAAGGTAATTTGAATGATGAATTGTTGGATTGGATTGCAACATTGGACAATTATTTTGAGTGTGAAGATGTTCTTGAAGAGAAAAGGGTGAAGATTGCAAAGACATAGTTAAACGGTCATGCATTATTGTGGTGGGATTATGAGCAATCTAAGAGAAGAAAGAAAGGTAAGTCAAAGATTGTTTCTTGGGACAAAATGGTGACTAAAATGAAAGGTAAGTTTCTACCTTCTAATTATGCTATTCAAATGTTTAGGAAACTTCAAGGTTTGAAACAAAAAGAAATAGATGTTAAAACATATACTAAAGAATTTTGCAAGTTGGGTATAAGGGAAGGTCACATGGAGGATGAAGTGGAAAAGGTTGCTAGGTATTTGAGTGGATTGAGATTTCACATTCAAGATGAACTAACCTTGTAAAATCCAAGCATAGTTGAGGAATGTTATCAAATGGCAATAAGGGTTGAAGAAAAGGTCAAAAGAAGAAAAGACAAAAAAGCTAGGGGTAGAGGTATCACTTCAAGAGAGGTCCAATTCCTACTTCAATAAAATAGAATGAAAGCCAAGAAGATGCAAAAAATGGCCAAGAATGAGTTGTTGATCATAGACGTGGCTTTAGGGTTGGAAGATCAAGATTTAGAGGTAGATTTGGAAGTCAAAGAAGAGGCTCTAGTGGATTCACAGGAAGGTGCTATCATTGCAATTAGTTTGTCCATCAAGCATGGAAGTGTAAGGAAGAACAAACTTCTAATTCATATCATGGTGAAAGGAGAAGTGAAAAGAGAGAATAGTTGGTGCAAGAAGATGAAGATGAGAGTGTAAACTCTCCAATGCAATATGTTGCTCTAGAAGTGGTAGAATATTTGATGGTGAGAAGACAACTCCTAAAAGCATCCAAGGAGAAGGAGATAACCCAAAGGAGTACATTGTTCAAGACCTCATGCAAATGAAAAGGTAAGGTATGCAAATTTGTAGTAGATTCAGGGAGCACTAATAATATGTTGTCTAGTGAAATGGTAGATAAAGTGAATTTGCAAAAAAATCCTCATGAAACACCATATAGAGTAGCTTGGTTGCATGATGATCAGTCCATTTTGGTTACTGAACAAGCCTTGGTTGAGGTTAGTATTGGTGGATATAAGGACAAGGTTCTTTGTGATTTTTTTCCAATGAGTTGTCATTTATTACTTGGGATACCATGGCAATTTGATAGACATGTCATTTATGATGGGAGAAACAATACATATCAAATTGAGAAGGATGGGAATGCTTTCACATTGAATCCGTTGTAGGAATATGTGAAGGAACAAAGAAAGACAACTAAGCTGCTTATGTTTGGAAAGAAGGAGTTTGTGAAGTTCGAGGAAGACAAAAATGAAGAGTGTGTAGCCAGTATAAAGGAAGACGATGTTGAGATAGCAAGTGTAAATAATGGTTCAATGTTGAAAGGAAAAGATGATATGCTTGTGTCAAAGTTTGAGACAGAGAACGTCAAGGATGAATTGATAGCAGGAATGCAAAATGGGCTAGGAAAGGATGTTAAGATCATGGTGGGAACAATACTTTGTTCTATGGTTTCAAAAGAACTTAGTAGGCAGTCAGATGTTGTTACTACAAAGGTGTGTAAGTCTACTAATATAGAGATCCTAAGGGTATAGGGTCTGAAGGAAAAGATAAAAGGGAAAGGTGAAGTGAATAGATGTGTATGGAAATAATATGTAGATGAATTCAAGGGTGAAGCAAGATTAAAATAAATATTAGTTCAATACATAGGTGTTAAAGGAATGAAGATATATTTAACACACATTTCCAAATGAAGAAAAATTTAGGGAACATCCCTTAAATTAGTTGGTGAAGTTGGGACAGTTTCTAGATGTCAAGAAGTCTGTAAATGTAAAGCACGATGCAAGTTTTCAGTTTTTGACTTAGTGAAAAGGCTTCCCAAATGGAGGAGCATTTGAAGACCAAAGAGGTGATGTGAAAAAGCATTATCTACAGCAATAAAATTTCCAAGGGACTTGGAAACTTTTTTATGTCGGGTGTATGCTGTAGGGGCACCAAGGTCATTTTACAAATTTGGTCAAGTAGGGTCTTAAGTTGGTTTTTAGGAGTTTGAATCATTTTCCATTCAAATAAGGTCATAATATACCATTGGAGTCATGATTGGGGTCTTTAGGGGGGTCATTGTGTAAAAGTTTCAATTTATGCAAATATTGTCAAATGTTGTCATGTAAAATTGCAAAACATGAAAAATTGGAGAAGTCCAATGGTTAGATTTTTAAACATCAATTAGAGTTGGTTGGTTTTGGTATTTTTTTGTGGGAAAAGTTTAAATATGGTTGGCATCTTGATGTAAACTCTTTTGTTGAAGTTTTGTTGAGGAAATCAATGAGGAATATCCAAAAATTTTGTGTTTACCAGTCTAGTTGGTTGTTACAAGCTATTGTACTTGCCCGTGCATGATCATATTGGCCCAAAAATTATTAAATTCAATGGTTGCATGAAGTAGCAATGTTTTAGTTCTATTTTTATTGAATTTCATAAAGATTCAAGTCTTTTATTGCAATTCTACAGTAGGTGAGTCTATAACTCAGTAATTGGGGTTTTGAGAGTATAAAATGTGAATCTAAGCCATTCCACCCAGTGTAATTGGTTTAAACTTGGTGGAATGACACTCTTAGATGTAGGGTTTGATTTAATTTTCTTTTCATGAGAAACGAAGGTGGATGAAAGGTTTTGGAGTGTTGCCCTAGTTGTGTTCTCTTGAGTTTTGAGTTGAAAAGTGGTGCTTTCAAGTAGTGTTTTGATGAATTTGTTGTGGTAAAGGATGGATGATGGTTTCTTAAGCATAAGAAAACTTATTGGAGCATGTTTGAAGCATTGATAAGGTGTAAAGATGTTTGGAAGGTGGATTTTCAATAAACCCCCTTGCAAATGGCTTAAAATGGGGGTTTTGTGTTAAGTTGATTGAGTGAGCATTTTTATTTTTGAAATTTGTGGAATTTGGGTGTTTGTAACCTGGTGAAAGACTTTCCATGGATTTTTTGGGTTGGGAGAGAGTTTTAGTGCAATTTTCTTTGTAAAAGTGGGCTAATTGAGCCCCTATTCAGTGTACTGGTCTATTTGCAGAGGTGTTGTTCCAAAACAAGTGTATGAGATTTTGAGATATGTCAAAGAATGTCCAAATGGGTGTATGGAATGCTATTTTTTTTGTGGGTTTCCTAAGTATTTTGTGAGATATACACAAATTTCTTTGGTTGGATGGCTACAAGAAAAATTGGATGGAATTGTGAAGAAATAATGAGACAAGGTTGTAAAGGAAGAAAGATAGTTTGAGTTTTCTTGATTTGTCATTGTGAGAATGTTTTCCTCCCTTCTCTGCATAAGGTAAGCATACAATAGTCAATACACAAACTCAAATTACCATACTTTTTTTTCATGAAAAATAATTAGTGCTCCCCAAAATGAAATACTTGATCTTATCAACCCTTTTGACATGAATTCATCCAACTATTCCTTAAGCTCCATTAGCTTGGTTGTTTTCATTCTTTAGGGTACCTTGGAAATAGGCTCAAACCTTGGAATTATATCTATAGAGAAATCAAATATTCTCTTCAATGGTAACCCAGGTAACTCCTCTGGAAACACATCCAAAAAAATTCTTAATATAGGATATATTTCTATGTCTAACATTCCAGTGTCATCAATTTCACCCTCTTCCATCTCTTAGAAGCTCCTGGAATCCAAGTTATCAAAATCTTCTTCAAGTTCTTCAATCTTAACGGCAAAGATTTTACACCCTTTTTTCTTAGCCCTTACTAGTTGCATTGCCGAGATTTGAAAAATCTTCAGCTCTCTAGGTATCCCTTGGAACTTCACTCGATTTCCAAAATCATCTAGGAATTCTAAAAATTTTGCATGGTAGTCTACCTTAGCCCTATGTCTCCACAAATAATTCATACCTAAGATAACATCATAGGACCCTGATGGTGCGACATAAAGGTTTACTTTTGTAGAGAAAAAAGGTAGCTCTATCCTAGCCTCGAACAAACATTGTTCCACCTTTGATCTTGTCTTGTTTGCATATTCTACATCCTAAGAAGTTGCCATGTGTCTATACTTTCTAGATAATTGCTTAGCTACTCTAGGTGAAATGAAATTCTTAGTTGCACCAGTATCAATGAGAACTGAAATGGGTAAACCAAACAAAATACCTAGAGTTTCAATGGGAGTTGCCTAATACTCTACTTAGCAGTCATCCACTATTGCATGTATCCTTTTTTGGAACATTACCCATTGAGTAGGTAGTGGACTACTGGAAGGCTTACTGGGACAATCTCTAGCAAAATGGTCTCCCCCACAAGTATAGCATCTTCTAAATGGTACCTTCTTCTTTTTGGGTTCTCCAAATCCACTAGTGTTTCCACCAGTGTTGTTGGTATTTCCTTAGTTGGAACCATTCCTTCTTTGCTCCCTTCTTGACTCTTTTCCATTGTTGTGGTTACTTTTTTCTTCTTGCTTAGGTACATTTTGCACAACCTCCACCTTCTTTGGAGTTGACTTGTTAGGAATTTTCACAATCTTCTTATGGTCTTTACTTTCCTGTCAGTTGGAGATAGCCCTAAGATTTTGCTCTTGCTTAATTGCTTTCTCATATACAAGATCCATAGTTGTAGGACCATGCATATCCACTTCTCCTCTTATTTGATTGTTAAGTCCCATTATAAATTTTCTTATGTGGAATCATTCATCCTTATGATATATAGGCACATAATGCAAAAGTCAGGTGAAATTCTCCCAGTACTCGTTAACTAACATATTTTCTTTCTTCAAACTTTGGAAATCTGTGAGTTTTTGGTCATAGTATAGTTGGGGAAACCATTGCTTGTGGAAAATCTCAACAAATTCCCCCCATGTCATCTTCCATGATTTGATATTGAGTTCCAACTTTTTGTTCATCCACCAAGTTGAAGCTTCTCCAGCTAATTGGTATGCACCCCAAGCAACTTTAGTGGTCTAAGTGTAATTTTGAATTTCAAAATACTTTTCCATTTGAACAAGCCACACCTCAACTTCATCCCCGCTAGTGCTTCCCTCAAACTTGGGTGGAACAATCTTCTTCATATCTTTAGAAAGTTCATAATCCATACGCTTCTTATTTCTTTCCTCAGATGGTGTTGGTGATCTTTCTTTTTTGTGATCGTGAGTTTTGTCATGTCCATGAGAAGAGTTTTCACCTTCATTCTCATTAACAGGAACCTCTTTCTCAGACGTAGCTTGTGCCATTTCTTGCTCAAGGTTATCTAACCTTGCCAAAAAAATTTCAAGCCTAGCTTCAATTCTTGTTGGTCCTTGCCCAACTTTTTAGCTACCGCTAGGATTTGTTCGTGTCCTCACCATCTTTACAAGATTGGGTTTTACTTGAATATTTTATCCATGTTAGACTAAATGATGTTATCAACTATCTTATGGAAAACATTAGAAATGGAATTCATACGCACATAAAGAATTCCACATAATATTACGCATATGATTTTGATAAACAAACAATTATATTCATTTCATAAGGATTTCAATATCCCTTGATTACATGGACCAACTATTCAAATAATCGAGTGAAGAGTATCCCTCAGATTCACTCTTTGACACATAAATTAATGGAGTATATCCTACAAATTAAGATTATTTCTCATCTCTATCTTTCTATTTGTCCCTTAATTGTTCATACCTATCCCAAAATGGATAGTAGCCTTCGGATTTAACATCCAATACATAGTTATGAGTTTCAATTCCAATATGGTGTTCATCAACAATATAGTCTACCCTTTTCACAAACATTTGTTCATGAGACCATTACTCGTATGGCTGATATCAAGGTACATATCCCTCAGACTTGTTACTTGAGGGAATTACTATTACTTCTGCCAATGGAAGAACTCTAGGGTCCCTAATGATGAATTTTAGGCTGACACTTTCTTTTGAGGGTATATCCCTAGAAAGTGATAATGACTCATAATTTTCTAGTGAGATGGAAGTTAGATTATTGTACATAGCCTCCATCTTCATCTTCCTTCACATCACTGATCTAAGAAAGTGCATGACTGAATGTTTCAGTGTCACTCAACCAGATGGAATTTTCATAGTTGGTTCCCTTTATGGTTCTATCGATGGCTTCTCTTTCCTTCTTGGCCTTAAGATAGCGCTTGTTTCCAATTACATACTTTTGAGCTATTAATCTGAGATGCACCATATTGGCACAAGAATTCACAACATTAAATAATGTTGGAAAAAAATAATGATGAGCTCATAGGTTCCAAAGCTAAACCTGGTAGCTCTGATACCACATTTATATATCAAATGACACTAAAGTAAATTTCCTAAGTTTTTACTGTGCAAGTAAAATAAACTATGTAATAAGCCATTGCAATAAAAAAATTCCTTCTTTATTGAAAATATATGAAAAAATATGCTATAACAATGTACAATAAGGATTTCCATTCCATTACAATATTTCACCAAGTACAATATTCCAAGAAATTATAAAACTACATACATAGCTCCTTTGAGCTTCATAGCATAAGATAGAGATGGTCCAGGAATACGCCTTTCAAAACCTTGGAATTTTGTTGCCTGTTGAGGATGAGAATCATCACTCAAGCACTTTTTTTCCAACCTCATACTTATATGTGGTCACCCGCACATCTATCAATGATAGATGGCCCTATCCTTTGACGAAGGTATTTCCTGGGTAACCCCGTATGATATACCACTTTGAGATTAGTGTTGTGTCCTACATGAATAGGATTTATAACCTATGCTAGTTAGCCCTCATGCATTTAAATAGACATGGTGAACTGAAAATGGAGTCCTAAGAAATCACACTACTTTGGCCAAAGTGTTCTCACTCAGTATAATCAAGCGATGGTCTACCATTCACCTAAACTATGGCAAGATCATTTTGACTTAAGGCCATTATATCTATACTTAGGAAATATCTCTGCACAGGAAAGATACTCCCCAAGATAACCTATCTATTTAACACAACCTAAGGTAACACAACTCAATATGTAAAGTATAGGTTCCCTCCCATCACTGGACAACATTCCCAAGAGTAACCTACTAGCCATCTAGCATAATTAATTGTCTAGTTATGATTGTTCCTTAAGCTTGTCTATGTTCGATCATATCTAGTATAATAAAAATACCTATGAAAAACAATCTCTTTTACCCATGTCAACTCATGTCTAGTATAATAATAATAATAATACCAATGATAAATAGTCTCTCCTGTCATGGAGTATTTACAAAAATTTCAAAAATAAAGTAAATAGTATACTCTTTTCTTCAAAGCAAACAATACTTTTTCCTATCTGCAAATAACTATAAAAGACAAGTTAAAGTAGTCATAAAGTAAATCATTAAATACTAATGCCAATAAGGGAAGAATGTCCTCATGCCTGTGATAATCTTTCCAACTAACTGGTTGCAGTCAGAGAACTTCCAAATCAGCAATTAGCTTGGTATCGATCCTTCAGCAAAGACTCAATTTCCACTATCTTTCAAGTTGGAAAATACTTCTCTCAAAATAATAATAATCTCACTCTAAAACTCAAGACTCTCACTCACTGTTCTTAATAGAATATTGTAGATAGAAATGTATACAAAATGTAGATACTTTGCACAAGAATTAATACATAGAAGAATGTGTAAACTTGTATATGGAATGTATCCAAACAAATGAACTAACTCCTATATTTATGCAGAAACTTGGAGATCATACAGCCTATAGATTAGGCATGAACTTTGACAACAAATTGCATGCACAACAATACATCAATAACAACTAAAAGGTGGTGAATATGAAAGCATATAATCAACTTAAACAAACGTGTGTTCATGTATTTATAGTTGTTTTTTCATGCAAAATAACATAGAAATTCACTTTACTAAATCCACGACTTCCTCATAAAAAGGTATCGATTTATTCTCATCGAATGTATGGCTGAGCTTAGTTTGTAGATCAAAAACAATTCTTTCATAGACAACTAGAGCATAAAATGTAGCTTAAGAATATAGTCATTGTTGGACTAATCACCAATGTCCCCCTTTAGAGTTTGTGTCATGGCTTAATCGCCTCTAGTGGATCTGGGTAAGTCTGGTGTTTGTAGTAGGCGTTGATGGGTTGATCTTTTGGCGCAATGAAAAATATACCAACAATTGGTATCAAAGCCTTAGGTGTTGGGTTTGAATCCCCTCGGGTAACACTGAGGGGGGGATTGTTGGACTAATCTCCAGTGTCCCCCTTCGAGGTTCATGGCATGGTTTAACCACCTCCCATGGATTTGGGTAAGTCTAGTGTTTGTAGCAAGCATTGATGGGTCGATCTTTTGGTGCAATGAAAACATACCAATAGTCACTACTATCACATAGTTGTCCTCTAAGTTGTTTAAGATAATTGACTTCAAAGCCATATGCATATAGCATTATAATCCGTTGACAATCATTGCTTTAGGTAGTTGATCTCAAAGCAAGAATCATGTAAATATATATACATAACTTATACATATATATATACTTACATATATATATTAACACACATAAATATATATATATGTATACGTATATATGTATATGTTAGTATATATCTATATTTATCATATTTCAATAAAGCATGTATATATAATTGATATACAAACCAATACATCAAAATAGCAATCACATTTTTGTATTAATATATAGGTTGTACATGAATGCGTATGTATACATGTATGGATACATTTGTATGGGCATGTCTATTTGCTACTATACGTGTATATGGATACATATATACATATGGATATATGTATATACATTATATATATATATATATATATACATATTTGATTCTCATACCAAATCATACAAAATTACTATGATATCGATAAGAGACAATGAGCGATATGTCTATATTTATTCATATGCATGTTGTCAGTTCCATCGGATAGTTTCATGTGCATAAGAAACTTGTGCATGAGTATGTATAGGTACATCTACCTATGTACTCTCATGTATGTGTTCCTTTGTGCATAGAGTCTATCATCATTGTGCATGTGTGTATGCATACACATACCTTGTATGTTCCATATATCAATACAAGCATGGTAATAAAGAAGGAACTCATAAGCTCAAACAGATAAACATCACCCAATAATGTACTCAATAGTAAACTAGACTCTTAATAAAACAAACATAATAACTAAGGATGACTTACCAACTTCCCACTTAATAACCCAACTCAATTATTCCATTGTGGTGTGTGTAAGTTCAAATAGGTTATGTTACTAGTTACCCGACCAAGACTTTCTCTTGAGTGATACTTCCCCTCAACCTAGAGGATTTGAACATATACCTAAAATCACTAACACATGCACATGATAGTAAATTGTTCACAAAATATGTAGTATACATAATACATCTCCAAAGTTAGAAAATTATTACAATATTCATCTAATCACATAAATGTACTCCTTCATATAACATTAACTGAGATGAAATTCATTCATAAATTAGTGATAAAAAAGTGCACACACAATTTATTCATTCATTGAATTCACATTACATTCACAATTTACCCTACCTAGTAATAGTAAATAGTAATTACACAATTGGGGTGTAGCACTGGAAGGGTCCATCAATGACAACAAGCTTGAGTGGTAGTGCTGCCAACTAAGGTCTTCCTAAAAACAACTTGCATTTTTCACATCTTTCCACCCAATAATAGGCATCTTTGAACATTCCTATCCAATAGTAACCGTGCCTTAGGATTTTGAAGGTAATCACAGTTAAAGAAAAATACCCTCCACACACTTCATTGTGAAACATTCTCAGCAACCTCTCTTGTTGACTTTTGTCACCGCATTTTAGAAATCACTATCTAGTCCTCTCTTGTATAAGGTATCTTCTCATATGACATACTTAGCAGCCTTCAACTTTAGATTCCACTTTTTTTTTCCTAAAAATGCTTTGGACACTCTTCGTAAGTGAGGAAAGAAGCAATGTCTGAGAACCATTTATCCTAGAGGCTGACAATCAAAACCAGGAGAAGGTCTTCCTCATCCCTTTGTTCATGATGATCCTCTACCATGAGTTTGAAAAGTTCTCTTCCTCATACTAGCTTCATAGGCTTGAGATTCAAATCATATTCCTACACCTTAGTGATCCAACTTGTTGATGTAAATAAGTATTTTACTTATTACACTTTACTTAAGCTTACTTAGGGACTGCATATCATTGTAGTTTGCACTTGTGACACTTAGTTATTTGCATCTTGCTTCTAGGTTTGTGCATACATTGAGAGATGTGATTGGGACACTTAGGGAAGTGTATGTAGGAAAAATCCCACTATTTGTGGTGTGATCTAGTTATCATCTTTTTATCTCCACTTATCATGGCATGATAATTCCACTTTAGATGGATGATTCACCTTCCATAGAATTATCTATTATTTCTTTCTACCTACCCTTGCACATGAATGTGACACTTGTCTAATTCATGGCCCTTCCTTGTGTCCTAGCTTTCCTTTATAAGCAATCCTTGTACATACTTGTAATTGAACTTCATGCATATTGAGAATACAATCATCATATTCTCTCTTTTGTGCTATCCGGTCTCTTGATCCTATTGTTGCTTTTTATAAGTTCTTACATGGTATCAGAGCAATTAGAGGTCTTGGTCTCTTGATCCTATTGTTTCTTTTTATAAGTTCTTACATGGCATCAGAGCAGTTGGAGGTCCTTTGCATAAGCATTGTTGGGAGATCTTAGTTCATGTGAAGGTCATCAAGAGACATATCTGAGGAGCAGCGACATGTTGGTGCATCCTAGACCAAATCTAACCTCAAATTCAGATTTAGAAGGCCTTTTCTAGATAGGATAGCCTTTTATTTCATCAAAATCTGACACCGGGAGTTCTAGATCGAAAAAAATTGCCTATTTGGGTTTTTTTTTCAATTTTTTGAAAATTTCTATAGTTTTCAAAAAAATCATTTCTTAGAAAATTTCCATTTTTTCTTAATATTTTTGGAAAAATATATATTTATTCAACATATTTTTGAAATTTCTTTTAGAAAAATTAAAACCCCCATCCATTTAATTTTTTGAAAAGATTTGTATTAAAAAAATTCAAAATTAAAAAAAATTGTATTTTGTAGAGGTATCGCTCAGGGTATGACAATACCCGCCACACAATAGGGTACGAACCTCATGGCCTACCCTGCCACTACGGCCCCACCTTCCTTTTCTGGTGACAAATAAAAAATCGGCCGGTACATTCAATAGTTGGCCGACAAAAATATAAAGGTCGGCGTATGATTTGAAAAAATTGGCTCATTCAATGTAAATTTGAGCAATCAGTGGTAAAAATCAATTGGTGATGCAGATTTGGAAATACAGCAGGGTTTTTTTTTCAAAAACTCCAGGCGACCATTGAAAGAAAGCAGTGGGTCAAAATTTGGCACCCAATATTAAATTGGTGGCATCATAGTAGAATATTCCTTAGATTCCTCCAGCAACGCCAAACATGTTGCGTCCACCGAAATGTCAATTTTAAGCCTAAGAAATAGAGAATATTCAGCCAAGGGGTATATTCTTTTCCAACGGGAAGTATCATGTCAAATTTAATCTAAGCATTTGCTAGCATCAGTGTGACATCATCGGTTCACAAGGATATTTTGACCCCCTCTCCATAGAGCTTTTTCATTTTGCATTCTGACTTCTAAGACTCATAACATGCCCATTTTAATTCCTTTTTTTGAGCAATTTTTTTATTCGAGATAATTTTTTGTGTACTTCGCAACCATGTGGTTGGTTTCTGACATTGGTGGACATATTTTCTATAATTTTCAATTTTTCAGCATTGTACCTATCCTATCCTCATTTCTGCAACTTCTAGGGCTCCGTACAAGCACATATGAATTCCTTTTCAGGTGCCTTTTTTTTAAAGTGCATGAAATTTCATCTACTTCTTGAATCTACAATCATTTTCAAGTGATCTTGTGTGGATTTTGTAATTTCAACATATGGTATTTTTTGGCCTATTTGGCACTTGTATTGCATAGATCTCAATTTAGGCCTTTACTTCATTGTTCTACTCTATTCTCAACCTATTTGTGGTAAGTTGTAAATCAGAAATCATAAGTCCAATTAGCCAAGTTGCAAGTGGTCTATTGTACACGTACTAAATTATAAAGTGCCAAAATCATCTCTTTTTGGGGGGGTACTTTGATTGAGTGAATTTGGGGGGGTGTCCCTTATGTGATTGTGCCTATTTTCTCTCTTGTACTCTTGCATTCCATCATGGGTTCATCTAAATTTCCACTCTTAACTACACCTAATTATGCTACATGGAAAGTATGTGCATGAAGTAAACTAATGGAAAAAGGTTAATTTACTATATTGATGGAACCATAACTGCACCTTCAGATCCTAAGGTAGATCCAACTGGATATATGGATTGGCTCACTAAAAATTCTATGGCGTTGGGTACACTTAGAAAGTTCATTTCAAATGATCTCATTTTCCATGTTGATAAATATACTACAACCAAGGAAACTTGGGATAAGCTTGCTACCTTGTATGGCAAGGTTGATAAAGTTAAGGGATACAAGCTTGAAAATGATCTCCTAAGCCTTGATCCCAAGAATTTTGACACCATTTAGGATTATGTCACTAAGGAAAATGAGTTAAGAGCACAACTAAAGGATTATGGTATTAAGAAATAGGATGATCAATTGGTCTTCAACTTGTTGGAAAAGCTTCCAACCGAGTATGCAACCTTTGTTTCAAGTTTTTAGACTCAACGATTGAAAATTAGCAACTTCACATCACCATCTTTTGAGGATCTCAAAAATCTTTTGATTCTTGAGAAAAATGTAAGAGACCAGGTGTCTCTCAACCCTAACTTCTGACGGTGAATGCGAATTTTTGTTTGTTTTTGTTGTTTTTTGATTTCTTTTTGTGGTTTTTTGCAAATAAAGAGATAATGTGATTTTGCAAGAAATACTTGGAAAATTAATATAAAATACCAAAGCTCTAGATATGAAAGAATACAGCTTAAAATTTGATGCCAGATGATTTATTGATCTTTCAAAACAATTACAACTATGAGATTCAATCATGCAAGTAAAAAGGAAAGCTATTTATTGAAGAACCTAAATGAGCTTGCAGTCACCTAAAAAGAAGCATGAGATGGTACAGCTAAATGAAGTAATGCAATCTCCCACCTTGAAATCAGTGCAAAATCTCCAGAAACCCTAGGTGCCACCTCTAGAAGGAAGATTGACCAAAAAGGCAAGGTGTCCTAGCTTGTAGGAAAAGTACAGCCCTTGTTGTTGTATAAGTATGGCCCAAACCAACATTCAATGAAATCTATATGACCTTGGGATGAGTTCCAGATGAAAAATATGAATAGCCACTATAGCTGAATACCCTTCTGAAGAAGATTGATCCAAACCCTTGATGAAATACTTCACAATAAGCTCTGTAATGACTTCTGAATGAAGCCACTCAACTGACAAGCTTCAACTGGTATCTCATAGTTTCAGTATGTCTAATTCTAAAGAGGAAACGTTCTCCAAAATCCAATGTTTGTAGAAACCCTTGTTTCACAAACCCCAATGCTCTCAGAGACAATAAAAGACAAATTCAAATGATCATCAATAATGAGTTCTATTTTCCCTTTGTAAAATAAATACTCTCTTCAATAAGTTTGACCCTTTCAAAAATCAATTAAATAAACATTAAATGATATTAAATTCACCCCTTTTGACTTAGGCTCTTTAATTAATAAATGGTGTCCATTTATAAATGAGTAATAAATGCTCATTTAATAATAATATCACTCCTTTATTATAGTCATAAAATACTTTATAACAGGCCATTTAACTAATTAATATTTCCATTAATTGACTTTATAATATAAAGTCATAATAATAATAATCACTTAATTATCATTAAATTCTTCAATATTCTTCGCTTGCTCAACTAGCTGCCAACTGGGTTGAAACTGAGATAGCCAACTGAGCCAGGTGCCCTGCCTGAAATAGTAACCTTGATGACCTAACTTACTATAAATAGTAAGTGCTTGAATAACACTATGTAAGCATCTGCAAAGGCCCAAACCTGAATCAAACTGTGGAGTAATGTCCCAAAACTCAAAATAACTGCAATGGAAGACCCTCTAATCACAACTGTTAGCCTATGAGGGTCAAATGATAGGCTAATCCTTACGAACTCTAATGCTCACGAAAATGGGGACATTACAAAAAATAAGTTGATGAAAATGAGCATTCTCAAGTCTTCAACTTCAAAAGCATTGGTGGTCAATCATGGAAACAAAAAGCAAGGCAAAGGGAAAGACCAAAAGAAATCTTCACCAAAGCCACAAGGAGAGAACAAACAATCCACTCCTCCATAACAAGGCTCATCTTCATCTTCTTCAAAGAAGAACAACTCAAGCAAGAAGGAGAAACTAACTTGTGCATATTGTAAAAAGGTTGGACATGACGATCATCATTGTCATGCCAAGAAAATTGATGAGTTGTCCAACATCAATTTTTATAAATCCTATAAGAAGGACTCATCTCCTTCCACTTCTACTTCATCTAGGTCTAAGGGAAAAGGGAAAGCTTTCATGGCAACAACAGGGTCGTCACATTACTGGATTCTTGATTCAAGGGCTACTCAACATATGTGTTCTTCAAAGGGGAGATTTTCTTCCTTGGAGTCCTCTTCAGTGCCTCAAATCTTCATTGGTGAACACAAGTTGAAGTTGAGGGGAAAGGTAAAATTTGAGATGGGTGATGGGAAATTTAAGGATGTGCTCTATGTTCCAAACTTGAGCACCAATCTTCTCTCCATCTACCAAATCACACATCATAGAGATGGTAAAAAAGTTAAATTCACTCCTAACATAGTTGTGGTAAAGGAACTTGCAAATGATGCTTTGGTTGAAATGGGTCAAGCTAATCACAATGCAAGGCTTTACTCATTCTCCCATTGCATATTGCATGCTCCTTCTACAACATTGATAACTCATTCAAACTCACAAAGTAAGATATGGCATGGGTGATTTGGTCATCTCAACTACCACTATCTACAACAGCTTCACACCAAGGACATGGTCAAAGGGCTTCCTCAACTCAGGTTTTTTGAGGGTGTATGTTCAGGATCTTCCATGGGAAAGCATCCTAAAGAGAAGTTTGATAGAGGGAACTCTTGGAGAGCCTTGGATCTTCTTCAACTTGTTCACAATGATGTAGCGGGCCCATTTCCAGTGACATCCTTTGAAAAATCTCATTGTTTCCTCACTTTCATTGACGATTTTTCATGATACACTTGGGTCTACTTCCCTTTTCACAAAAGTGAAGTATTTGAAAAGTTTCTCAACTTCAAAGTACATGCTAAGAATCAATCTAGGAAGCAACTCAAGATCCTTCATGTAGGAAATGGCAAAGAGTATGTGAACAATAGACTTGAGGAATTTTGCACACTTGAGGGAATTCACTTACAATATTTCATTGCCTACACACCCCAGCAGAATGGTGTGGTAGAAAGGAAAAATAGAACCCGCAAGGAAATGGCAAGCTACATGATACATGCCAGGTCTCTTGGTCCAACTTTTTGAGCAGAAACAATCAGTTGTGCCACCTACATCCAGAATTGGGTTCCTCATAAATTTTTCAAGGGTATCACTCCTTTTGAAGCTTGGTTTGCTAGGAAACCTATTGTGAAACACTTCAGAGTGTTTGGGAGTCCAGCATGGGCTCGTATTCCTATACATAAATGCAGGGCATTGGAGCCACAGAGTAGGCCTTATATCTTTGTGGGATATGTAGATGGTGTTAAGGCATACAAACTGATGGATCCTAAGACTCGTGATATTTTCTTTGAGAGGAGTGTACATGTTGAGGAAATCTCACCTCGATTTGACTCTTCTACTCCTCCTCCTTCCTCCATAGTTGAAAACGATGATATCAATTTAGATAATGATGACTCTCCTTCCTCACCGACTTGCAAGGTTACACCTTTGTAGGGTCATCTTCTAGTTGAGGAGCCTCACCCTTATACCCCTACTAGACCTCGTTGGGCTCATTAGACTCTTGAGGTAGTAGTTCTGCTTGTTGGGGATCCCTTGGATACTCGAAGGACTAGGTCATAGCATGAGCATGAGCCTCTTCCACATGCTCTCATTGCATCAACTTCAGATCCACAATCCTTTAAGGAAGCCCTTGGGGTTCCTAAATGGGATGTAGCTATGGAGGAAGAGTATAGTTTCTTGATGAGGAACAACACTTAGGAGTTAGTCCCTCTCCCTAAGGGGAGAAATATTGTTCGATGCAAGCGGATCTATCAAACCAAATATGCAGCAAATGGGAGTGTTGATAAATATAAGTCAGGACTTGTTGTAAAGGGTTTCTCATAGGTTGCAAGAGTTGACTCTACTAAGACCTTTGTACCTATTGCAAAGATGACTTCCATTTTCCTGACACTTGCCATTACCACATCACATGGTTGGGCAGTACATTATATGGATGTTAAGAGTGTTTTTCTACATGGCGATCTTGATGAGGAGATCTATATGGAGCAACCACAGGGTTTCATCCAGGATACTTTATTGGCTTGAAAGCAGAGGAAGTCACTCTATGGCCTTAAGCAATCCCCTCAAGCTTGGAATGCCAAGATGGATTCCTTCCTTCTCTCCACAGGATTCATCAGGTGTCATTCAAATCAGAATGTCTACATCTTTAGGTAGGACAATGCACATTTGATACTAGTGCTCTATGTTGATGACTTGATCATTATAGGGAGCACCTAATCCATCATTGGCAGTGTCAAAACTACTTTGCAAGACATATTTTCCATGACCAACTTTGGCCTTCTTCACTACTTTCTTGGCATTGAGATTCAACAACCTTCAACTGGGATTACATTCTCACAGCCCAAGTATGCTCTTGATCTTCTTTCATGGTTCCGCATGACTAATTGTAATCCCACTCTGACTCCCTTTTTTTTTCAGGGGTCAAGCTTGAGGCTAAGTGCTCCACTCCACTTGTTGATGCCACTTTCTATTGTCAACTTTTTGAAAGTCTCATCTATTTGACTCATACACACCCTAACATCTCTTATGTAGTTGGCATGGTCTCCTACTTTATGCAGGAACCACATGAGCTTCATTGGAAAGCCACCAAATGCATCTTGCACTACATATAGGGTACTCATTAGCATGGGATTCATTATGTAGTAGGTGCACAACTTGACTTAGTAGGATATATTGACTCAGATTGGGCTAGTGATTCTATTGATCGCAAGTCCACCTATGAATATAGCTTCCATCTTCGGTCAGGAAGTGTTTCACGGTAGAGCAAGAAGTAGCATGACATTTCTCTTTCATCGAGAGAGGCTGAGTATAAGGGGGTTGTTACTGTTTCCATTGAGGCCATTTTGCTTCAACACATTCTTTTTGAGTTTTATTTTTCTATTCTACATCTGATAGTCATTCAGTGTGACAATCAGAGTGCTATTGCGATCTCCAAGAATCTAGTCTAGGATCAGAGGACCAAGCACATTGAGATTCATATGCACTTCATCAGGGAGTTGATTCAGGAGTAGATAATTGACTTCCACTATTGTCTAACAGTAGAGTAGGTTGCCAACATATTCACCAAACCCTTTCCTAAGAGTAAGTAGCATAAATTGTGAGCTCTCTTGGGTGTGAGGGATGTGTCAGGGAGAGTCACTTGACTTCTCCGTTCTCTGTAATGGGGGGACATTTTCCTCATCTTGGAGTTTTTTCCTTCTCTATTTGTACATTTATTTGTTTTCTTCTCTCTTTTGAGGGGGATTTTTTACCATGATGTTTTCTCCCTTTCCTCACTTTTGATAGATTGCATTGCATTTGTACATGGGTACCTAACATTTCCTTGTTGTCACGACCCATCTTACATATTATCTTTCATGGTTAGCTTGATTCTTCGACATTCTCCCAGTTGCACTTAAGCAGGGGTGTTTGTGTAAATAAGTATTTTTCTTATTACACTTTAATTAAGCTTACTTAGGGAATGCATATCATTGTAGTTTGCAATTGTGACACCTAGTTATTTACATATTACATCTAGTTTTGTGCATACATTGAGAGATGTGATTAGGAAACTTAGGGAAGTGTGTGTGTAGGAGAAATCCCACTCTTTGTGGTGTGGTCTAGTTATCACCTTTTTATCTCCACTTATCATGGCATGATAATTCCAGTTTAGGTGGGTGATCCACCTTTCATGGAATTATCTATTATTTCTTTCTACCTACCCTTGCACATGAATGTGACACTTGTCTCATTCATGGCCCTCCCTTGTGTCCTAGATTTCCTTTATAAGCAAGCCTTGTACATACTTGTAATTGAACTTCTTCATGCATATTGAGAATACAATCATCATATTCTATCTCTTTTGTGCTATCTTTGGTCTCTTGATCCTATTGTTTCTTTTTTAAGTTCTTACACAATTTCCTCTTCTATTGCAACCAACATCTTGTTGAGTGAGAATGCTTTTGAAAACAGGGTTTGGTATGTAGATAACTGAATTTGAATGTAGTATATAGAATCAAAATTGTTTAACTACTTTCACTACTACAAAAGCATGTTTTTCTATTTGAGAGCAGTTAAGCTCGTGCTTCTTCAATGGAACACTCAAGAAGGATATGGGTGCTTGTACATTCTTCTCACCAGCTTTGATTAGGATAGCAAATACAGTATGCTCCAAAGCATAACAATAAATAATAAAATCATTTTTAAAATTAGGATGAACCAAAACATGAGCTTGGGCAATAACTTCTTTGATGTCATTAAAGGATTGTTTTTAAGTTTCATTCCACATGAAGACCTATTGTTCCTTCATCATTTCCACTATATCTTTGGTAATCTTAGAGAAATTTAGAACAAACTTTCTCAAAAAATTAACTTGTCCAAAAACACATTTCACACCATTTTTACTTGAAGTAAGACTTAGCAGGAGGATAGATTTAACTCATTCAAGATATATTCTAATCCCTTCTTTGGAAACTATATGGCCTAACAACTTACCTTCAGTTACTTTGAATACTAACTTTTTAGGATTGTGGGAGATACCATGCTCTTTACACCTTTGCAGCACTTGCTTCAAGTCTCTCAAAAGATTAGCTCTTTTCTTAGAGAACATTGTTAAGTCATCAAGATAGATGACTATGATATTATTCCTGAGATCTCTGAAGGATAGGTCCATGGCTCTTTGGAATGTTTCTCCCACATTAATGAACCCAAAAGGAATCCTATTGTAGGAAAAGCCTCCTCATGGCATGGTAAACATGGTTTTATGATGGTCCTCTCCCGCCACACTCATCTAGTTATAGCTGAAGAAACCATCCAACATGTACATCATCTTCAATCCAACATTGGTCTAAGGGATATGATCCATATTGGGGAGTAGGGAGTTATCTTTTAGAGATACTTAGTTTAGGTTCCTAAAATCCACACATATCCTTATTTCACCATTCTTGCAAACTAGAACAATGTTGGCTATGCAAGACAAATGATGAATCAGGTAGATTATTCTAGCCTTCAACATCTTGTCAATTTCACTGAAAATTGCATTAGTTACCTTACGGTTGTAATTTCTTTGTTTGTACCTGAAAGTGACTATTCCCCCTTTCAACAGAATATGATGTTGGAATTTCCCATCCATAAAATTCTTAAGATCATCATAGCACTAGGTAAAGACTTCCCTATACTTGATGAGTAAAGCTATCAATTTTTCCCTTTCTTCTAGAGAAAAACATTTTCCAATACAAACCGGTTTAGGAGAATTAGGGCTCCCAATGTTTACTACTTCAAAATCCCTAGAGATATTGATAGATTCATTCATTCTCCATTTAATGGATCGATCATACCGATCAAATAGATCCTCCAAAGAAACTAATCCCTTAGGAATTCTATTATATTTCAGTTGGATGACCCCTTCTTTCTCGACACTGATATCATCAAGGAAAAACTCTTTACACTTATTGGTGCTCCTCTTGAAGAACACTTGAGAAAAAATCTCAGCATTCTCCAGAAATTCTTAAATTTTCTCATCATTCTTGAACACTTTCTAGTGATTAACATTATCAAGGACACTGGGCTAATAAATTAATTCAATCATATAGGATTTGTTCTTGAAATTAGGATGAAATAGTAATAGGGAAAAAGAAACATCTAAAGAATCAGCACTGGAGTTAAGTTCCCTAGGAATGGCCTCTATTGAAAATGCATCAAAATATTCTATAATATCCCATACCCTATTCCTATAATGTCTTAACCTATCATTCTTTACAGTGAAAATCTTCCACACTTGATTGATAATTAATTTTTCATCCCCTAAAATCCTAAGCATCTTAACTCCCATACCTCTTGCTTCAGCCAGTCCTAATAAGAGGGTCTCGTATTCTATAGTGTTATTGGTATTCGTAAACTCTAACTTATAAGAGAAATGGAATTGTTCACCAGAAGAGGAAATAAGTACCACACCTGCTCATAAACCATAATTAGAGCAGCTCCCATTGAATTCCATTGTCCAAATCTCCAAATTTTTGTCTAGCCCAACTATACTAGCTTCTTTATCTTCATCTAAAAATAGCATATAGTTCCCAAACTTAGCCTCTTCGAATAAAATCTAAGCCTTGGGGTCTTTCGATTTCAACACTGTTATCTTGGTGCTGGGCTGAAGATATAGATGCTCCTTTTTACTTCAAACAGGTATGGTAGCATAAGACCAATTCAACTGAATTTTCCTCCAAGGTCTTTACAAAAAATTCTACTTAAAAGCATACCATAGTTGGTAGGTATATCAGCCACTAGAATTGTAAAATTGAGTTGTTTGTTTGGATGGGATGCAAGTGCAATTGCGCATATTAAATATGTCCTATCAAAGGAACTTTCCTATATTCCATGGAATACCATTTCCCAAACATCTTGGTTAGGTTCAATCCCAAAGCCTAAGTGGTTTGTGTCGACATAACATTATCAGAGGCGCCAGAGTCAATAATACAATTATTCAATCCAAACCCATTTACAAATAGTGGCACATAGAAAGGATAGGGTTTATCCTCAAAGGTGAATGATGAAGATGTTTTACTGTTGGATGCCACATTAGCAACTGATTTTTGAGAACTAATCATGTGCTCATCTAAGCCAGCATGGGATTCAAATTATCCTGGCCTAACAAACTCAATCAATCTGTCCAATTCTTTAGGATTCATACGTAAATATTTTGTTTGTGAAATTTTCACTTGAGAGTTCTTACAAAAGTAAACAATATCAAAATTTACAAGATACTTTTAAGTGGATAACACATTTGAAGATTTAGGAAAATCTTTTGTAACTGTATGAGACACATTTTCACCTTTTGAAGTGGCACTAGCTCTAGTAATAAAAACTTTAGGAGAGTTTTGAGTACCTTTTTTATTAGTGTTTTGATGTCCTTGTGTGACAACAGCATAGGTAGGCTCATCTAGAGTGATGTAGACATCTCTACCTCTATCATCACCAAGTTCAAACTTGAGGTACCCATTTGCAGGTTTTCCATACTAATTAGAAGGACTACCTTCTTTAGTAACATCTTCAATGACCTCCTTCATAGTGGCCATCTACATGAATCTATTCATCTCAGGAAATTTTGATCTATCATGATCAGAAGTAAGGTGGAAAGCACACATTTTCCTCTTGTTATCTCCCATAGGAGCTTCTATCACAAACCTCTATTGAGTTGGAGGAAGGGGAAGGGTCTTATTGCGAGGCAAGTAGTTTTCCTTTCTTGAGAAGTCTTGATAATGACGATTGATTTTAGGTAATTTCCTATTCAGAGCAATAATGTTGGCCAATATTTGTGTCTTAGGGTCTAATGAAGTAGTTGGTTGCAACTTTTTTCTATGCATTTCTCTTTTCCACTTTCCAACTATGATAAAATCATCTTCTAATTCAATAGCAAGTGTTTGCATAGCCTCCAAAGTATTCACTAGTTGTCTCTTCAAGAGAAAACCAATATTTGGGTGTTGTGCATTGATAAGGAAAGACTTCTACATATCTTCAGAGGGTCTCTTAGCAGCATTGATCTGAGATACCAATCTATTCAACTGCAACAAATTCCCTCATATGCTCACTTGCCTCTTCATTTACATTACCTATGTTATTAATGAAAGATCATCATCTACACTTTTAAACCTAACTTTGAACTTAATTAACATAGTTTCCCAATTGTTGTTTGAACCACATGGTAGTTGCTAGAACCATTGTGCCACAACATCCACCAAGGATTTTTTTAAAAGTCTAACTACCACATCTTCCTCCTATACTCTGAGCACATTACAAGCTGTAAAGAAGGCATCAATATGCTCCTCGGGTGAAATATTTCAATTTCCCCTGAACTTGGGTAGGTTTTTTTCGAGAGCCCTTGGGTAATTCATGCAAGTGGTTTCCTAGAATCAAAGGACCAATAGAATCCCCCATGGAACTAGCAGTTAATTTTCCACATTGTGAGGAAAATTTATAACTACTAGAAGGACAGTTCTGTGTAACACTAAGGCTTGAGAAGTTGAATAGTCTGGAGGTGTTTTGGTTGGAGAAGTAGGTCTACTTCTAGCCTTATCCCTTCTTTGAGAAGGGATGATATAAGAGAATTTACTCCCTTGCAAAGAATCAAAAATTGAATCTAAAATGCCCATGTTCATTCTCCCCTAGTAAATCTTTGAGAATCTAGGATGGGCTTAGAATGCTTAATACGTATAACTCAGATAAAGAAACTCAAATATTATCTCAACTATTCAATTCCCCAGTGGACTCACCAAAAATTTATTGGCTAATAGATTGGGCACCTTGAGAAATAATGGCTCATTTTGCTCGAAAGGTGTGATTAGTCTCAATAGCTCTCAAAAGTTCACAATTTCATTTGAGACTTTCCTCTAAATTTTGGAGGTACATCTCCATCTTATGATATGCAATGAATTTAACTAGACTAAATAAACATATGTATGATTTTAACCTTAAAGAAAGAAAGGAAAAATCCGATACAAGGAATATTCCTAATATCAAGCACAGAGAAAAGTAATAAAGATATTGGCAAAAAGACTAGTTCGCATATGATAGATTATAAGACACTGGCACAAAGACCAGTTTGCATGAAACAACTTATGAAATTACTGGTGCAAATAATAGTTTTCATATGATGAAGTAACAAAAATATAAAATTGATATTACTTGTAAAATTAAATTATCTACAAAGATAGATGCATACACCAACACATAGGAATAGTAAAAACACCAAGATACACCCAAACAAATAGATTTACGAATACCAAATATATTTGTAAACTAGATGCACACAGACAACTAGAGCTTTCAATTCACAGCAAAATCATATTCCAAATAGCAATATAATATCAGTTATTTTTTCAACAATGTTTAGAGAGACAGTTTTTAAAATAAACATATATAGAGTTGAAGAGTAACTGCTTCTTTCCTTTCTCGTAACTAATCAAAATTAAAAGTCTTTTCAAGAAATAAAAGTAACTAAAAATTAAGATGATGGCACTTCACTTTTGGATTATACAAATGTTGTAAGTCATTTCTACAAGGCTTGGAAATATTTCGTGACAGGTGGGAGCTCCTTGTGATGTGGCATGGTTATGTTCCCCATCCATAACCTCCATGCCAACTGGCTATCTCAGACGACTTCAATTATCTAGTCATAATTCTTCATGGTTCATGTTTCTTGAGATAGAATAAGATCCAATTTGCTAAATTTTCTCAAATGCTCGGTGTCAAAAGATTAAGAGCTGAAAATTCCATCAACTATTTTTTGGAAATAACTCTCTAAGACTTTACCATTCTCATTATTCACATCCCCTCCCTAGTCAAGTTGTAATTAGAGGGAAACAAGATTCTTATGAATCTCCTCCAAGATTGCATTGCATTCAATTCAAACTTCTTGAAGCTTTTGTAAGCCTTTCCTTGTGACTTGTAATTTCTACTCCACACTTTTAATCTAGATCATGCAATGAGCATCAACAGCGTTGGGTATGATTTACTCAGCAACTAGCTTTTCCATTCCAAAGACTATCATTGCTTTAATTTCATTTGCATATTGATTCCATATCCTTTCCTCTTTTTCAACAATGACAATTTTCTCTTGTATTTTTGATCTCAAAGTATTCACCTTCTGAAGACATTTGAGAGATTCAAAAATAATTTGATTACCTCTTATGATTAACCTGCCACTCCATTCCTCAACAGCTCTATCAAAGTTTTTGTAGCTCTTCATCTTACTTACTACTTCTTTTCCTATCAGGGTCAGGGGATCATAGGATGACTCAGCTTGAGATATTGGTTGAGGTGGAAGATCAAAAACCAATTTTAAACATTCAGTTAAGACTTGGATTTGCCTCTTCAACTCATATTTACTTTCTTTATCCTTCTTGGACCTTTCAACCATTCTTGATGTAAACACCTAGAAGTTATGCACATCTCCATACCTTATAGGGGGTCCCAGGTCAATTCTATCAATCTCAAAGTCACTTGTAGTTGCTTGAGTGACCTCCTTTTGTGTAGTATGATGTGCAACCTCTAGACATATACTTCTTAACCTAACATCATCAATTAACTTAATAGTATTTTTCAATTTATTAGGCTTTGGAGTCCATTGGAGCAATTTTCCTACCATATCTTGCCCTCGGAGATCCAACTATACTACCTTCCTCTTCCTTGACAGAGTATCCTCCAACCAAACTAGGGTAGCTAGAACATCAGTCACTTTGGAATTGGAGGATTCAAATAGTATTGTATTCATAGGAGTATTTTTCTGAATGCCTTGTGATGGAAGTGGAGAAGATCTCTATTTTGGATGTTCTTTTATTTCCCTAATAGGTGATGACCATGGAGATGGGGAGGAAGAACTAATGTCAATATTATCTAGTTCATATCCTTCTCCTTCATCTCCTTTATCCTGATCCAAATGGGGTAAATTAGAGATGTCCTTTCTGCAAGTTGGTTAAAACACATTTATATTTAGGGGTTCTTCATCACCATCACCTTGAGTTCATGATGGCACTAAATGTGAAGTAGCTCTAGAGGCCCATATAGTCATAGAAGGTTGACTATTTCCCCCTATTGGTTAAGGGTTCTGAGATCTAGTTAAGGGGTGAGAATTCTTTGTTTTCTTCTTAGTGACCCATTCTTGAGTCCTTTCCAAGACATCAACAATCCTTGCTTCAATTATTTATCTTTCTTTACTGCTCCAATCCATAGTAGGAATAGGTTGATTTTCTATTAAGTCAATAAAAATTTGGTCCACCAAGTCTAACCCATCATCTTCAATCCCTTGTACATCCCAACCCATATTATAGAAAACTATATATCCTAAAGATAGCCTCATTCAATTCCTTCTCCTTACTTCGAACTCATGAAAACAATTTTCCCAGCAGTCCTCCAATGTTGGCAGATGAAATAAACAATGAACTAGTTTTAAATTATACTTCATATAATCCTTAAGGTCAAAAGGAAAATGTTCATCATAGGTTTGTAGATTGTACCTGGTTATTTCTCTTTCTATGTTCAGAGCATTCGACATTGATTCACAAGTGTAGGGACCAAAGCCAAAGCCAACTAGAAATTGAACTGTCACCCTTCTTCATTCTTGACATCTCTTGTTGATGTCCACCAACTGTCTGCAAACCTAAATCATTACAAACTTGTCTTTTAGGTGCCTTGGAAGATTGATAGGAAAGCCAGTGAAACCACCAACCTTAATATAGGAGAATCTTTGAAACTGAACAAAATGACTGCCATAAAAATCAACAAACTACATATGTATCAAAAAAATCGACTGCATGGCTTCAGGTGAAAGCTGCATCTCAATTTTTCCTTGCAATTCTCTGGCCACCCTCATAGTTAAAGTGTGATATCCTCCTATGGTCAGAAAAGCTCTTATTCAATTGCAACTTATCTAGATACTCAAAAATTGATACCTGGTTACAGGGAAGGTCTCTTGGCCTTAACCCTATCCATGGTCTGGTACTAGCAATAGCATAAATAAAAAAAGAAGACATGAAGAATGTCCTATCAAAAGTGAAGTAAAAAAGAAAACTGTGTAACCTGTAGCTAATGAGTGTCACCCAATCTAGAAATTGGGTCCCACCAAGTAGAATTTGGACACAAAATTACATCCATTCTTGAAAACCATGGGTGTCCTCATTCCCTGGGGCTCTATGTAACAACAAGATAATTTTTGAAATCTCATCTACGAAATGGTTCCTGTGTAAGTTCCAAGGAAATTGAGATTTACCCCGTCTAGGCATTTCCAACCAATTATTTTCCATTATGTTCCAATAGTACTCCTTTTTGAGTGAGAATTCAATCTAGTCACTGGTGAAATCCATTGGCGAATAGGGCTCTTTTTCAGGTTTTCTCAAGCAGGAGGCAAAGGTACCTCTTTGAATTTTAACCACCAACCTATTATCATTAGTTCTAATTTCCTAGGTTTGAGTGTTGTAGTGTTGTATACATTCAAGAATCAACTCAGGATATTAGATGGCCACGGGGAATATGGTTGCCTCTACCAATCCACTTTCAATTACTCTCTATGTGATGGGTGGTGGATTGGGAGCATTGAATTTTTCCCTAAGCTCATTTACATTTACTTGCCTAAGCTTGGTGTCTCTTATCTCAAGCATGTCACACGTTAACCCTAATATGTACTCATATCCCTAATATTTAATCCTTGCCATTTCTGGACTACTAGGGTTCGAATGAATTCTCACTAGGTAATTCAAAATCTAGGGAAAAATAAGCTTGAAAACCGAAATCTCAAAAGGAAAACATAAGGATGAAAATACCTCAGAACGACCCTGGGTTCTAATGGTGGAAGTCTGCATTAGTGTGCTTTCTTTCTTCACATCTCCCAAAGTGAATGTTGTAGCTAAAGAATGTCTTCTTTTGCATGAATTTCCTTTTAATCCCTCACAAGAAATGTGCAAGTAGATAGGTGTTAAATGACCTCTCCTCATCATGTATGCACATGTCAACTTTCACATCACTACCCCATTACAACCACTTTTCAAATATTTGAAAACAAACGGCTACACAGGTAGAAAAGTAGATAGTTCACATAACCTTGCAAATCACTACCTAGGTTCATCCTTAGCTGCAAAACACCTCCCACTTTCTAACGAGCATTTACAAGTTAGTCGCTTCTCTCTGGGTCATAAAAGGGAGAGTTCAATGAACTGAGCAACATAGTGCCACACTACCTTAGCTCACAAATAGACTGAAGCAGGAATTTCAAAGGTTCATAGAACAAGACAAAACACCACTCGTACATTTAAACAAGTAGGAGGAGCATTAGGCGAGCAAGGGGAGAGTTAGAGTAACCTTATAAAATATCACCCAAGTAATACTATTTACTCAAAACACCATCAACTTATAACTTAGCCAAAATTTTGAAATAGGCATAGTTTTAGGGGTGACCAAAAACTAAGTAACACCTTGAAGAATTGGAAACATTATTTGTTTCCTAAATAGTTTGTGTTGTATACCGATCATCAAGCTTTATGGTATTTGAATAGTCAAGGAAAGATGAATTAGAGATATATGAGATATTTTGAGTTCTTGCAGAGTTAAAAATTTGTGCTGAAGCATAGGAGTAGCAAGTGAAACAAAGTTGCAGATGCATTAAGCAGACAAAGGAATTTGTTGACAGAGATGAGATTGTAAGTATTGGGATTTGAAGAATTGAAACATATATATGAAAATGATGCATATTTTGGTGAAGCATGGAGAGAATGTAAAGAACCAATAGTGATAGATCGGAGCCAATGGTTAGATTGTTTCATTCAATATGTTATTTAAATCAAATCAGTTGTGTCTACTGAGGAGTTCAATGAGGGAGAATTTGATCAAGGAAAATCATAGTGGAGGATTAGCAAGACATTTCAAAGTGGACAAGATAGTCACTTTGGTGGGTAAACATTATTTTTGGCCGCAAGTATATGAGGATGTAAGAAATATATTCGAAGTTGCAAAATTTGACAAGTCACAAAAGGGAGTAGTTAGAATACTAGATTGTATAATCCTTTGATAGTACCAGAGAGACCTTGGGAAGATTTGAGCATGGATTTCATTTTGGGATCGCCAAGAACACAAAGAGGTTATGATTTTATTATGGTTGTAGTGGATAGATTTTATAAAATGGCACATTTTATTCTCTATAAGAAGACCAATGATGTTGTCCATGTTGCTAATTTATTTTTCAAGGAGATTGTGAGATTGCATGTATTACCTAAGAGTATTGTTTCAGACAGAGATACCAAATTCATTGCATACTTTTGGAGGAAATTATAGAAGAAGATGAAGACATATTTGAAGTTCAGTTCAACATATCACCCATAGATAGATGGATAGATAGAGGTAGTGAATAGAAGTTTCGGTAACTTGTTAAGATGTTTGGTTGGAGATAAGGTAGGAAGCTAGGATATAGTTTTACCACAAACAGAGTTTGCATACAATAATTTAGCGAACCAAAATACAGGAAAGACACCATTTCAGGTTGTTACTGGAGTAAGTCCTAGAGGAATTGTAGAGTTAAGGGACAACAGTATTGAGAAAAAAAGGAGTGTGAAGGTAGAAGAGTTTTCAAATTTTATGGAGATATTACATAATCAAGTCTGGAAGAATTTAGAAGAAAAGAGCAATCAATATAACGAGAAAGAGAATGAGCACCAATGACATAAGGAATGAATTGTTGGAGATGAAGTGATGGCATACTTGAGAAAGGAAATATTTCTAGTATGTACATACAATAAGTTGAAGATGAGGAAGTTTGATTCTAGAAATAAATATGAAGTAGAGTTACTAGAGGCATTGGGTATATCACCTAGTTTCAATGTTGCTGACATATATGAGTTTCACAAAGGATAGTCAAGTGGTAGTAGTGATGAAGTAGATTTGAAGGAGAAGTTACCACATCAGGAATTGGAGGAGATTGACCAGATTTTAGTTACCAAAACCAGAAGAAGCACAAGGAACAAGTAGTACAAATAAAATCTTGTGAAGTGGACAGGTAGACTAATAGAGGATCCATCATGGATTTCTCATGCTGAGGTGAATTGTCTTGGTTTTCCTCTTAGCCCAAAAAAGTGAGGGACTTACTTGCCTTCCAACACTGAGTGTCTAATGCAGGAGCATCCGTGGTTGTAAAGCAATCCTATGTCAACCAAAAAAAATTATTTTCTTTCATTGCATTCAGTAGTAGTCTCAGTAGTACATTCTGAATTTTACCACATCACTATTTCTCAACTCACAAATCAAGATGTTGCATCTACACATCAACATATATCACATATCCATATTTCACATCTTTTGCATTTGTCTATCAAAAGTTATTGCTCTCAATTTTTCACTATGTTACTATTCAGAGCATTTGGGGTCAACCTGGTCCATATTTCTTAGTGTGTACCTATTCCAAATCATATAGAGCTTAATTGGACATCATACAAGCATCTTGGGTTCATTGGGACCTATCTTGGAGATTTGCAAGTTAATTCATTTCGTGTGGAGCTAATTCTTCATATCTTAAGGTCAACACTCATATTTGATCATTCATCAAGTTATTAACCCTTGTGGCTGATGTGCACCTATATTAGATCTTGAGGAGAATATTTCTAAGAATTTTGATTCATTATAGATCATCAGTATGTCAGTTAGTTCTTCATGATTAGATATATTCAATATATTTCGCACCAACCCTTTGAGTGCATGTAATAAGGCCTGTTGGCCAGTTGTATTGTTAGAATCCCTTGTGGTAGGCCTATGAGCCCTAATTATTCACCCATGAGGCATATGTTGCATGTAGGATTATCAATTCAATAAGATTCCATGTTCACATATCAATTGTTTGTGTTGTTTCCACTATTTTGACTCATTGTTGGATGGTTCAGATTGTTCCTTTTGGAACCCTCCTACTATGACTACACCAAGATGAAAACATCACAAGCTATTTGTAGAAGGTAGATGAATTTTTCAATGGCATTAGAGGTCTTGGTGGACAGATAAAAGAAGAAGTGGTAAATAAGGTACTCGAAACTCTTCCTAAATATTATAGTCATAAAGTTTCCGATATTGAGGAATTACAAAATTTGAACCAATATACCAAAGATCGGTTGTATGCTTCATTAAGTGCTTTTGAAATGAGATAATTTGGTACAAGTAATGCAAAAGTTGAGACTACTTTTAAGGCTGAAAAATTAGAGAAGATAGCGCAATCAAATCAAGAGGATCTTAATGATGTGGAAGCTAACTTCATGAGAAGAATGAAAAGTACAGAGGTAAGTTTCCTTTCAAATGTTTCAGTTGTGGAAAGATAGGTCTTATGCTTCAAGATGTCCAAATAGAGCTTTGAATGACAAAAATAGGGAGGAAAAAGCTAAGATGATTAAGAAAAAAATATTATGTTAGAGAAGATGCAAGTATATCTAATGATGAATCTGATTATGGTGATGATGAGGATGGTGAATGCTTGTTCATGGATTTTATTTTTATTTTTTAAAAGGGGTAAAAACTTTATTGAAAATCAGAAGAGAGAATTACAACAAAACCAAGGGGCAAGCCCCAGAAGACCAAAGGAACACCAAAGCAGGAACAGGAACAAAATCAACTATCTTCCAATATCTTTTTATCCTCTTCAAGGACTCTATCTAAGTCCTGACATAATTCAGGGGAGACTTGCCTCCAATCCTCAATCTTCCAGCCAGAATCATGCTTTGAAGCCCATTTAGCCAAGCAATCAGCAACCCGATTCCACTCCCTCGGGATATGAACAAAAGAAACCGCCTCCATCCTGGAGCAAACCTGAAGAATATTTTGAACAACTGAAGCCAACTTCCAATTAATATCAGACATCTTTCTCTCATTCAATAGATTAATCAAGATTTGTGAATCAGCCTCACAAATAATCTTGTGCCATCCCAGAGCAAGTGCCCGTTCCACAGCATAAAGAATCGCCAAGCCCTCCATGAGATTGACCGTCTTCTCCCCCTCATGAATAGAGAAAATAAAAATCACTGAACCCCTTGAATCTCTGCCAACCCCACCAATCCCAGCAGGCCCAGGGTTACCTCTAGAAGATCCATCTGAATTGATCTTCAAGACACCATTAGGAGGGGGAAGCCATCTACCCAGCCGCTGCACTCGCTTGGCCCCAAGTCTGCCTCTCTTGGAACCCCCAGAAGAAGAATGTCTCCCCTGAAGTCCCAATCTATCAACCAGCTCAGCATCCTCTTTCCCCAGGGGGAGGGACACTTCACACTTGGCCACCACCGACTCCTGTATCATACCTAATATATGGATCCACACCTGCTGAACCACCAAATTAACACCACAGAAAACTCTACGATTCCGCTCCAACTAGGTTTGCCAAAGAAGAAAAGTAGGACCCGCATACCAGACATCCTGCAAAAAGGAGGCCGACGAGGGGGGTCTTCCCATACTATCCCAGAATTCCACCAAAGAAGAAGCATGAACACACGGTTTCTTCCAAACCTCCCACCACCAATGCCAGAGTTGAACAACAAAGGGACAACGGAAGAACAAGTGTGAGGACTCCTCTTCCGCCTTTCCACAGAGAACACAAACTGAAGGCCCCTGGAAACCCCGCTTACGAATGTTATCCCAGGTCAAGCATCTATTCCACGCTAAATTCCAAACAAAACAATTACATTTAGGCCATGATAGCTTACTCCACACCCTCTTCCACCACTGAACCTCAGCCCTAGCCAATTTTTCATCCAGCAACACCTGGTAACCCCAAGCAACAGAATAACTCCCCTTGGGATTATGAGCCCAAGCAATAATATCCTCTTCCCGAAGAGAACTACAACGCCTACTAGAAAGAATCGTGTTAAGCTCGGCCTTGCCTTCCTCCTCACCCACATCTGGCCATAGGGTGGGATCCTTCCAATGAGCCTTCTCCAACCGCCCATAAGAAGAAAAGGATTTGAAGTCACTCACACGAGACCAGCCAGCCGTAAGAAAACTTTGGCTCAACGGAATCAGGTGAGGAAATTGAGAGATAAGCAGAGGGAAACCATCCCAAGAGTCAGACCAAAAGAGAGCTTTTGAACCCTGATGACAAATCCAGAATAAACCCTCCTTAATGAGCTTTGCACCCTTCTGAAGAGTACTCCAAATCACCGACCCTTTCCCCTCAAGAGGATACCTAAGGAGATCATGCTGAGGAACGCCAGGGAAATACTTATGAGACATTATCCTGGCCCACACCTGATCCTGCTCCACACACCAACGCCAGAAAAGCTTAGCAGCCACAGCCACTCCAACCAGAGAAGATTGACGAAGTCCCAAACCACCATACTGCTTAGGACTACACACCTCTTCCCACTTGACTAGGCTCCACTTGGAGGACGACAAGCATCCAGCCCATAAAAACTGTCTCTCAAGAGAGTCCAACTCCTTAAGAAACCCAACCGGAGCCACTTGAAGCATACACCTGTAAATAGGGAGAGCTTGAACAACTGATTTAAGAAGCTGAACCCTTCCAGCAAAGGACAACCATCTATGAGTCCAATGATTGACTTTCACCCGGAACTTATCAATGATATTCTGCCAAGAACTCCTGGGAAGACGACCAACAGAAATTGGAATACCTAAATACATAAAAGGGAGAACCCCTATCTGAAATCTCAAAATGTTAGCAATTCTTCTCTGAATGGGGGCAGGCGTATTGAAGAAGAAGATGGAAGACTTATCTTCATTAATCAATTGCCCCGATGCCACCAAGTAAACATCCAACAACTGTCTCAAAAAAGTAGCTTCCCTGACAGTAGCCATCCCCATCAAGGCAGTGTCATCCACAAACTGTAAATGAGACTGCGGAGGCAAGTTACCACCCCAATGCCAACCCTGAATGCTGCCTAACCCAACATTTCTTCTCAGCAACCGCCCAAGACCTTCAGCAAAAAGAAGAAATAGGTACGGGGATAGAGGGTCCCCTTGGCGAAGACCCCGAGAAGCTCCAAAAAGTTCAGAGTGATCTCCATTTATCAGAACTGAGAAGGATACCGACGTAACACAACTCATAACCCATTGGATCCATTCAGCACAAAATCCAAAAGCACGAAGGATCTTCCGAAGGAAGGACCATCTAACCCTATCATAGGCCTTAGCCATATCCAATTTAATAAACATAGTCTTCTCATTGGAGCAGGCCATAGAGTGGATGGTCTCAGTAGCAATAACAACCCCATCCAAAATTTGTCGCCCAGCAACAAACCCACTTTGTTCTTCTGAGATCAACACTTTAAGCCACTTCTTCAGTCTCTCAGCCATTAACTTCGCAATAATCTTATAAGCCACATTGCAAAGGGAGATAGGCCTAAACTGAGTTAACCTATCCGCGCCTTCACACTTGGGAATGAGGGCAATGAAAGTGGAATTAAGAGCACGCAACATCTGCTTGTTCCTCTGGGATTCTTGAACAACCGCTAGAAGGTCCAACTTTATGATTTCCCAGAACTCTTGGAAGAACTCTATTGGGAAACCATCCGGGCCAGGAGCTTTACCCCTCTTAATCTGAAACACAATCTCCTCCAACTCCTCTAGAGAAATCTCCCTCATCAGATCCTCATTCGCCTCCCTGGAGACCAATTGAGGGACACACGAAAGAACCTGATCCTCCTCGACCGAACCTCCTTGAGAATCCTCTTTGAAAAGAGCAGCAAAATACTGTGAAGCTTCAGTCATGATTTCCTGAAACGAGACAATACGATCCCCTCTGCCATTTACTAACACAGAGATAGAGTTACCATGCCTCCTAGCCTTCACAAAGTTAAAGAAAAAAGCAGTATTTTTGTCCCCTTCCTGCAACCAGTCAATCCGAGCCTTTTGCTTCCAATATATCTCCTCACGTAACTCACATTCCTTGACCACCTTCAAAGTTCTAGCCTCTTCCTTCAAAAGATCCTCCGTAACCCCAATATCCCGAATCAATCTTGTAACATTATTTAACTCTTCTTGGGCAGCGGCCTTATCATGAAAAATATTGCCAAAACACTGACGATTCCACCTTTTAAGCTGATACTTGACAAATTGAAGAAGCTTAGCAAAGATATACATTGCAGTACCAAAAGCAGGTCTACCAATCCTCCACCACACACCCACTTGGTCAAAAAGAGTAGAGTCTCGTAACCACATAAGTTGGAATTTGAAGGAAGGAGAATGAGGAGCACGAGCGGAGATGATGCTAAGCTTGATAGGCCAGTGGTCCGAACCCCTCCAATCCAAAATTTCAGAGGAGGTAGACCATAAGTCACCAACCCAATAACAAGAGACCAAGAATCGATCAAGCCTCTCAGCAACACAGTCTTCACCAGTTCGCCTATTATTCCAAGTGAAACGACCATTACTGGGCTGAACATCCATAAGATTTAGATCAGAAATGCTATCCCTGAGAAGCAAAGCAGAAGGCTCCAATCGAGCAATTCCACCCCTTTTCTCAGACAACTCCACAATAGCGTTGAAGTCGCCAGCCAAAATCCATGGGTGGAAAGGAGCCAGGCTACGAACATATCGAAGATGAGACCAAAGAAGCTGTTTACCCTGATACTCAACAAGTGCATACACATTGGAGAGGAGAATACATTCTCCAGTCACCGAGCAAGAAGCCACCAACGAAACAGCCGATCTTGAAGACAACCACCAGAGAGGGCTAATCCTCTGTGGATTCCATAAGCAAGCCACCCCCCCAGATGCACCATGAGCTCCAACACACTGACACTCACCATACTTCCACAACTTAGGTACCATATTCATCATACTCTCCACAGAAAGCTTAGTTTCCTGAAGAAAAAGAACATCCAGAGATTGATTCCTAAACAAATCACGAACAGCTTTTTGTCGGGGGCCACTGTTCAAGCCCCGCACATTCCAAGATATAACAATCATTTCTGGGTACATAAGAAGTGAGAATCCAAGGGCTTAACTGCCCCTGACTCCACCAGAGTCTCCCCAGTTGACTTAATCTTTTCTAAATCCTTTTTCCTACCCAACTTGGGGTTCTTCTCCCCAACCCCTTTCTTTAGATCCTTTTGCAAAATACCCAAGCGAGAAGAGGAACAGGAGCTCTTTCCAACTTCCACACCAGTCTTTATAGGCAAGGGAGAATCCTCTCCCCCCTTTGTCAAAGTCACATGCACAGGATCCGGACCAGCCGAAACAATCAGCTGCTGATCCGAGTCCATCTGCCCAACACCTGATTCCTGCACAACCTGAATAACCTCCAAAGGAGGCCCATTCTTTTCCAAACCCAAGGCTCCTTGATCCAAGTCCATCAAACCTGGATTCACTTCCTGTTGGTTGAGATCATCCAACACCTCAAACTTGTTAAAAGAAACATCATCTTGCCGCTCCCCCAAAGTCCTCTTCTGCCCCCGATTTCTGTTGCGAGCTTTGACAGGAATAAATCCATCATCTGCCATTTCATCACCCGGAATAGACCCCTTCCCCTTATCCGCCCCAGGTGGGTTGCGAGGAGTTTGATCAGAATGAGTCCCAACAGGCTTAACCTTAGGGCACCTACGCTGCAAGTGTCCATACTCATGACAAAATCGACACCGAAAAGGTAAAGTTTCATAGTCTATCTGTTGCACCCATGTATATGATCCTGCACTCACCTCCACAGAATCTGGCAAAGGCATGCTTAAGTCAATTTCTACACAAACACGGGCAAAAGTCATTACCTTTTTAAACTGCGTCTGTTGCGAAGACCCAACTGGTTTACCAAGCAATGAAGCCACCAAATGAAGGACATCCTCACGCCAACATTCAACAGGAAACCATGGCAGACGAACCCACACTGGAACCCTACTCGGGAGTTCCTCAGTCGGATTGAAACCCGCATGCCACGGCTTCATAAACAAACCCACTTGGTTATAGAAATAGGGACCCCCCTCAAAGATCCTATTCCGATCAGCCATGCAATCAAATGAAACCATAAAGTAATTATTGGATAGGAGTCTAATCTCCATTTCTCCTTCCGGCTGCCAAGTCCTCAGAGCCCAAGATTCCAAAAATTGCAACGAGATCCTTAAACCCATAAACTTACAATAAAAGGAGTGTTTCGAATAATACTCAATATCATCCGCCAACAACTCCATCGGGATAACCAGTTTCGGTCTCTCCTTACATCTTTCCAAACATCCATTAATCTTTGTAACTCTAGGTCCTCCAGACAGTCCAGAACTATTCATCTCCTAGTCTGAAGCAAATAGATTATTATCAAAAACCTTTGTCCCCTGCGTCGATGGTTTAGATCCAAAGGCAAGCCGAAAATCCATCCCAGGTCTACCTCCAGATGAAACCCCACGAGACATGAGCCCAAGCCAAGAGCTCAAGTGGGCATGCAAGCCCTCGAGACGAGAAAGCACAGACAGCACCCCCAAACCGAGGCACCACTCAACACGAAAAACAAACGGCGCTGCACCAAACCCTACTCTCCTCACCCAACAAGCAAAGCCCCACACGGATCTTGCCAGAAGATAGCACTTTCCTGGGAAACGACACACCAAAACTCGCCACCACACCACCCGATGTAGAGAAATCGCACGACCACACCCCAACGGCAAGCAAAGGACTCCTCCAACGCGCAGCAAAGGAGCCAGACCCTGCAAGAAAAGCCAACCAGGCCCCAACTTCGCCCCAAACACAGATAGAACCCCCCCTCCAGCGCACAGTCAACAGAAAACAGGAATCGAGCTAGGGCACGGACGCCCTAGCTCGGCCGGCGTAGCACAGAGCCGCCTTCATTTTTCCTTGAGTGCGCTTGTTCATGGATTTAAAAGATGAAACTAATTCTACTAAATCTGAGAGAAGTGTGAAGGAAAGTGCTCCAAAAGCAAGTACTAATACTAAAGGCACTTTGGCATCTTCTTTTCATGCTAGACAAGAGAAGAACTATTGGATTATTAACAGTGGATGACCTAATCATATGATTGGTGATAAGAGTAAGTTTGTTAAAATTGAAAAATGTGAAAGACTTACTAGGTTTTTTGATGATACATCTACTAAGATATGTGGAGAAGTTTCAATCAATTTTGATGGCATGCATACACTAATGATGTTCTTTATGTTAAAGGTTTAAGATATAACCTCTTGAGTGTTGGAAAAATGCAAGGAAAAGGATACAATCTTATGTTTCAGGATGATGGTTGTGAGATCAGAAAAGGCTCCAAAACTATGGTTGCTACTCAAAGAAGGACAAATGGAAATGTCTATCAGCTCAAAGGTGTTGATGGTTATTGTTCATGACTAAGATCAATGAGAGTTGGCTATGGCATAGAAAAATGTGTCACATTAATTTTGATAGCCTAGTGAGAATAAGTTAAGTTCAAGATATGAGAGATGTACCAAAGATTACAAATCCTATCAATGTTGTCTGTAAGGAATGTCAAGTTGGAAAGCAAGCAAGAAGTTTCAAATTCAAAGAACAATCTTCTACCAAACTATTGGAATTGGTGCATACATATCTTTGTGGTCCTACCAAAGTGATAAGTCTTCAAGGTGACATGTATTTCATGCTATTGGTTGATGATTATTTTAGAATGACAGGTTAATTTTCTCAAAGAAAAATCAAAAGACCTATATAAGTTTAAAGCATTCAAAGTTACGATTGAGAATTAAATGGATATAAAAATCAAGTGCTTGAGGTCTAACAGAAGCGGATAGTTCACCTACAATGGTTTCAATATATTTTTTGAGAATCATGGAATTAAGAGGCAATTATCTACCCCTCAAACTCCTATGTAGAATGGAGTAGTTGAAAGAAAGAATATCACTATTCAAGAAGCTACAAGGACGATGATGAAAGAAGAAAATCTACCATAATTCTACTGGAGAGAAGTAATTCATACTATCAAGAGAAAATAGCACAAAAAATACCTATGAGCTATGGTATGGAAGGATTCCTACTATCAAATACTTTAGAGTGTTTGGAAGAAAATGTCATATCGAAAGAGATGAAGAAAACCTAGGAAATTTGATGCAAGGCCTGATGAAGGTATCTTCCTTGGATATTCTACTAAAAGAAAAGCTTACCAATGCTACAATAAGAGGCTAAGAAAGATTATTGAGAGTGAAAGTTTCAAGGTTAATGAAGACCTACAAAAGAATTCAGTGGTGATAGATGGATATGAATCAAACGATTCTTATTGCAAAGAAGAAGAAAAAGCTAAGGAAAAATAAGTGTATATTGAAGAGGGAGAAGCTCCAAAAAATATTCCTAGAACTCCTAAGTATATGCAGAAGAATCATTCCAAAGAATATATCATTGGTGATAAGAGAAAAGGTATACTAACAAGAAGGAAAGATATAGAAGAATAGGTACATATATGTTTACTTTTTGAAGTTGAACCTAAAATAGTGATTGAAGCATGCAAGGATGAATATTAGATCAAGGATATGGAAGAACTAATGTAGATTAAGAAAAATCAACTTCATAACTTGTCCCAAGACCAACAAAAAAAAAAATTGATTGGAACTAAGTGGGTATTCTAGAAAAAATTGAATGGGAGTGGAGAAGTGGTAAGAAATAAGGCAAGGCTTGTGTGTAAAGGCTACTCACAAGTAGAAGGAATAGACTTTAAGGAAATATTTTCTTTGGTGGCAAGGATGGAAGATATGAGGCTATTTTTGAATTTTTTAGCACATGAGGATTTCAAAGTATATAAAATGGATGTGAAGTTTTCTTTCTTGAAGGGTGAATTGGAAGAAGTATACATAAAACAACTGGAAGGATTTCAGTTATTAGCTAAATTGGATATGGTTTGTAGATTGAATAAGGCATTATATGGGTTGAAGTGAGCTCCCAGAGCTTGGAATGCAAGGTTAGATAGGTACTTGTTAAAACAAGGATTCAATAAAGGTACCACAAATAGTAATCTTTACTTCAAAGTTGAAAAAGTCAAATCTTGATTGTGGTTGTGTATGTTGATGACATAATTTTCGGAGGAAATGAAGCTATGTGTAATAAATTTGCAGAAGAGATGTAGAAAGAATTTGAAATGTCAATGTTTGGGGAGATGAATTTCTTCCTTGGGCTATAGATCAATCAAACAAATAAAGATATTTCATTTTACAATCAAAATATGTCAGGGAAATGTTGAAAAAGTTTGGAATGGAAAACTCTAAACCAGTATATACCCCTATGGTTACTAGTTGCAAGTTGAGCAAGAATGATGAATCTACTAAGTTTAATTAGAGAAAGTATAGATCAATGATTGGATGAATGCTATATCTAACTACTACTAGACCGGATATCATGCATGTAGTTTTTCTTGTGTCTAGATTTCAAGAAGATCCTCTAGAGTCACATGTTGTAGCAATAAAGAGTATATTCATATATTTGAAGGGAACTACATATCATGGCTTGTGGTATCCAAAGGATATTGATTTTACTCTGAGTGCTTACACAAATGTAGATGGGGCTGGTTGTGTAGATGACAAGAAAAGTACAAGTGGTGGTACATTCTTTCTTGGATGTAGATTGGTTTCATGGCTAAGCAAGAAATAACATTCAATGTCTTTATCTACTACAAAGGTAGAATATATTGTAGCAGCATCTTGTTGCACACAAGTTTTGTGGATGAGGAAAATATTAAAGGATATCAAAGTGGTATATGATGAACTAATTCCTATCTTTTTTTTATAATACAAGTGTTATCAATATATCAAAGAATATGGTAATGCATTCAAGGACAAAGCATATCTCAATCTGGTATCACTTTTTGAGAGAGAAGGTTGTAGAGAATGAAGTAAACCTTGAATATGTTCCTACAAAGGATTAGGTTGCTAGCATATTCACTAAGGCTCTTCCTAAGGATACTTTTGAGTATCTCTAGGATAAGTTGGGGGTTATTGCCCCTCCTTCTTTGAACAAGATGCATAAGGAGATGTATCAATCCAATGGTTCTCAAGATTCATTCTTTGATATAGACTGATGTTGGTGGCTACCTCACAGGGGGAGTAGGTAGTGGCATTATTGGTTGTTGCAATCAAGATGAGTGAGTTTTGTTATTATGAAGTGGTTGTTGATTGATGCAGTGTGGTGTGTGCTCCTAAGGGGCTGTATGCAAAGAAATAAAGGAGAGGTAGTTTTAGAGAAGTGGTAAATAGTATGATTAATTTCAAAGGGGGAGAATGAGTGATGCAAATATTTTTCCCTTTGTCATTGATGTTAAAGGGGGAGAGAGTCATTGTGAAAAAGATAAGCCATAAAGGGGGAGAGAAAAATATGAAAAAGAAAAGTGTTGGTTATCAAAGGGAGAGAGAGAATGTAATGAGTTAGTTGTGTAAGGGGGAGAAAAGAGATAATGAGTTGGTATAGAGCAATAGTATTGATGATCAGAGTTATTGTGTTTCTTGTTGACGGTTTTTCACATCATGTCTTGTCATCAATGACAAAGGAGGAAATTATTGCAAGTATATGCAATTGGTGTTGTCATTAATTTCAATAAGCTTTGGTGTTGTCATTGGTGTCAATTGTATGAGCAGGAGATTGTTGCAAGGATATGCAATTGGTATTGAGTTGATGTTTTCATTGTTGATGCTTTGATTAGTTGCATTTTGTTGTCATTAGTAAGCTATTGGTATCAACCTCTAGTGTTGCTTTGATAAGATTATACCTATGGATCTATGGTTGAGTTGCTAGGTTGTAGTTGTCTTGGTGGTGATGAGGAATTTTTCAAGATGTTGAGGATGTGTCTCTGGTGCTTGGTTTCCAAGTTTTTTTGAGAAAATTTGAATAAAAAGAGGAAACAATGTGTTGTGGTGTTTTATGTTGCAGAGTAGCATTCTAGTTTGGCTTCGCATTTATTCTATGTTGAAGATCTACTTGTGTGGTTTGGATATAATGATCAAATTTGTTTCATCTAGAATTTGGTGTGTTGCATCATTGCACAGAGCAAGTTGTGTTCACCAGTGTTTGAACTGTGTATTACAAAGGATTCTAGGAGAATTTTTTTTGCTCCACATTTCTCCACATAGTGGTTTTATGTCTTACAGATCTAGAAGGGTGTTGATAGTGTTTGTATCTTTATTCAATTGAATTTGTTTTAGTTTTGGTGCTTCAAAAGTTAGTTTCTTGAGTTGCATTGTATGGAAAAATTATTTGAGTGTATTGAGTGTGTACATTCTTTAGGTGAAGGTTGTTGTGAAGGAAATTGTTTGCTTCCAAGGTGTTTTTGGAATATTCTAGATTGTTTTTAAGCATGGTGTGTGTTATGAGAGTCATCTTTGGTTTTGAGGAAGCATGTACTTAAATGTTAATGGTGTTTACATGGTTTCAACTGAACTTGCGTGTTTACACTAATTGAAAATTTTCCTTAGTGTTTGTGAAAGTGTGGTGTGGCATGTATGAGTGGATTTAGGTCCTAGCAAAGGTGTGTTGTGGTCTTCCTTCATTCCTTTCAGTATAGGAATATTTTGGTGCCAACCTAATTTAAATTTGCATGATTGAGGTGTATAGCCAACCTTGGAGATTTTTTTCAAGGTTGAAGATGGTACAAATATGATTTGATTTGTTGAGAGAATCGCAGAGTTGTGAGGTGTGAATTTGTACAGTGCAGTGTGAGCTTTCATGTGTTAGATTACTAGATGTAGTGAGAAAAAGGTGTCTACAATTCTTTAGTAATACTTTGAAGGTGTTGGTCATATTGTAGTGGATTTTTTTGTTGCATTGAGATGGGTTTCTCATTGTAACACTCTTCTCTATCTTATTTTCTATTCTAGTACTGATCCTTTCTTTCTTTTGGGTAGTTATCCCTCTAGCAGTGAACCATGTGTAATCAGTGTTGATAGTACTTTATATTGTGAGCTAATCCTCACCATGGTTTTTTCGTTCTTTTGTTTTCCACATAAATTTTGTGTTTTATCGTGCATAATGTTCCTTTGATTTTATTTCTATTATTTGCTTTCATGATAAATCACTCTAACAGATTAAGGGTTAATTTAATTAATGTGGATCTAAATGTTTGTCAGGGTTTTGAATTTTTATGAGACAACTAATTCACCCCCTCTCTCAGTTGTCTTGTGCATTCAATAGTAAGTTCACCCACCTTTAACCCAACTTGGAAATCTTATTGGCATGTAGTTAACTCTTCTTTTGGTTTGACCCAAAGGTCAACTAACTTAAACAAAAACTCTTTCAATAGTGATGACTCACTAATATCGATTACTTGACTAAATAGGTTTGACTCATTTATCTCAAATACTCGGCTACATACATGTAACAATCTAGATCTAGGAAATCACCCCTTATTCTAGTCATTTCTTACTAAGTCGGTAAATGACTTGACTAGTTATCTTCTTCTGAATAGAAAACCCAAATGCTCTTGCAACATTCAGGTTCTAGGCAATTGATTCGTATTTGAGTCCTTAACTTTAACCATGGGAATAACTACTCTCTTATTTTATACACAATTAGTTAATATTGATGACACAATGTCATTGACTAGACACCCTTGGTCCCAATCTAAAAGTACTGGCAATATGTCAATATGAACAATAATCTATTATTAAACTTAAATTGAAGATTACTTCTTCGTATTAAATTTTATTTGTCCAACGTTTATTCTTAAAAAACTCTGTACTGAATACAATTAATCTTGGAATGAGCATAAATAGTCAATCGTCTTCTTCATAAATAATGGGTCAGACTCTTCATTGTGTTGAATGAATAAGACAATAAGAGGGGGGTGAATTAGTTGTAGAAAATTAAAACATCAAAACCATCAATAGTAATCAGATCCACAAGCATTATGTTGGTGTTCACAAATCAACAGATTCAATGAGTCCTAAATAATAGCCAATTTCTAATGCTCAGACTCAAAAGGTGGATTTGGCCAATGACAAGATTCAGTCAAAGACTAAATCTTCTACACTTCTAGCTCTACAAGACCAAGGTGGGTCTCCCTTTACAATGCCTATAGACTAAATTCAATTATGCACAAACATTGCATTTTATAGCAGATAATTCCCAATGAAAATATACCAAGGAAAGCATTGACAACTTCAAATTTGGCTATATTTTTGGTATCTGAACACTCACTCAGCAATTGGGAAGCAAAATTCAACACTAAACCTAAACCAAACAATGAGAATTAAAATGATTTTGAACTTATAATTTGTCTTTGAAAATGCATTTAGCTGAATGACAATCAGTGTCTAATTCTAGGCCATGGAGTCAAATATATAATCATAGAGAAAATTTCATCAGCAAATGAACTTCAACTAATGGACTCAAAACTACTAATTCCTTACACTAGCAGATCCACTATTATTATAACCAAATTTTTTCTTACAGATCCACCCTGGACACTTGAAATCACAATTATCTACTCAAAGTAATTTAACTATTTTTTTGAAATAGAACCATGAACACACAACACAATCTCAAGGAAATAGAGATGAAAAATTCAACATACTTTGTATATTAAATTCATATGACTTAAAGTGTACAAATCTAGAGACAATTTTGATAACAGTCATGCTCTATTTGCACAAACTAGTTGATATTTACTCATGAAACTCAGTTGTTACAATTTACATACTCAATTCATGACTCGGACTCATGATTTCTCTATCTACCTAGCCCATACAAAAAATTTAGAACCCTTTACAATGAGAAAAGAAGAGAAGATATAGAAGGAAGAAGAATCCACGAATTAATCCATTTAAGACAACTAGAAGCTTCACCCTTCGTTAATCAGCAACAAGAAGTTGGGAAAAGCCTCTCTCTTCTCTCTTCCTTTGCAATAACAAACTTTTCTTCTATAATTTTTCTTTGAAAATCAATTTACAATAGAAAATCCCACTTTTCCTGAAAAATCTTCATCTCCATTTACCCTGCAATTGAGATAATTTTGCTCTCCCATGAAAATCATTCACTCTGCCTTTATTTTTTGTAGTTGTACTTTATATTTCCACTTCCCAGCAAAGAATATTACATTCTACAATGAATATTTTATTCACTTTATATCCCCATGCCATTTTATATTTTACCTTATTTAAAAGGTTTTCCTTTTAAATAAAATGAAGGCCTTCAGAAATTTTATCATCGAGAAAGAAAAAATGTTACCCAGGTTTTTACCCTTGTACATTCATTTAAAATACTTGCCTCTTAATCATTAAAGGCATTCAACATTTACCTCAGGTAAAAATTTACTCGTTTTAAAATATTTTCCTTTTAGAGTGAAACAATCACTTTATCAACATCATTTTAATTTTAAATGTTCTGCCTTTTTTATGAAGGCCTTCAAAAATTAAAACACCAGCGAAGACTTAAGACTTTGCCCGTTCCTTCTACATCATTCAAAATTTATTATTTTAAAAGTGGGACCATTTAATTTTATCGATCCATATGAAACTTTACACATTTAATCACCGAAGACTCCTGCTTGAACCTACCACATCCACATAGCATAAATTCACAAATATCACAGCTTCCCAGCTTGCATCAACCTCATTCCTACAAGACTTGCGATTGACGGTCAAGATTTGGTTGCATCACCTCCTCTTTTATCTGTCATTGATCTCATTTTGTGCCCTAACTTCACTTGTTTCAGCTCCTCCTCTAGCTATGGTGGCTCAAGCACAGTAGTCATCATGCATCTCGATCTTCTCTCATCCAACCATGTGAATGAATCTTTGGAAATGTTGAATCTGAAAGCTCCATCGAATATCATGAGCAAAGGCACCATCCTATAGTAGCTTATATGTGTTTGAGCTACAACTTCCTTGGGTTTCAATGCCCAGATGGAATTTCCCTAAACAATTTTGTTCATTGACACTGCAGGTGCTATCTACCCTTCCATGATGTGTGGTTGCACATTCTTCAAATCCCTCACCTCAAACAATTTTAATACATATTACTACAAGTACAAACTCACGCACCTTGTGTTGGATTCCCTATTGCAATATCAAATCACTCCCATTAGCAAGCTCGATCGAGGCTGCCTTGTTAGCAACATGGACATTTCAAGTCTTGGTGCCCATACCTTATAGAAAAATCCTTGCTCTTTGTGCCACATAGAATTTCCTCAGGTAGTTTAATACATTTTCACTACAACCATTGGTTTTCAAGTACAACTGCAATGTATAGCACTAGAAGATCTCGAAGTGTGGGTAGGAAGTGAGAAGGGAATAGTGCATTGTATCACAAGTTCTAGCAAGGCTGAGCATAGATTGGCATCCCCAAGCCTCACCAAGATTCAATGATGTGTGCTTTAGATCCCTCCAAAAGGGAAAAACAAAGTTTGGATTAAATGAATTTGTTGTAATGGATCACTGCTCCTTTGACAATTTTGATTTGAAAACGTAATGCTTGCATATCCATTCCTTGAACTACAACTTATTTATTTACCATGAACAATGTCACCATATTGTTGCAATCCTTTGGTCCCTTTATGATAACTATCTTCGGGTATCTTCCTAAGGTTTTTGATGCAATATCAATTGCCAAACCACACAAATACTCAAGGGAACTTTTGTGCCAAACACTTTTTTTGGAGAAGATCAAATTGAACAAGCAACAATCCACTAATTTTTTCATTAAATTCACTTAACCACTCAACAATTTCTTTAGCCATTCACAAGGCTTTCAGTCATCAATCTCTCAAAATTAGTAAACCACATCTTTAGTACACATCTTTATCAAATTCAAGTGCTTCTTATTCATTCTCAAAATGTTTGTACCAAGACAATAACACCCTTGGAATTCACTATCCAACCAGACCATACACTAGTCATCAAATTTCCATCTATCCCAATAAGACAAAAAGGTATTATTTATTCACTCTTGCTTATAAACCTTTATCTGACCTTTGACATGAATTTACAAATAAACATTCAATTTGGACAAATTTTCCTATGAGAGGCAAGTAGTGAACTAGGTGCTCCTGCACCATACAACCAACCAACAAAATTTTCCAAGTCCCTTGGAAACATTCTTGTACCTACAAAACAAATGCAAATCTACCTTGAACTACTTCCTCTCTCTTTCTCTTCTCTTGTCTTTTGCTTGTCTTTGTCTTGGTTTTGTCTTGTCTTCAACTTTGTCTTCATCACTTCCTTCACTTTGTCTTTTCCTTTTTGCTTTCTCTTCATTCTATCAGGTTCTCAAACACTTTTCTACTTCAAAAGGACACGGGACTTCCCTTTTACCACTCTCAACTTTTCTCTAACTTTTCCTCAACCAAGGACACATGACTGTCCTTGCAAACTTTCATTGACCTTCTCTAACCAATCTTCTTTTCATCTTATCAACTACTCCCATCAGTAGAGTACTCTCATCATGGCTACAAAATCAAGTGCTTCACAAACAACTATCCATCTAGTTCTAATTGCAACACAACACAACTCAGCATACTTCCTTGCCTCACCTAGGTGTCTCCGCTTTTCTCTCCCTAATATTTTGGCAACCATCAACCAGGTTCTTTCTTAACCTGAACACAACCACAAACTCACAAAATTTCTTTGCAACTTAGATGGATCAAGCGCCTACAACCAACCAACAAAGACTTAGGAACCAACTTCAGCAACAACATCAGCAAACCTTCAATTCAACAAACCATCAGAACCTTGCTAGCTCTGATACCAATTTGATGCAATATCAATTGCCAAACCACACAAATATTCAAGGGAACTTTTTTCCCAAACACTTCTTTTGGAGAAGATCAAATTAAACAAGCAACAAATCCACTGATATTTTCATGAAATTCACTTAACCACTCAACAATTTCTTTGGCCATTCACAAGGCTTTCAATCATCAATTTCTCACAATCAGTAAACCACATCTTTATTACACATCTTTATCATATTCAAGTGCTTCTTATTCATTATCAAAATGTCTATACCAGGACAATAACACCCTTGGAATCCACTATCCAACCAAACCATACACTAGTCATCATATTTTCCATCCTCCAACCAAGACAAAAGATATTATTAATCCTGTAAATTATAAACTTTTATCTATTGCTGACATGAATTTACAAATTCAATTTGGAAAAAATTTCCTGTAGGCAACTAGAACTAGGTACTCCTCGCCAGTTTTGTCTTTGGGTATTAAGATAGTCAAAACCCTATCTTACCATAGGCTTACTTGTTGTTTTAGGCCCACCTCTTTCCTTCACAAGGACTGCCACTCCACTTTTATCACAGTCAATATTGTCTTATATTGTATCAACATCTAAAAATTTTCCATTCACAACTAAGTAATGACCTGGCTATTTTTTCACCAATGCTCTCATGATCAAAAGGAAACATTTCAACTTCACAACTATGCAAAGCATGCCAGGTCCCCATGTGGGCCCGGCTAAAGAAAAATTGTTTTCAAACAAGTTTTATGTTCAACTGATCAGAGATTTCCCCTGAATGCTCTGGACATGAAAATTTGAAGTGGGTTGTCATTAAAATCTACTTTTTGACATATTTGCACAGTGGTCAAAACTATCCCAGTGGCCTCTAGAATCATTCTCGAAAACTAGTCAAACAACCTCCTCGAGCCATGAAAATTCATAGACATACAAACATTTGAACGAGAATGTAATGCAAAAAATGGCTCAGAAAAAAAAATCACGAGGTGAAACATATTCAATGTCAAAGTGGCTCAGTCAAACTTTTCTACAACTGCACTTGTTCAAAACCAATTAAGGCTCACCAAGTCACCTCCTCAAAAAAATATCAAATCACCACCTGGGAAGCTACTAGCAGAAAAATTAGATCATTTAGGTCCATTGAGCATGTGTGCAAGAGGGATTTCCTTCAATCATCATTCTTCACGAGATATTAGGGGTTAAAGTTGACCACCTTGAAACATTTTGAAAGTGCAGATGTAAAATCAGAACAAATTGCATTTGCTTTTAATCTCAAAAAAATATCAAATAAGATCCTGAGGCTCTGAAACCGGACAAGGTAGCATATGAATGTGGGGTGAATCCAGGCTAAAAATCCATTTTTCTTGACAATCATCTAGCTATGAAATATTAGCTTGAATAGGAGGCCACTTTGTAGGACAAAGAGTTTGCAAACAGCAAAACAATCCCAAAATCCTTCAACTTTGCTTTTCAAAACCCATTCAAAACTTATCATGGGAAGCTAAAATCTGACATACATGTTCACATATGTCAATTGAATGTTTCCACCAAGGGGTTTGGCATGAGAATCAACAGGATCTGAATTGTGACCCTCCAAAGAAGGTCACTTGGGCATGTTTCTCAAGTGCACTTCTGAGTGTGCAAAGGAAAAAATTTCAACATAGACACTTCAAATTTGAAAATTTTGAAAGTGCCACCACATTCATTAAACCTTATTCTGTTAAAGTGATTAATCATGAAATGTAGATAACAGAAACTAAAATAACAAAACCATACACAAGATAACACCAGATTTATGTGAAAAACCCAATGAGGGAAAAACCGTGATGATGACTAGCTCACAATATAAGTAATTCCAAAATCAGTACAAGGGAATAGGACACACTATCCAAAAGGGCTCACCACCATAGAAAGAAACAAGAAGATAGAAGAGAATTGTTACATAGAGAACAACTTCTTAATGCAACAAGGAATCCACAAATGCTCCAACACTTTCACAGCCTTGCTTGAAAGATTGTGGACACCTTCAACTCAATGCATTTAGGAATCTAACACCTTGAATTTTTCACTACATTGCTCAAATTTGCATCTATACCTCTACAATTCACATCACATTCATCACTCGCATCTATCTTGCTTCTCTCTTGCAACATCCATCAACACCACTCTTATTTATATCATCCTCGACCTTGAAGACCTTCTCCAAGGTCGATAACTATCCGTTATATGTTTAAAATTTCAAATTAGGTTAACACCCAAACATTCCCATGGTGGATAGGAATGAAGGTGACCCATATAAATCCTTAATTAGAACCAAAATTAATCCTAACATACCTCAATACGCTTCGAAAAGCTTCACATGCAGTGCTAACACCAAGTCATTCAATACCTATGCTAAACACCATAAAACATTAAGTATACGCTTCCTTAAATCAATCCAAAACTTTTCGAAAAAAAAATTCACTTGAACTCAATCTAGAATAATCCATGAACCACCTAAGATCCAACAAAGACTTCATCCAAACTTGCATCATAGAAATACTTCAATCCATAACATTTGGTTAACCTTATGTGTACACATACACATGAAACATACATTTTATTGTACCAAATCAAGTGAAACCTTGAATGCTAAAATATATGAACATCATAAGTAACTTCCTAGATCTACACAACCTGACTCCAAACTATGGAGAAATGTGGAGAAAATACATTTCTTCCAAACCACATAAAACACCATTGAAAAATTGATTCACACATTGTTGAATATATCTCACTCTGTACAACAATTCAAAAACTCGAATTCTAAATATAGTAACTACTAATATCCTAGAACAACATATCATATATGCATATACATAGCATCAATACAAAATAAAATTCGAGCACATCTAGAAGCACATCCTAAACACTTACACAACACTAATTCTCTATTTTTCAAATTTTCTCAAAAGCACTTGGAAGTCAAGTATCAGAGACATCATCTCAGCACATTTAATTCATTCCAACACATCTCTAGAAATTGCAACACAAATATAGCTTCATGTACTCACAACACTTCCTCAATATCTCAACTATACATGCACACAACCTGCAACAAACTGATTTCCTCTTTTTCACAATTTTCTCAATATCCTTGACAACTTTATCATGCAACAATATTCCTCAACACAGTTAAAATCAATGGTCCAACACTATCCTATTGATATCCTATTGACATAAATGAAAACACCTTCATACTTGTAACAATCTCCACCTTTTTCATTGATGGCAACACATGAAGTGAAAAACCATCAAAGACAACACAACTACTCTGAATACACTTTCTCAAGATTTTATATCCTCTCTCTCCCCCTAAGTAGATAAAAAATTTCACATGATTCTTTCTCCCCCTTTGACATCAATGGCAAAGGATAAAGTATTTTTGCATTGTTATCCCCCTTTTACACTAAACCAAGATACTTTCTCTAAATACTCCCCCTTAGGAGTACACCCAACCAAATCAGCAACTTGGTACAATGACAACATTCCTTACTACAACAATGAAAATACCTACTCCCTCTAAGAGGTGGCCACCAACATCATTCCAAAAAAGAGATGAATCCATAGATCTAGTGGAATAATGCATCTCCATATGCATCTAGTTCAAGGAAGGAGGGGCAAGAACTCCCAACTTCTCTTGAAGATACTCAAAAATATCCTTAGGAAGAGCCTTAGTGAGTATGTTAGCAATCTGATCCTTTGTAGGTACATATTCAAGCTTCACCTCCTTCTCCACAACCTTCTCTCTTAGAAAGTGACACCTAATTGATATATGTTTTGTCCTTGAATGCATCACTAGATTCTTTGAAATGTTAATTGAACTTGTATTATCATAGAAGATAGAAATGGGATCATCATACACTACTTTGATATCCTTCAATGTCTATCTCATCCACAATACTTGTGTGCAACAAGATTTTTTTGCAATATACTTAGACTCTATAGTGGATAAAGAAATTGAATCTTACTTCTTGCTTAACCATGACACCAATCTACATCCAAGAAAGAATGTGCCACCACTTGTACTTTTCATGTCATCAACATAACCAAACCAATTTGCATCTATGTAAGCACTTAATGTGAAATATAAACATCCTTAGGATACCATAAGCCATAATCCGAAGTACCTCTTATATAACTGAATATCCTCTTCATACTTGCAACATGTGTCTCTTTAGGATCTTCTTTAAATCTAGCCATAAGACAAACTACATGTATGATATCCGATCTAGTAGCAATTAGATATAACAGTCTACCAATCATAGATCTATACTTGCTCTGATTAGTCTTAGGTGAATTATCATCTTTGCTATATTTGCAACCAGGCACCATAGGATAACATACTAGTTTGCAAACTTCCATTCCAAACTTCTTTATCATCTCTTTAACATACTTTGACTATGAAATGAAAATCCCTTTATCTATTTGATTGATTTGTAGCCCAAGGAATAAATTCATCTCCCCAAACATTGATATCTCCAACTCTTTTTGCATATCTTCTATAAATTTCTTACACATAGCTTCATTTCCTCATAAGATAATATCATCCACATACACAACCACTATCAAGATTTTATCCTCCTCAATTTTGAAGAAACTATTACTTACTACGGTACCTTTGTTGAATCCTTGTTGTATCAAATTTATGTCCAATCTTGTATACCAAGCTCTGGGAGCTTGCTTCAATCCATATAATGCCTTTTTCAAATTTCAAACCATATCCAGTTGATCTGACAACTGAAATCATTTTGATTGTTCCATGTAAACTTCTTCTTCCAATTCACCATTCAAAAAAGAAAACTTCACGTCCATCTAATAAACTTTAAACTCCTTATATGATAAAAATTCCAAAAACATTATGATAGCTTCCATCCTATCCATCATAGTAATGTTTCCTCAAATTCTATTCCTTCCACTTGTGAGTAACCCTTACACATATAAACCTTTTTTATTTCTTACCACTTCTCACCATTCAGAAAAGCAAACTTCACATCCATCTAATAAACTTTAAAGTTCTTCTATGCTAAAAATGCCAAAAACATTTTGATAGCTTCCATCCTATCCATCGAAGCAAATGTTTCCTCAAATTCTATTCCTTCCACTTGTGAGTAACCCTTACACATAAACCTTTTTTTTATTTCTTACCACTCTCTTTTCTCATTCAATTTGTTTCTAAATACCCACTTATTTCCAATTATGTTCTTATTTTCTGATCTAGGAACCAGTTCCCAATTCTGATTTTTCTCAATATGCATAAGTTCTTCCATTTCCTTCATCCAATGTTCATCTTTTCATGCATCACTCACTATTTTAGGTTCAACTTTAAAAAGTAAACACATATTTACCTCAACTTTAGCAGCTCTACTTCTTGTCAATACTCCTCTCCTTTTGTCTCCAAGGATCTGCTCTTCAGAATTATTATTTTTGCACATACTTAGGGATCTTAGGGGTCTCCTCTGGAGCTTCTTCCTCTTCATTCTACACTTGTTTCTCTTTAGTTTTTTCTTCTTCTTCTTCTCCACAAGAAATTTCATCAAACACATATCCATCTATAGAAATTGAATTCTGCACATCTTCATCAACCTTAACATTTTCATTTTCAACAATATTTCTTAGCCTTTTTTTGTAACATTTATCAGCTTTGATTTTAGTTGAATATCCAAGGAAGATACCTTCATCAGACCTTGCACCAAACTTTCCTAAGTTTTCTTCATCCCTTTTGTATAACATTTCCTTCCAAACACTCTAAAGTACTTGACAGTAGAAATCCTTCCATACCATAACTCATAGGGAGTCTTTGTGTTGTTAGATTTTTCTTGAACTTTGTTAAGTATGTAAAAAAAAAAATATTAATTACTTCTCTCTAATAAACTTCCAGTAGGTTAGCTTCTTTCATCATAGTCCTAGCAGCTTCTTGAACAGTCTCTTTTTTCCTTTCAACCACTCCATTTTGCTGAAGAGTTCTAGGGGTGGGCAAGTGCCTCTTTGTTCCATAAACTTCAAAAAACATGTTAAACTCATTGGCGGTGAATTCTCCACCTCTGTTAGACCTCAAAAATTTAATTTTCAAATCCATTTCATTCTCAACCATAGCTTTAAATGCTTTAAATCTATCTAGTGCATCAAATTTCTCTCTAAGAAAAGTAACCCATGTCATTCTAGAGTAATCATCAATCAAAATAATGAAATACCTGTCACCTTGAAGACTTCTCACCTTTGTAGGACCACAAATATTTTAATGTATTAATTCCAATAGTCCAATAGCATATTGTTACTTTCCCTTGAAACTACTCCTTATTTGCTTCCTGAATTGACAATTCTTGCAAACAACATTGATAGGCTCTAAAATTCTTAGTAGGTCTCTCACTACATGAACTAAATTGATTCTAATCAAATCATAAAAATTCATGTGACACATCCTCTAGTTCCATAACCAACTATCATTAATTTTATACATAAATCAATGACCATCAGCATCCTTAAGTTGATAGATGTTTCCATTTGTCCTCTTACTAGCAGCAATCACAATTCTAGACCCTTTTCTAATCTCACATATTTCATCCTTAAACACAAGATTATATCCTTTGCTACACATTTTTCCAACACTCAAAATATTATTTCTTAAACCTATAATGTAGTAAACATCTTTAGTATTATGCTTTCCATCAAAACTAATTGAACCTATTCCACAAAGCTTAGTTCCTGAATCATCTCCAAATTTAACTAATCCTCCATCATACTTTTCAAGTTTAACAAACTTAATTTTTTATCCAACCATGTGATTAGAGAAGCCACTATCAACAACCCAATAGTTCTTATCCTTTTTAACATTAAAATCAGAAACCAAAGTACCTTCAACCTTATCCTTCTCTGAAACACTTTACTTCACACAACTTTCAGAGTTAGTAAAAGTAAATTCATTTTTTAAAGCCAAGAACAAGCATTCATTTTCATCAACATCTCCATAATCAGATTCATCATTTGAAATACCAACATCTTCTCTAACATAGAAACTTCTTTTCATCTTTCCTTTGTTCTCCTTACTTTTATTATTCATAGCTCTATTTGGACATCTTGAAGCATAATGATCTATATTTCCATAGCTAAAACATTTGAAAGGTAGTTTACCTTTATACTTACTGATGCCCTTTTTCATCCTTCTTACAAAGTTAGCTTCCACATCATCAAGATATTCTCCATCTAAATATTCAATATTTTTGGATTTTCCATCCTTAAAAGGAGTCTCCACTTTTGTTCAATTTCTCAAGCTAGGTTTTCTCATTTCAAATGAAGTTAATATACCAATAAATTGATCTCTAGATTAAGTATTGAAATTTGTAACTTCCTTAATAGTAGATAAATTTTCACTATAAGAATTAGAAAGAGATCTGAGAACTTTCTTTACCACCCTAGGTTCTTTTCACTTGTGCACCAAGACCTCTCATAGCACTTACCAGCTCATCAACTCTTTGCATGTAGGTTGTAATTGTTTCATCTTTAGACATCCACGGGGTCTCAAATTGTGCATCCATATTCTACAACTTTCCTTTTTTAACCTTTTCATCTCCTTCATATATGCTTTCAAGCTTATCCTAAACTTCTTTAGCAATCTTAAGATTCATAACATTTACCAATCAGAATTTTAAAGACTATTCACAAGAATAAATCTTGCCTTAGCATTTACCTCACGTGCCTTGATCTCATCACTTGTTCTTGGACCATTTAGAGGTGTAGTATATTGATTATTTATATCCTTCTCTCATACCCATGAGATGATAGATATCCCTCCATCTTTTCTTCTATAATGTATAGTTTGTTCCATCAAATCTAGGGCAATCCAACTTGTTTTCCATCTCAGATCTACCTTAAGCAGTTAATCTCTTCTCTAATGAACCTTGCTCTGATACAAATTGTGAATGAAAAATAAAATTGAGGGGGTGAATGATTTGTAGCAAATTAATACATCAAAACCCTCAATAGTAATTAGATCCACAAGCATTGATTAAACCCTTATTCTGTTAAAGTGATTAATCATGAAATGTAGATAACAAAAACTAAAATAAAAACACCATATTTATGTGGAAAACCCAATGAGGGAAAAACCACAATGAGGATTAGCTCACAATATAAGTAATTTCAAAATTGGTACAAGGGCTCACAGCAAAAATAGGACACACTATCCAAAAGGGTTCACAGCCAAGGCTCGTAGCCACAAAAAGAAACAAAGTGTAGAGAAGGGGGATTTTCTACTCATGAGTCTCTTTATTCTCAAGACAATCCCAAGGGGTGAACTAACCTAAAATACCTCAAGGAATAGAGCAATATTTTTAGAATCAGAAAGAGTAGGCCATAGAGGTTTTTTGGAAAGACTAGCTAGTTTTTTTATCTAGGACGACAGCACAACATGTTGTAGTCTTAGAGGCGCGTTAATGTCTTGTATGGACTAGAAAAAAAATTTATTATAGAAAACAACTAAATGACCACTAACAATCAAATTTCTAAGAACTTACAGAATGAGGGAGAGTAACAAAGTATAACAAAACTGAAAGAGAGTGAATGATAAAGTGCAAGAATAAGAGATAGAAACCTCATAGCAACCCAAGTAATGAAGCCTCCAGCACATGAATATCTTCAATACTTGCATACATAAGATCGGGAGAAAATTTTGGGGTTGTATAGGAGTTTTCCTCAGTAAAACCCTCATTTTGGTGTTCCCACCTCCACAGACAACCAAATAGATAGAGAAAGTGAACAAGGTAAGCAAATATGAAGTGATAAAAGCAATCCCCCCTCAAGGAGTAAAACCAATATCACAAGATAGAGATGAAATTGATAGGGTACATGATAAGTCCCAAAATTCTCAAAGATATCAAGCACAAGATAGTGTGGTCAATGATTTTTTATTGCCCAACTGCTTTAAGCCCCTTCTAGGGTTTTTCACCTAAAAGGAGAAAGAATGGGATCCAAAATACAAATTTATACACTCAAGATTAATGTAAATGAAATGTAATATGTCTAATTATGATTTAATAATGCACTGATATGAAAATAAAATGATTTAATGATGCAAAACCTAATATATGAAAAATGTTGGAAAACACACTTTGATATGCAAAAAGATGAAATAAATGCAATAAATGACAAAATAAAGATGCAAGACATAAACTATACACTTGAAAACTGGTGAAAAGCTAATTGGGGATTCTAGATACCTCTAAAATTTTGGAAATTTTGATATTTAAGCCAATTGGGACACATGCACCAAGCTGAGCGACTTAGTCTCAGATCAGGGAAACGAGCCAGAAAGTTGTTTTTGCCAAATGAGTACCTGAAACTATAAAAATCCTTGAAAAATCAATGCAGTGGGACTAAGTCACCACTATGGGAAACTTAGTCCACTCTATATTTTCTGCAAAACCAAAAGTGGAAACAGAAGCCCACAACCTACACTCTATTTTTTGACATAAATTCAAATCTGAGTCTTCGAAAAACCCTACAAAACATAAGATAATTTGATTTCTAATGGGGGTTTTCCTTGGTCAAACCCCTAGTTGGTATTTAAACTTTGTGAGATATAAAATCTACATAAAACCCTAGTCCTGAGTGTTTCTAAGACTAGGAAAAGCTAAAATGAGACAAAATTCTATTCTAATGTGCTAGAATAAGATAAGAAAATGGCACTTGAATGATGCAAGAATTCAATCTAAGAAAAACTAAAACATTTCAAATGAATGAAAATGACATGAAATTTTTATGCAAACCTTAAGTCTGAAGATAGAGAGAAAATGGAAGATGGAATCACTTTGAAAACAAGTCTTTAGGTGTGATTTGATGGCTAGTTGCATCTCCTCGACCTAGATTTCTCCATGATTCACCATAGGCATCCATTATCAACCCTTTTCAATGTGAGATATTGAACAAAAAGTGACCTTGAAGGCCTACAAAAACCCTAGTTTACTATCCTTAAGCTTCAACTTTGCTATAGAAAGACTAATGAGACTTCTTGTGAAAGATATTTTGCTCTTGACTTTTTTATTCTTGCCTTGTAAAATGACTAGGAGATGTGAAAAATGACCTAAAAACATGTATTTATAGGCATTAACACCAAATTACTCATTTTTTTAACTTCATAGGCTGACACCCCTCAAGAATTTGAATTAGGTCAGTGATTTTCCTGCTCAAAAGTGGAAAATACCCCAAAAGGGACTAAGTTGCCACCCTAGGTGACTAAGGTGGTGACTTAGTCCCACCAAGAATTTTTCAGGTGGGTTTCACAAAATTTGAGTGGTTTGAATGTTATTTGTGGGATTTGAGTGATTTGTGAGTGAAATGGGCCTTAAATTCCAAAATCATGAGCATTAGGGGCCTATAAATGCAGTTTTTAAGGTGTGATTGATGCAAGGTGTCTAAAGTAGGACCAAATTTCTCTCCAAAATTGTCTCTTTCTTCAAGAGTATACAAATTTTGGTGACATAGATAGATATCACCTACAAGGCTTAAGGAATCCAAGGAGAGAGGTAGAGCTACGAGAGCTAAGAGAGTTGCAAAGAGTGTTTCCAAGAGAGCTTTAGAGTGTAGTAGAGAGTTGTAGAGAGTTGTGTGAGTGAGATAGCAAGACAAATGGAAGAGGAAAAGGCTAGAGCCAAAGCTAGAGAGATCTAGAAGACCAAATAGATTAAAAATATAGCATTTAAAGAGAGAAGAGGAGGAAAAGAAGCTTCCCAAGCCATTACAAGATGTCTCAGGTTGTTACCACTGACAAAAGGAGATGACAAGTGGAAAACATGCTCAGAAACAGTTGTTTGATAGTTGAAATGACACAGGATGCTAGCACAGCATGTGGACATTTGTGTTGTGCACTAGTGTCTAGACACATCATGCTACAAAATGATGAGAACGAAAAAAACACAAGGTTTGATGCAAAGCTGACGCATGAAGGTAGCTACTGAAAATGGGTCCTAAGCATCATAAGAGGGAAAAAGGTTGATGTAGGGGCTAAAATGAGCCTACACAAGTACTAAGGGAGTGGACACTAAAACAGATACAAAAATGTATGTGAAATTGCAAGGGGTGCAATTTTACGATATTACATTTTGCTCCCACTTTAGTGGGTATATGAATCCACACTAATATGTATGCTAAAGGAAATATACTAAACATAAATAACATCATGATGCCAAAAGGATATTGCAGAGGAAGTAGATAGATCTTTGAGCAAGGAAGTACACCCCCCAACTAAAGACCTACAAAACAAATGCATTAGACAAGAAAAAGGTGCACAATACAACAAGGCTAGAACATAAAAAACCATTACATCATGGGGTTAGAACATTAAAAAAAACACACAAGCACATAAAAAACTAACAAGATTTGAGTCAACAAAGTGAAAGAGACCTCAATGTAGAAGGTTGTCTCAGTACTATGCATTGTCCCCAAATTAATAAATAACACACAAAATAATTCTTCGATGGAGAGAAGAAGGTAAGGATTGATTGCTTCAAGAGAAGAATACATACAAGAGATAGGGAAGCAACCAATGTTGAAGAGAGAAAGAAGTATATACTCAAGATGAAGAAGATGTAGGTCTTCGATCTAGTATATACAATTGAGAAGAGAAGAGATAAGAGAATTTAAGAGGGGAATGAAAATTCCAAGAGAGATAGCCCCAAAAGTACTCTCTCTTAGGGAGGGTTAAACAAATGTGTCACAGGTTTACAGGCCTATGGAAAGGTGAACAAAAGACTTTGCAGGTACTATCTCTGACAGAGTTGAACAAAAAAATCCTGCGAGATGCAAGCACTTTACAGGTCTTCAAAATTGTAAAGAGGGTTCCCCAGGTACTCTCTCCTGAGGGAAGCCTAATGTGAGAGGCTCCGTAGAGTCTAACTGGTCCTTACAAGTGCTTGGTCCTACAAGGTTGATTGAAAAGTAGCTTCATAGGCACACCTGCAAAGCAACATGTTAATTTATAGACTAAACATGTTAGGAAAGCTTGATGCAAAGGAGCTCTCTAGGTTCTTGGTCCTACAAATCAAGACTAATCATATAAGCATGTGGCTACTGCAAGCTGCATTGCAAGACAGTCATAGAAAAGATAGGTCTAGTCAGGTTACCCCCAAGCTAGACATGAAAATATAAGACAAGTCTAGTCATGCTGCCCCCAAGCTAAATGAAAATGAATTCATTTGAAGGAGAATCTTTCAAAGGGGGTTCCTTCGGTAGGGAACCCTTCAAGAAACAAAGGGGCCCATTCAAAGGAACACTCCAATTGAAATATAGAGCTAAGAGAGGGGGTCCTTAAGAAGGATGCACATCTCCAGAACAAGTTATCACTGCCCCCTAGCATATAGGGGAGGAAAATAACACAAAATACTATTGTGTCACTACCACAGAAAGAGTATGGTTACACATAATAGTGTACGACTATAAATGACAGTGAGAAAGTAAAGCTACAACTGCCACATAGCAAGCAACAACACAATAGAAGGGAGGTGTGAGAACCTCATGAGAAAAATGCTTAGAATGGATAGCATAGAGGTAGACCTTGATGTCACTTGCCATGCAAAGAAAATATAGGTGCATCAACAAATGAGAGTTTGATGGCACCATAATCACATATTTGTTTTATTTTATCCTTCAAGGCCTTACATTCACTAGTGGAATGGCTAGGAACTTGATGATATGCAAAAAAAGAATGTTTTGCTTTGTCATTTTTATGAAAAATTTTGTGTAGGAGGAAGAGAAATCAAGCAGGCTTTAAGAAGCCTCAACAAGATATGCTCTTTCTTAGATAGAGGATGAATAGTAGGAAGAAACCCTTTCTCTTGTAGAGAAAATTTTAACTGCTCACAAGAAGAAGATATGAAGATAGTAGAAAAAAGTGGATAAATCAATCCAAGAGAACAAGGTTGAGTAGAAACTATGTCGAAATTCAAGGTTGGTTTTGTTTAGACTATTCATTTTTTCAACCAAGCCCCAAATTATGTTTGTGAGGTACACATTCTATAGGGACCTGAATGCCTTTTTCGTTATGCCCACAATATGCCCATAACCATATTTAGAGACAAGTTTAAAACCAGGGCCATAATGTGTTTACAAATCTTGAGAAGGAGGATCTTCATAAAGAGCATTATTCCAACAATGGGGACTATATTCCTCTACAAGATTTCCAATAGCCTTCTTGAAAATATTTTTAGTAGAAGCGTGATCATCTTTCCTCAGAAGGGGGAGGATCAATATTAAGAACATTACAATTTTTGTTCACATTATCCTATGATATGGAAGAATAACCATCTTTGATGGCGGGTTCAGATGATGTTATCAGAAGTTTAAGATGAATAGGATTCACTTTGTATTCTCTAATGAAGAATTCAGGGAAATCCAAGGACCCCCAATCATCACCAAGACACGCATTCGCTTGAGAAGAAGTAGAATTAGGATTTCTTACTTTGAAAGGATCTTCTTTAGGGACATCTATCTCATGAGTATCCTTTGTAAGAGTAAGTGTTGTTGGAAATATGTGCCTCAATCCCACAAGCTTAAACCTCTGAAAGGGCCAAGTCGGTGTGACATCTTTTGTGTCTGGCCCACTAGCAGCTTGAATCTTGTTGAATAGTACAGGTCGCTGTGACCTTGCAGGAGTCTTGTCGAACGCTTATACATTGGAGTCATCGGGATAACCTATGGTGGCTCAGTGAGAAGTCTTATCGAGTAATATGTCTCACCGACAGTATGTTACACATTGGAGTCTTCGCTGTGACATTTCATTCCGTATGACCTCTTACCGCGTGGAGATCTCTGGCTGACAGGCCATTCTATCAGATATCGGTGAGAGTCTGGATGATCGCTATGAGCTCTCAGCGATATGATTGTCTCACTGACAGCATTTTCTATTGAAGTCTTCAGGGAGAGTCTTGGGTGTTCGGTAAGAAGTCTTACCGATATGGATGTCTTGCCGACAGCTTTTCACTGGGGACATCGGTATGACTTGAACACTCGAGAAGACCTCTTGGCGATAGTTGGTGTGTCTCACTGATGGTATTCACTCGTAGTAGCTCAAGGTGATCATTATGAAGTCTTGGTGACTCATGGGGTCTTGCTGATAGTAGTATGTCTTCGGAGTAACATAAGAGATCTCGGTGAAACCTCTTGGCGATAGTTGAATGTCTTAGCGATAGATGGGTTTCGATGGAAATGCTAATGTTTTGGTATGACTTAGGACCTCGGTATGTAGTCCTAGCGAGAGCGAAATGTTTTGCCAACGGTATGACTCTTTGGTGTGACTTAGGATATCGATATGTGGTCTCACTGAAGAGCGATAGTCTTGCCAAAAGGAAAACTGAAGTCATTGTGACTTGTGAATAGCGATATGACTCTCGTCGACTGTAAGGACTCTTGCAATATCGAATGCTAACTGTGTTGGCAACGGGGAGACACGGTCAGTGTCTCACCAATATGCCAACACAACTTGAAGCTGTTTGACCGAGTGAGACTTCCCTATGTGGCATCTCATGGACCAATCAGAGGAGCCGAATGGGAACCATTGGAAGGTAATTCATTGTAGCAGTTCTGAGAGGAAGCTCGATAGACAGGGAACGATATGAATATAGTTTGAAGTTGCAGATGCTCAAGGGTTCGGTTGGTTTGAAGAAAAATTGTGTGAACAATCTGAATTGTATCAGTGTGATTTCTATTTTGTAAATATTGTAACTTGAAGCTTCCTATACAAGATTGGTCATTGTAAAAGTTGTAATCTGGCATCAGAAAGATAAGTCAGAACTCTATATGTAATTATTTGTTACTGTAATACAAAGTGACTTCTCTTGGTGTGGTGGGTTTTTCTCCCGTAAGGGTTTTCCCACATACATCTGGTGTTCATCTGTATTTGTCTAATCCTCTATTTATGCTATTTATTTCAAAGTGCATCTTAATTGAAC
>VDFB02193867.1:410845783-410924953 GCA_007258455.2 Sequoia sempervirens
TGGAATAGGATTTTTTTCAGAATTTTCTAGTTTGATGATTTTTTTCTCAGTCAAAGTCAGATCATTTTTTTGCACTTTGGGGGGCGTAACTTTTGCGTCTGAACTTTGTTTTTTGCAAACAAATAGGTGTTGGAAAGGTGATTATATGCTCTTTCCAGATATCTCATTTATTTTTCCATAATATTCCCCAGGTACATTTTATTCAGTATTTTTTTTTTTCACAATTCTGTCAATTACTTGGACATTTTGGCACTTGGAAAGGATCTGTTTGTGTGAGATGGCATATTTTGATCTGCTTTATATGTACTAAGATCATTAGTCTCTGATTTTTTCATTTGAGTGGGTAGAATGGGTTTTTCTATTCATCCTTCTGTGATCAACTTGGATAAGGGTAATTATGAGTCATGGGCAAAGGGCATACTTACACATTGTAGGTGGCTTAATATTTTTCCTTATTTGTATGATCTCATACCTCCACTAGACACATCAAGGAGTTTATCAGCATGGGTTATTATTCGAGATCATATTGTAGGGGTTATTGGTTGTAGTGTTGATTTTGACACTTTGTGTGCTTTATCTGACATTTGTTGTCCTCACACACTTTGGCACCGTCTTTGGGAGATTTTTGGAGATTCTAATATCTCTCCATTCCCATAGGATCCTACTGTAAATTGTCTCATCCCTCTTGCAGATATAGATTTCATACCCTATGATAATCGTACTCTAGAGGAGCTTGAGTATCTCATAGGTCTTGCATGTGACGATGGTTTAGAGACTTCTATTCATGTTCCCACTCTTGAGATTGAGACTATATCAGCATCTCCTATTGTTCCTGATCATTTTGACATCACCACATCTTTGGCCACTATTGATTCAGAGTAGCAGGACATCATACATCTTTCAGACATAGCTACTTGGGATTCATATCTTGTAGGCATATCATCCTTGTTTGTAGAGTCCTATATTGCAGATCTGGAGGATTACTTTGAGGACATTCATCTCCTCTACCTTGAAAGTCAAGTCATCACTGTATTCCCACCATTATCTGTGCATTCAAAGGTTGCATTTCAGGATTCTCCATATCAGTTTGGATTTGGCATCATTTGTTTCAGTTCAGACAGAGAGATTCTTTAGTATCCTATCATGGCACACATCTTCAAACAGATTGGTTCATCACTCTTCATAGGGTTTCTTCGACATTGCCCATTGGATCTGTTTCTTCCCAAGGGGTGGAATAATATTTGCTACTTCAGGGTCTCCTTTTGGATTCTACATCACGCATCTACCATTGTGACAGGAGTTTCTTCATTGTGGGGGGGCGTTCTTGTCTCTTTATATCTCTCCTATGGAGACCATTGTATATGTACTTGTGTGATAGAAGTAGTTCTTGGGGGGTCATGTTGAGTCCTCCTATCTCTCTTCTTCTTTCACTCTTGTTTTTCATCTCTTTTTGGAGTAGAGTTTTTCCCATGAGGTTTTCTCTATTTCTCCACTTTACAGAGATTTGGTTGTATTTGGGTACCTGATCAGGCCTAGTTGCCAGGACCTTTGTTTTCTTTCATGCATTGTAGTTACCTTTTCTTTCTTGCACATGTTTGTAGCTGCACTCTTGCTCATCTTAAGGGGGGGTGTTAGAGTAAAGGTTTTAACTTAATTATGTTAATTAAGTTAGCTTTATTCCTCTCCTAAGATTTCACTTAGTTTGCATATTGTGACATTTAATAATTAATATTAATTATTAAATGTCTACCTATTAGGGTTTCTTTAGGGTTGCACAATCTCCTTTTATAAGGATTGATCATTGTATTTTAACTCTCTGATTAATACATTTTTCATATTTCAGAGTTTCAAAATCCTCTCTTGCTTTTTTCTCCATTCTCTTCCCTATGACAAGTATCTCTTTGCATGCAGGTGTTCTTGGGCTCTGAAGTTGGTTTTGACAACTTTTACAGCTCTGGCATCATAGGCTAGGCCACATTGGAGAGAAAGGTTTAAAAAACTTGAAAAATAAAAACCTGGTTGAGGGGCTTGATGATTGTAACCTTGAATTTAAATTTTGTGAGCATTGTATATGTGGAAAACAACACCGTGTTTCATTTTATTCCAGTCCTCATCAATCTTCTGGTTTTGCTAGATTATATTCATTTTGATGTATTTGGTCGAGTGAATGTTCCTTCTTTGTCTAAATCGAGATACTATGTATCATTCATTGATGATTATTCGAGAACAACATTTGTTTATTTTCTGAAAAAGTAAATCAAAAGTGTTCAGTCGGTTTAAGGAATTTAAAAACCTCGTTGAAAATCATACTAGTAGGAAAATCAAATGCTTAAGGACTGATGAAGGCGGTGAATTTTTCTCTGATGATTTCGAAAGGTATTGCAAAGACCATGGGATTAAAAGACATAAGACTACACCTTATACTCCACAACAAAATGGAGTTGCAGAAAGGTTCAATAGGACAGTGATGGAGAGGGCACAAAGTATGTTGAGTAGTGTTGGCTTGGAGAAGTTATGGGATGAGGTTGTTGGTACTACATGTTACTTGATAAATTGTTCTCCAAATTCTACTCTTGTTGAGAAAACACCTTTGGAAGCGTGGTCTAGTAAGAAGCCCTCTTTAAGACATATTCATGTTTTTGGCTGTGAGGCATATGCTCATGTTTCGTATGAGAAAATATCTAAGTTGCAGAACAAGGCTGTGAAATATATTTTTATTGGCTATAGTGTTGGCATAAAAGGATACAAGCTTTGGAATCCTAATACAGAGAAGGTTGTATATAGTAGAAGTGTAATATTTTGTGAGCTGAAGCCTTCTACCTTGGATCTGCAGTTAGAGACAAAGTCAGAAAACAGTAAGGATGTAGTTGTAATTCCTCTGACATCAAAGAAAGAGGAATTCAAAATTCAAAATGTACCTGAAACTGAGTAGAGCTCAAGCAGTTCTGAAAGTTCTGAAGAAGAAGAAGAACCTTAGCCTCAGCCACTAAGGAGGTCAACCCGTGAAAGAAAACAACTTGATAGGTATGGGTTCTCTTTGATAGATTCTACTTGTGCCTATGCTTTGATTTCTAGCACTGATGAGCCTAGGACTATAAAGGAGGCATTTAAAATGTCTGATTTAGACTCTTGGTTGGAAGCCATGAATGAAGAAATGGCATCATTAGAAAAGAATGAAACTTGGAGTTTGGTGCCCTTGCCTAAAGGCAGAAAAGTTGTTGACTGCAAATGGGTATTTAAAAAGAAGATTGGTCTGAATGGCAGTGTGGAAAAGTACAAGGAAAGATTGGTTGTGAAGGGTTATTCCCAGGTAGAGGGAATTGATTATGGGGAGATTTTTTTTCTCATGTAGCTAAGCCGACGTCTATCATATTTCTTTTGTCACTTGCAGCAGCGTATGACTTACAGGTCGAACAGATGGATGTGAAGACAACATTTCTTCATGGTGATCTTGAAGAAGAAATCTATATGTCCCAGCCTGAGCACTTTGTTGAAAATGGTAAAGAGAAACTAGTTTGCAAGTTAAGAAAGTCTTTGTATGGGTTAAAGCAGTCACCTAGAATGTGGTACCAGAAATTTGATACTTTTGTATTATCTTTGGGATTTGTAAGATCAAAATCTAATCACTGTGTCTATTATAAAGCTGAAAGTGATCAAGTTCTTATTATTGCTCTCTATGTTGATGATATGTTGTTCATAGGCAATAGTAAGCTAATGATTTATGATCTTAAGTCTCAGTTGTCTACTAAGTTCGAAATGAAAGATCTTGGTGTAGCAAGGTATACTCTGGCAATGGAGATAACTAGGGACAAGAATACTAGAAAACTTTGGCTCAGTTAGAGAAAGTATATCAAGACTGTTCTAGAGAGATTTTGCATGAATGATTGCAAGTAGCTAGTTGTTCCAATCTTGCAGGGAACGAAGCTATCTGTTGAAGACTGTCCAAAATATCCTACTAAGATGGAGGACATGACCAGTGTACCCTATGCTAGTGTGGTTGACAGTCTTATGTATGCAATGGTCTGTACAAGGCCAAACATTTCCCAAGCAATGGGAGTACTTAGTTTATGGCTAATCCTGGAAGGACACATTGGGATGCTGTGAAAAAAGTTTTTAGATATTTGAAAGGAACTTCAGATTTTGCTTTGTGTTACCATGGGAACTTGGTTGAATCATAGAGGACTCTCAGTATTCAAGGCTATGTGGATTTTGATTGGGTAGGGGACATTGATAGTAGAAGGTCCACCAGTGGATACATTTTCATGTTAAATGGTGGTGCAGTGAGTTGGATGAGTAAGCGGCAGGCTGTAGTCACTTTGTCCACTACTGAGGTTGAATACATGGAAGCTACACATGCTTGTAAAGAAGTAGTTTGGTTAAAACATTTGTGTTCTAACATTGGTTTTGATGCAATGTAAATAACTATTTTTGTGACAGTCAAAGTGCAATTTTTCTGGCAAAGAATCCTACTTTCCATGCCAGGACGAAACATATACATGTACAATACCACTTTGTACGAGATATGCTGGAGGATGGAAAGGTCAGTTTGAAAAAAATTGATACTCTGGAGAATGTTGCAGATGCATTGATGAAGCCAGTGAGCACAGAAAAGTTCAGGTGGTGTGCCAGTTCAATGGGCCTTAGTGCCCATGATTTTCAGTAGGTTCGTTGTGCCCTGGAGGTGCCTGTGTGATCTTCATCAAGTGACAGATTGTTGGAAATATGTGCCTCAATCCCGCAAGTTGAAACCTCTGAAAGGGCCAAGTCGGTGTGACATCTTTTGTGTCTGGCCAACTAGCAGCTTGAATCTTGTTGAATAGTATAGGTCGTTGTGACCTTGCAGGAGTCTCGCTGAATGCTTATACATTGGAGTCATCGGGATAACCTATGGTGGCTCGGTGAGAAGTCTTATTGAGTAATATGTCTCACCAACAGTATGTTACACATTGGATTCTTCGCTGTGACATTTCGTTCGGTATGACCTCTTACCGCGTGGAGATCTCTGGCCGACAGGCCATTCTATCAGATATCGGTGAGAGTCTTGGATGTTCGCTATGAGCTCTCAGCGATATGATTGTCTCACTGACAGCATTTTCTGTTGAAGTCTTCAGGGAGAGTCTTGGGTGTTCGGTAAGAAGTCTTACCAATATGGATGTCTTGCCGACAACTTTTCACTGGGGACATCGGTATGACTTGAACACTCGAGAAGACCTCTTGGTGATAGTTGGTGTGTCTCACCGACGGTATTCACTCAGAGTAGCTCAAGGTGATCATTATGAAGTCTTGGTGACTCGTGGGGTCTTGCCGATAGTAGTATGGCTCCGGAGTAACATAAGAGATCTCGGTGAAACCTCTTGGCGATAGTTGAATGTCTTAGCAATAAATGGGTGTCGATGGAAATGCTAATGTTTCAATATGACTTAGGACCTCGGTATGTAGTCCTAGCGAGAGCGAAATGTTTTTCCGATGGTATGACTCTTTGGTGTGACTTAGGATATCGATATGTGGTCTCACTGAAGAGCGATAGTCTTGCCAAAAGGAAAACTGAAGTCATTGTGACTTGTGAATAGCGATATGACTTTCGTCGACTATAAGGACTCTTGGCAATATCGAATGTTGACTGTGTTGGCATTGGGGAGACACGGTTAGTGTCTCACCAATATGCCAACACAGCTTGAAGCCGTTTGACCGAGTGAGACTTCCCTATGTGGCATCTCGTGGACCAATCAGAGGAGCCGAATGGGAACCGTTGGAAGGAAATTCATTGTAGCAGTTCTGAGAGGAAGCTCGACAGACAGGGAACGATATGAATATAGTTTGAAGTTGCAGATGCTCAAGGGTTCGGTTGGTTTGAAGAAAAATTGTGTGAACAGTCTGAATTGTATCAGTGTGATTTCTATTCTATAAAGATTGTAACTTGAAGGTTCCTATACAAGATTGGTCATTGTGAAAGTTGTTGTAATCTGGCATCAGAAAGATAATTCAGAACTCTATATGTAATTATTTGTTACTGTAATACAAAGTGACTTCTCTTGGTGTGGTGGGTTTTTCTCCCGTAAGGGTTTTCCCATGGAAATCTGTTGTTCATTTGTATTTTTCTAATCCTCTGTTTCTGCTATTTATTTCAAAGTGCATCTTAATTGAACTGTAATTCAAAAATTAAGAGTATATTTGCATTCTTCCCTAAGGTTTTGACATTAGGAGAGTTGTTTCCACATCTAGCTTTCCTTACAGGTGCAACAGAAGCCTGACCAGCAGCTACAATCTGACATAAGTGTATGGCATTAGGGTCAATCTTGACTGTGACTACTCGATTGTTACAGATTAACTTAATAGATTTATGCAAAGTAGACAGGATTGCACCCATAGCATGAATCCATGGTCTACCAAGAAGAAGTTTATATGGTAACTTTTCTGACATAATGTATATGAGGGTGGGTACACTAATGAGTCCCAACCTTAAAGGAAAGACTATTGTGCCTAAAGGATGTCGACTAACATTATCAAACCCATGAAGAACAAGAGAAGAAGTAGTAAGAGAAGATGAATCAATATTAATCTTAGGAAATAGATCAATGCTACATACATTGAGCATCGAACTCGCATCAACGAGATTACGTCTAATGTTGATATTATTAATATCAACTATAATCATTAGAGGGTCTGCTTGCTTTTGTACATCTAGAGGCGGGAGTTTTTGTGGATAGAATGTAATATTTGGTGAATCCACACAAATATGAGCCATCAATGCATTAACATTTGTTGGCCTAAAGGAGGTAGGCAATAGGTTCTTCTATAAGGCTTCCTAAAGCATACCTTGGTAAACTGGAGTGGTCTAGAGAAAATCCGAGAGTGATATCTTAGTTGGAGTAACACGAAGTTGCTCGACAAGATCATAATCTCCTGGTGCTTTAGTCTCAAGTTTAGGTGTTAGAGGAATGCTTGGTTGAAAAGGTGGTAGAGAAGCAAGTTGATTAATATTTTTTATTCTTTCTAGTATTATAAGTATGGGTTATTACTCTATAAGAGGGAACCTTAGAAAGATCAGGAGAATCACTATTAAATGGAACACCATTAATAGAACAAATATTTTTAGGAGAAGGACTAGCCATAGTCAGATAAATGACCGGTCTCTTAGGCCTTTTAGGGGTTTCAAAGACATAGATGATATTTACAGATTCCTTACAACTCATACAGGAATCACTTGAAGATATATTCTCAACATCTATCCCTTAGGGATCTAATGTGAGAAAGGATTCATCATTCGCTAATGCATCATCTCTAGAAGAGAGTGCATTGGAATGAAGAGGATATTCATCATTCAATAACACATCATCTCTAGAAGAGAGTGCATTGGAATGAAGGGAAGGTAGAGTAGAATTAAGAAAAGCATCAATGATTTCATCCTCTTACACCAAAATATCCTTAGAATGAATTTCAGGAGAGGGATCCACAAAGAACAATAAGAAAGGAGAAAAGAACTCACTTTCACACACTTGTAAGAGAACTTATTGAAGTTTATTAACAAATTTGAAAAGAGATAGAAGTGAGAAAGATAGAAAGTATATTCTAAAATAGAGATATAAGCGAGTTGGTTGAAGGCTAGAGTATATCGCTATTGACGGCATGGAATGGGGTTCAGGGCAGTGCCTCGAAAAATTTATTTTTGAAGGATAAATCTTTGATTTTTCTTTTTTACTTTATACATAAGGCGTGTTCACGTCAAGTTCACCAAAATGTAGAGAAGGGGGATTCGCTACTCATGAATCTCTTTATTCTAAAGATAGTCCCAAGGGTTGAACTGACCTAAACTACCTTAAGGAACAGAGCAAGAGTTTATAATCAAAAAGAGCAAGCCACAAAGGTTTTCTATACAAACTAGAAATTTTTTAGTGTAGGACAATAGCACAGTGTGCTGGCATCTCATATAGACCATAAATCAAGTTTATCACAGAAAACAACTAAATGACCACTGACAATCAAGTTGCTAATAACTTACAGAATGTGGGAGGGTAATAGAGTATAATAAAACTGAAAGAGAGTGAATGATAAAGTGAGAGAATAAGAGATAGAAACTGCTCACAGCAACCTAAGTAATGAAGCCTCCAACACATGAATATCTTCAATGCCTGCATACATATGATCGGGAGAAAATGTTGGGGCTGTATAGGGGTTTGCATCAATAAAACCCCTATTTTGGTGTTCCCACCTCCATGGACAACAAAAAGATAGAGAAAGTGAACAAAGTAAGCAAATATGAAGTGATAAAAGAAATCCCCGCTTAAGGAGGAAAACCCGTATCACAAGAAAGAGATGCAATGTATAGGGGATGTGAGAAATACCAAGATTCTCAAAGATACTAGGCATAAGATAGATATAACCTGCAAGGCTTAAGGAAGCCAATGAGAGAGGTAGAGCTACAAGAGCTAAGAGAGTTGCAAAGAGTGTTTCCAAGAGAACTTGAGATTGTTGTAGATAGTTATGTGAGCGAGATAGCAAGACAAAGAGAAGAGGAAAGGGATAGAGCCAAAGATAGAGAGTTCCAAAAGACCAAATAGATTAAAAAGATAACATTTAAAGAGAGAAGAGGAGAGACAAGAAGCTTCCCAAGCCGTTACAAGGAATCTTGGGTTGTTACCATTGAAAAAAGGAGTTGACAAGTGGAAAACATGCTTGGAAATGGTTGTTGTTGCTTACTTTGTTCACTTTCTCTATCTAGTTTTAGTTATAGATTTCTTGATAGTTGAGATTTGATAGTTGTAGTTTAATCCTAGTATATGCTTCCTTAAATCAATCTAAAACATCTAGACTTGAACATTCACTTGAACACAATCTAGAATAATCCACGAACCACTTAAGATCCAACAAAGACTTCATCCAAACTTGCATCATAGAAATACTTCAATCCAAAACATTTGGTTGTGTACACAAACACATGAAACATGCACTATATTGTACCAAATCAAGTGAAACCTTGAATACTGAAAGATATGAACATCATAAGCAACTTCCTATATTTGCACAACCTTAATCCAAACTGCAAAGTAAATACATTTCTCCCAAACCACAAAAAACACCACTAAAAAACTAGTTTACACACTAGTGAATATATTTCACTCTACACAATGATCTAGAAACCCAAATTCTAAATATAGTAAGTACTGACAACCTAGAACAACATATCATATCCACACAATCATAGCATCAACACAAAAGAAACATGGAGCACATCCCAGAGCACGTTTTGAACACTTGCACAACATTGTTTTCTCTATTTATCAAATTTTCTCAAACGCACTTGGAAACCAAGTACCAAAGACATCATCTCAGCACATTACTTCATTCCAACACATCTCCATACACTGCAACACAAAGATAGCTCCATGTACTCACAACATTTCCTCAATATCTCAACTATACATGCACACAACCTACAACAAATTGTTTTCCTCTTTTTCACAATTTTCTCAATTTCCTCAGAATCTTCATCATGCAACAATCTTCCTCAACACATAGTTGACATCAATGACAACACCTCCATACTTGTAATACATTGTTGTAACAAGTATGGTTTTGTTCTTCTAGAACATCATAATTGGCTTGGTTAATCATGATATTAAATATCATTTAATTTGATTCAATATAAAACTTTATAACTTTATATTCTTAGTAATGTCCAAAAATAATTTAGCATATTAAGCTATTAAACTTCTACTAACTCAATTGAGAACCATCTGACTAATCTCCAAATTCCTCACAAGTTTCTTCGAAGTTATCCTTTCCATAATTATGTGGGGTACCTACGTTTGTATGTATATAGATATTTGTATATCTAACCTTCCATATGACACATATATTCTCATATTTAAATGTATGATAAGATTTTATCCAAATTGGAGAATATTTTTACTTGAGAGATAATTGTGCTTTTGTACCTTAAAATCTTTGAGCATTATAGCTTTGGTTTGGTTTGGTCGAGAACGTAAAGTCCTCTTCTCAATCTTAAATTATTGTGCATAGGTAATAATAAAGACTCTTGGTCTAATATATAATATGATAACTTTCAAAAGATGATAAAGACATTCAATTCTAATATGTCTTCATACCCTCTTATTGATATGCAATAGAAACTTGTTTAATAACAATATAAATAAGACACTGTCTCATTGGGATACTATCAAATTCCCATACTTATCTTTTCTTCACTACATTGGTTTAACAAACTGGTTGTTTGGTTTAATCACAACTTTTGAGAGATTCTTGTCTTTTCACTAAAGCTCTCACAAATATTTATTAACTCAATATTACATGAATCAAACATAATTCTAACATTTTTTAATATAAAATTTCTTTGAACTAATCATCTGGTTACACTAGTTCATATTAATTCTTTGCATTCTTAATTGGATTTTTGCCTAATTAAATTAAGATTTTTGTACAAGCATATATATACTTTTCTAAAAATCCACTCTTTGCACATAGCAAGGGAAAGCAAACTTAGATATGTAAAGAGCTTTAATCAAAATTTGAAAGAGAAGGAAAGTGAATTATTTGAATCATGCCTGGATTAAAATAGCTTGACTTGATTCTTGGAAATCATTTCTTCAAATCTATATTGTTAACTCATCTTTAACCTGTTGTCTTCTCAATTTCTAGTTCTCAGCTCTGTTCTTTCACCTCTTCTTTCTTCTTAATTATTAGACTGCAACTATCAAGCAATCTATAACTAAAACGAGCTATCTATCCTCACCCTTTGATGAATTTATAAACATATTTCAAATGCTCTTTACAGAAAACTTCACTCTCCTCTCAAACTCATGTATGCACTATCTCTAGATTACAAATCAAATGAACAACCAAATAATGAGCATATGTCCTCTATTTATATACTAAAAATGGATATAAATTAGTTGCAAAAAGGAAGCTCAAACAATTTTAATGCTACCACTACTCAAAAAATTTGTCAGGCCCATGAGTCTTAGCTAATCAACTCACTCCTTTAGAATACCATGACTGGCTTTTGAACCAATCAACATTGGCACTCATACATATTTTTTGATATGAAAAACCAACTATTATAGATTCTAATTTGTAAATTGACTTCAAAACCAAGTCGAATTCCTTTCTACATTGCCATGGCTAGCTGGGCGCTGCATACTCTATTGTTGGCAATTTTGTATTGTAGATTAGGTCTGTGAAACTGGCATGTTGAAAGTGAAAACCAATTCAAACACTTTTTCTTGTCTTTTTCCCAAGTTGTGGACTTTCATGATGACTAAAACATATGCCAAATATCCTTCCATTTTCCACCTTCACGTGGTTTTTATAATAGCTATTGAAATGCAAATACTCAGCCACTTGTGTGGCAGCATAATCATTTAATATATGCACCTATGGCACCTAAGATGGGTGACCCACCTTAACATTCTTAACTACCACTCTTTTTGCATTCACATGGCATATCTACCACTTAATATGGCTGCCAAAATTATTAAATATAATAATGTATATATTAATATATACTATAACTGTGGACACAAAAAAAGTAACCCTTCTACTTTTTCATGTTCAGGCCCTCCTAGTGGACTTTGGCTTGATTTTTCCTAGGTCTAATTTTATAATGTGGTCAACACATCACATTAGGTCTTAGACCCTTGTGAATCATTAAGACTTCTAGGTTGTCTTGTAAAGGTGTTGTGAAGTGTTGTAACCCACTTTCACACTTTTCTAGGACCCTTTCATCATAATTCATCTAAATAATTCCTTTTTTTCACTTACCAAGTCTTAATTTTAAAGTGTTTTAAAGTGTTGTAACCCACTCCCACACTTTTCTATACTTTCCATCACTAATTCAACCCTTTATCATGTTTAAATGACCCTTTAATACACTTTTCGGTCGTTCTTAAGTGTGTTTTTGAGGATATTCCCATTAGACAACATTTAATGCCCTTTAATTCCCGACACCCACTTAATTTGCTTAAGTGGGACGAAGTCGCCAATAGGGGTGACTTAGTCCTTTTTGGCACAAAACTCAAAATAATTTTAAATTTCTAGCAGGATTTTGTCCTCTAACCCTTGAGGTCAGCCTATGATGTGTTATTTTCAAGAAATTTTAGTAAAATCATGTATAAATAAGGGTTTTTATCCTCATTTTAAATCTCCTACAATCTCCTAATCCATCAAGCACTCAAGCATCCATTCACTTAATAATTCACAAGCATTAAAGCAATCAAGCATAATCAAGGCATCCATTGGAGCACTTCATTGCATATCTTCATATTTCTAAATCAAGGGTTTGGTAAGTTTATGACATTGCATGTTGTTTATTTATCATTCTCTTTCCATTTCATTTCATTTCATAGGTTTTTATTACCAAAGTGGGGTTTGACCAAGGAAAACCCCTATTCTCTAACCCTCAACCATTTTTTCCCTCCTTGCATGTGTGTTTGTAGAATTTTGTAGGAATATTTTTCAAAGGAATTGGTGTTGAAACATGGTCAATAAGTCTTCAAATTCAATCAAATCATTACAACCCTAATTCAAGCTTGTAGACATTTTTTATCCGATTTTCTATAGAATCAGGTTTGGACACCTATCAGAAAAGAAAGTGCAAACTTAAGGCTACAAGATTCTACCCCAAAATTCTTGAGATCTACAAATGGACTAAGTCGCCACTATTGTCAGATTAGTCATGCTTCCAGGCTTGAAAAGTGATTTTGACATTTTTTGATACCCATTTGGCAGATTCTTGTTTTGGCAAAGTTTCCCAAAATTGGGACTTTGTTGCCTAGCCTAGCGTACATGTCCCAATTAACATTTTCAGTCAAAATTTTAGGATTCCAAAATCTCTCAGCATCAATTTTAAGGTTCCAGGTGCACCTCTCTGATTTTGTTATGTCATTTCATCATTTACTTGCATTTTTAGGAATTTTTGCATATCACATTGTGTTTTCAAACAAGTTGCATTTCTTAGGTTTTGCATCATTAGATCATTTCATTTTTAGATCAGTGCATTATTACATCATAATTATACATAATAAATCTTATTCACATTAACTTTGAATGTAGATAATTGCATTTTGGACCCCATTTCTCTCTCCTTTTAGGTGAAAAACCCTAGAAGGAGCAAAGCAAGTGTGAGCAACCCAATATCATTGTCTACATTTTGGTGAACCTAAATTTTGATCATCTTTACTTCTAATTTTAAGTGCATACTAGGTTTTCTTTACATTACATTAGATATTGCATTGTTTAAATTGCATCTTAGGGTTTTCAAAATTGCATTAGTGAAAAGCTCAAATATCTTGCATTTTTGCATCATTTTCTCATTGAAAAATTAAAAAAAAAATCATTTCATACTATAGCTACATCTATACATCTAAAACACATAAGATTGCATTCAAAAAAATTGAAAAATCTCAAAAAATTCATCAGTGGGACTAAATCGCCACACTGGGCAACTTAGTCCTCTGGCTCATTTTGCACTAAGTTTTCTAATAATTTATGGGTATTTTTTGGACTTATGTTTTGTGGTACTACATTTTTGTTTCAGTTTATAGAATTTCTTTTAATTTGAATTTTATTTGTCCTAGATATCATTGCATTTGCATCCACCATGTCTCTTGTGGTATTTGTATGAATGTTTGGTGCCCTATTGATAATACTTTAGTGAGAAGAAGTTCCCAACTCATGATGTCTCGCGATAACACACTCATTGTGTACCTTGGGTTGTCTCAAGCTCCTACTCTTGGTATGTACAATGGTGCATTAGGCATGGATACTACCACTAGTACACCTTTACCTTCACAAACAATGCATGTTGACACACAAACTAGTTCCATTCCGCAAGATAAAGTGATTAACATTTATGAGGATCTAGCACATTTGAAACAAAACTTATGTCTTGAAAAAATTTCCACCACTGCCATCCCTGCTATAGACAACATCCATCAAATCCTTGAAAGCGATGAGGTCTTAGATTTTATGAAACAAATTGTTGAGGTATACCAAAAGCATACCTCTAACACATCTCAACCATAAAACACTCTAGTTAGCCAAGGAGGATCTCACATTCCTCTTCCTTCAACCATATCATCCATACCCACCTATACCACTCCTCAAGTGACAACAACCATGCAATAAGTTGTTCATGTAACTCCTTTCACTTTTCCAACTAGCATCCCTAGTTCTTTTGTGGCATCGAATGTTCCATCCTCCACCACCTTCACCCCTCTTAGTGTCCCATTCACTTGCCCCAACATTACATACACTCCATCACCATTCTCTCTTTCACCTCATACCACTTACACCGACCCTCTCATTACACAACTCTTTCAAAAAAATTCTCCCATGCAACAACAAATATCTATCATAAACCAAAACCAAACCGCACCACCCACCTACTATGTTCGTAGTAGCCCATTATCCTTATAAATCTTAAGAACACTAATGCCACAAGGAATTGAGATTCCTAGGTTTGAGAAGTACAGAGGTAAAGGAGATCCTACTAATCATGTCAATTCTTATAGGACACTACATTGGAGTGGTTTTTTCCTTGACGATAAATTGTTATCCAAACTATTATGCAATGATTTTTTCCTTGACGATAAACTATTAGTCAAACAATTTCCTAGGAATTTAAAGGACACTACTTTGGAGTGGTTTTCAAATTTACCCAATCATTCAATTCAATCATTTAATGAACTTTTTGATGCCCTTATAAGTCATTTCCAAGTCCATATGACTACCAAAAAGACAATGGTTGATTTAATGTGATGTAAACAAAATGCGGATGAAAAAGTCATTGATTTCATTTCATGCTATTAGTCATTGTATGCTCAAGTAGATGTCAAGATCCTCGATTCACATCTCCAAATGATGTTTATCGAAAACTTGCAAACTCAAATTCAGGATAAATTGACCATGGTGAAATTCCCTTCTTTCATGTGCTTATGCACAACCCTTTGTGACTATCACAACTCAATTACTAGTCATGATTCAAAGTCCACTTCTAGTCAAGCTGAGAAGTCTGAAAAAAGCAACCAAAACAACATGCAAAACTTTATAAAGCCAAACAAAGGGTTTTTACAATTCAACCCCCCTCCTCAACAACCACCTCAACCTATCAACAACCAAGTCGCAACTATTAAAGTCGTAGTCCCTTACAATTATGGAGATCCAAAATGACATTTTACACCATTTCCAAATACCCTTCATAACACCATGACCAAACTTATATAGTAACAAATTATTTCTTTACCTCATGTTAAACCATTAGATACAACCAAACCTTTGCCTCCAACCTTCCAACCTAACGCCTATTGCCATTATCGTAGACAAAATGGACATGACACAAAGAAATGTAAGCATCTTAAACACATAGTGCAAGACCTCATTGACTCTGGTTGTCTATCTATTTCAAATGGTAATACAAAATGCAATACATTTGTTGCCCCACCCAACCAAAATTTGCAATTTTTTACCAATCCCATGCATAAACATAATGTGTCATTTGTCAAAGCTAGTGAAACTCAAAACAATGATGTGATGATTGTTAATAAAGAGACTAATCATCCTGATACACCCACTATTAATACTATGGATGAAATGGTAGGAGCGATAGACGTTATCCCTCGTAAGGGCTAACCTAAGAAAAATCTTGATATTATTCTCACTTCTAAAGATATTCTTCCAAATCTTCTCGATGGTTATCTCTACCTAGCCGGACGTATTTATGATAAGCCCACTAATGGGATACTCATAGATCCTTTCTATGGTGAGAATGTGATCACAGAGGAATTTTTGGTCTTGCATGAACCTTATCAAGATACCTATGACAAACCAAGAGCATGGATGAAAACACATAATGGCTTTGCATGCCCTACGATTGGATCGATCGTTCTTCTATTACAAATAGGACCTAAGATAGTGGATATTACATTCTCCATCATTCCACAATCAAACCAATTATGTCTGTGGCTAGGCTATCCATGGCTTCACTTGATGAGATTTTTTCCTTTAGTCATACACAAATTTTTAAATTTTTTCCATGACAATGACCTATTCACTATCCACCATAGTGGCTTTAACCCTTTGTCTTCTAAATGGAATTTCACCTTAGAATCCTTTTTGCTAGAACCCATGGAGCCCATCACACCTCACAAGGATTTATTTTTCATTGCTTATCAAAATTTTAAAGCAATGAAAATTATTGAATTGTCCCTCTGCAATCAATCCTCATTTGCTTCCATTATCCCAATCCTTGACGAGACAATCCTTGAACCTAAACCTAAACAATAAAAATTAGATCAACCACCCCTAAACACCTCCTCTTCTTCCTTCAAATTTCCACAAAATAATGAAACCAATTCCATCATGCCCCCTCGCATTAAACAAGTTTATAAAGCTAAAGATAAAGTGATTGACCCATCTCCTTCGGTTTCTTTTTTTCTTCCCCCCTTAGGAAGAAAAGGAACCTATGATGGATCAACCCGCTCTTACACCTCAACAACTTCAAAATAGAATCAAAAGAAATCACAGTGCTAGGAAGCATAGGTGTCGTCATCATCTTCTTGCTCGTATATTACAAATAGACTTGCCAACAAATAAAATCAATCTCCATCTTTGACAGAAGCAATACCTAATCACTCTCTTCCTCCTAATCCACCACAAGATAGTACATTACAATAATTACAATAAAACAATCTTATCCAACAACCCCAACTCTTGATACATCCTTCATTAGAGATTACCATTCGTCCCCCTATCATGATTAACCTTGATGATGATGATGATGAGGAGATCTCTAAGATAGATGAAGAGGTGCATAATAATTTGAATTCTTTATTTCTCTTCCATGAGCTTAAATGATAAATCAGTCACACCCAGTGAAGAACCTTGTCTAGTTCGGTTGTTACAATTCCCCCATTAGACAGTCAACCGCTCTTGCAATACATTGAACATGATTGGGAGGCAGATGACCTATTAGATGGTTGACTTGCATTTGCCTTGCTAGCATCTTTCATTTTTCTTTTATTTTCTCTTTCGTTTGTGATTCTATGTGTGTATCATGTTCCCTCATAATGTGTGTTTGGTGTTCTCTCTTTGTACACTTCCTCTATTTGAACCTCTATTCTTCTATATGTCATATATTTCCTTTTTCGCTTTTGTTTTGTTTTTTTCCTTTTGGGGATGATGCAATGCATTGAGACACCCTATGTCTCTTCCATGTTGATCCAAACAGTCCCTTTTTCTTTTTAATTTTCCTTTTTCTTGTGTTTTCCTTTTGGGGATGATGCAAGGAATTGAGACCGAAATGTCTCCTTCATGTTGACCCAAAAGGATTTTCATTTTATTTCACCTTTTCATTTTTCTTTTCACTTATGTTTTCCATTTGGGGATGATGCAAAGCATTGAGAATGCAATGTCTCTTCCATGTTGACCCAAAACAAATTTTCTTTTCTTTTCTTTTCACTCTCTTTGTGTCATTCTTCCAGTTTTATGTGTTTTGGGGAATGATGACAGTCACGAGCTCTTTAATCAAAATATTGCAGTAATGAACATACAGACCCCAAATCCATAGATCACTTATGTGCTTGGTGTGTTCCTTTATGGGGGCAACCCCACTTTCTTTTGTTTTCTTTTTCGCTCACATGACGAAGCCTTACTTAGAAACGTATGACTTGGCATAGGGGCTTTCCAAGTTGGCTCTCATGTCTTGTTTCTTTTTAAAGTAATTGCTCAAAGAATGGTGTGTAGTGATTCATTTAAAGTGGGGGCATACATTGGCATTATTCATTTGCATTTTTCTTGTTTCTTAGTGTAGTCTTGTCACTTCATACAATGTGTTTGTCACTTTGTGGATGACATTGGGTGTGATGGCCTTCATAAGTGTGATCTATCTTAGCATATTACATTCCTCTTGGTGGCTTGATGCGATGCACTGCATCCCCTAAATTGTGAATATTCTATCCTTTGATCAGTCCTCTCTTGGAGACATTAGACGCAATGTTCCCTAAGTTATAGACCTCACATGAACTAAACAAGACTCATTTGAACATCTTTTACATTTTAATTTTTTGCATTTTGCATTCATATGGCCACCTTGCATAGCACAACTTACATGCCTATGGTACCTTTGCATTTGTTCATGAGTTCTAAGCATACAAATATTTTCTTGTCTCATGAAGCACAAACTGACATTGTCCTTTGTGGCACCTTATTAAAGTTATCAGGAGGTATAACTTTGATATGGTTGAGCGGGAAAGCCCATTCAATGGCGCGAATTTTCCCCATAGCCACCTACTTGTGTGAGTGCATACCAACCAAGTGTATGTTTCTCACCTTTTGGGCCTTCTCACCTGGAAAACAACCATAAGTCTCATTGTCCCAGAGTGAGTACAATTTTTTCTTTTTCGAACAAACAGCTTAGATCTAATCCACAACGAGTTGAAAAGACGATTGAAGCTTTCTTCCATCTTTTCTCATCATCATGTGTGTTCCTTTGCATTCATGTTTGATTTTCCATGGAATCATAATCTTGGGGTCTTGATCATCCCTCTTGATTATTTTTATCTCATCTCATCAAGCATTAATGAATTTGGACCCCTCTCGGTTTCATGATCAGCTACTTTACTGCAATTTTGAAGCAGGTTCATCCTCTCACTAAAATAGGGGCTAACTGTTGACATAGAAAAAGTAACCCTTCTACTTTTTCATGTTCAAGCCCTCCTAGTGGACTTTGGCTTGATTTTTCTTAGGTCTAATGTTGTAATGTGGTCAACACGTTCACATTAGGTCTTGGACCCTTGTGAATCATTAAGACTTCTAGGTTGTCTTGTCAAGGTGTTGTGAAGTGTTGTAACCCACTTTCACACTTTTCTAGGACCCTTTCATCATAATTCATCTAAATAACTCTTTTTTGTCACTTACCAAGTCTTATTTTAAAGTGTTGTAAAGTGTTGTAACACACTTTCACACTTTTCTAGACTTTTCATCACTAATTCAACCCTTTCTCATGTTTAAATGACCCTTTAATACACTTTTAGGTCATTTTTAAGTGTGTTTTTGAGGATATTCCCATTAGACAACATTTAATTCCCTTTAATTCCTGAAACCCACTTAATTTTCGTAAGTGGGACTAAGTCGCCAATAGGGTTGACTTAGTCCTTTTTGGCACAAAACTCAAAATAATTTTAAATTTCTAGCAGGATTTTGTCCTCTGACCCTTGAGGTCAACCTATGATGTGTTATTTTCAAGAAATTTTAGTAAAATCATGTATAAATAAGGGTTTTTCTCCTCATTTTACATCTCCTACAATCTCCTAATCCATCAAGCACTCAAGCATCCATTCACTTAATAATTCATAAGCATTCAAGGAATCAAGCATAATCAAGGCATCCATTGGAGCACTTTATTGCATATCTTCATATTTCTACATCAAGGGTTTGGTAAGTTTATGACATTGCATGTTGTTTATTTATCATTCTCTTTCCATTTCATTTCATTTCATAGGTTTTGATTACCAAAGTGGGGTTTGACCAAGGCAAACCCCTATTCTCTAACCCTCAACCATTTTTTCCCTCCTTGCATGTACATTTGCAAACTTTTGTAGGGAGATTTGTCAAAGGAATTGGTGTTGAAAAGTGGTCAAGAAGTCTTCAAAGTCAATCAAGTCATCACAACCCTAATTCAAGCGTGGAGACACTTTTTATCCCGTTTTCTACATAATCAAGTGTGGACACCTAGTAGAAAAGAAAGTGTAGACCTGAGGCTACAAGATTCTACCCCAAAATTCCTAAGATTTGCGGGTGGACTAAGTTGCCACTACTGGAAAATTAGTCCCACTTTCGGGCCTAAAAAATTATTTTGACATTTTTAGATACCCATTTGGTAGATTCCTATTTTGACAAAGTTTCCTGAAACTGGGACTAAGTCGCCCAGCTTGGCATAAGTGTCCTACTCAACATTTTTAGTCAAAATTTTAGGATTCCATAATCTCTCAACATCAAGTTTCATATTCTAGGTGCACCTCTCTGATTTTTTCTATGCACCTCTCTGATTTTTCTGTTATTCCATCATTTACTTGCATTTTTAGGCATTTTTTCATATCACATTGTGTTTTCAAACAAGTTACATTTCTTAGGTTTTGCATCATTAGATCATTTCATTTTCAAATCAGTGCATTAGTATATCATAATTAGACATAATACATCGTATTCACATTAACTTTGAATGTAGACAATTGCATTTTGGACCCCATTTCTCTCTCCTTTTAGGTGGAAAACCCTAGAAGGAGCAAGGCAAGTGTGGGAAACCCAAAATCATTGTCCACAATAATATATAATAATATAATAATATATATTAATATGTATCAATATATATATATGATAATTATTTAAATATTATATATATATATATATGCGATGACATATATATCATCTAATTACCTACATACATATTACATATATATGTATGAGTATATTTAGATTATTATCTACGTATATTCATACCTACATATATACATATATATGCTCCATCATATATACATATATATGCTCCATCATATATACATATATATATAAGGAATTTATATATTCAAATATACATTACATGTAATATGTACTATTTACAAGAGTTTTATAATTTTAATTCAATTTGATTAAATGGTCAAGGAGGATCAAAGATAACCAAGACATAACTTTCCTTAATGACCAAAAATCCTATCAACTTAGGTTTAGCACTTACTAATACGAAACTCAGACTGACTCGACAAGGTTCCTCTAACAGATGCAAGTGAGTGTGTGTGTCTACTCAAATAGAAATACCAATTGTTATAATACCAATCTCTTCTCCTGAGTGATACTCTCCCTCCCCCACTAGAGGGTTTGAACTTTCTTGCATCCAACTTAGAGCAACATGTATGTAGTTAGTTGATAACATATAAATCATATTCACAATATAGCTTAAGCATCATTAAAGGATTTTAAATTAGTTCCATCATATTGCATATTCATTCATTTCATTCAACCTATCAAATATCATCATGACATAATTTTGTATTAAATCCATATTTGCACATAAAGGTTAAAGTAATTTGATAATTTAACAATGGGGTGTAACATATCCCTCCAAGTCTCTTATTCCAACAATATTAATATTATCCTAAATTAATTTTATTTGTATTTCTTCTTTTTGATGTTTAATTCATTTTTCTTGTTTAATTCCTTTTCTCTCATATGTACAGGACATTAGTTATAATAAAGAAGATGTTTTGGTCTTATGCCTTTCACTTTATTTTGAATTTATTTGTTTTATTTGTGTTTTTTTAACACATTCTCTATTTTTTTTAGTAATGTCTTTCATTAATGATATCAAGTTTCCACAATCCATATTGTTCTTTGCAATGGTTTCTGGTTTTGATTGTGTGATAATTTTTGCATCAACGTTTCGGATCACACTCCGTGATCCTTCAGCTCTACTCATCCTGATGATGGATCACGGAGTGTGATCCGAAACGTTGATGCAAAAATTATCACACAATCAAAACCAGAAACCATTGCAAAGAATGTCTTTCATATTCTACATAATTTACCAAATATTTTTCTTTTCCAATTTCAATATTTCTACTTCCCTTTTTCTTTTATGTTTCCTTTAAGTCACATCACATTTTATTTCAACTCAACTATTGTTCTTGTTTTGTCTTCTAATTACATCTCTTCTAGATTACCTTTTCCCTTATGCCATCCCCTTTGGCTCCTAAAGAGACATGATATGAATTTCCAATTTTTTCTATTCAACATTCCATGATTCACTCTAAAGATTTCCCTTTTTTTAAGTGGAACCAATTTTTTTTTTTTACTCCTTGACTTTGTTGGTTTCTCCCCTTTTGAAATCTTAGATAGCTGAAATTTGAATGGCACCACTAAATGTTGATAGAAAAACATGTGATAATGATATTTAACTATTATTATCCAAGAACCTAGTTAGAACTAATAATTCACATGGGAAAAAAATAGGAAAATAATAAGAAATAAAGTGGGTACAAAAATTTGAGAGTCTAATAGTGGTCGTGTTGCCTTTGGATCTCTGGTTGGTGATATTCCTCTGAGAAGCTTGCTTTGCAAGTATATTGCAATCTTTGTGATTTTTGAATAATATAGTGGGCAGCTTTTGAAGTGTGGGTTTTTTCTCGCGAAAGGGTTTTCCCCATGTAAATCACTGTGTTGTGGTATGCATGATATTTATGTCTAATTTATGTTTAAGTTTCTATAACTGTTAAAGATCTATAAAAAGTTTTGCATTTTTCTCCTCTCAAGATTAGTGTAAGAAGTTGTTTTGCTACCTTACCTTCCTCACAATACTAATAGCAAATAGTTTCTACTCTTCTTTATATATAAAATAAATGTATATGTGGTTAGTTAAATGAATTTGATCTTGAGATAAACTTTATAGTTAAGTGCATTTAAGTTAAAGTAGTATTAGAATAGGTGACCTCTTAAAATATATTAATGTTTCACCTATCTTACATCACTTAAGTACAATGAATGCTAAGTTTTGTGGTTAGGTAAATGAGTTTGATCTTAAATAAATTTTATAGTTAAGTACATTTAAGTTAAAGTAGTATTAAAATAGATGGCCTCTTAAAACATATTAATGCTTCCCCTCTCTTACATCACTTAAATACAATGAATGTTGAGTGGATCATTCAATAAATCGATAAAAACTGACACAAAAACCATATAATTGAAACCCAATAAGACATCCTTTAATTATATAGATAATATTTAAATTGATAAAATAAGAAACCAACATACTTAATAAATTCAAGACCCAATAAAACATCATTTAACCAGATGGATAATGTTCACCATTTAAAATATGAAACAAGTAAAATAATTTAAAACAGACAAACCCAACAACTCTTCAATGACTATTTTGGCCCTTAACGACAGAAAGTAAAGCAAACGACCAAATTCCAATATTAAATCAGATTTAATAATAATCTCACGTCCAAATGCCAATATTAAATCAGATTTAATAATAATCTCACGTTTCCTTGTCCTGAGGTAAATCGGGCTTGTATGAAGGAATGACGTAAGCAATGACGTATGTCAGATGGTGGAGTATTTAGTTCGAGAAATGTAGGCAGAGGTGACGTACGATGCTTTTTTTAAGACTTTTATTATTATTTTCTAGGGTTGGCGGATATTATCTCTTTCCACTAAAAACAAAATTGAATGTTGAATAAAATGCTCAAGCCTTAAGAAACATGTGAGCTAAAAAAAAAAATTGGCCCCAAGTCAATGAATTCTGAACAAAATGTCAACAATGGGGGCAGGGTAAAGTTAGTGGGGTGAGTCATGAGCAAATGGGTCCTATAAAGTAGGACAAGAGCTTTTTCATCATGTATTCCATGTATCTTGTTCTTTTCCACCCCCTAGTGGAAGGACTTTTTCTTTCGTCTTGGTCAAGCAATAAGGGTCAATCACAACTTTTTATACCCTAATTGATTAGGGTAAAATATTATATAATTTGATAGGATTGATTATGTGTAATCATAATTGAATTCTGATAAAATATTATGTAATATGATGAGATTGATTATATGTAATCATAATTAGGATGGATTGTTTAATGGTAAATGTTATTTCATTTGTGGAATGATATTGATTTTTTGAGAAGTTGTCGTTTAGATTTTTGAAATCTGTATAGATGATTTTAATACTTTTGTGTTTTTTGATAGTGGGTATTGAATTTGCAACTTGCAGAGTGTTTAAGGGGGTAAATGAAAGGGGAAAGTTTGTTTGTTTTTATCATAAAGTTAACGAGGCGAATGATTTTAGATTATGGGAAAGACTTCACTTGCATTTGTATAGTTAAATTATAGTTGGTGGTTAGTGTAGGGCTAAACAATGTACTTTTGGTATAATGGTCTAGTGAAAAAATAGGGATGATGACTTAAAGACTTTTGTGTATTTTGATAGTGGGTATTGAATTTGCAACTTGTGGAATGTTCAACCTGGGGTACATGAATGGGTAAAGTTTGCTTACTTTTAGTATAAAGTAAACGAGGTGAATGATTCTTTATTTTTGGAAAGGTTTCGCTTTCATTGTATGGTTAAATTATAGTTGGTGGTTAGTGTAAGGCTAAACAATGTACTTTTTGTGTGATGGTTTGGTGAGTAAACAGGGATGACGACTTAATCCATTATATGTAGACATGACTACTATTAGTAAGAAAGAGAACTTGGATAAGGTGGTATATTTAATTTCTTATGAGATTTTGTTAAAATATTAGATTATAATTAGGTTGATTTAATATAGAGATAATTAATTTGTGTCTCACCTTTATATAAAATTTCATATTTAAAAAATCAAGAGATCTTTATTTAGTATTCATGTTCAATTAAGATAATGAATAAGAGATTATTAATTTATTACTCGGTTAAGATCATCTTAAGATGGCTAATAAGAGGGCATTATTGAATGGAATTTGCTTACGAATTATATGTGACCTCAACCTATATCAATGCAATTTCTACCTTGGTGGGTCATTTTTCTATACCTTAACACCATCCTACACACGAATTAAAACTATTCCATATCAAAAGTTTAAAAAATGGTCTCTAAATCTCGAATAAAAACTATATTCCTCAACCTTCAATTCAATGTTATTCTTTCATAAGAAAATTGTAATAAACACAATCATATTATTACATGTACATGTTGAATAGTCGAAAAAAACAAACCATGAGAATTCAAAAAAGAATAAATTAATGTTATAGATTATCCATATACCCAGTTTATCACTACAAGATAAATATGCTCACATGCATCAAGATTTAGAAAAGCAAATTCCTTACCATATACACCTTCAACCTTTCTAAAAAAATACCATTACCATGTACGAGACAACGAACACCTATTACAAGAACTTACACAAATGAGAAAATCCTTTATAATCAAACCCAAAATTCTCAACCTTAATAACTAACCAAAAAAAAACTAAACTAACAAACATTCTACTTGAAAAATAGAAAGATTTCACATTCCTCTAAATTTTCATTTATCCTCACCCAAAAAAAAAAAGAGGGAGAGTTGAACCACTATATTATTAAAATATTTGCAACCTTATCATATTCCCTAAAGCAATGATGGAATTAATAAGCCGTTTATTTCAACCTCTAAAAAGTCAAGTTAATATAGAATATTGTCACAATAGTTGAGTTCAAATAATATATATAAATATTTACATTTAAATGGGTGATGTCATAATGGGACAAATAGTAGTGATGTCATATAGTATGGGCATCTATACAATACATGTAATCTCATTAAACTATTCTAATTTTTCAATTAATTAATAACCATATTTTTTAGGTCTTATCCATTATGTTAGGTTGGTCATGATGCTAGGTCATGCAACTGATTCTTATAATATTATTATAACATTATAAAGACCTAATTTTTAATGCAAATACGTGTGGCAAGATTTTGTTTGTGTCCTTCACATGGGTGAGAATTTTGAATACATCCAAATAAAGTGGAAAGTTATATAATTGAAAGGTTGAAAATGTATCCTTCAATAAAATATTTAGGGTTCAATAATTAAATTTTATTTATTTGATAAATTAATGTTTTATAGTGCTTAGTTTTTGTTTTGTTAAGTTATATTTATATATTTTAAAATTGTAGTGGTTTTAAGAAATATGAGGAAGCTTGCTAAATTATGGTGTTGAAGTGTCATAATTTCTTCTCAATGTTTTGGTCAAGTCCCAAGATATACTTAATAGTAGAAAATATACTTAGTAGTATATTTTAGGAGTATGAGGTTTCAGTTGATCATATCAAAACTGAAAGTTGAGTTGTTATAAATGGACTTGCTGAGGATTTATATTGCAGATTTATGTATTGGTTTTGAGGGTTAAAAGTGTTTAACCTGCCTATGTATGTCTCCTTGTTGTAGCTTTCTTGGTTACAACAATTATATTTGTATCTTCTACTATAATTTATTGCTTCTTTCAATAAAAAAAAATGTTTAGTGTTGATATAGCTAATGGAGGTTGTTGCAAACCTAAAAAATATCAAAGATAAAATGTGCAAATATGTTGTTCTCTCTATGTAGAAAACATGTGTGTTAATTCATATGTTAATGTAATGTATTGTGATGTGTAAAATGATTTAGAGGAAACTTTTTTAAATACACACCCTATATGCATGATTCAATGCCTTTTAAAAGATCATAACATGTGTGAAAATTGATCAATTCTATAATTACCCCTTAAAAGACATAAACATGTGTGCAAATTAGTCAATTCTAGGACCCCCATAAGATCATAAATATGTGTGCAAAGTGGTATAAAATAAGAGGGAAAAGGTGTGCGCTTTACTATTCTATAATAATATGTCTCATTTAAAAAAGTATCTTAATATGAAAGACTTTATTTCTTTTGTATAGTTGTCAACACACCTCAAATTCATTCTAATTCATTTACTTCCTTCACTTTGGCATATTGGGGCTACCTAACTCACATCTCTTGAATAAATTTTAAGGATTTCAATTATCAATGTCATTTAAAGCTTTCTGAATAATTAATATGTGCCCTCTACTTATAGAATTACAACAATCAAATGTAAAATTATACAAAAAAGTCATTTTTTATAAATGAGATATAATCATATTTTCATCTTTCTAAATTTTATATGCAACATATTTTATCATACATGAGTAGATCCCAAACACAAAAAAGAACAAGTAAAAAAATGCCTATGGGTCATATACAAGTTTACAAGATCAATAAATTGGAGTCATAACATCATCCTATTATAATCTATGAATTTAAAAACCAATCTCCCTTAAGTAAGTGTGGAACAAATGAAGTAATATAGTTGAACCCTATAAGATTTTTTTTTTCAAACCTCAATGATAGTTTAATGAATAAAACCACAAATTAAAAATAACTAGCATCAACTTATTACCTTAATCTAAAAAGAATCATCATACAAATACATATTTTATAACTAAATAAAACAATATAATTGAGAGATCCTCATAAGAGCACCTTTCCACCAACCATAGAGTTATGTGGCTCTATATATGTCATCATAGAAGTTGGGACCCTACCCTTCATAGATTAGGTCACAAGAGTATACCACATAGGAAGTTGGGACATTTTAAGTCGAAAACATCAAAAAGACAAGGGAAAGGTAGGGAATGGATGAAAGGGATGTTAGGAAGGAGAAATCCAAAGTTATGAGAAGGAAAAGGGATGAATCCAAGGAATGAGTGAAAGGTTATGCCAATATGGGAAATTTTGATATCCCAATAGGAATAAAGGCAACAATGAAATCAAGTAGAGAGGAATACCTAGAAGGGAAACTCTGAAACTCTAACACAAGCATAGTCCTTACAAATTTGAACAACAAAACATCCCACAATTTAAATATTTGAGACCTTAGCAAATTTTAACACATGATAAGTATATGGGGATGAGGAAGAATAACACATATATAAACTTTGACCAAGGGATGCTCATTAAGAAACATCTCATATTGATTATCTATGATGGGAAAATAAGGCCAAAATACATAAATGGGATAGGATTCAAGCATAATTGGACATATTCGAATTGGATTCCAAAAAATCCCATTTGAATAAAATATCAAGGATGTCAGCCTCTTAAACCAAAGGAATATCAAACAAAACATCCATTCCCTCAAAAATTGAATATGCCTAAATCCACTAACCATCTCATATTCTCTTCAAAACACGTTGACCTTAAAATTAAAATTAAAATATCAAGATCTAAACATAATAATATAAAGAACATAACCATGCATTCAATCCTCAAAACTAACATCCATAGTGAATATTCAAGAACTCATGAGAAAACAAGACACAAAGAAATAAAACATCTAAAATTTAGGTGGCAGTACCTATCACATTATTCACCAAATTGAGAGGACCAAGAGTGGGTGCGTAAACCCACAATAGTGGGTTACAATTTTTTGAATGAAGAAAAATTGGAAATTCCCATCAAAAAATTTAAAATGGTTTACCCCTTCTAATGAAGGGGGTTCAAATGAAACACCCCCCTTCTAATGAACCCGCACCCTTCTAATGAAACCCCTCTTGCACCATATAGGGGGGGTTTGAATGAACACCCCTTCTAATTTGAACCCCCTTCATTAGAAGGGGGGTTCTAATGAACCCCCTTCTTTTCACCTTCCCCTCCACCATTTCAAAATTTATGCATTTTTTTACTATCGAAGCTTCGAAAGGAGGTGCAAATGGATTCAACTTGATAAACCAAGTTGCATGATTGTAATGATCAAAATGTGCTTTCCAACAACTATAAATTTAGTATATTTTGTTTTCATTTTATGTTTTATTTTTTAGTTTTACTGTACATAGGTTTTTCACCGAACATCAAGTTCAATAAAAAATCATTGTGGAAAAATAGTAAATTTTAGGAATTTTTTTTGAAAAATATATACACACTAGGTATTGATGTCATCATTCCAACAAAGAAAGAAAAAATTAATTTCAATACATACCAACAAATGTATACAAGCTGAAGTGCACCTATGTCTAAATTATAAATGTTTTGATTTCAAAACTTAATTAAAAGAAAAATATTTAACAAAATTCTATGAAACAAAATGAAAGCACTAGATACTTATGTTATCAACCTAAATTCAAAAGAATTAGAATTTTATCCTTTGTAGAAAAAAAGTTATGTGAGCCAAAGTACACACCACTTTTTAAAAATGTTGTTTACTATTAAAAACTAGTTATCAAAGGAGATGCAAAAAAATTATGATTTAATTTCAAAAAAAAAAATTTAAATAATTTAAAATCTATAGAAAAAATATCACAAATCACTAGTTTACATCATTTTCAAATTCCTAATAGTTTACCTACTATAAGTGTAAAAAAGTGAAGTTTTCTCTGAAAATGTTGATTTCAATGTCAAGTTTGGCCAAGAAGTGTAACCCCTCCTCCTAAGATACATCAAACCACAATTACCCTCTCCATTAATAATCTCCTCATCAAGTCAATATTGAACTCACATCCAACTCTAGGTATAGGCTCTTGAATCTTCTTATTGGAAACTCATCGAAGAGTGGCCATCTCAACACATGATCTCTAAGAAACAAGAGATATATAGCCTCACCAAATACAATATAGGTTTGAAATCAATCATCCCATGCCAACTAAACTCTAATTACAACACCACAATAACCAAAATCTCATGCAAGAAAAAATGATCACAACACTCATCTAGTGGATTATCTCAAATCACCACCAATCCTCTCATCTCATGATCAATATAGAATCCAATAACTCTCTATGACATCCTAATCTAGATCTTCTCAAAAGAAGATCATATATATCTCTAACTAACATATTTACTCCCAAGAGGACTTGCATCATGAAAAAACTCTAACTAGTACTCAAGAATCCACCATGAAAAATAACATCAATCCTCTGAACCAAGGATCATATTTCAAATCAAAAAATAATAACTAACACATCAACCAAAGGCTCCAAAAGTTCTCTAAAGTAACAATATTTCAATATATCTAAATTACATGAAGATAAGCATCTCTTTTCATAAAAGCTATATACCTTAATAAATCTCACTATATATAAGAAATATAATCCAAGAGATCCTCCTTGATACAAACAACCATTGTAAAAGATCATCTATCACCAAGTGATGAATCCAAATCATTGCTAAAGCTCCCACTAAATTGTGATATTGAGATATACACATGGAATCATGGTAGCTAACTTCTAAATAAAAATCACCCATGGCCCTCACACAATCAAAACACTCAACTATAAAAAAATTGTGGATAAAAATAATAAAGAAGAACTATTATCTCTAAATCAAGAATATAAACCACCACCTACAATCTAGGATTCAATACATCACCACCAACTATGCATAGATGTATCAATAACCATGTTGTGCCAAAAATCTATGCATACAAGAACCTCCTTGACAACATCATTACCGCCATTATTTTTCTTGCATCAAACTCAAGCCTAAATAAAGATTCAAAATCTCTCACACATCATAGTCAACAATTATAGGTCTAACAATATGTCTACTTATGCAACACCATGTTCCTACATCATAGTGATAAATTTTCCAATACACCAAGTGACCAAACAAGGCCAACAAATAAAATTGACATCAATATTGAAATATCTATCCATATAGACGATACAAGATATGACCTTTTAAATCAAAGAGAGAAAAACTAGTTTCTAATTGAAATTTTATATCATAAACATAAAAATATAAAAATTCCATTAATACCACTCCACACTACTCTAAATTTTTTTTCTCATATAATAAATTTAAACTTTTACATCATGGGTATAAGTTAAGACACTAAAAAAATATCTATTATGGCACTTGAACACGATATTCAAGATGTGAATGGGTGGCAATGCTAACTAAGAGATGATGGTGGTGATGTAGGTTGGTGGTGCCACTAGAGGGACAATGAATCATGGGTAGATATGGCCTTATCAATGGGGGAAATAAAATGGTGGCTCCTAGGTTGTAAAACCAATCAGAGGTGGTGTAGGAGTAGGGTGACAATGGCCATGCCACCCACTTGGGTTAAGCTCTCTAAGGTTGGTCAGTGGTCACCCATGTGATTGAGTTTCTACCCTTTAAAAATATATGAACTCTACAAAATATTGACACTAGACATGTCCTCTAATGCAATGGTACCCCCAAGCCAACAAAAGATATTCTACCTAATGAGCATACCAACTAGAGTTGATGCAAGTTATACCTTAGATTGTACACTCTAACTAACTAATAAAAATATGCCAATATTATTAAGCATAAAAATATGACATAGATACATTTAGGAAAAAACAATTCCCTATGTTACAAATTTACAAATTGATGCAACAGATAACCATACAATTAGTTGTATAGAAATCAATGACTAAAGGTTCCTTCGAGCCCTATAAAATTGCTAAAAAAAAATTAACCTAAATATGTCGATTTTATATGGATTCATAGGTTTTTTTAATTTTTAAACTCAATGGTAAGGTCTATTTTTTCCTAGTAGGTCATTTGTAGAACTTCATCTCTAAATCTCTCAAAAATGAGCCCAAAAAGACCATTTATGATCTACAAACATACCTGAAACCTTGGAAATACCTTCATTCTTTTTTTACAATACATTGAATTCAACTATGCACAAAATCCACACACACCAAGGGTTGATAATCTTAGTAAGATATGTTCTCCTATAACCTAAAAACAAGATTTGATACCAAATTAAAGGAAGTTTATAGAAATAACATATCATTTCCACATAACCCTCATGAGATAAAGGTATGTAAAACAAGTTTTCATAATCCACAATGAAAAATAATAATGGAGATAACGCTAGGTGTACCTTAGGAAAACCCTCTCAAGGTAAAAAACCTAGCATCCAAATCTACCCACACAACTCAATATATTATCTCAATAAATAATACTAAAATACACTTGTAGAGTCTCCATGGAAAGCTTTTGAAGCATCAAGCACCTTAGTTGCATTTCTCCATGTGCATAATTAATGAGCATTGTGCATCCACATCAATCTATGCAACCACATATGTAAACTTTAAGAGATCCCCAATCCAACCTTGGTCAAAAAGCTAAAGGTTATACTAGCCAACCTCAACAAATACTCATGTTCTTTCTTTTATAAAATAAGCTTTACACAAAACCACTAAGTGGTATTATATAAACCATGTGCCTCAAAACCATGAGCTCACTAAACCATGACCATCGATTTAAATATTTAGTACTAATTTTTTCCAATGTGACATTGATGTTAAATATTTATCCCAATGTCTCATGAAACATAAAATTCTCCTCGAGAATTCCTAACCCATGTGATGCATACATCTCTAGGATGTGCCATAATTAATATTTATTTTACATTATTAGCATTACTACGCAAGCTTCACAACACACCTTTCCCAATAATAATTGTGTATGGATATGACTCAATATGACAACATTGCATATAGATATATAATTAAGGAGTAGAAAAAGGAAAACCAAAAAGAATATGTTGCACAATCATAATGCCTAGAAATCACAAACTCACATTCATGACTGGAACTAATAATAACACCTAATAAACCATTTACACTTATTTTTAATTTATTTCCTTGTTACTACACCAATGTGACAATGTCCGCCATGATCCTCTCCCTCATCAAGACAAAAAAATTCCCAAATAAAGAGAGTAAAAAATATGTTTGTCCACATTATATATATAAGCTTAAAAATGGGCTATATTATAATAAGTAGAAAGACCTAAGAAAATATCAAAGAATTAGGGAATCTCCTTCATATTCCATGATTGTAGAGGTATTTATCAATTACCAAAGGAATACATGATTTATACACTATAAATGGATCCTCATTCTTTCATTTATTCATTTAGTGATTACAATGGCTAAGGAGTTAAAACAAGCACATCAAGCATTGATGACCCTAAATCATGTGATCTATCTACAAATATTAAGAGAGGACTTGCAATCAATAAAGGATTGGAGTGCTCTTGGGTTTAAAAATTCTTATTGTTATTATGTTTAAGGGGTATCTTTAGTTTCATATACTCCTTTTGGTTTTCCATGGGAATTGTTGATTTTAATATAGCATAACTTTGATCAATGTGAAGGGTAAGTGGAAGAAGATAGTTAAGGAAGACGCATATAAAATTATATATAGGAGCATCAAAGGAGGTGAGGAAAATGTAGATAAAGTGGTTGAGAATCTTTTGTATTACATTAAGAAAGAACTAACAAACCCTAAGTTACACGTGAGTTTTGAGAATGTAGAATCTTGTGGAATATATGGATGGATTTATTCATGTGTTAGTGTTTGAGAGGTGTTGGGATTACTAGTATTAGACCTATGAAAATATATAAGGATAATAATTTTTTTTTGACATGGCTTAGGCACTTATTTTTGCTTCCATCTTATCCATAAGGTAGAAACTTTCATGCTTCATTAATATATAAATGACACCATAAACCAAGTGAAGGATTTATATGATTGCTATTTGGATCACTTTCACAAATTGAAAAATAGACAAGCCAAATTCAACAAAGGTGTGTAGGAACTAGCCAAAACTTTGAATTTTAATCTATAGAAGGATGTTAATATTGTTGAAAAGATGTTGCAACTCCTCCTCACATGAATAATTTAATGATGCAATTAATAATGTGTAGATTTATAATGAAAGCTATTGTCAAGGGATTGTGTAATGTCCCCTTGACCAACAAAACTCTTTTTTGATACATTTCAAAGATTTTTTGGCCCCCACTAAAATAAAATGTACAAATTTATATGACCTACATAGTTTGAAAGATACACATAGTATAAAATTAGTTATTATAAAATATTGGAAGCTTTTTTTATATAAGAAATAAAAGCTAAATTCTTTTTTGATTATACCTAGTGAGCCATATGTTACCAAAATATTGAACTTAACACTTTCTTGTAACCTCTAGATACTTAAGCTAGGTTGTTTAGAAACACATACTTATATATTATATTATATTACATATATAATAGTCAATAAAATCCCTTAGATCATGGGGTAAGAAGGGTTAATCCAACACCAAATCCTAGGTTTGAGGGATGTTGGACTACCCTATTAGAGGGTTGGTGTAAAGTCAATTTTGACAAAGATTCTTAAGGAATCCCAATGCATCTAGTGTAGGTTGTATCTTGAGAACTATAGATGTACACATAGTGGGAGTGGATTCAAAGGGTTCAGTGAAAGGAAAAAATAATGAAGATAAGGCTCGAGTATTACTTCTAGGACTCTAAGTTTGTGATATTCGTAATCAAGAAGGTGTTAGTCGATGTTGACTCAATTATTTTTAATGCCATTAGAAAGGTGGGGACAATAAATTGGAATATTAGTATGATTTTATACCAAATTTGACAACTCTCTAATCATTTGGAAGACTTTTCAATTAAACATGTGTATAGAATTCATATTTCCCATGTAAATAGACTAGATAACTTTGTAATATATGTTGAGAAGGGATGCTTCAATGGAAGGTCTATTGGCATTTGGATTAATGGGATCCCAATCATTTTAATGATGTCTCTATATTATTGAGAGATAAAACTTCTCAAAATGGTAGTGATATATAAGGTTAATCATGGAGAGCTAAAGAAGATTATCATTTAGAGGAGTAAATTTTGGCACATACTACATCATGGATAGATACTTAGAGAGATCAATCAACTAGTTATTATATGTTTTATCTCTACCAATTTTTAGATTGTGGAGCCTTTAAGAGAACAACAATGCCCTAATTAGGTTAATTACTAAGAAGAGGTAGATCTACCTTTTGGGCAAGATCTTAAACTTGCAATTGAAATTTTTAAGATCTATAGACACATAAAATCTGACCTTACCCAACTACATATAATTTTATCCTATCCTAACCCATTAATTAAATAAATAATATGTATTTATTTATTTATTTTACCTATTACCTTTATCGCACTTTACTTATCCTAATATTTAATTAAATAATTATTTATTATTTATTTAATTAATTTAACCTTTTCTCTATCCATCACCTTTAATTAAATAAATTTAACATTTATTTAATTAGTTCTAGTCTTATCTCAAATCCTCTAACTAAATTAATTAATTAATTAATTTAGGCCCATTACCCTTTTCCTCTAATATTTAATTATAATTTATCCCCAATCCTTATCCTTTTAATCCTAGCCCTTTATCTTGTTCGCATGGATCATAATCTAATTTTTTCCTCATGTGACAAGTGTCCCCTTCACATGTGTAACTAACCCCTTGTCCATATTTATTGAATCTAGACACTTTCAAAAAGTCAAACTAACTTTCCATATCATCTCTTCATTTAATACCACACCTCTTAATCCTAGCCATCCACAAAAGGATTTATCCCTAATCCTATTCCTAAAATTAGACCTTATCCCTCATGTGACACTTACCACATGACTACAACTTTGATCCAAACCCTAATCCTCCTTCAATCCTAGCCATCCATCACTCAATGCATCTTGGCCCTTAATTTATCTCATGGATTTTCTATGAATGAGAGGTCTTTCATCCCATTTGCAATATCCAATCTTATGCTACTGTTATGCTACCTAGATTTCTATTAAATCATCTTGGTAGTATCATCATGCTATTGGAGTCATGAGCAACCACGTCTAAGCTATCAATCTATCAACATACTACACTTGATATTTTGAGGTTTGCATGTATTTGGTTTGATTTAAGTTATATTTTATGCATATTTCATTTATATTTGCAACGTTGAAAAAAGTAACCCTTTTTCATTCTTAGTTTGGGAATTAATAATTAATAATAAAATGGACTTAATTGTGCCTTATTTAGGGTTTTGTAAAGTGTTTTCTTACACTTTCACACTAATCTAGGGCTTCATTAATTAATTGAGGTTAATTAGAACTTAATTGGCCCCTTTAATTCAAATCCAAGCCTCATTTATTGCATTTTCAAGGATTTATCCTGACATTCATTAATAATATTGCATAACATTTAACTTGGAAAGGTTGGAGTCCTAGAAAACTATGTTAGGACCCATTCACCACTTTGGGTGAATGGGTCCTCCTTACCTAGGACCTCCTTTTCTTAATATATTTGAGATGGGTTTTTAGTGATATTTCAACTAAGCTTGGTCCCAGAAAATTGTGTTAGGACCCATTCACCACTTTGGAAGAATGGGTCCTCCTTTCCTAGGACACTCCTTTTTGAACTTATTTGTGGTGGGATTTCAGTGATTTTGAATCCTAGATCTGATGTCGGCTTGGATTATTTTAATTTTGAGTTTAATCCTTAGATTTAGTATAAATATAAGGTTAATTCACATAGTTTCATCATAAGTGACATAGCAAATTCACAAGCATCCAAGAATTCAAGCATTAGATAATTATAGAGCATTCCAAAGGCATTCAAGGGTAGCTTATTGAGGTTTTATTGTAGAAATTCAAGACCATATCATCATGTCAAAGGCATAGTGCATCAAGCATGTTGTTGAGCTAGTGTGTTGATGTAGTATTGAAGATCCATTTGCAATTTCATATCTAATTTAAGATCAAGATCTACATTCTTCATGGCCACTTCATGTTAGTTTGGAGATTTATATTCCAAGAAATAATTCAAGGTATCATTGTTTCATCTTTCATGTGCATGTTTCATTGTTTCATTGTTTCAGCATAAGGTTTAATTACCTAAACGAGGTTTGACTAAGGAAAACCCCTATTCCCTAACAATCAACAAGTTTTTCTCCTCTTTGACGTGTGTTTGTAGATTCTTAGGTTGAAGATAAAGTGGAGAACAAGATTGAAACAAAGTTGTCAAAATTAAAAAGTCGTGAAGTTGTCATCTACATTGTAAGAACATGAAAATGAAGCTACAAAATTTGTTTTAGAATTTTAGGAGTTGGTCACCTAGGATCTAAAAGTGCAGATCTTGAAGAATAGAACCCAAAAATTAGATTTTTGAAACCCTTACAAGGACCCATTCACCACTAAAGGTGAATGATTCCTTACTGAGGCCTAAAGGAGTGAACATCTGGAATCTAGAGTTGTAGACTAAGAGGAACAAAACCCAAAAGACACTTTCCAGAAATCCTAACAAGAACCCATTCGCCACCTTGGGAAAATGAGTCCTCAGTGGGCTCCAAAACAACACTTTTTCAACAAGGTACACATCATTTCAACCTCTCAAAACTTCCCTCATTGTTTTTAATTAACGATAAATAGGTTTTGAAGGTTGCCTAAAACCCTGAACAAAAAAGACAGTGACAGTAAAGATAAGACAAATGACTGCCCACCCAAAAGCAACAAAAAACTAGTTGATTAACAATCCATCAGCACACCATCAGTAGTCCAAAATAGACAAAAAAAAATAGAAATACAAGCCACATGACCATTAGAGCAATTCTTTAAGCATTTTAGCCGCCTCTAAATCCTTGGCCGCCAACCTATCATGCATATCCATGATTTCTTCAACATCACGAGCAAGGTCCTTCTTACCTTTCTTTGTTTTGCTCCTGGTATGCACACTGATCCCAACACCCAAATCAATAGAATGCATGTCCATCCCAGCACCCTCCCCATGAACCAAGTTCTCTTGGACATCAAACAATCCCTTCCCGGTCAGCTCCTTCGCCTTTTGATTAAGGAAAACCATAACCTTAGCCGAAGCCTCCAACTTCTCTCTATTGATGTTAATAAGTGTTTCCAAGTCCCTATGAAGCTACCTGTTCTACCTTTCCAACAAATTCAATCTCAAACCATAATCATTCCTCAAAGCAACAAGCTCATCCACCATACAACCAACATTGGCATTCAAAGATCTAGTAAGCCCAAAATAGACTCCTGCTCCTCAAGACTATGAAGAGTGGAAATGTTACAACTGGAAATGGTATCATGTTTGTTATGGAGGTCCTGCATTTCTTGAACAATCCACATGAGCAGATTAAACAAGATATCAACCCCTTCTTTAACTAGACCCAACGTCTAAGAATAATCCATTGCCCCCAAAAACACACCCCTTCCCTAGTGTGACCCAACTAGAGGTTCCTCCTCATGCATATCCTTAGAAACAAGCTTGGCCTTCCTCCAATCCTTAGAAGCACACCCCCAAGTAGAGTCTTCAAGATTAACCACCAAATTCCTCTTACCAGCAACAGGGGACCCACCAATACCAAAATTCTCACCCTGAATATTTTTTTCCATTTCTTAAATATTAACATCCACCACCTTAGTGCAACCCTTAATCCTCTTACCAACATAACCCTCAATGGTACCCTCTAAAACCTTCAACTTGCATTTAGCATGTGGAGCAACTTTGGAGGATGAGAGCTTAACACCACCCGTCGAGGGAGTGTAGTCCAAATCAGTGGCATATCCATCAAACCATCCCTTTGACTCCTCCTCTAACTCCATACCATCTAACTCCTACATTTCTGCAATCCTACATTTCACACTTTCCTTCCCCTTCTTAGAAACAGTGGACCAAGGGGTTCTAATAATGCAATTAGCTTTAATAAAATCAACAATAAGTAGCTCTAAACCTTCATGAAAAAAGGGATTCCTAGGGTTTTTTCTATAATTTGCAATACCCTCTTCTAGAGACATCAACAGGTAAAAAGGGAAAGACACCAGCTTACTATGGCAGAAGTGGTTGAGCAACACAAAGTGATGTCCATAGAGCGCCATATATCTACCATCAAGAGTGAAGTAACACATCAATTCCATTGCAGCCTCCTACCAAATAAGTTCAATCTTGGTTCTATCATAGCCCCCACAGTCCAAACAAACCATTTTAGCCATTTCCCTATCATGAAGGAAATTTTGTCTAGAAGATTGTGAAATGTTCTTATCCCTGTAGAATTTTATGCCTTCCATAGACATACTTGTGACCTCAGCATTAAAATCTTCATTAATGGTAGTATCCCTACCAAACATACTCACCATGCAGCCATGCCAAGCATCAAAAAACTCCTTAGAAACCATGGATTTAAAACCATTCAATCTCCATGAAAGGAGTATTGTCACCAGTCTGCAAGATTTCCCAAACTTTGGAATTGGCTCTAGTTTCCTCACAAGACAATGGCTTTATTCGACACCTATCTTCGCCCATCATCAAATTTCTTGCAAAAAGAAAGCACAACCATAAAAAACCAAGGGAAATAGATAGAAAACCACCCAAAAAGTGTTTGAAGCTATTGTTATCAATCAGATATGCACCCTTGTTAGATTTGCAGAAATTAGACTATCTATTGAAACATGGAAACTCTTTTTAGATGTGGGTGATCTGTGTGAAAAGAGAATCTCCAGAGTGAGCTGGTTCTCTGAATGATGAATATTATTCTAAATGATATTTAGGAAAAGGGATAGAGAAAAACTAAAATTAAAACCTATGACTTAAAATGATCCACAAAACTTAATAATGACTTTGATATTTATCCCATAAACAATCTTCAGAAAAACAACAATGAATTCACAATCTCTCATGAACAGTAGTGCAAAATTGATTTGCATGAAGGTTTAGATTTAAACATAGCATGCAACCTACAACAAATTAACTTTCTGCATCAATGATCTGTAATAATAGGACATAAAGAGGATTTGTAAACAGAATCACAATATAAAAATCACACTAAAACTGCAAGTTGAGACAAAAATTGGAGATATGAATGTTGTTTTTTATTAGATGGAGTGGAACTCTCAAAACCTGATTACAAAGAAGTTTACAAGCTCAAAAATGTTAAGAGCAAGAAACTACCAACTGAACTGAAAAAAAAAAAAGAGGAGAAAAACTAAGTTTCTTCAAGATATAACCCTCTAGAAACCCTAATCCGAGCTAACAAGAAAAGCTCAAGGAAAAGGCACCAAACTATCTCAAAGGTCTGCATAAAAGCAAAAAAAACACATTGTTTCCATGTTCATACTGAAAAGCTCCTAAAAATAGGCTAAATTTGCTTTTAAAGCAAATAAAGCACCCTATCCATCCAGCAGACAACTCAAATCCGACCTAGGAAGAAAACAAAACAATATGCTAAAAATAGCAAAGAATAAAGTGATTTATAAAAGCGTCGCTTTAATCCTGCTTTACATGATATGCAGATTTTCACAATTTGGCCTATTTTTGCAATTAAAGATTGCTTTGAAATCTTTTGCAAAAAATAACTTATATCTCCAACACAAATCTTTATTTTTCTTTTAAAAAATCATAAAAATACAAGGCATCTCTCTTATGAATATTTCAATTGATTTCTTCAAAATCAATCTAAGAACAAGATAAATCCTAAGTCATAAGTGCAATGATTTTTACAACTTTTATTGATTTCTCACAAAATAAAATAAAATAAAATATATCTATCACTATCCTCTCCTTACCAAAGCACCATTAATCACAAATTTCTAAAGTTCACAGCCCCTTACGTTGCCAAGAATTAATCAAAGAAACTTAAGGACTTAGGAAAAAGCACCACCATTTTACAAGGCTCAACCTAGGCATTGAATAAGACATAAAATGATAAGCCTAAAGATGATAATCTCAAATGAAAGGCCCATTTTTGAATTAGGGAATGAAGGTGGACAAAAACAAAAGAAAAACCCTAAAAACATTTCATTTTTCACTTGTCATTTTGAAAGAAAGCTCTGCCTGGGAGAGCGTTGCCACCACCATGCTTAGGGTTTCAGCTGAGGATGAAGATTGAGCCTCCATTGTTGCTATTTTTGTTGAATCTCCATTGTTCTGATGGTAATAACCTTTTGTGAACTTCCTATGAGCTTCCTGAGACTCATTACTTTATTTTTTAAGCCATTTCTTGGCCTTGAGGCCATGGCATGAGCACATTTCTGACATATTTGTGGCTCTATGTTTACTATTGTCAATGTCTTTAATGGCTGCCATGTGTGAGAGTCTGGCCCTACATTTGGAAGCTCCTCTATTGCGTGCATGGTAAGTCCATTGTTTCTTTGTATTTTTGTTGGCATTTCCTTCTAAAACAAAAGCTTAAGAAAGGTTTATATTTTTGCAGAAAGTCAATTTTATTTGCAAACCTATGGCCATCATACAGGTCGCACCATGAATACACAAAGGGAGTGCTTATAATCTGCACTTCATTCATTATATTTTTCTGTATTGTTGTTCATGAGCTCATAGAGCTTAATGGTCGTGCCTATCATGCCTATTTTCCATTATTTTGAGGAGCCTTCGAGCCCATTGCTATGTATTCAAGAGTTCTCATGCTTGTAACATGAAACCCCATATGGGCACTTGTAAAAATGAAGAAATTTTGCATTTTGTGAAAAACCCCAACGTGGGTATCTCTGAAAACGAAAGAAAACCTATGTCTTGACTTCTCTTGTAGAAAACACCATGTGGGTATATGAAAAATAGACAAAAATATATATATTTGAACTTGGCCTAACCCAACATGGCATTTCTTTTGACATTCTGAAATTTTAACTTCCTCCATATGGGTATTTTGTCATGTTTGAAAAAAATGCATTTCTGGATGTATCTTCAGTTATATTCAAATTCAGCCATGAGATCATTGAACAAATCCTTTCTCCTGGAAAAACTCCACCTTGATAAATGATATTTAAAAGAAAAACACTTCATTTTCCTTATTGTTGAAAACCCTTATATGGGTAACCCTTGACTGAGACAACACCCTTATCTTACTACTCGGCTTTAAAAACCCATGTTGGTAAACCGTATTTGATGAAAATCCATGTATTTAATCTACAACAAACTCTTGTTTTTTTCCTCATATTTCACACCTGGGAATGAGAACAATTATGATCTCATTGCTTAATGACTATGATAAAACAGTGGTATCTATACTCCTTACAGGTCACTTTGATGTTGTCTCCTTATTGACATGACATCTCCTTGAAGAACCTCAAAATGGTTGGAATCTTGATTCTTTTTTGAATTTATGCAAATATTTTAATTAAAAAATTGTAGCCCTATGGACTGCATTTTCTCTTACAACTAGCTAAATCTTTCAAAAGCACTTCCTTCATGTTTTGTCATTTTCTGCTCATTCTAGAAAAAATATTTATGTACTTAAATCTTTGTCAAGCCTACTCACATTTGTCTGCCTAATAATTATAACTCCTTGAAGATCAAGCTTGAATGACAGAAAAACTCCCAAGCAGTGTATCTTCGATTATTTCCTTTTCAAATAACAGTGATACAGAAACCTAAGTTAAAGTAGCATTGCACTCTCAGCCAAAATGAAGTTGGTTGTCTTTGTTGTATTGATTCTCGTAGTCCTTCATTTTGATGAGAAACTGGGACTCCTTCACATGTCTCCATTCTTGACTGTCCCTTTTTTAAAAGTATGCTCTTCTACTTGGCACTCTTTATGCATTTTTATGCTTCATTTAATAAAACTGTTCCGTGCACTTGCCCTCTGCTGAGATGAAAATTTGAAACAATTCTCTTCATTGAGGAATTATGTATGCATGTTCACTATCCTTGATTATGAGAAAGAACACTATTGAACCTTACATAATATCATGAATATGATGAACAAAACTACTATGGCAGTAATGTTGAGATTTGCAATTAGTTAAATCAATTGAGCTTAATTAAATTAACTGTCCACCTATAGTCTTCAGAAAGCACCCTCTGTTTATTATGAGTGGACCGTTGGTTTGATGGCTTAATGGATGAACTTTTCTTTACTCTTTCAGTTGCATTTCCTTTCTTGATGAATATGATGATTGCACTCACTATCTCAGCCCACTTGTAATGGATAGGGGGCAATATGTCAAGCTCTACCCTTGTGGGAGCCTATTTTTCTCCACATGCTTGGTCTTCAAATGATAATCAGCTTCATGATTTTCCCTATACCTATGCAAAGAATCAAACAATGTTAGCATAAAAAAATAATATATGATCATGTTGATGTATCTCTTTCAGCTCATTTTTCTGCACTTTTCTTGATTGTTTCAGTGCATGATTAGTAGCATACTACATTATCGTTGATGGTTCATGTAGGTATATTCATATTCAGAGCCTCTGACATCCCTCTCTTCCTTCCTATAGGTCAACGGAGCTCGAAGAAGAAAAATGGTGCACCACTTATGCGTCGATCGTCAATCAACCAGGCAATGATGATTATGTTTATACTTATGTGATTGTTCCTTCTATGCATCTTCCATAGTGTAGTGTGTTGTTTATGATGCACTGTGACAGTCCCATCCATGGCTTGTGTGGATATTTGATTTCAATCTTATGCTTTTCATTTTGAAAAGAAAAAAATGCATCTCAATGCAAATTTTTACTATCATTTGAATTCTCGCAATCAAATGAAATTCTATAAATATGAATTACTTTATGAAATAAAAGAAAGCAATTGAAATGCTTTGTTATTGAACGCTCAATCTTGTACTTCATTTGATTGTAAAATGATAAACAATTCTTGAAACTTTGTTTCCTCACCTCAATTCATAACTGTCACTTATAAAATGATGATTAAGATACAATCAGCACTTAGCATATGCAGAAATAACTGTATTTTCCACTTTTAAATATAATAGTATTTGATCCAACTCCACCAATTGAGTTGTAGTGAAAAATTGGTAACAATTATCAAGGGTAGTATGTGTTATCCCAAAATTTGAACTTGAAAATTTTCAAATTTCAAGAGCACCCAAACCATGAACTTGCCAAACATGAAAAGAATTAATTTTCAAAATTTATTAAAGCTAGTCCAAAATCCTTTTGTGAGCTTGATCCTAGCCACATTCCAATTAATCTGGCCAATTTTCATGCCCAAATGCCTCACCGTTTGAGAGATTTTAAACCTTACATTTTTCTCTACCAAGTTGCAAATGAGGCTAAAATCCAAGTTTCTGAGTGTTGGAACTTAAAACAATTTCGGATTTTTCTCAGAAGAACTCAATCTTCTTGCTGTCCAAATTTTAAGCAAAATGGAGCTGATTTGTGGAAGATATGAAGGTTTTCATTTTGTATCCAGAGCATAATGTTGGGAAAAATAATAGATGCATTTAAACTCCATATGAAAATTTAAAAAGGCTATAACTTAGATGTCATAGGTTTCTCAAGTTGCGTAAACTTGGTTGCAAGTTTCTCAAGTTTCATAACCTTGGTTGCGGGTTTCTCAAGTTTCGTAACCTTGGTCGCGAGTTTCTCAAGTATCGTAACCTTGGTCGCGAGTTTCTCAAGTATCGTAACCTTGGTTGCGGGTTTCTCAAGTTTCATAACCTTGGTCACGAGTTTCTCAAGTATCGTAACCTTGGTTGTAGGTTTCTCAAGATTCATAACCTCCTCATTTAATGATGAGTATGACATGGCTTTGTCTATATTTTATGATTATATAGAATGTATTTAAAGAATAAAATCAAAAGTCAATCCAAGAGATTGTTACCGCAAGAAAGAGGTGGTCATTGTAACTTCTTCAAGAAGTGGTTAATATCAAAAGGGAGAATATTCTTTTTCATTTGAAAGAAACAGTTATGGGAACTGAAGAGTCTCATTGGTGAGGCTTATTTATTGTAAAATTCTTTCTAAAGAGGGTATCTTTTTCCTACTATTTGAGGAAGGAAGGAGGGCAATTTAATTTTCTTTTCTCACAGTTTGTTGTATAGAATGTTGAGTCTTTGTATTCACAATTTTAATATTGGAGAAATAAGGAAGATTTTTTTAGATCTTTGCATTTGTTGATGTTTTCTTTAAATTTTCAATGAACTTTGGGTCTTTACAATTACTTTCCAGTATTAATTCGGTTATGTCAAGTTGTATGTGTATTTATTTCCAAAGCTTTGAATTCATAATAATTCATTTGTTGAAGGGAGAATTTGTTGCTCATTCTTTTCCTGAGTATCATCCATGGGCGTGAGATAAGGGGGCTTTGTGTCAATTATCTACATTCACTTAATCTTGAATTTAAATCTTTTGCATCTACTTTCATGGTTATGGGTAGTTGTCAGTTGCCTTTTCTGCTTTTTGGTTAAAATCATACTCTAAGTTTTCATTCATTGCATATCTTTCAAAGGTAGTTATGCCTTGTAAAATAAGTAGAGAGCACTTGCAAATTATATCATGGCAAGTGACTCAATTGTTAGTACTATTTGTTCTTCTTGATAGGCATTATGAGTCATTTTCTTTCATTTATTTTTGAAGGAAAAATCTGTTCACTAATAGTGTGTAAGGAAATAATGAAGAAGACACTAAGACAACTTAGTTGAAGGCCACAATTACCAATGAGCATCAAATGTTCGAGAATTTTAATCAAGCAAAAAGCTTCATAATACCTGTAGACATCCAAATTTGGACACTTAATTTATCCAAATTTATCACTTTTCATCTAAACATCCTCTTATCTGAGTTAATTAAATAATATTACTATTATTTAATTAATACCCTTAATTCTGCCAAATCCCTAAGGTATTTAATTAATAATTAAATACTTTATTCTCTTTAATCCTCCTTTCATCAAATAAATTAAATAAATAATACATTTATTTAATTCCTCACATGTCATTTTCATCTAATCCTAATCCATCTCCTAATCTCTTCATTAGGGATGTGCACATGCCTAATCCTTGATTAGGATGTGTCACATCCTCCAACTTTTGCAAGTTGGCTTTTAATCCTCATTTGTCTTCTAATTACTGATTAATTAAGCCTAATCAGTACCTTGGTCAACTCTCCCCATCCCCCAAGGAATTTTTAATTTTTTTTATTCTCCAAGAATCCCCTTTTCCCATGCATCTTCTAGAATCTTTGACTTGTCACATCAAGTCACATGTGACAAACTCCCACCTTTTGGGAACATTGTCTTATCCACTAGATTCTTCCAATCATTATGAATTTAAAATTCACTTTTATTCACCCAAGATTCTTCCCATCTCCCAATGTACTTGGAAGGTACTTGTCCTTCCTCCACCTCATGTACCTTTTGGCCACCTCACTTACACCTCATCTCCTCTTGGCCACTTCACCATCCACATGTCAAGATGTGAGGGCTTGTGAGTTCTCAACCCACCATAGCCCTTCATCTTGACCTTGTTGGATGAATCTCAACCGTTGAATTCTCTAGAGAATTCAAATTCTTCTATAAATACCCCCTCCTCAAGGGCATTTTCAACACTTTCATTTTGAGCAACCTTATGCTGCCAATTTGAATTCTCAAGCATTTGCTATCATTTAGCCATCCATTTAGTCATTTTCCATTATCAATCTCGCATCTAGTAACATCAAAATCCATCTAAGGAGCATACAAATTCATCTAAATCAAGGGTCAACCAAGGATTCTTCTACAACAAGGAAGGTATAATCGATTTGCATTTTATTTCGTCTATTTTCCTTGTTTTATCACTCTTTAGGCTAATCATTGAAGTGTTCTTAGTGTTTTATCATTTGCATTTTTAGTTATTTTGCACATTAGAATAGGGTAAAATTCCAAGGTACACAATACCCACGCAAACCTGAGACCAAGGAAGTGGGCATAAAATTAATGAATTTCATTAATAATAAGGATTCTTAAATCAATGGGAAGGATGTTATCCGCCCCCCATGATCTAGTCGATGACACACCATAATTAGCTAGCCAATCAACCACTACATTAGCCTCTCTATAGGCATGAGATGTAAATTTCATCAAATTCATCACATAAAGAAATGGCATTTGAAATAAAATGATTAATAGACCATGAGGGGGGAGACCTTTTCTCAAGGCAATTCGCAATGTTTAATGAATCACCTTCAATCCAAAGTTTAGAGATCCTCATATCCATAGCCAATTTGATGCTATGATAGGCAGCTGCAACCTAAAACTTCCCTCATTGTTGCTATAATAGTTAGGAATGTTTTTTGATTGTTATTTGCATCATATCATATACATAATTGTATGTTTTACAATAAAATCAGTGGTTCATCATCTGGTTGATTCATTTTGGTGAACCTTATTTTTATATGAAACATAATGGTGAACTCGTCTTATTGAACATTGTAGTTTTCTTATTTTGGAGTCTTTATTCTCATCCTAGGTTAGATCTTGCATTCATCTTCATTCATTTGCATTGAATTATATCTCATTTAGGATGACCTAGTCTGCATTAAAGTTTACATCTCATCTAGGGTTTTAGAATTGCATGGTTTTGCATTCTTCAATTCTAAAAAATACAAAAAAATTAGTCTTCGTACATATAATTTAGATCTTATAAAATTTTCATTTGAAAATCAAAACAAAATTGCATCTTTTTATTCACATTTCATTACCTTTTCAACTTGCATTTCATAGTACATTTACAAAAAGATGAAACTAAAAGTTACTTTTCTAGACCTGAAACTAAAACACATTGCCAAAAGCTTAAAAGTTGGTCAAAAATAGTTAAAAAAACCCTAATCTAGGACCCATTCACCCTAAGTGGCAAATGAGTCACTGATCAAGTGCTGATCTAAATTTTCTAGAATCTAAAATCTCTATTTTATGCTTTTGTTTGTTGCTATTACATTTTTGTTTCAATTTTCTAATTTTATATTTCATTAATTTCATTAAATCTAGCTTAATTTGCTTCATTAGTGCATTTTCAAAATTCAAAATTGCATTTACAACATTTCATTTTCAATTTAGAGCATAGTGTAATCAGTAAATTGCCTTGTTTAGAATATGAAAATTGCATAGTTTAATTTTTCATGATAGCATGTTTTCTTTTCAAGCATTTAGTGTTTATAGAGTATCACATGGCTTGTATGATTCTATTTTCCCTACTCATGAGAATAATCTAGGAAAATAAAATAAAACCTTTGACAAGCATGTTGGCTACCCTCCTAGTATTTATTGGATTTGTAAGAATGTCATAACACAAGAGAATGCAAGCATAGACAATCATGACAATCATAATTGTTCTTCTCCTGAAACCTCTCCTATTAGTGACGAAGGTATCTTGGTGAAAGAAGATACAATCATTGAGAATCATGAAATCCTTGTTTGTCCCTCCCCTCCTCCCCCTTGGGAAGATATTATGAAACAATAAGATGGGATCATTGAGACATTCCTTAACATTACTTTATCTAGTCTCCATTCATCTCCCAACACCTCCCCTACTTGTGAGAATGCTTTAGTAAAAGAAGACACAATCATGGAAAATCATGAAAATCACATTTGTGAGGAGGATATGTTGGTGTTAATAGATCCAATGATTGAGAGCTATGACAATCCTACCTCTCCTACTTGGGAAGACATTATAGGACATGGGGATGTAGTTGTAAGTAACCATGACAATCAAATTTGTCCTGCTCCTAGATGTGAAGATGATCACTTGGTCTTAGTCGAAGATATATTTATTGAGAATCATGAGAATCTTGTTCCTCCCTTACCTAATGCTCCTACCATTTGGAAAAATCTATTTGAATGAAAAATTCCAATCATTAGTAAGCATGAAACTCATACTTTTTCTTTTGTTAATGCCTCCCCTATTTGAGATGAAGCTACTTTACAAAATCTAACCATGGAATGTGATGAAAATCTTAAAAGATCCCCTGCTAGGGTAGATATTATGGCACAAGAGAATGAGAGCTTAGAGAAAAAGGATGAAATCATGGAAAATCATAACAATCAAATTTGGACCTCTCCTAATATCCTTCCTATTTGTGACAAAGATATTTTATGTTAGAATAATCAATTGATGAGAGTTGTGAGAGTCCTACTTTCCTCTCTTCCCCTAGGAAAAAACATTATTGAAGAAGAGAATGCCATCATTGATAAGCAAGAAATTCCAACCATTGATAACTCCCTTACTCATGATGAAGTCATTTTAGAAGAACCAACCTTTGAATGTCATGAACATCTAGTTTGTTGCTCTTCTAAAAACTCTCCTACTAGGGAAGATATCATGGTGGAATAAAATGATAACATTGACACATGTCTTTCAAACAATAATAACAAGGCTTCCTTAGATGAAGATGATGAAGTGACATTAGACTCTCCTTCACTAAGAGATCATGAAAATAAGGATGTCTTTTGAGGTTATGCACATTAAATTTCCCTTGAAGTACTCTCCTGAGCCTAAACTTATCATTTATCCACCCTCACAAAAACCACAAGTTCAAAATAAACCCATGCTTATCTTAGAACCACCTAAAAGGAAACTTGATAAGTTTTTGTAGCAACCGAGTTATAATATCATCACTCATACATATAACACTAGAAATATTCTGCAACCAAGAAAAACAACTCAAACATCCCTTCCTTTTCCTAACCCTATCTTACCCGGTCCTCCCCGTTTTCCTTTCAAAAGCGGAAAGGAGTATGATCTTGTTGAACAACTTAAAAATACTTTTGCTAAGATAGCCTTATGGGACCTTATTCAAGCTTCACCTATTTATCATAGCATGCTTCAAAGTGCTTTACAACAAGTTTCTACCCCTCCTAATGTGCAATCAAATGATGTGGCAGCCCAAATTCAAGCTATAACTCCATACAACTTAGACATTAAATTCTATCAAGATGAGTTACCCTCGTTAGAAGAGCAAAAAAAAATGAAGCTTTTGTAATAATATTTCATGTTAATTGAATAGTGATAAATAGAACTCTTTTTGAAAGTGGCTCCAAATTCAATTTGATTCTTTATCTATTTGTGGGTTTGATAACACAGGAAAAAAACCGCTTGGAGTCATCACATTACCTATTAAATTTGAAAAGGTTACCTTGCAAACTTTGTTCCATGTTATGCATCATGATCTTTCATACAATATTCTTTTAGTAAGGCATGGATTTATGAGATGAATGGGGCACCTTCTACATCGGAAAGTTGTTTGATTGCTAAGAAATAAGGACAAGATCCTTTGGAAGCATTGTATGCAACTAAAAATGTGGAAGTCAAGAAAGAAGAACACAAGAAGAACATTGATGAAGTCACTAAATTGTTAAAAGATGATTGGGGTTCCTTAGATTTCACACCAACATTCATGGGTGAATACAAGATCATAAACAAAGATTCTAAAAAGGGAAAAGAAAAAGCAACAATGTCAACACAAAATTTAACACAAAACTCAAAAGCACTTCAACTACTTTAGGAGAAGAAGAAAATTATACAACAAACTTTGATGAAGTTGACCAACCACTGAATCCAAAATAAATTAAAAATATTTATGGAAGAGGTTATGAACTTGTGAAACAACTTGGTTATGGTGGAAAAGGATGTGGTGCTAGAGAACAAGGTATATGTGTCCCTGTAGAGCCTAATACAGAAGAAATGACTAATGGTCTTGGTTATTGTCCCTTGAAAGAAACAAAAAAGCCTTCAATAAATATCAACACTCTTAAAAATCATTCTCCTAAGCGAACTTTAACTTTGGTGCATCCTAAACTGATAGATACTACATGTGGGAACATTTCATTAGATAGGCATCAAGTTGATACTTTGTCTACTCATTATAATAAATAACATTAGTTTTTTCTCCTTGCCATGTAATAGTTGTAGGATCATAGCATACTCATTATTGCATGTTTTACATTCATTACAAATCATTTCCTTTTTGCAAGGAGTAGCATATCATCAATCATATATCGCAGCTCATACTTGTCTTGCACTAAGTGGGGGAAAGGGGTTAGGTAGCTTTGTCCTCGTATGTCATTTGTTGATTGTCTCTTTTGGCTAGTTCACCACTTTCCATGTATATATAAGAGAAATCTTGGGATGTGGACAACATACCTTAAGTTGGCTTGCATGTGACATACTTTTCTTTCTAGGTTTAGCATTATATTTTTGGGGGCAACCCTTCCTTCCTTTTTCATGATGTGGTTTTATTTCAGAAACATATGACTTGGCATAGGGTTTTCCAAGGAAATATCTCATGTCTTAGGACAAAACATAGGCTTCTTTAAAGAAATTGCTCACAATAATGGTGTTAGCAATTGCTTTAAGTGGGGGCATACATCAATGACATTTTTTGACATTTTGTATATTTCCATGGCCTGATTTTCTTTTTCTTTTGACGTGTCCTTTTCTTGGTAGTGTCATTGGGTTTGATGTCCTCCAAGGGTGTAATATTTCTAAGCACATGATTTCCCTTGGTGGCATGATGTGAACAAGACATCCCATAAGTAGGGATCTAATATTCTTGACTTGTCCTCTCTTGGAGACATTAGGCACGATGTTCCCTAAGAAGACAACCTTACATGAAAAAAGGAAAATCCCCTTTAACAAAAACTTATAGGTCCATAACATTCAAAAGAATTCATAAAAGTATTACATTGTGGTTCCTTATCGAAGTTGTAAGGAGGACAATTTCAGTATGGTATGGGAGGCTAATATGATTCTCTCATTTGCCACCTCATTGGGATAACTCACCTAGTGAACAACCTAAGGTTCCACTACCCCAAAGTGAGCATGCATGTTACAGAAAAACAACCTAGATGTGTTCCACAAAGCGTTGGAATGTCAAAGCTTGATCCTTATCATGAACAAATAGCCTAGATGTGTTCCACATTGTGTTGGACTATCGAAGCTTGATCCTTTTTTCTCAAACAAACAACCACATTTCACATTGTGTTGGAACGGTTGTGGTTGATCCTTTATTTTTCCTTTTATTGGTCTTTGATAGGGTAACACTATGTATCTTTGTTATTGATACATACTTAAGCATCTTGAATGTCTACTTTAGTGTGAGTTTTTCATGTGGGAAAACTCTCACTAAAGTGGAGGCAAAATGTAGTGTCAAAAAAGTAACCCTTTTTCACGCTTAGTTTGGGAATTAATAATTAATAATAATATTGACTTAATTGTACCTTATTTAGGGTGTTGTAAAGTGTTTTCTTACACTTTCACACTAATTTGGGGCTTCCTTAATTAATTGTGGTTAATTAGAACTTAATTGGCTCTTTAATTCAAATCCAAGGCTCATTTATTGCATTTTTCAAGGATTTATCTTGACACTCATTAATAATATTGCATAACATTTAACTTGGAAAGGTTTGAGTCCTAGAAAACTATGCTAGGACCCATTCGCCACTTTGGACAAATGGGCCTCCTTACCTAGGACCCCCTTTTCTTAATATATTTGAGATGGGTTTTTAGTGATATTTCACCTCCTCAAAGCTTGGTCCTAGAAAATTATGTTAGGACTCATTCGCCACTTTGGGAAATGGGTCCTCCTTACCTAGGATGCCCCTTTTCAAACTTATTTGTGGCAAGATTTTAGTGATTTTGAATCCTAGATCTGATGTCGGCTTGGATTATTTGAATTTTAGGTTTAATCCTTAGATTTAGTATAAATATAAGGTTAATTCACATAGTTTCATCCTAAGTGACCTAGCAATTTCACAAGAATTCAAGCATTAGAGAATTGTAGAGCATTTCAAAAGCATTCAAGGGAAAATTATTGAGGTTTTATTGCAACAATTCAAGATCATATCATCATGTCAAAGGAATAATGCATCAAGCATGTTGTTGAGCTAGTGTGTTGATGTAGTATTGAAGATCCATTTGCAAGCATTGTTTCATATCTAATTGAAATCAAGATCTACATTCTTCATGGCCACTTCATGTTAGTTTGTAGATTTATATTCCAAGACATCATTCAAGGTATCATTGTTTCATGTTCATGTTTTATTGTTTCATCATAAGGTTTAATTACCTAAACAGGGTTTGACCAAGGAAAAACCCTATTCCCTAACAATCAACAAGTTTTTCTCCTCTTTGATGTGTGTTTGTAGATTCTTAGGTTGAACATCAAGTGGATAACAAGATTGAAACAAAGTTTTCAAAATTGAAAAGTCACAAAGTTGTCATCTACATTGCAAGAACATAAAAACGAAGCTACAAAAAATTTGCAAAACTTTCAGGAGCTGGTCACCTAGGAGCTAGAAGTGCAGATCTTGAAGAACATTACCTAGAAATTAGTTTTTTGAAACCCTAACAAGGACCCATTCACCACTAAAGATGAATGAGTCCTCAATGAGGCCTAAAGCTATGAACATTTGGAATTTGGAGTTGCAAACTAAAAGAAACAAAACCTAGAAGACACTTTCCAAAAACCCTAATAGGGACCCATTTGCCACCTTGGGCGAATGAGTCCTTAGTGGGCCTTAAAACATCACTTTTTTAACAAGGTACACATCATTTCAGCCTCTCAAAACTTCCCTCATTGTTTCTATAATAGGTAGGAGTGTTTTTTATTGTTATCTGCATCATATCATATACATAATTGTTGGAGCAAAGCTCCAAATCATCCAGGAACAAATTGCAACTCAACCCTCACAACCAAGAAAATAATAATCACCAAATATGTGATAAGCTTGATTAGAAGCCAAGATGATAAAATACATTATAATATGAACTTATAAAACCATGAAAAAAGCCAAACAGGTGAGCAACCACCCAATACATAAATACGAGAAAGAAAACTAATTTCCTTTTTTATTAAATTAAATACAACTAAACTATAGTCTACCAAAATAAAACTTAAGTAAATATACATTTACTCTAACAATAATTATATGTTTTACAATAAATTTTAGTGATTTGTATTATGAAATAGATATCTACCATATGAAATCCTCCTATTCAAAATCATATAAAAAATTATCTAATTCATAATAATTAATCATCCTTACTAATATACTATTTGTTATTTTGAATAAAATATTATACATACAAATAAATTTATTTTATTCTTTCTAAATATTCACATTATAAAATAGATGTTTATTATACTCAAAATCACATAGAAAAGTTATTTCAACTCAAAGAGATTGGTCACCCTATATATTATTCTCCACCTCATTGAGACAAAATTATACATACTAATAAATTTATATTATTCCCTACCTCATTAAAATAAAATTATAGATTCTAACAAATTTATGTTATTCTCCACCTTATTGAGAAAAAAAAGATATACTAATAAATTTATGTTGTTCTCCACCTTCCTAAAACAAATTCTTGTAGACTTATTGATTCATGTGTTTTGATTCTTTCTCCATTGCCATGTAAAAAGATAAGCCCTAAAATAGACAGACATTAAAATATTGAGAAAAACTTTTTACATGTAGAAATCGCCCATCCATATACAACAAATTCTTGTAGACTTATTGATTCATGTGTTTTGATTCTTTCTCCATTGCCATGTAAAAAGATAAGTCCTAAAATAGATAGACATTAAAATGTTGAGAAAAACTTTTTATTTGTGAAAATCCCCCATCCATATACAAAGTATTTCCTTAAAGAAGTGGATTTCTTGGAAGAAGCTAAGTCCATTTTTTTAATATAAAAGTGGATACAAGCATGGTCTACCTTTTTGAACACGCATGGCAACTTATCCATACCATTTACTTCATAAGTGTTCCAAAGAATTTCTCTTTAATATTTGTGATTTGGCCTTTGACCACCGACAAGAAAGGAATAATTAAAAAAGAAATCCTTGGATTCCATAAAGCATCCCAAATGACATGGTATAATTCTAGAATAGCCCTCTTTTTCTTCGTTAGGGCATCTTTTTTTTTATTGTTTAGTTGAATTCATATTTTATAGCATATATGCTATTCTAAAGAGAGGGTTATTTAGGATAAAGAAGCTATATTAAATTAATTTCATTTGAGGTAAGCCTTGTGCTATGGGAAAGAATATTTGTAACTATAAAGATAATGAGCAAGGGAATAAAAATATGAGGGTTCATTGGTGAGATTATTCTATTTTTGTCTAAAGGTTAGATAGGTTAATAGATAAAGTCATATTTGAATTTTGGATGAATTTGATGGAATAGGTATTTTTTAGTTATTCATTTTAAATTGAATAAGATTGATGATCTGTATACTTGATATATATGAACTACAAAATATATTAAGATGTTTATCTTTTTAGAAAAAAAATGAAATTAAAATTGAATCTCATTATTCTTTTCTTTGTTAGTTTAATTTATGGTGGGATCAATGGGTTGACATTAAAATATAACATTCAAATTTATATTCTAGTTTTGAACTCCCGACCAAATCTACAAGATAACTCAACCTTGTTAATTTATCCATAATACAACAAACATAAAAATGAATAAAACATACAATATAATAAAAAGTAAGAAAAAAATTAATAAAAAATATTTATATGATTTCAATATTACTTGTAAATTATATAGAAGTAAAATTTAAATAATTATAAAATTGCTAGAAGTTCAAACAAGAGCTATTATACTCTATATTATATCTAAATAATTATAAATTTTCATTTGCTATCTTTACCATGCTATGTTCTTTTTTTAATTCAAATTTGTGATATGCTTCTTACACCTTAAAGCAATATGTTGATAAACAAGATTGATTCAATACACACTATAAATAAGATATGATAAAGATATAAATATTGTTTATTTACTTATGTGCTACTAGAAATAAGATATGATAATATGCTCACTTTGACAAGATAAAATAATATAAATAAATTTGGAGTTGTCAAAAATAATTTAGACACAAATATAGAATCAAATAACGTAAAATATTATAAAAAAAACAAAATATGCAAGAATGAAATTATTCTAAGAGAGTGAAAACAAAAACTAAGATGACCAATAATGAAGTGGATTTTTTTAAAGTTGTTAAATTGACTTAATATTGAAACACACCCCTAAACTCTCAAAACTACAAGGAATGACAAAAAAATGAAGAGATTAAATATAATTTATGAATAGTCACAAATAATCATAAACAAAAGAGAAGATTGTGGAACAAATGAGAAGGTTTGTAGACTTAAAAAATATGCTATTTTTTTGACAAAACAAGCTATGAAGATGGAAATAGATGGAGAATAGATTATCAAACCAAGAAGCACTTGTAATCAAGACATAAAAAAGAGAAACAATACTAAATTAATAAAGAAAGTTGTATTTGGTGGTCCTTAAAGAGTTTGAGGGATATAATATAAGAAAGTAAATCTCAAACCTCTGAGATTGCAAGCAAGTAAAGATGAACTAAATTTTGAAAATCGATAAACAAGTTAATGTGCATGGTAGAGTGTGAGATGGGAATTGTGTAGAACTCCATTTAACCTCTTAAGCTCTATTTTTGATATTTTATAGAAGGATCTATTTGGGCACTCACCCATGAAAAAATAATCGAATTAGATAATAAGCTAATATAAAAGGAGACTAAGCCTAATGAACAAATAAAAACTATTCCATAATAGAGCTCAAAGCCAACTAGGAGAACAAACAACCAAAAATATCCCAATGAAAAAAAGGACTCCTAGATTAGTTTTCACCAAAAAAGCTATGAAAGGTATGAAACACCTTGGTCATCTATATCACCATATCCAAGATACAAACATATGTGAGGAACTCATGTCACCCAAATATGTCATCCTTTAGAAGTTGAAGGGAAATACTCACAAATTGTAGAAATTTAACACCATGCATCATCTCCTTATGTTGATATGAAAGAAAAAGGACATCATATAACATCTACAAAAGAGTAAGATAATTGGAAACCTCAAGGGTAGCCTTGGATTAGGTAAGAAAGGGATTTTGTAAAAAATATTATAATTCTAAGTAATGTTTTAAATTCATTAGTTCAAGGTAAACTACCAAAACTTTCTTATTCAAAATATAAACATTACCTCTAAAAGTTGGATCCTTCAAAGCTATACACACCTAAGAAGAAGATTTATTTCCAATTATTGAAAGAGAATCCTTAGGGAGGATGGAACTATGCATCTATATCTGAACTACACTATGAGAGACCTTCATATTCAAATAGTACATGAATTTTTCATAGATAGAAGATTTACGATGAAGTATCTCAAAATATCCAACCCTGTTTCGCCCCATAATACATAACTCCAAGTACTTGCAACTAAAAATAAATTTGAACTTACAATATTAAAAAATATAATGGAGAAATTGACAATAGGGTTTTAAACTTCTCCTTTTGTGAGCCATTAGGATTAGGGCCCCAAAACTGAAAATTGAATGACCCACACATAGCCACCAAAAAGAAATAGAAAATAGAGGAAACAATCCCCACGATATACATAGAAAAATTGCATGATAAATAGAAGGTGCAACTAGATTTAAAGCAATGTCTCACATATTGACATCATACCTCCTCAAGAAATGAACCATATAATAAATTTCACAAAAGGCAACTATCACCTCTTAAAATTCATAATAATGAGAAATTATGGAATGAGAAAACTTTGAGAGAAGGACAAGGGGAAATATATAAAATCTTGGAGGTGGGGAAGGGGAACCACTTGACCCAATCCCACCAAAAGTGAATAAATTATAGTGGTTGGTTCAAAGTAATTTTTTTTCCAAACCTTCTCAAGCCTAAACATAATTAAGTATCAAACATGAGAAAGAAACTCGATTGACATCAATATTAATTAGTATATTTGTTTCCTTGAACCATTACATTTCTAGAACCAATGAATGAAAAAATTCCTAAAACCATCACAAATAGTAAGGGCTTCATCTAGATATAATTTTACCCACCAATTAGGACATTCTCTTTTAGTCAACCCCTAAATGATGACTATAGAGTCACCTTATATAATCATATTCCTACAACATGACTGTCTATCTAGGTTGAGACCTTCCACTATAGCCAACCATTATACATATTTTTTGGTAAGAATGCCTAGAAAAATTATCAATCTTTCACAAATTTCCCTTGATCATTCTTGAAAACTATACTTACACCTAGACCAAGCTAGAATTGCCCTATGAAGCACCATCAAATTTTATTTTTAAGAATCTATGAGGTGATTTTATCCAATGATATTTCCCCAAACTACTTTTTTAGCTCTTATACCATCAACAAAGACATCCCAAACTATTATTAAAATGATTGCATACAAGTAATAGCTATTTTTGAAAGTTACAAATTGAAATGTACATTATAAGATAAACACATTAATATAATTTAAATCCTTTAACCTACCATAATTTTATAAGAAAAAGAAAAACTAGTTATTATTAATTAATATGATTACTAAGCTAATTAATTTTAAATTAAATCCTAACTTGTTGCAAATGGTGATTATTCACTGAGTTGCAAAATTGACTCCTTAACTTTGAAGAACCTCTAATTAATTTTTTGGTCATGAACTTGTCATGGGAATTTTTAAAGATGAAAATAATCTATCATAAAAAATGGAAACAATAGAACTAAAAGTAAAAAAAGAATAGTATAATTAAGGTTGTTGTGATGAATTTGTAAGTAGCACAATTTCTGACTTGAGAAGAAGAAAAATACTCATATTTATATAAAAACATAATTTTAGGGTTTGTTTTATATGAATAAAACAAGAGGGAATAGAAATAAAGAAGAAAGGGAAAGAAGATCACCTCCTTTTCATCCCATGGCCTTTCAATTGTTGGCTAAAAGATAAAATTGTTGGATGATAACATGCAAACATTGTGATAATTATGTAGCATTGCTGATAACATATCCATTGCATTATATAAGTTGTGGTTATATAACCATTCCCAACCTAAAGCAATACCTTTACCACCTAAGTAGGAAAAAGCTAGGTTTTGTCATTGTAGATAGGACATTAAGACTTATACAATTGAGCTTAGATCATGACATTACAAGCATTTGGGCTTGGAGGGCTTTGATGATCATATATTATTAGCTATTACTCAGTGATGTATGTTTAAATGCTTATACCCCTTATATGCTTTGTAATGCATATTCACAATCTTGTAATCTTACATAAATATAATTATTATGTTATTACCATTATTTAGTTTGCATGGGATGTGACATGTGTGTTTTTATTTCAATTTATAATGATTTATATATGCAACCATTATCTAATGAAATTTTACTTAATGTATTTTATTGACCCACTCAATACACAAATAGCTCTAAACTTGTTTTTAATGGGCTAAAGAATGATGAATTTATAAATCTATAATTAAAGATTGTGTTTGACCATCATTGTGCTACTCTTGCCATCTGTATTCTTCAAAGAGGCATATATTTACTTTGTCAAATCACTTTTTATCTCATCTTGTATTGAAAATGTTTGTCATTATTTTATTGAAGCAATGGTGATAGAAATTAACATCACTATTGTTGTACACACACCTCCTAATGACTAAAAGTAACATTTCATAATAAATGATGTCTTATCCATCAATGCTAGGAGATCTCTTTGTGTTTTGTTAAGTTGAATGATGATTCTAATCACCATAATCACAAATTAAAGAGTTTTGATGCAATGAATTGAACTCTAACTAAAATATTTTCATTAAAAAGGAGAATTAGAAAAGGTACACAAGCTTCCAAGTTCAATGGAAAATTTCTTACAAGTTGGAAGGTTATCACCAATTTTGTAATTCCATCATTTCAAAGGTTTCCCAAGAGATAACTAGAGCGAAGAGAATTGTCAATGTCAATTCATAGATGATGGATTGTTCAAGAGTTTTCTAGCATATTTTTTTGGTATGATTAACTTAGTAACTAACAATATTAGAGACATGTTTTCCCTATTTAAAATTTATGTACATTCAATTTTATTATTATTAAAATATGTTAGAGATTGTCGATATTGGCATAGTGTGTTGGTTTAAAGGTGGTGTTGTTGTTGTTACCACCAAGGTTCAAACCACATTGGGGTGTTACTGTTGAGTGTTTCTATTGGGGATGAGGCCCCTCGTTTGTGACCTCGACAGTTTATAGTTCTAGGTCAAAAAATTTTACCCCTCTTTAATAAAAAAAATATATATGCTAGAGACAAATAAAAATATAAATTAGTAAATGGTGCACTTGACCTATACGTTTCTTGAACCAAAACCTCATCCACAAGAACAAAACCTTCGTATAAATTTAAAAAAACATGACTTCATTAATAACAATAAAACTTTCAATTTTTTTAATTAAAATTTATTTATTCTTTATAAATAAACATTTAGTTTTCCTTTTCTTTTAAATCCATATAATTTAAAATAGTCATCGAATCATCTATAAATTGAAAATTATGTAACCATACAATATAACGCCTTTTGATTAAAGTGTGAAAATCTAATTAGAATGCTTAGGAATAACTATTCCCTAATTATTCGTAGTTTTATTTGAGCTTCTAGATAAGATATTTTTATCAAAGTTGGTTAAGTGTCACAAAAGTCCACAATTTATGACTTATCCTCTTCTTGTCCCAAAAGTTACATGATGTGACTTGAATCCTATTCTTTTTCAATGAGTGGACAAGACTTTTAAGCAAACTAAGATAATGTCAAATTTATTGAAAGCACGTGTTAGAAATGAAAAATATTTACCTTGCCAATCTAAATGAGGACAAGAGAATTTGAGGTGCTACACTACCCTAATCTACACATATAGCTTTTTCTTCTAATAATATTTTTTTTTATAATTCTAATGAATCATTCTACAAAATAGAAGAAAGGTCCCATTTGAACATACATCTTGATAATATATAATTTCTTTTAATCTTAGTTAATTATTTTTAATTTAGGTGTAAAGTTTCTAGATTTGATTGTGTGAGTTTATTTTGCATCAACGTTTCAGATCACACTCTGTGATCCATCATCAGGATGAAGTAGAGAGCATAGTATTTTCCTTATGCTCTCTACTTCATCCTAATGATGGATCATAGAGTCTAATCTGAAATGTTGATGCAAAATAAACTCACACAATCAAATCTAAAAACTTTATAGCTAATCTCTATGGATTGTGGAAATTTAATATCATTTATTTAAAATTTATTTACATACATTAATTATATAGTTAATATAATTCTTGTAAGATTTGGTTATGGAGATTGCCGCTCAAGATATATAAGTCCGATGGAAAGCACAAAGAAATGAGAAGATCAATATGATAAGAATAAATTGTATTACTGTCAAAGAATTCAAATAGAGTGTATGTACAATGCATGAGAGATTGTTGGTTATATAGACCAAGGTGAGACAAATGACAACATAAGATTATGACAAGTGTTGTTATCTTATAATATGAGACATAAAGTGGAAATTTCCTAAAAGTGCCCCAAGTATACTTAAGTGATAAGGTGTGAAAATGACCTAATAGTGAAACTAGTTAGGAAATAATCCTATTCACACCAATAATTCTACTTGAAATATAGAAGTGTGAAAAAGATATATATATGTTTATAACTTTGATCAATCATTTCACAACATAGAAGGGTCCCACTTTGGGCATAAGCTTTGATAACATATAATCTCTTGTGGTTTTAACTAGGATATATCTACAAATAGCATAATAATTGTTTGTTTTAATGGTAATCATTGAACCTAATAGTTACTAGTTTTAATTCTCCCTATTTCTTCAATGTCATATTAATTTAAATTTGATTAGTTTAAAATTTTATTTATTATTAAGTATAAATTAAATTTTGGCTTTTCTATCTCAATTTTAAACTCACTAACATGACATTGATTAATATTTGATCAAGCATACACTATCACAAAAAATCCATAAATAAAAATTAAATTAGGAAGAACAAGAATAGTAGAGCTATAGATTACAAAATAGAGTTTTATGCTTAAGCATTGTCAAATCCTAGATTAATAACATTTCCAAAGGTCTACAATATTTTGAAGAAAAATATTTTAACAAATGTTGATACTTACTCCTCTTCCTCTCCATTAGGGTCTTATCCTAAGACTATCATTTTCATCTAGCTTTATGCCCACCTAAACCTATCTCGGTCGTTCGTATTGAGGAAATTGAGAACCCCACTATGCCCAACTTGTCTCTGGCCAATTCTAAAGGCCCTATTAGAAAGAATCACCCTGTCCCTACTAAGAAACCCAAACCTGGTACTAAAAAACTCAAGGGTATTGAAGGAATTTCCCAAGCCAGTGCGGCGGTTAGCTAATGTGACCTTAAATCTACTCCTGCTAAGACTCCTAGTAATCCTAGTCTGAAAACGAAGGGTAAGGAGGAAAATGTGCCTCAGAATAAAGGGAAGCATGGTGTGAGCAAGGATTCCTTGGGTGATATGGTGGTGGTGGAAACTGTGGTTACTGGTTGTGATACAATCCTAAGAATTTTGGGTAGGCTTGCTAAGAACAAAAAGAAAGTGCAGGTTAGAGACTTGGACACTGAAGAGGAGTTTTCAAATAGAAAGGATAGCCATGTCGAAGTGGTGTCAGAGGATGAGCAAGGTGAAAAAGCTAGAGGTCCCTCTTTTGTTCCTGACTTGGGACATGATCCATAGGAGGTTTCGGCCTCCCACTCTTCAGAGCCTCTAGAGATTGAGCATAATGTTCCTAATTACATTGTGAGCGGTGGAGAGGAGATTGGTTTGTTGAAAGAGAGATTGGGCATCCTAGACACAAAATTCTATGGGCTGACATGCTTCACGGTCAGGATGATCCACTGTGTCACTAGTACCTTGTCAGTTGCTATGAAGGAAGAGATGGAGATGAAAAAGATTGAGGACTGTCCTAAGTGGGTTGGGGATGATATGGTTCAGCTGTTGTCTAAGAACTAGGAAAAGGCCAGCTAATCTACTGTTGGTTTGTTGCTGGTCCATGAGTGTTGATAATCTGCATCTTGTTTTGGTTAAGTGTTTTTTTGGTGTTTTGGTTTGTTTAATGCATTTTTATTCTGGGAATTTCTAGCCCTTGTGGCTCTCCATGTAGGGTACATCACCTTATAAATGTTGCTTATATTATCAAAAACAAATGATGATACTTACCATGCAAATAATGACGCACACCTTGGACTCTACAAATTTATGGGTCACCAATATTAGTGTTTTCAAGCATATAGCTCTTGTTATGCTTAGCAAACATTTCACAAATATAGCAAAAAGATCTAATATTAATCTGGGTATGCATGGGGATTCTCATTAATATGTGTTGGAGTTGACCCCTCAACCCTATAGCTCACAAGGATCACCTACATTCAAACACCTATCACATAAAGAGAGAAAACTAGAGCTATGAAGGCTAAATATAATTTATGAATCATATTGAATGTGCAAACCTCACAATATTATGTAAATAATAATACAATGAACCCCTTCAAAGGAAAATGAAAAAGGTAAAAAATAAAACCTAAACCTAGGTGAGGATAAGACAAGATCATAACATGTGTCCTCATCCTATGACTTGAAACACAAAAAGTCACATGACCTAAGTAAGATTAAGTATTATAGTGAAAAGGGACCCATTTAAGGTAAACACCCTTTACTCTAACACTGCTCCTTAAGTGCAACTTAGGGAGAAGCTATAACTTCTAAATGTGAATGCAAAGGATGGATTCCAAAAACTAGGCCTAATGAGGTACCCATATACAAAAATAAAATATCTCTCATAACTTAAAAAAAAAAAACTTCATGGGAAAAACTTCTCTTCAAAAGGGAGAAATATGAACGAAGGACTAAGAAGTCTCCAAAATAATGTACCAAAAATAATAGGAACATGAAGAACATTATTGAAGCACAAAGAAGTTGCACATAGCTATCAAAATATGGATTCGATAATGTTCAAAACAAAGAACCTCCTATGAAATCAAGATGAAGATTAGGATCAAGAAGACAACAATCTGCATGAGTGACCCCAATGATATTACTCGAACAAAGATCAGATGTAGAAAAGGAAAAATACTTGACAATCAAATATATAGAAGATACAAATGACACATGAATCTAAATGAGTGACCCCAATGACACTACTCAGCCAATGCAAGAAAATTGCAAATTGAAAATGTAGGTGCCAATAGTCTAAAGAACATTGATCAACTAAGGATGAAAGCTCACCTCCAAAAAATAGAAATGAAAGAGTGTCTATATGAAAAGTGCTTCATTTCATTGAAATTCATGGGTAATTATTCATTGCATCCACCTAGTATATAGGAACAAACACTAGATACATAGTTCACTCCAAAGTGAAACCAAGAAAGCATTAGCACTAATAGTATGAAACTCTTTCATAATGTTGACAAGGGAGAGACATGACAGGTCCACTAAAATTATGTGTCACCATGTAGTGCATGAAGGAAAAAAAAACATTTGAATGTGTACAAGAAAGTACTTTCCACTAAAAAAGGGTGTGCAAACCAAAGCACACATACATGAGGTAAGAATCAATGAGATTTGTTATTGTTGTGGTGGGACACTCACTTGGAAAAGGTGTAATGGAAAAAATTAAGGTACTTTGCAATCCCCATGAAACTTTATAATATAGTGTGTGTATAAAATATGACACAACATGATATGTGAAATCCCAAAAAAATATACACAAGTGTGGCACTTTATCTCAGTGCATCTACAAATGAGAGTGCATTCAAAAGATACTTACAATAACTAAAAAGGACAAAAGGTTGTAAATACATCTAGAATAGCCCAAATGAAATCATCTCACACAAATAAAATATTTTCAAGAACCAAAACGTTCAAGTAATCAACTAAAATCTTAAAATACAAAAAAAAAGAAAAGTTTTACTTGGAGAAAATCTAGAAAACGTACATAGATATCTTTGAATATCTCTAAAATACCTTTCCAATGCTACAAGAATCATGAAAAATAAAGGAACTAGCCAAAGTTGTGAGCTTAGGAGATGAAAAATAAACCTCTAACTTTGATAAGAGATAAAATGTACCAACAACAAAACTTGAGAAAAATATCTACACCACTAGAAATTGCTCAAAACCATATTTCCAATGATATCTCATTTGTCAAAATATGACTCTATATACCCAAGTTATGCCAAGAAAGCTCTTTTAAGCAAAAAACTAGGGTTTGGAGGGGGCAGGTAGGGTCATTTGTATAGGTGACATCAACAAACAAAATATGCTACTATGAATAGAATATTGCCAAACTTGACAAAATATTCTTTGGGTGGATCATTTTTCCCTTCGACCAAAAATTGACAATATGTCACAAAAAGTGGCATAGTTACCGAAAGGAGCCAAAATATTCTAAAAATGAATGAAATATTTTCCTAACCAACAGATGGAGATACAAAGATTGTTGGAAAATTAGGGCCAGATTGCTAAAAATTGTTAGGAAATTGATTTTTTTTTAAAAAGGTTGGTGAAAACTTATGAATATCATCATATAGACTGGAAATTGAGTTTATCACAAAAGGCTGCAAAGAACTATTGATTGTTTGATAACTAAAATCTCATAAATATACTGAAATAACAAAATATAACAACTCGATGAAAGTAAACTAAGTAAAAAGGAAATGACAAAGATGGAAAAGAAGGAAGGAGACACACACGAGAGGTCTAAGAATGAATCCTATAGCAAAGCCACACCTTCGATGCCTGCACACATAAGATTGAGAAAAAGTGTTAGGGTTGTTGAGGGGCTTGCCTTAATCAAACCCTTGATGTTTCCACCTCCACGGAAAACCAGATAGATAGATAGATAGATCAAAAGATAAATAAACAAGATGATAAATGCATAGAGAATGGATGTGATAAATCCTAAGATTCTCAAAGATGTAAGATAAATAGATATTACCATCAAGGCTTGAGGAAGCCAAAGAGAGAGAGTTGTGAGATCCAAGAGCATTGTGAAAATTATTGTGCGAGATTTGAAACTATTGTAGGAAGCTATAGAGAGTTGTGCAAGTTTGAGAGAAAGAGATATTTTGAGAGAGACCAAGAGAGAATGTCCAAGAGTGAAAGAAAAATCCAAGAGGGAAATTGTGGAGTGAAAAAAAATATTTAAAAGAGAGAAGAGGAGGCAAAAGGAGGTCGTCAAACCGTTACAAAGTGTCTTGAACCATTTCCACTGACCAAGGTAGAGTGACAAGTGAAAAATTCTTGAAAATGATCATTTAAATGTTAAAATTTCACAAGACATCCACACGACGCATGGACATCCTTGTGGCATGCTAGTGTCTAGAAAAATCATGCTAAAAATGGTGGGAAACGAGGAAAACACAAGGTTAACACAAAACTAATGCAAGAAGGTAGTTGTTGAAAAGGGGTCTTGAGCATCTCGAGAGGAAAAAGGTTGATGCAAGGTCTAAGATGAGCCTACACAAATACTAAGGGAGTGGATACTAAAGTAGATACAAGAGTGTAGGTGAAATTGCAAGGGTATGCAATTTTTGACACTACACTACCAAATGTTAAAAACCCCACCCAATACAAAATAATGATCTCTAGGATTTAGAGAAAAATGCTACAAAAAAATTAACTCATGCACTAGTTGTCAACCTGTTCTTTTGACGTTGTTGACAAATAGAAAAGACACCTAGAAAATAAGCATAAGCACATTAAAAAAATACAAAAATCTTGTTGGAAATTGAACAATTTTATCATTGTAGAAAAAACTATCACCAAAAAATAAAACTTAGCATTGCAAAAATAAAAAACCTCACTGAAAAAGTAAAAAAAATTGTCAAAAAATGTAGATCAACCAAAAAATCATTGACATAGGATGGCTAATTTTTTGTTAAGAATTTGTTTGGTGTCGTATAGTGTAAAGGTTTGATTGATCATAGGGATCTATACAATTGTGCAAAACTCAATGCCTTGAAATTTGAGCACCATAAAAAAAATGCCTCAAAAATTTTGACCTTTGATTTTAGTGTTTGGTCAAGTGATTCTTAGGTTTTTGAGCTTTTTTAATGCAACAGTGAGATGCATTAGGCTCTATGGTGCACTAATTTTTTTCCCATTTCTAGATATCTCAAAAAGAGGATGAGAAATTGTAGATCTAGAGCTCTCATACCATTTTGGAGTTGATCCCTCACTTCTAGAGCTTCCAAGGATCACCTGCAATCAAACACATGTCATACAAAGAGATAAAACTAGAGTTGTGGAGGCCAAATATAAATTTATCCAAAAACATGAATTATATTGAATGTGCAAACATCACAATATTATGTGAATAATAATATAATGAACCCTTATAAAATGAAAAGATAAAAGGTAAGAAAGAAACCCTAGTTGAGGATAAGACAAGATCATGATATTTGTCCTCATCTTATGACTTGAGACAAAAAAAAGATGACCTTTAAGTAAGCTTATGTATTAGAGTGAAAAGGAACCTATAAGGTAAACACCCTTTACTCCAATAATATAGAGTTAATATATTTCAATAGATGTAGTTACCAAGCCCTTATATGCAAAGCAAGTTGCAAGGTGTTCAAAATAGTTGTGTAGGATGGAAATGAACCCTCACTTTGTGTAGCATCCAATTATCACTATAGGGTAATAAGCGTTAACAAAGTAGGGTAAATAGTCAAAACAAGGTTTAATTTGTAATTTTAACTCCTCTTGGCATAACTTAGTTAATCTACATTGTTGGATATCAAGTAAATGGAACTCTTCTCAAGGATCTCAAGGATTGCATTTTTTCTATTATGTAGATCTATGGTTGATTATGACTTTATTTTGGGCAAAGGGTGTTGGTTTTGGCATAGCCATGTATTACTAGTTAAGCCTTTCTTTTTGGCTCTTAATTGACAACAAAATATTTTTAGCTATTCTTATTTTACACTATGTTTCTCTTTACTTATAGATTTATCTTTGTTTTAAAATAATTGGCAATGTAATGAGAATATTTTTGTTCAAAATCTAAATAAGTGAAACACAATTTTTGGTTCCACTCACACACTAAAAGAATTTTGGAAGATATTATAGTCACTATGCTTACCATCTATATGCACATGTTGTCTTAAAAAGCTATGTTATTGGGTAAATTAGTATAGATCAATTTTTTAAAAAAATTTGAAGACAGGTGATTGTCAAATTCATTTTTTTATATTGAATCAATGCAAAAAAATTACATAGAATAAAAAGCAACCAACATGATGCAACAAAGATAAAGAAAACAATAGTTTAATAAAACCATTACAAGCTTGGGGTAGGAACAAAGACCCCATACATCACAAAGACTTAGCCTTATAGTTTGAATTTAACCATACACTGAAGCTGTTTAGAACACAAGAAATCTTCTCCATGCAACTGCAACAATTGAAACTTTATCTTGTCCAAGTGATTGTCAATCTAAACACTCTTTGGAAACCCCCTGCATATAAGAGCATAAAAAGACAATTTGGAAAATAACATCGGAGTAAAACTTTAATATTTCTCCTTCCCAATGAACATTATACTTTACAAAAGTTGATAAATATCTATTGTTCTATATGTTATGCAAAATGGTTTGCCTCATAGAATCAACCACAACATTATTTTGAAAACCAAAACCCAAAATAACTTCTTTCCTTTTTAATGTATGCCCAAAAATATCAGGAAGGAATTTGAAAATAGCATTCCATTTTCTTTTGGCCCATAAACATTCCCAAAAGACATGTTTTAGACTTTCTCTATGTTGGAAAAAAGGGACATTTAGTTGGTTGCACCACAAAGTATTTCAATCTATCACCAACATGCAATTTGAAATGTAAAACTTTCCAAGCCAAAATCTGAGCATTAGATTCAACTTTAATCTCCTTATTTGGGCACTCAATCTTCTCCATGTTTGAAGTGATTGTCAACTTCATTTGGAAATTAGATGTATAGTAGTTTCCTCCTAGTATTTTTATCCTAATGAAGTTCACATGTAATTTCTCTACACTAATCTCTCTCTTTAGTTTGTGAACTTGTATAATGTCATCTAGGAAAAACTCAAAGTCAACTATGATTTTTTTTTGAAGATGAACAACCTTCATTAATGGTTCTTGAGGTCATACACAAATATTTGGTTGATAAGAAAACTAAAATTGCTAAAGATTTAAGATAGTTAACTTTTCTAACACAAATCCTTTAGTCTATTGTAATTTGTGTCAATTAGTTCTACTAAACTATTTCAATCGTTCTCTTCTTATTTGCCAAAGAATTTCTATCTTAATTAATTTAAAATACATTTTGAATAGAAATTGACAAGAAATTTTGTTGCTTGATTTTTTAACAAATTATTTGACTTTCTTTAACTTGTATAAAAATATATGTCTAATGCTTTGTATGATTCAATTAATACCATCATGAAATTTATCAAAATATTTACTGATATTAATATTATTAAAACTAATACCCCAATAAAACCTATCAAAATCAACACTCTCATAAAACCTATCAATTTTTTTCTTTAGATTACCTATCTAACATATTCCATCCACATTTGCCTTCAATAATAATAATTAATTAGAATTTAAAAACAATTGGACAAACATTGTCAAGAAATTTGTATGGTTTGACATAACATATTATTTGACTTTCTTTTACATAATTTTCATAAAAATAAATGTCAATTTATATGACCTAATCTATACTCTCATTTAATTTTTCTTTCATTAAGAAATATGATAGGAACAATATTTAGTAGAAAGGAGGGTAAAAACTTTATTGATCCAAGAAAACAGTACAAAGCAAACCAAAGGTCAAAAACCAACAATTGAGCCATCAAACGACTCCCAAGAAACATCTCATATCCTCCATACCTAGATCCTCCAGCAACTCCCAAGAAACATCTCATATCCTCCACAACTTGATCCTCCAACAACTCCCAAGAAACATCTCATATCCTCCATAACCAAATCCTCCAACTATTGAGAAAGATCTTCAGACAGACATCTCCAATCATCCACATTTCAAGTCTCCATCCGCTTAGACGCCCATTTGACCAAACATGATCTAGAGCATTGATACACAAAACTCTCATACAATTATAGGAAATAACATTCTTAATTAGAGATGAATATTATATCACCTATCATTTAAAAAAAGAAAAGCAATAACAATAAATCACTGAAAAATAATCAACATGCCTTACAATGTTTGAATAAGTATTTTGCCAAATGCTCTGCCATTAATGGAAGGTATCTCTTTTGTAACTGTCCAATTACACCTAACTATGGAAGTCACTGTCATTTATCAATTAGAGTTTTCTTCCGACTTTCACCGACAGGCAAAGACACAGAACCTTCTACGTCATATGACGTACATAATACTCTTTTTTGACAATACACTCGACGACATCATTTCCATGCTTGCTTTTGACGTATTCCGCCCTCTGTCACCTGTCGGAGGAAAAAAAGTAAAAATAACTTCCATGAACCTTCGCCCTCGTTGGACAGAGAGTTTTACTGCATGTTTCCATCCGCGTACCGTACCCGGCAAATATCCGTCAATCGCCGGGAAATGACCCGTCAGAGAGCGTCCTGTCCGATACTGTTGAGAGAGCCCCATATTCTCCACAATTTCTTTCGAATGTGCAAAAACCGAAATCCTTCGCAGGCCCACATAAATTCAACGACCCTGTTTGAACGAAATTCGGTAAGATTTTGTTCCTGTTTGAGGTCATCTAAGCCTAATCGCTACTATTCGTTTGGCGTTGCTTTTTTCATGTCATTATAGCCTAATCAGAGCAATTTGCGCCTTTGCTGCATTCCCACTCTCTAATTTGTGAAGGATTTATATCAAGGCAACACCTGTTGAATTCTCCTTTCAAACCCTAGAAGCCCTCATTGTCGTTCTTAAAGATTTCAACATATTTGAGGCGCCGTATATTTGAATAACCATTTAGACATAACTTTCAGAGTCTTAATGAATACAAATTAAGGTAACGTCTACCAGTCAAATTCTGATTTGAATCCCTCATGTCATTCTTGCTGAATTAGACCAGTTTGAGGCTCTGTGTATTTGAATGCCCATTTGAAGAATACCCTCAAATTGTGACCTTTGAAATCCTGTTTTGAAATCCAAAACAGCTTAACTTTGTCATTTCAGAATTAGACAAGCTTGAGGCTTTGGATGGACATCCGTTGATACAATAACCTCATATTCTGAATGGTTGCAAATTAAGTCTACCCTCTGTTAATTTTTGCTCTGAATGCCTATAAATTCTCATTTCTGCAGAACTTAATGAATTTAAGGTTCTTGTGAATGCCCGCTGAGTCAAAACCCTCAGAATACATGTAAATCAAGGTCACGCTGTGTAATTGTGTTCTGAAGCTCTTACAAATAAAGTTCACTATAAAGACCCCGCAATGATGTTCTGGCTTTTAATCCCTAGCTATGACCTTGATCAGATGAATTTGAGACAATTTTATGAGATCCGTCAACTCCTTGTAATATAAACACAGTTCTTTCCAGATATATAGATGCAAACTTGTGGAAAGAGTAAAAAAATCCAATCATAGTGTTCAGCAGCCCAAGCAAGCATTGCCATCGTATGCCTGATCGCTTGTGCATACCAATGGCTCAAGTGAGTCTAAATGCCTTTTCTCCTAGCTTTAATTCCTCTTCAATTGTTTCCAACAATAGCTCCTATAGGTCTACTTCCAGCCCTATGGGGGAAACAGGGGCTTATTCTGTGGATTCTTTCCCAATCCCTGGAGGAGCCTCTAATGGGCCTGAGATTGCTGCACTGCAAAAGCTTAGCTCAAATATTGAGTCTCTTTTGTTTGGCAGTGATATTGATTGCAGTGATGCTGAAATTGTGGTGGAGGGTCGTGATGTACCTGTTCACCGGTGCATTTTGGCAGCCAGGAGCACTTTTTTCAAAGAAAAGTTATTTTCTGGTAACAGCCAGGCTGGAAATTCAAAGATACGATATGAATTGAAGGATTGGGTGATGCAGGGAAATGTTGGCTATGATGCCTTTATGATATTGCTGGGTTATTTGTATAGTGGGAAGGTGAAGGCACCACCTCTTGAGGTTTGTACGTGTGTTGATGCCAGCTGTGCACATGATGCATGCAGGCCTGCGGTGGATTTTGCAGTGCAGCTGATGTATGGGGCACATGTTTTCATGATACCAGAACTTGTATCACTCTCACAGGTTGGTAATTGTTTCTCTGTCTTTCAGTAAAATTAATTTGATTTGATTGTTTAAGAGAAATAAAGGAATAATATTAATGTTAAAGTAGGTAAATGGGACTATGACTACAGCATATTACATTAGCTAATCAGGAGTGCCAAAAATATTTCTGCAATTTTGATGTTTCAGGTGTTGGGTGGGCGGTTTGCAGGACCAACATTTTTGTTGTTCCCTTAGATTAGTAATTTAGAGCACTTATAAGATGTATGTGTAATTCAACTATCTTGCTTGTGCTTTACTGGGAATTACTAGCGTAATTTTTTCCAGCATGCTTAGTATATCCTGGATTATTTTGTAGGTTTGTTTCTTCTACTCCATTTTCTGCCTCAGTCAGCAGGAGTTTGCACTGTACATTCAACTTGCAGAACTTTCTGATTTTTTTTGCCCAGAGAGACTTTATAACCAGCATGAAGATTTTCCCCTATTTTGAGAATTTACTTAAATTTATTCATTTCTTTTCCAACATGTAGCCAGGCTTCCAACTTGAAAGAATCTTTGTCAAGCTAGGCAACTTTGAGATTTGTGACTACTCTTCAGAGGGATCCCACTGGGCATTGGTGTGCATGTTTTTGGAAGTCAAAAGAGTCCAGTGACTATGTGGAAAGAAATGAAGTTATATTCTTATGGAACTGTAAAATTTTTCATATTACTCTTTAAAGAAATGTCTAATAAGGCATAACTGGACTAGATACAAATGGTCATATGCATAGATTAGTAAATACTGAAAAACAAAGATGAAGGAAGTCATATAATCTCTGTAGACGGCTGAACAACTGTGAATTGAAGCACTGCTGAAAACACCATCTGTAAAAACCTCAAAATAGTCTCAAAAGTGTCTCTAAGTTGAATCTAACCTACAAAATGCCTAATTTACATCAGCCCAGAACCCAAAGAAAAATTATCAAAATCATATTGTTTTTCGAAGATGATTGAAAAGTAGTCCATGTGATCAGGCATCTAATTATTGTTGAATCCATATACTAGTCTGTAGATAAAAATAAGTCAGAAGGTGGACAGCTGGAACAGTTATAAAGGTAGCTAGAAATAAATCAAAAAGTAGTTGACAGCTGGAATCGTTGTAGTGGAAAGATGAAATGAATTAAAAGTAGGTGGATGACGGGAACAGTCAAAAAGGTTAGATAGACAGCTAGAAATGTCAAATGCCGTTGTAATAATTTTAGCTTATATATACAAGCTCCTCCTATGTGAATATTCACTCAGAGATAATTATCTCAGAAACAATCATATCACAATGTTAAGTTGAATGAGAAAATTATGCAACAAAATCTTGAGGAGTGCCTATTGCTTTTCAAGGCTACGTAGTTTCACATAAATGACAAAGAGGATCTGTTCATCAATATAACCATTTAAATTGGATCCCCACAACCTAAGTAAATAATGGCCAATAAGAGGATTGTATGGTTATCCAGCAGCCACTGTTGCAGGCGCTTTAAAAGAATGCTTCTGGCTGTCTTGCATGTAATAAAAAGGCCGCCATTTGTAAAACAGCAGTTACCAAAGTAAATGAATGTTCTCTTGTCTATAGTTTGCAGGTGTGAATGCACTCCTCTATGCACCATAGAGGGATCAAGTCCAGCTCATGTAGCCAACAAAGATTCTCAGCCAGCAAACAGGGATTGACTGACCTTCGATCATGACTCTTCTACAACCAATTTTTTATTGAAACCTAGTTGTCATATGATATTATTTTATGATTTTTGATATTCAAGTAATAAACAATACTTCTTGAATGCTTTGTATTTTATGTTTATTTTCTAATTCGATTTGTATTGATATTTTAAAATCATATAACATCTATGATAAGATAAATTTGATTTAGAGTCTAGACTTCACCATTTTTCATGATTATCTTATACTGCATTAAAGAAGAAAAAAAAGTATATATCTCAAGTGTCAACTTCATGTTTCATGTTTATGGTATTAGTGTACCCAATCCTTCTCTTGTGGGTCCTCACCTTGCACATCCCTGGTTTCTCACACTTGCATACCCAAATTTTGGTGGTTCACTATGGGTGCTGCAGACCTGCGCATGCATTGAACCTTGTAATTTGCTATATAATTCAAGGCTATCATCTAAGTTTTAGAATTCCAGTGACATTACATTTTTCTGAAATCCTGAAATCTTTTAGGTTTTTTAATCTAAACTTCTTTTTCATAAATTTCTTTTATCTTTCAATTCCTGATTATTTTAAGCAGTCTTATCCTGTGATTCAAGGGAATTAGGTTAGATTGCTCTCCACAATTGTTACTTGATATGATTCTGCTAGTTAAAACTTAAAAGGATCATAGGCGATTAGCACAGGGTGAAAAGACTTTTGATGGGGGACACTATTTAGGAGTCAATAAGATCATATTATCATGAAAGAAGTATGTACTGTGCCCATTTTCTTCTTGAAATTCGTAATTATAATAGCCTGAAGGTCTGGACTCTGGAGTATACACAAGAAGAGTTAAAGCTAATTGTTCACACATTGAATCCTAGTAATTGAAAGAAGAAAGTTCACCACCAAAAGATTCCAAGAGTTATGTCTCAATATATTATCTATTTCTTATTAGAGAGGCATAATACCTGGAAAGAATTTGAACTTAGATTCCAGGATCTTATTCGTTCAGTTAAAAGCATTATGGTACATTAAAAACATCTTTGAGATATTTTCTCAATATCTTTGTGACATCAGAATGGTTTTCATTTCTTTTTCCTTTGTTAAAACTTAATGTCATATGTGATTGAACATCTAGCATTGAGTAATAACTTTGCTTTTTTATTTACTCTCAAAGTTATCTCACTGAAAGTGAATCTTGTGAATTTGAACGAAAGAAAAGAAGGAAATGGTTGACTGGAGTTTTCTTTAGGTTATGTTATTGAAGAGTTAAATATTGCCCATAGCCTTGTAATAATCGTTTTCTAAATGTATCACTGCCAAACTTGAAATATTCATTATCTTAGGATTAAATATGTATCATGATCCAGGATTCAAAACTAAGAAAGGGGAAATGAGGAAATGTGCTTCTGGAAACAGGAATGCATAGGGTGCTAGGTTGACGATTGTAGGAAATGCCACTAAAGGTAAAATTGGAACTAGAAAGACCCAAAAACCCTTAGCTAAGAAGCCATGGAAACTGCCAGTAATAGCAACTGGGATTCTTGTTAATTTCCAGACAGGCAGAAACTACCTAGATGTTTCAACTTTCAAGTTTGTTGTTCTTGCTGTATACATCACATGTGTTCTCGAGGATTGAAAACCAAGTCCAAGATGCTGGAAATGGTTTGTGATACAGTTTAAAATTTATGGAGACCAAAATAGACTTACAGGCATAGCTACTACGGATAACTAAAACCTAACATCAATGATAATTTAATTTCTCTGTATGTTTGCTTCATCTAACTGTTCTTGTTCTTTTTGATCACTTATTTTTTCTTTTGTAGCACTTGTTTGACCTTGAGACAATGACACAGCATTGAGATGATTCAACACTTAGTGTATCTATAATTTCTTGCTGCCAAGAAGGCCTTTTGTCATGGAGCTAGGGTGAGTTAACTAGGAGTGCATGACGTTGGCATGATGAAGTACTTTCAAATAGCACAATAACCCCTAGAAAAAGGTTTAAATTGACCAGGAGGTAATCATATTGGGTGATCACATTGGGGAAAGATAAATTTTACTTGGAGACACTAACAAAAGTCAAAACTTTGTTTTGCAGTAACTACAGACAATTATTTTTCATGGCTTCCCTACTTCCACATGGTTTATTTTTTTTAGACTACTGGAATCGGTCAGGTATAAATTGACCAGGAGGTAATCACATTGGGGAAAGATAAATTTTACTTGGAGACACTAACAAAAGTCAAAACTTTGTTTTGCAGTAACTACAGACAATTATTTTTCATGGCTTCCCTACTTCCACATGGTTTTTTTTTTTTTTTTTTTAGACTGCAGGAATCGGTCAGGTATCCGTCCCCCTATAAACTGCAGTGCGCCTGGTAAACTTTTTTCACGTGACCGGTGGCGCTGGTGCAACACGCCCTCTGGTACCACAGGTTTGGGGAGAGACTAGACCTGGTACCTCTTGCCTCCAATAGGATGCTTTAGCCAATCGAGCTAGCCCCGCCCCACTACTTCCACATGGTTCACTCAACAAAGGAATTATTTCTTTTTCTTAACATTTACTTTATGAGGATATCTTTAATTTGTTATTTTGCAAATATTCTTCCGAATTCCTTTTTCTGCTTTTTTAGCAGAATGTTTTTACAGAAACAATTTTTTTCTTATTCATTTCTGCCAGCACTTTTGTTAATAATTACAAAACAATTTTTTTTCTAATAGTTTCTGGCAGATAAACTTGCAATTATATCTGATTTGATTATTAAGAGGTGCTATTAGGTAAATTATAGGATATCTCAGGTGAACTAATAGTAGTTTAATTAAAGGCTCAATTAGATGGAATCTTGAACGTAAGTTCATGTTGTTATTTGTCATACTGTGTATGTTTTTACATGGATATTGGATTTGTTATTCAGTTGCCAGCTCATATAGAGTGGCATAATGTAACGAAGATTTACAGCTTGTGCTTTCATGTTAATAAAATACCATTTTATCCTTCCCAAAGGAGATTTTCAAACTCGTTAACAAATTTAAGTCTTACCTTTCTCTCTTTGCAAAACGATCTTTATAAAAATGGCTCTTTATTTGAGTTTCGAAACTTCTAATTCTATTGCAAAGAATACATTTATAAACATAACAAATAATCAATTGGTAAGCTTAGTTGATGACAGTTGCTATGCCATGTAAGGTCTCTAGATATCAATATACTCCTTTCTCTAACTTGATTTAACTTGAACCCATATTTTAAAAAGTAGAAGTTCCTTTACAGACCAGACTTAAAATTGGACAACTAAATCAATTTCAGTAATAGCTATGCTACTTAAATGACGGGGCTAGGGGGACCTCTCCATTATAATGCTGGCTTTGTTGCTTTAAAATGATGACTAGTGGGATCCTCCCCAAACAGTGATAGCTATGCTCCTTTAAAATGATGGGTAGGGGAAACCATGAAATAGTGCTTTTAGAAAAGCTCCACTTCTTCAGCTTTAGTGGATAGGAAACAAAACAGACAATTCACTTGTAAAGGATGCTCCTGCGCTGCTTGTTCTTGCACAGTATAATAATCAGTGGCAAAATAGATATGATACTTAAAACAGTCAACCAATAAGATAGCCTACTTTCATTTGGTAAACAACTTTAGTGGGTTGAAAATGAAACAGACAATTCACTTGTAAAGGCTGCTCCTTTGCTGTCGTTATTGCACAGTGTAATAATAAGTAGCAAAAGAGATATGATACTTAAAATAGTTAACCAATAAAATTGTTTACTTAAATTTGGTAAATAATGTATTTCCTATGATTCCTAATGTTTGATTTCTCAATTTCATTCAATGTATTGTTTGTGCCTCCAAACATTGCAAGGTGCAGTAACTGATGTATGGTTTAACAAGGTCATGCTGATGATAAATTACGTTAAAAAGTAATTTCTCTCTCTAGTTGGAAATGACTTTGGTTTATAGCTATATACCTTTCGACATAGATAGGATCCTTTTAACAATCTAACTGTTTTATTTTTATTTTATTTTGTCTTTTGTATTAACTATTATCTATCATGGTTATTTTGGCCTATCAGTGTGCATCTTTCTAGCTAGCATGTTCTGAAATCAATCTTTTTGGGTGCAGCGACGTCTTCTGAACTTTGTGGAAAAGGCTCTAATAGAGGATGTGATACCTATTTTGGTCGCAGCAAATTCATGCGAGGCTGGAAATGATCAGTTGTTGAGTCGTTGCATACATCGAATGGCTAGAGCTGATCTTGACATTGTAGCACTTGAAAAGGAACTTCCAAAGGAAGTTGTAGATATTGTGCTCAAGTTTCGAGTGGATTCAGTTGGAACATCAACTCTTGCACCACCTGACAAGAATATACGGAGAATTCAGAGAGCACTGGACTCTGATGATATTGAATTGGTGAAATTACTACTGGAAGAGGGAGAGGGCCGCACAACTTTAGACGATGCTCATGCCCTGCACTATGCTGCAGCATATTGTGATCCAAAGGTCACAGCAGAGCTGTTGGAGCTTCAAAATGCAGATGTTAATCGCTTCAACCAAAGAGGATATACTGTGCTTCACATAGCAGCAATGCGCAGAAACCCTAGGACAATTGCAGCACTCTTGACAAAAGGAGCTCGCCCTTCAGATTTGACACATGATGATCGAACAGCACTTCAGATTGCCAGAAGGCTAACTAGGGCTGTAGATTATTGCCAGCCTACTATCCAAGGAAAGGAATCCCATGCAGATCGCCTATGCATTGAGATACTGGAACGGGCGGAGATAGAAAATCCATTAGTAGCTACAGTGCCTCTTTCACTTTCTTTTGCAGGTGAGGACATGCGGATAAGATTGCTCTACCTTGAAAACAGAGGTGAGATACTATTCTTATGAACCCATTATACTCAAAATAATAAACTTTGGAGATAGGGTTCTTCGCTTTACATTGAATTAGAAATTACATTTTCTGTTCTAGTCATTTTGATTTTATAGAAGTGATAGCATGATGTTGAGCAAGTATCCAAAACCTTGTAGTGGACTGGTTTATAAGCAAGGGAGGCACTTCTTATTATCTAACATTGTTTTGCATTATCTCCAGCATTATCCGTTTGCTAATATTTCCACATTTGCTAGCATAGATGGTGACTTTCTAAAAGGAATTTAATTGCATTAGCTATAATGTTGTTCAAATTCAGTGATTGGCTTAAAATTCACCTTGTTCTGGTTAAAATAGTTTGCAAGGTTCTTGTAAAACAATCAATCTAACTTTAACGAAGGATATAACTTTCCAACAAGGATATAGGATATTCATGTACACACATATTTACATATGAGTATTCTGTAGGATGTGAAAGCTTGAATAGCTAACTGATTAAGATAGATTTTATCCAAATTTTTATTTTTAAACAGAAAGTGCAAACTATGTACATAGCAAATAGAGAATTGAACACTCACACATGACCTTTAAGTAAATATCATGCTGATGTCAAAATGAATATTTTATTCCATTCAAGGGACAGTTAAGATTTGTGGAATTATCATCTGTGAAATAATTCATTTACATTTGTTGCAGACATCTCCTGATTGTGAAAATGCAATTGCAGCCCAAATAGTTTGCAAACTTGCAAAGTTGGATTTGGGGTTACTTGGAATGTTGCAAACCAAGTAGCCTATTGAAATCAGGGATTGATATTGGATGGGCATTGCCATTTTACTATACTACTCAAAAGTTTAGGCATAAACTATATCCGCTTAAAATATATTATGTTATTTTCAGAGACTTAAAGTGTTTCTTGGACTATGTTCAGCTGACGTAGTTTGAAGCATCATGCTTGGTGAGAGGATACCTATATTTGGAACAGGTTGAAGACTAAATCTCTGAACTCATGCTCGTATGCCTACCAATAGATCTGCAAAACTGATATCCAATGGTCATGCTTTCTGTCTTTTGTAACAATGCAAACATTTACCACACTCTCATATTGGTAACAAAATAGAGAATCTACAGCAAGTTTATGTTATCACAGAAAACAAACTGTAAAATTACTTTACTTAGGCCAGTTTATATAAGTTGCCCATACAGTAACTGTGCAACTCACAATAACAAATAATAGAGAATTTGGTTTTAACAAACCATGTACTTTTAGCCTAATCAAACAATGATTAGTTGTCTTGAATATTGTAAGACACATTCTCATTT
>VDFB02193867.1:410925053-411345461 GCA_007258455.2 Sequoia sempervirens
ATTGCTATTCAAATTTGTCCCAATGGGTGTTTTGGAGATTACTTGGATGTTTTGGTTGTTGGAGAGGTGAAACTTGAATATTTGTACTTCATTTCAGTACCACATCATGTTATTTTCTGTTTATGCATGCATTAACATTCTCTCCTTTTACAATCATTGGGTTATTGTAATAAATGAACTGAGATAAAATTCCATCGGGGGGGTTTCTTGCATAATAACCTGATTAGAGTGTGCATGCACTTTGATTTCCATATCCATTTTGATTTGTTGGCAGCTTGTATGGGTTATTTGGTTTCCTAGTTTCTTTTGGCCACATTTTTTCTATAGCTTGACACATATTGGATTCATCGGTTCACACTTCAATTGAGAAATTATGTTTCTTGATCCTCATTGGTTTAGATTCTTCTCAGTTTGAGAGCCATGTTTTTATGGTTATTGTTCTAGAGTCTTTTTTGGTACTCCTTTCCATGGAAGATTTTCAGTCACAGTTTTGCATCAGCATCGAGATACATGGTTTCTAGATTCTGTCATCATCTCATCTACTGTTGCTTCACAGATTCCAGGGTTGTTCCAGTTTGTGAGTTTTTGAGTGTTCCGTGGCATCAAGTTTGCTCACATTATTATGATTCTGGTTTTGGTTTCTTGTAGATAGAAGTATCTTTCCTTGCTTATCGGATTGCGGTTCTAGTTTTCTTCTAGTGCTTCTTTGCAGCAGTCATCTCATTGTAGGGGGGTTCTGTCCCACTAAGTTTTCCTTCTCTACCTCATTATTGCATTTGTACTTGGGTACCTCATTAGGCCTTGTTGCCGGGACCCATTCATGCTTTCTTGCATTCATCTTAGTTTTAGGTGCATGCTTTTTTAGTCTCCCTAAGTTGCACTTATAGGGGGGTGTTGGTGTAATTAATATTTAATTACACTTTACATAAGTTTACTTAGGTAATTATTTAATTCCTAGGTTAATTAGTTGTCATCCTTATTTTGATGAGCTATCTTGTTGCTCAAGATAAGATTAGGGTTATGCATCTTTGCTTTTATAAAGCAAATCATATCTTGTAATTTATCAATTCTCGAATAATAATTATTTGCACATCTTCTTGCAAATCTCTGCTTTTGCTGTTTTTTTCTTCTGTGGAACGATATTCTAGTTTGCAAATCTGATCTTGGTTTCTAACAGAAGAAATGTCGGATATAAGGTCAATTCCTATAGATGTTGAAGAAGAATTCATAAGAGGAACACTCGCCTAAAGGCAGGAAACCCTGAAATACTTTTTGAAAAGGAAATAGGGGAAACTACAGGTCAGGTTCCCATTGAGGATGTTGTTATTGGAGATACAATTGATTCCCAACTTTCGCTAGGGAATGGTGAAAATGATGTTGAGCAACCACAGGGTTTTTAAAAGACATAAGATCGGGTTGAAGTTGAAAATATAGAGTCTACACAAACTTTGGATGGTGGGGTGAGGAATGAAGAGAATCCTAATGTAACAAGACATGAAGAAAGTGATGCCCCAAAGATTGATATTGAACACATGGCTGGACAAGAAAATATAAGTCTTGGAAATGAAGAGATAGTGTTGAATCCTGGTAATCCAAAATCCATGTCAGTGAATACTAAAAATGTTCCAATCCTGGAGGATGTGATGATAGGTGAGGTTGAAAATGTAAGAGGAGAAGTTCTTGAGCATACTGAAAACTAGGAACAAAGAAATGTTGTAGAGGTAGAATATAATGAAGGTGCACTTGATTGGTTGGTCAGGGAATTGGATTTCCCATTGGAAGTGGAATTAGTGTCTCTAGATCTCAAGAGCTTAATGCAAGAAGTGGAAACTCCCAAACCTAGATGAAGAGCAAAAAAAAAACATGTTATGCAGAAGAATGCAGGTGGAGGAAGAACACTCCATATAGCTACTCCCATAGTGGATAAAAGAAAACATGAGATAACACCTAAGAAGTACAAAGTGACAAGTATCAATGCTGGACATTCATCTTGGGGACAAGAATTAGAAGAAATGAAGATGAATTTAGAGACAATTGTCGCTAGGGTGCAGAAAAATAAACAAAAGAAAAAAGAATTGAAAGAACGGATTGTCCGCTAGAAAAAAATAAAGTATCATTAGCCCAATCTAGTTAAGCACAAGTTGAATTTCCTCAGAATCCAGTACTTATGTCACAAGAGTAGGTGGATGCTATTGCAGTACTTTGCCATAAAATGAGTGTGTTTGAAGAATGGATAGAGTACTTGGTGTAAGGCAAGGCGAAGAACTAATCACATAAGCGATTGGGAAGTACAAAGAGGCATATCATTGGTGTGAAAAGTCTAAAAGATTAGGAGAATGCAGATTTCGCTAGGAACAAATTGATGTTGAAAGACAAAACTTAAAGAATTTCATTCAAATAGATGTACATGAATTGATAAGTGAGAATATAATCACTAAACAAGAGGTTTCGATGTGCGGAAAATGGAAGAAACAAGTAAATTGGGAAGGTGATGCCTTAGTGCAATCTATAGAGGGATTTGAGAAAGTTACCGAGAAATACAATAAATTGATTGACAAAGATCAAGGTTTCATTGAAATGTTAGCTCGACAGGATCTGTGATCCTCAGACGCTAGGACAGGATGGTAGAGAAGTAAAATCTTTCAAGAAATGGCTTGAAAGAGTGAATAAAGACCATGTTCATTCAGTACATCGAGAAATCACTGATGAAATTATACAGTGCAAGAACGCCATGGTCAAATATGAAACAAAGAAGATGCAAATGAATGCAAATATCCTCTAGATATCAGAAGATTATACCAAGCTCAAATACAGCTGGAAGGTAATTCAAGGAATTTCAAAAGAACGTATACATTTGGTATTGGTTTCCTTCTAGGAGTATCAATTGATGAAAGGTGAAGAGTTATTAGACCCAGAGTCTGATGTGAGGCAATGAATAACCAGATATCGAATATCGGAGGTTAGTACAAAGATATGCTATTGGAAGGGATTTTGCAAGTTGTTCTCGGTCTCGATGGAGGTGTATTGTCCCAGAATTTGAAGAATACCAATGTCCTTTTTTTATGTGGAACATTTGTATATCAGAGCTTGGAGTTGAAGACTAATGCTGATGAAGTCAAAACTTTGACTTTTTCTAGAGGATTCCAATGACAACTGATGTTTGCCACATTCTATTTCTTTCCCTTTGATAGACTTAAGTTTAAAATTTTGGGCATTGTTCCTATAAAAGGCCGTTTGATGCTTTAGTTTTATTTTAAGTTCAAAATTTGTGGATGTCAGAAGAGCCAAAACTTCTTTAAGTTTTGCTATTTTTCCTATTTTTTGAATCATTCCAGATTAAAAACTTGTATGCACATAGAAGCTAATCAATATCAAAGTTAATTTGGAAGCTACCGCCTGGTACAAAATATTTTGTAGCTGGTTGTTTGTTAAGCTAGACAAGACTATATATTGCGCCATTTAAGGGTGCATACAAAACCTACTTGATGTAGGAGCATCCTTGGTTCTTTGCAATCCTGCATCAACTAAAAATATTTTTACTTCAGTTTTGTTTTTGTTCAGTTCAAGTTGGAAAATTTGGTATTTCTTCATAATTGCTCACTAGACCCTACAAATCTACGTTTTCATCATGGACATGTTCATTTTTATTATTCCAAGATTTTAGATCGACTGGACCTTTTTTCGGCAAGTTATCACTTCCAAATTAAGTGGCAGTTGCTAGAACAGAGCACCGAAACAATTTCCAAGCATAACGACTAGATTTATTTCTTGTGGATCCTTGCCGTAACTTGTGGATCCTTGCGTGGTGTTCCAAATTGTTCTGTGGAGTGTCCTTGACCTTAAATACTGGTCCACACTTCATCCTATGCACTCATCGAGGAGAAATTTGTATTTGAGGCCAACCTATTTCATGTGCATGTTACCTTTCCTTCATCAGGGATTGTAATGATCTTTGGTCGACGCAGATGACTTTAGATCTATGGATATGATATAAATCATTGTAATAGATCATTAGGAAGGTAGATCTGAGAAAGATAGATTTTGGTATGTAAGATTTCAGCTTGCATTAAAGAGCATATAGGAATATTCTATTTTGAGCATGTTGTATCAGGCCTGTGAGCCGAATCTATAAGCCCGGATGTTGCCGGTTGATTGTGACTAAATTCTTTGATAATAAGAATATTTGAATCTGCATTTGCCTCCATTTTATGTGTTGTTTTTGTTGTGTGACCCTTGTTGCATGGTCTAAATTGTTCTCTTTGATGACCCTCCTACCGTGGATGCACCAGATTGGTATCAAAGCGAGATTCATTCCATGAGAGATCGTCAAAGTTTGCAGAGTCCTGTTGAAGATTTGTTGTGGGGTGGTAGACTAATGATTCAAATTGCAGCTGCAAAGGACTTGTGTAAAGATGACAGGAAGAAGAAATGGTAGAAGAAATGGAGTGCCTAGAAATGTAGACCCAACTATGATGGAGATGTTGAGAGGAATTGCTGCTAGATTAGAAGCAGTCGAAACAACCCAGAGGAGAGGTTGACCAGTTGATGATGTGAGTGATGAAGATGTAGAAGAACAAGAAGAAAGGGAAAGAGAAAATCAACGTGGTCTGGATTAAGGAGAAAGAAGTTCATAAGAGCCCTAACTAGGGTAAATACTAGACCACATTTCAAACCACCAGATTATAATGGTAAGTTGGATTCAGATGAATTGTTTTAATGGATAACAAAGATGGAGAAGTATTTTGATTTTGAAGGTACCACCAAAGATAAGAAGGTGAAATTTGCTTGTACAAAGTTGAAAGGACATGCATCCCTTTGGTGGGAACATTTGTAGACAGATAGACAAAGAAGAGGAAAGGAGAAGATAAGATCATGGGATCGGATGGTGAATAAGTTGAAAACAAAGTTTATTCTTGTAGACTATCAGATTAGCTTGTTCAGGAAGTTGCAAAATTTGAAGCAAAAGGAGTCAAGTGTGACAGAGTACACTGAGGAGTTCTACAAGTTGAATATCAGATTTGGACATTTAGAGGATGAGGTCGAGCAAGTAACTAGATATGTGAATGGCTTGAGGTCATCTATATAGGATGAGATCAGTTTGATCAAGTTACCAACTGTGAAAGAGTCATATAAATGTGCCCTAAAAGAAGAAGAGAAGTTGAATAAAAGACATGAGCAGAGACAGAGAGGAAGAGGTGGAAGATTTCAGAGAGGAAGAACTTTTACTAGAGGAGGAAGAGGATCTTTTGCAGATCAGAATAAAGAGAAGGAAGTCAATAAGAATGATAATGTGTACTGTAGAGATGATGGAAACTCTTACTGGAGAGGAGGATATGGTGGTTATTGGAATGAGGGTTATAGAAAAGAGTATTAAGGGGAACTTGTTTTAAGTGTGGTGGAGAAGGACATAGAGTATTTGAATGTAATAAGGGAGAGAAGAAGAAAGATAGAGACCAGTAGAAGAATAGTCTATGTTGAGGAGGATCATGCTAGATCATCTAATAAATTGAAGGGAGAAGTGTTGGTGAACAAAAGAGTATTGTGTCAAAGACAGATGGAGCAAGAACCGTTGCAGAGAAATAATTTGTTTTGGACCAAATGCAAGGTAGCTGGTAAATGTTGTAGAGTGATTGTTGACAGTGGAAGTTCTGAGAACCTGATTTTTGAAGAAATGGTGACCAAATTGAAGGTGGAAAGATCAAAACACTTGAAGCCCTATCAGATAGCATGGATTCAAGATGAGCATAAGATACTAGTAAGTGAACAATGTTTTGTGAAATTGAAGATAAGAATTTATCATGATGAAGTTTTGTGTGATATCATGCCTGTGGATGTATGCCATGTTTTTTTGGGAAGGCCTTGGCAATATGACAGATAGGCTATTTATGATGGAAATAACACATATACCATTATTGTTAATGGGATGAAGCAGACTTTGTTGCCATTGGAGGATGTTCCAAAAGTTGAGGTTTGTACGAGTGCTAGAATTTGCTTGGTTGATGGAAGGAGATTTCTGGATGGACTGATACATGAGAACATGTGCTATGCCTTGGTTCCTAAGAAGGATGGAGACTTGAGGCATGTGGAAGAACAACTGGAGGAGATAAAGGAGATGCTAGCAGAATATGAAGAGATCATTTTAGATAATGTACTTGATGGATTGCCACCTATGAGGAGTATTAGTCATTGCATAGATTTGATTCCATGAGCTATTTTTCCTAATAAAGTAGCACATCAGATGACACCTGCAAAGAATGAAGATTTGAATAGACAAGTGCAAGAGTTGTTGAGGAAGGGTTTGATTAGAGAAAGCTTCAGTCCTTGTGTATTACCTGTTGTGTTAGCACTTAAGAAGGATGGAGAATGGAGGATGTGTACAAACTCTAGAGCCATAAACAAAGTCATAGTGAAGTATAGATTTCCTTTACCTTAGATGGATGGCATTATGGATTGTTTAAGTGGAGCTAAATACTTTACAAAGATAGATTTGAAGAGTGGATATCATCAGATCAGAATCAGGGAAGGAGATGAATGGAAAACTGCATTCAAGATAAATAAAGGATTATATGAGTGGTTGGTGATGCCTTTTGAACTAACAAATGCACCAAGTACTTTCATGAGGTTGATGGATGAGGTGTTGAAGAAATTCTTGGGTAAATTTGCAATTGTCTATTTGGATGACATCTTGATTTTTCAGTAAGGCTAGAGAAGAACATTTGTTACATATAAGACAAGTCTTGCATAGGTTGAGAGAAGAGCAATTGTTGATAAACATTAAGAAGTATAGTTTCATGAAGGAAGAATTGGTATATCAGGGATTTGTGATATCTATGGATGGATTGGAGATGGATCTAGAGAAGGTAAGATCAATTGTTGAACATGGCCTACACTGAAAAGCATTGGAGAGGTAAGATCATTTCATGGATTGGGTAGTTTCTACCGGAAGTTCAATAGGAATTTCAGTTCTATTTGCAGTCCTATGATAGAAACAATGAGGGGATAAGAAAGATTTTGGGTGGACATATGGAGCAGATCAAAGTTTTAAGTTGTTGAAACAGATGGTGACTGAACAGCTTGTGTTGGATTTACTAGACTTTAATAAGGTATTTGTTGCCCGATTTTTACTTATGGGCTTAGTCAGGTTGCTAAGACATCTGTGTTCGGCATAACGTCTTGCAGTTCAACTGCAGCTTCACCAAAGGAATGGAGTTCTCACCGAAAGGATTTTGGCTTGCCGAAATGTCTTGCCGACAAGTGGTGGTCTCCCTAAAAGAAGGTCCGAGCTCATCAAGAGATGGAGGCCCCGCTGAGAGGTCTTGCTGACCCGATGAAGTCTTGCCGACATGGAGTGGTGAGCTCGGAAAAGGATTTGAGCTCGCCATAATGTCTCGGTGAAAAGATATGTTAATGGGGAGAAAAGGCGGGCCTCGTTGTAACGTCTCAGCGATTGAATGATGTCTCACCGAAAGGATGGTGCCTTCGGCATAAGATGATGAGCTTGGAGAGATGTCCTACTGACATGGGGAGGTCTCGGCAAATGTTGTGAGCTCGCCGAGAGGTCTCACCGACCAAGCAAAGTCTCCTCGACTAAAACAAAGGGAGCTCGATAAGAGTTCTCGCAGAAGCAAGGTGGTTTCGATGAGATGTCTTGTCGACAGAGGAAGGTCTCACCGAAATAGAATGAACTTGAAGAAAAGGGGTGAACTCGCCGAAGGATCTTGCCTTCAGCATAGTGTCTAGCTAACCCAATGGTGTTTTGTCGAAGTATGAGGGGATCTTGTGAGGTCCGACTGATAGCGATAGATTTTCCAATTGAAAAGGGGTATCGACATGGCTCTTAGTGCCCTCTATGACCTCTTGCCGAAGGTAAAAGTCCCAGCGATGGTTTCAGGGATGTCGATATAACTCCTATAGCTTGATATAAAGTCCCACTAACAGTCCCAAGCTATGCCGATAGCTGCTATAATCACATCAGGGAGACACGGTAAGTGTCTCACTGACATGCGATTTAATTTGAGCGACCTTTGACTGTCTGGCGATCCCATGTAGCATCTGTTCGACCAATCGGAGGAGGCTATAGGCAAGCTATGGCAGTTTAACCGGTGAGAGGAAGATCAACAGAATGAAAGCGTCGTGGATTTTCTCTGAGCTTAGGAGCATTCAAAGCAGCTCAATAAGAAGGTTCGAAGGTGGAAAGAGAGGCCTGAATTTAATGTTGTAGTTGCAAAAGATCAAAGAGGCCATTACTGGAGCAATTCTTCACCGACATGGATAGCAGGTATGCCCGTTTAATGTAGCATTAACTTCATTTAAAAGATCTGAGGGCAGATCTTTTTGAAGACAGATATTTTTGTAAGCCCTAAGGGGCCGATGCTTTTGTATATAGGGAATTTTTTCCTCTTTGTAAAGGAGTTCGGATTATGCATTCTCAAGAGTTAGTGATTTCACATTAGGTTCAAAAAAGTGCAATTTCAGGTGATAACAGTTTCTGGCACGCTCGGTGGGACAAGTTTCCGCATTATACTGTTGGTTTGGTATGCAACCAACAAGTTCAGACTTTATATAAGTCATTATTGCATACTTGGCGACTCCATAAAAAGGAAGAACTTCAGAATCAATGCTTTTACAGTTTATGAGAAGAGTTCAGACAAGGAGCAGCTCAGGTCCCTTCAAATATTTATAGCTGTCACCACCAAGAAGGCAAGGTAGGGTAATAGAGAGGTCAAGGACAACATTTATCTATACTAGAAGAACCAAGTCTACTCCTCTATCTGTGAGATTCCAGACTACTGTCCCGAATTTTATTTCACCAGGAGTGCAAGTAAATCCACCCCTAATTGCTGCTCCTAGAAATCAACTTTTTGTGCCATTTAATGAAGGTAGTCCATTAAATTTGACACAACACAATGATATTCCAATGGCAGCTTTGAAAAGCTTGCCAATTTTCACCGAGGAAGATCAGACTACCCCAATTGAACATATACGAGATGTTGCTTCCTTATGTGGTGTGCACCATATGACACAGGAAGACGTAGCCATAAGACTCCTTGCAACATCATTCAAAGGAAGAGCATTACAGTGGTTCGGGATGAGTTGGGTAACAAATTGCACAGGTAGTTTCAGGATAGGTCTGATAATTTATCTCTATTGGAGCAATTGACTACACTTAAGAGGGCTCCTCAGGAGCAAATAAATGATTTCAATTTTAGGTTTCAAAGAACCTGGGATAGGATTCTGACAACAATAAGACCACCCCCAAAATATGCATTTTTGTACTTTTTGAAGGCCCTTAATAGCGATATAGCTGTTATGATATAATTGCATTTGAAGTAGCAATTAGAGCTGAAAACAACCTAATACAAGCTGGTAAAATTGCTCCTAGGCCACCGATGCCTATATTTCCAGATATTCATTCGAATATCCCTTTGTAAATACCAACTTTTGCATCTTTTCCACCAGTTCCATCAATATCAGCCGCTATAACACAAGAAGTTGTTGTTTCAAGATCTTCAAATGAATTACAGGAAATCAAAAGTCTATTACAGACTTTTGGAAATAAGCTTGTGAGCTTGGAAAAGTAGCAATCATATAGCAGGCCTTATCAATAGCTGAATTCAAGTCAGCAACAACAATATCAAGGTAATAGACAGACCTACCAAGGCAACTACAGGGCCCAAGACAGAGTGTAAACACAAGACCTTTTTAGGCTTATGCTCCAGCACCTGTTAGTGCAGTTAAGGATCTTGTCCCCATTCAAAACAACCTAGGAGCAGATTATGAGTGGTGCTACCCTTGTAACCAACCTCACAATCAGGTCACTTGCTTGAATGGACTCATTAATCAGGCACTTATGGTACATAACGCCTTGAGTTCACAACAAAATGAATTCAATGATGCACCTCCACAACACCAAGATCAGCCTACCAATGAAGCTACCCTACTTAACTGGCAAGGAGAGAAATTTTATGGACTGAATGTAGATAATTCTCCAATTGCAGCTAACACAAGGGCGAAGAAAAGAGATTTTGAGTTGAATCAAGCGACTAATAGAGGGAAAACAATAGCTACAGAACCATCTACATCTCAAGTGACTAATGGTTTGCAAAGAAATCAACAACTACCAGATAAGGAGCAACCACGCTTGCAAGCTGACCACACTGGCATAAAGGTACATCATAAATTAAACCCAGCTATACCCTATAACATTCTTGATAGTATGAATAAGACAAATGTAACGATGACTATGTGAGATTCATTAGCTATCCCAGGTCAAAAAGATATGTTACACTCAACTTTGTCAAATTTTAAAGTGTTTAATGAATTTGAGTCTCCAATAGGTCAAGTTAGAACTATGTTGACAAATAATCCTCAAAGAAGTGATAAACAACCCAACAAAGAGATAGGAAAAGAAGTCAAACCACCTTCATTCTACGTGTTTGTAATCATAGGTGATAAGTTAGTTCATAACTGTATGGTAGACAGTGGAGCTAGTAGTTCAGTAATGCCAAAGCAAATTGCTGACAAACTTGGATTGAAGTATTAGCTTTTAGAGAAAGGAGTGATTCAATTGGATGGTACTTCTGTCAATACATTGGGTGTTATTAAAGATTTGAGTCTTACCCTTCATGCTTGTCTTAATTTTTCAGTTCCTCAGGACATATGTGTCATAGATCTCCCACCTTTCTTTTCTGTGTGCCTCTTAAGAGACTTTATGACTAAGATAGGTGGTTATGTGTCAGCTTATTGGTCACATATGTTGTTTAGAACAAGATATGGAACTAAGGTTACCATTAAATAAGAGAGGTTGGCTAAATATCACATTGATCCATATAACCCAAGTCCTATCAATGCTGTTCCTACTGTTGTAGACGCAAATTATGTCATTTTTACTAAGAGTGAGTTGGTTGGTGCTCAAGAACTTCAAGCAAAAGCTATTCCTGATGTGCTGCTACATGAATGGGCGGTTGAAAACATGTTGGACAATCCTATAGATTTTATTCAAGACGCCGGCATGGGTAATTATGTGATGCTTGAACCTGACTCAGAAGTTCCAAACCTTGAAAAAGGTACATATCAGTTGTCGCAATAGCAAGGTGGACTTTGGGAGATGTTTTTTGATGGTTCCAGAAGCAAGAATGGAGCAGGTGGAGGTGCAATGATAGTTTCTCCACAGGGTGATAAGTATTTTTCAGCCTTTCATTTTGCTTTTGCATGTTCTAATAACAGTGCTAAATATGAAGGACTTATCCAAGGCCTTGAATGGGCAAGGAAAAGAGAAATCGATTATTTGAAGGTCTATGGAGACATTGAATTGATAGTTAATTAGGTCAGGGGGCTGAATGTTTCCACAAATGATACTTTGAAGTCTTACAGAAAAAGAGTATGGAACATAATTAAAGAATTTAATGCCTTCAATTTGATTTCTATTCCATGAAATCAGAATAAGCATGCTGATAGACTGGAAGCAATTGGGGCATAGTTTGATATCCTAGGCGATGTCAAAAAGGATAGAATACAACAGTATGTCAAGGTGGTTATCAGGCCGTCAATTCCTAATAACAACATTAATTGGAAAGTATTTGAAAGTGATGAAATTTTTTTAACCTTTTTTCTCCAAGAGGATCAATTTTCTGTAGTAAACCAAGAAAAGATCAAGCAACAGTATGATGATCAAGTGATATAGCTGAAGACAAATAAACTTCCCAAAGGGCTGGTTACCCTAGAATCCATATTCAATTCTGATGACCAGCTGAAGAAGAACAAAGTCGGCATTCAAGTGAAAGAGGATCATTATGAAGAAGTGGAAATCTTTAAAGGTAAGCTTCTCAAATTAGGCAAGATCTGTTCATTTGAAGATAAGAGAGCTTTCATTGTTTTATGCCAAGAGTATCATGATGTTTTCGCTTGGCAATATTTTGATTTAAGAGGGTTTGATCCTCATATTGCACAACATACAATTGAGTTAGAACCTAATGCCAAGCCTGTTAGATAAAAAAAAAGACCATTGAACCCCAAGCTTGAACCGTTAATGATCAAAGAGCTGACCAAGTTAGTTGAGGGGGGTATTGTATTCCCAATTAAACACACATCTTGGGTTTCTAATCTTGTTCCGATTAGAAAAAGAGCTGTGAGATAAGATTATGTGTGGATTTTATAGATCTCAATAGAGCGTATCTGAAAGATCATTATCCCTTACCATCCATGGAACAAATTCTTCATGCTGTTGCAGGTTCAGAGAGATTCTCTCTTCTGGATGGGTATTCTGGTTATAACTAGATTCTAGTCAAAGAGGAGGATCAGTATAAAACAACTTTCACAACAAAATGGGGCACTATGGCCTACAAAAGAATGCCTTTTGGTTTATCTAATTAATGCCAGTGCCACCTTTCAGCATGCCATGGATATGGCATTTTAGAGTTTAATCTAGAAATTTTTGCTGGTGTACTTAGATGACATAATTGTATATTCAAAAAAGGCAGATGAACACATGTTACATCTAAAGCAGGTTTTTGAAAAATGCAGAGAATATGAAATATCTCTCAATCCTACAAAGAGTATTTTTGCAGTTCATGAAGGTAAACTGTTAGGTTATATAGTATCAAAAAATGGAGTTACTATTGATCTTGAAAGAGTCAAAGCTATACTTGAACTACCATTACCCAATCACATGAAGGGATTGCAATTTTTTTTAGGGAGAATTAACTTTCTAAGGAGATTCATTCCTGATGTTGCAAATGTATTACAACCTTTGACTGCCATGCTAAAAAAGAATGCAGTTTTCAGTTGGACTAGGGAAGCCAAACATAGTTTTGAAGAAATAAAGGGAGCTTTAGCATTAGCTCCAACACTGATGAATCATGATTTCTCCAAATACTTCTTTTTGTATTCTTTTGGCAGTGTTAGTTCAATTTCTGCTATGCTAGTTGAAAAAAATAATTATAATTTAGAACAGCCAATAGCTTTATTTAGTTGAGGATTTGTTGATTATGAAGAGAAATATGCATTTGTTGAGAAGCATGTTCTCGCTATGATCAGAAGCCTAAAGAGTTTAAACCTCTAGTTGCAAACAATAAAATTCATATTCTGGTCACACATTCAAGTGTGAAAGAATTTCTGTTAAACAAAGATTTGAGTGAAAAAAGAGCAGGGTGGATCACAAAAGTAATGGAATTTGATGTCAACATCAACATCACAAAACTAGTCAGAGGTAGAGGACTTTGTGAGCAACTTGCCTCCACCCCTGAAGATGTACAGAAATCAGAGGTTGGTGCTATTTTAGCTAATATTGATCAGCCTCAAAATGTTCAAGACACCACACCTGCATTAATGACAAGTTGGGTTCAAGAAATGACCCACTTTCTTCATACTGGTGAATGTCCACCAAGTCTGGATAGAGAAAAATGAAGATACTTCAAATTGCAGTCAATTCCTTATGTCCTCATTGATAATATTCTTTTCAGGAAGGATCTGAATGGTGTCTTGTTAAGATGTATTGATGCTGATCAAACAAAAAAGGTACTACATGAGTTTCATGATGGAGTTTCAAGAGGGAACTTTGCTCCAAGGACATCTGCTTGAAAAATCATGAGAGCTGGTTACTATTGGCCTAGCTTGTTTAAAGATGCATATGCATGGTCAAGAAAGTGTGTTAAATGTGCTCTATTTTCAGGAAAAGAAAAACTGCCTGCTATGCCTCTACATCCAATTCATGTGGAGCAACCCTTCATGAGATGGGGCATTGAATTTATTGGACCAATTAATCCACCATCCAGTGCTAGTCACAAGTGGGTGATGATTGCTACAGACTACTTCACATGGTGGATAGAGGCAGTAACTTTGAAAGAAGCAAATGAATCTTCAGTTTTGAGTTTTTATGAAGATATCGTCGCCGGATTTGGAGTTCTTTCCTCCATCATTTTAGATAATGCTCTTGCATTCGTTGGATTAAGAGTTACAGATTGGGCTATTAAACACAAGATTCATTTGAATACTTCCTCTAATTATTACCCATAAGGTAATGGGTTAGCTGAAAGTACAAATAAAAACCTGATTAAAATCATTAAGAGGACTATGGAAGACAATCAAAGAATTTGGCACACCACATTGAAATCTACACTTTGGGCAGATAAGATAACCCCTAAGAGATCAGTTGGTAATTCACCATATGTACTCGTTTATGGTAAGGAGGCCAGATTACCTCTATTCGTGGAACTTCCAGCTCTAGACATTGTTCACCAGTTGGAGAGGTATGAAGAACATGACCCAATGTCTGTAAGATATGCAGAGCTCATGGAGTTTGAAGAATCAAGAGATAGAGCAATGAAAACTTTGGAGTATCATCAGCTTCAAAAGAAGAAAACATTTGATAAGAAGGCTACAACTAAAGTTTTCAAAGAAGGTGATATTGTTCTCAAATGGGATGTTCTAAGAAGTAGGCCAGGCCATCACACCAAGTTTGACAACATGTGGATGGGTCCATTTATTATTAAAGACTGCAAAGAAGATAATGCATACCAACTGGCCACAACTGAAAGTGAGATGCTTCCTAACCCAGTCAATGGGATACACCTCAAGCCTTGTTTTTAAGTCTGATAGGTTCCTATCATTGTACATATTAGATTAGGTTTCATGCTTTCAATAAGTGCTCCTGCACTTTAGTTTGTTTGTTGTTTCACTCCCTGGGTGCTGTTCCAGCACAATAAATAGTTTCTTTTCAGCTTCTCCGGTTTCAACAAGTTTCAGTGTTCTGATCTGCTTCATGAGTCTCAAATGAGTTGCAGCCATGTGCGAGCTGTTCTTGGTCTATTATGAGGGTTTCTCTAAGTGACTTCGAGCCCAATGGACAGGTTTGGCTACTGGTTTTCAGGTTTAGCAGGAAAACATCCAGCAAAGGTCGCTAGAAATGTTGCCCAATTTTTACTTACGAGCTCAGTCAGGTCACCAAGACATCTGCGTTCGACATAATGTCTTGCAGTTCAACCACAACTTCACCGAAGGAATGGAGTTCTCGCCAAAAGGATTTGGGCTCGCCGAAATGTCTCGCCGACAAGAGATGGAGGCCCCGCTGAGAGGTCTTATCGACATGGAGTGGTGAGCTCAATGAAGGATTTGAGCTCACCGTAATGTCTTAGTGACTAAGGAAGTCTCAACAAAAAGATATGTCAACGGGGAGAAAAGGTGGGCCTCACTGTAACATCTTGGCGACCAAATGATGTCTCACCGAAAAGATGGTGCCTTTGTCATAAGATGATGAGCTCGCAGAGATGTCCTATTGACATGGGGAGGTCTTAGCGAATGTTGTGAGCTCACTGAGAGGTGTCATCGACCAAGCAAAGTCTCCCTGACTGAAACAAAGGGAGCTCGATAAGAGTTCTCACCGAAGTAAGGTGGTTTCGGTGAGAGGTCTCGTCAACAGAGGAAGGTCTCACCAAAACAGAATGAACTTGAAGAAAAGGAGTGAGCTCGCCGAAGGATCTTTCCTTCAGCATAGTGTCTGACTGACCCAGTGGTGTTTTGTCGAAGTATGAGGGGCTCATGTGAGGTCCAGCCAATAGCGATAGATTTTCCAATCGAAAAGGGGTATCAGCATGACTCTTAGCACCCGCTATGACCTCTTGCTGAAGGTAAAAGTCCCAGCGATGGTTTCAGGGATGTCATTATCCTGCAGCTCGATATAAAGTCCTGCCAACAGTCCCAAGCTATGCCGATAGTTGCTATAAGGTGTAATCACATTGGGGAGACACAGTAAGTGTCTCACCAACATGCAATTTAATTTGAACGACCTTTGACCATCTGGCGATCCCATGTAGCATCTGTTTGACCAATCAGAGGAGGTTATAGGCGAGCCATGGCAGTTTACCAGTGAGAGGAAGATCAACAGAATGAAAGCAACTTGGATTTTCTTTGAGCTCAAGAGCATTCAAAGCAACTCGGTAAGGAGGTTCAAAGGTGGACAGAGAGACCTGAATTTAATGTTGTGGGTGCAAAAGATCAAGGAGTCCATTCTTGGAGCGATTCTTCACCGACATGGACAGCAAGGATGCCCATTTAATGCAACATTAACTTCATTTAAAAGATCTGAGGGAAGATATTTTTGAAGACAGATATTTTTGTAAGCCCTAAGGGGTCGACGCTTTTGTATATAGGGAATTTTTGCCTCTTTGTAAAGGAGTTCGGATTATGCATTCTCAAGAGTTAGTGATTTTTAACAATCCTTTCTCAGCTGATGTGTGCTTTGTAACTCATTTCAATTTTGGAATATAAAACACAGAGTTTACCTTGGAAGCCAGTGTTAGTGTTCAGATTACTCTCATTTCTGTATTTTAGATTATGCAAGTTTTCAACTGTGCTTTTTCTAAGTTTCTATTCATACCTTAAAGCCGTGAAATTTATCTTTCCTTCTTAAAGATATGTATGTAGATCAATCCTTTTTAAGAATGATGCGTAAGTTCAAAAGAGTTATGTTGAGTAAATGAAATAGCTACCATTAGTTTTCCAGTGTATGTTCATCTTGTTTTCATTTCATGATTTCTTATCACTTCGGTGTATCACCATAGTATTTAGTTTTTATTTTACGCACTCCTCCCTTTTCCCTTTACAAGATCAGTAGTTAGGTGACACCAAAGGAAGCCGGCCTTCTCCGGAGGTTGACCTCTATCTACAAAGTAACCCAAAGCTTTTGAGGTCTTCCCATGTTACACTGAGATGTTGAACATCAGGTTTGATAGGGTGCAATTTCAAGTGATAACAGTATTTCAGGTAGACTGTGATGCAAGTGGAAATGAAATTGGAGCAGTATTAAGTCAAGAAGGAAGACCAGTAGCCTATTTCGGTGAGAAATTGAATGATGCTAGGAGAAGATATATAGTGTATGATTAGGAGTTTTATGCCATAGTTCAAGCCCTAAAGAAGTGGAGACATTACTTGTTGCCTAAGGAGTTTGTGTTGTATATAGATCATTAGGCATTGCAATATTTGAACGGTCAAGGTAAGTTGAATCAAAGATGCATGAGATGGGTGGAATTCCTGCAGAGTTATGCTTTTGTTTTGAAACATAGGAGTGGGAAGTCAAATAGAGTTGCTGGTGCTTTGAGTAGGAGAAGGAATTTACTGGCAGAAATGAGAGTGGAGGTCTTAGGTTTTGATGAATTGAAAAACTTGTATGAGGAAGACTCAAATTTTGCAGAACCTTAGAGAGCTTGTAAAGAACCAGTCTTGGAGGATAGGAGTCAGTGGTTGGATTATTTCATTCAGGTGGATATGCTGTTCAAAGGGAATTAGTTTTGTGTACCTCAGAGTTCAATGAGGGATAGATTGGTGAAGGAAAAACATAGTGGAGGATCGATAGGACACTTTGGAATTGATAAGATAGTAGCATTGGCCAGTGAGAATTACTTTTGGCCACAGATTCATAAGGATGTTAGGAAATTTGTGCAGAGTTGCAGAGTTTGTCAAATTGCAAAAAAGGAGTATTCAGAATGTTGGATTGTATAAGCATTTGATAGTTCCAGAGAGATCTTGGGAGGATATCAACATGGATTTCATACTTGGTTTGCCGAAGACATAGAGAGGTAATGATTCTATATTTCAGTGGTGGATAGATTTTCTAAAATGACACATTTCATACCTTGTAAGAAGACAACAAATGTAGTACATGTAGTAGACTTGTTTTTCAAAGAAGTGGTCAGATTGCATGGATTACCTAGGAGTATTGTTTCAGATAGAGACACAAAGTTTGTTGGTTACTTTTGGAGAACACTTTGGAAGAAGTTAAAGACAAATTTAAAGTTCAGTTCTACTTTTCACACACAAACTGATGGACAGCTAGACTTAGTAAATAGGAGTTTGGGGAATTTGCTAAAATGTTTAGCTAGAGAGAAGATTGGAAGTTGGGATTTAGTCCGTGCACAAGCAAAGTTTTCTTACAATAATTCAGTGAATAAGAGTACCAAAAATACACCTTTTGAGATTTTTACTAGAGTTCATCCTAGAGGTATATCAGAGTTGAAAAAAAATAGTAAGGAAGATAAAAGGAGTGCAGAAGCTGAGGAATTTTCAGTATATATGGAGAAAGTGCATACTCAAGTAAAACAACAATTGGAAGATATGAACCGAAAGTATAAGGAGTGAGCAGATGAAAAGAGGAGACACAAGGAGTTCAAAGTTGGAGATGAAGTAATGGTGTATTTGAGGAAGGAAAGATTTCTAGTTGGAACATACAATAAGTTCAAGAGGAGAAAGTTTGGACCCTACAAGATTTTGAGGAAATTTGATTTAGGAAATGCATATGAATTAGAATTACTGGGTAGCATGGGTATATCACCTATATTCAACATTGCAGATCTACATTAGTACCATGAAGCGGAATTCAATGAAGACAGTGAAGAAAAATTGGAGAAATAGTTTCCTAAACAACAATCAGATGAGATAGAAGAGATTTTGGATACCAGAGATGGGAGGAAAACTCGTGGAAGATAGTACAAATAATATCTTGTGAAGTGGAAAGGAAGACTAGTGGAGGATTCTTCTTGGATCTCTCAGGCTGAGGTAGACTATCATGGTTTCCCTTTAACCCCAACAAAGTGAGGGGATCACTTTTCAAATAGCCCCGGATGTCTAATGCAAGAGCATCCTTGGTTCTTTGCAATCCTGCATCAACCAAAAATATTTTTACTTCAGATTTGTTCTTGTTTAGTTCAAGTTGGCAGATTCGGTATTTCTTCATAATTTCTCACCAGACCCTGTGAATCTACATTTTCATCGTGGACATGTTCATTTTCCTTATTCCAAGATTTCAAATTTTAAATTGATTGAACCTTTTTCTAGCAAGTTATTGCTTCTGGATTAAGTGGCAATTGCTAGAATAGAACAATGAAATAGTTTACAAGCATAATGGCTAGATTTATTTCTTGTGGATCCTTCCTGTAACTTGTAGATCCTTGCATGGTGTTCCAAATTGTTTCGTGGAGTGTCCCTGAATTTAAATATTGGTCCACACTTCATCCTATGCACTCGTCAAGTAGAAATTCAAATTTGAAGCCAACCTATTTCATGCGCACATTACATTTCCATCATCGAGGATTGTAATGATCTTTGACCGATGTAGATGACTCTAGATCTATGTATATGATATAAATCATTGTAATAGATCATTAGGAAGGTAGATCTGAGAAAGATTTTGATATGTAAGATTGCAACTTGCACTAAGGAGCATATAGGAATATTGTATTTTGAGCATGTTGTATCAAGCCTGTGAGCCAAATTTGTAAGCCCAAATGTTGTCGGCCAATTGTGACTGAATTTTTTGATAATAAGAATACTTGAATCTACATTTGCCTCCATATTTCATGTTGCTTCTATTGTGTGACCCTTGCTGCACAGTCCAAACTGTTCTCTTTGAGGACCCTCCTACCGTGGTTGCACCACTACTTGGTGTCCAAATAAACCTCCCTTTCTTTAAAATCTCACATTATTTTATGCCTAGCTGTGAAGCAATCTAGTGAAGTATAGAGTGGTTTTGTTTTATTTGGTTAATTCTTGGGGCATGTGTGGATAATACCTGTGAGCAAATTTTACTTTTCAATTATTTTTGATGATTTATTTTAGAATAGATGTTTAAATTTTAGAAAATGTTCCAAAAAAAAAGATATGAATGAAAATTTAATTGCAAATCTTTCATTTCCATAAGATTGTTGAATGCTTAAAGCTAAATCTACTTAAGTGATAACAAAGTTATTTGAAATTCATGAAATGTTATTACAAATATGTTGATTTCAAAAAATTGTCTAACGACCAGACCGAGAATATCTTTGGTGATCCTTATGATTCCTTTGAGAACCGAAAACTATCGTTTACCCCTCGTGATTAACATTATCACAAAAAACCTTAATGTGAACCTAGTATGGTCAATACCTAACATAAACGAGGCTTGGCATTAAGTTGAGTCAGCTTGAGATTTAAGTTGTCCTAGTTTAGTCTTTCAAGTAAAGATAGGTTCCTACGGTTTGTTTGTGAGGATTTATCTGCACTATTGGTGTGAAACTAATATCGTGATCAACAATATTGAGCTACAAATTTCCACACTTAAATAATTATACTGGATTCGAGATAGCAGTTGTTTGCATTGAGTGAAAATTCAAAAGGTAACCTTTGCTACCGCAGTAATTTCTAACCTAATGGCGGGCTTCATTGCCTACAAGTTAAAAAAAAAGAGTTTATAATGAAATGTCAAATGAAAAAAAATGAAAATGAATATCAAATAAAATATCAAAAGAGGAAATTCAATTATTCAGGCTATCCAAATATCTCTACCAAAGCTATAGATGCATGACTAACAATAGAGTTATGTTTGGGGGAACTACAAAGATAACCTTACTAGGGCTATTGACACTTGACTAGAAACAAGACTCTATCCAAGGTTGGATTAAAAGGGAATTACCAAATAATGTAGGGCAATGCAATCACATGTTATAATTCGAGAACTACAGAAAGTTGAAGTATGGTTATTATTTTCATAATTTATTTTTTGTTGTTTTATTTGGTTTTGTTGGTTGCTAGTTGTTGTGTGGTCTCACAACACACCCCATTTTTCCCCTCAAAAAAATGTGGACCCCTATTTTCTGTTGCTTTTCCTTTTTCCTTTATTTTTTCTTGCTTTGGTGAGTTGCTTTAAGAGGAAATGTTAAAATAAAGGTCTTGATCCAATTTTCCCAGCTCCCTCTCAAGTTTATGCTTCATCGGCCTTAGAGAGTTTGTAAATATTTCCTCAGACCTATTAGCCATCCAAATTCTCAGGTTTCGGGTGTTAGGTATTGTTTCTCTGAGGATAATGCATCTTTTGTGAAGTTCACATTTTCCCAACTAGTCATTGTGCTCGGTAAGTCATCACCCAAAAGAAATTGTCTCGAGTGTTCGTATGTCGACCTTTTTCCTTAGTTTTTCCTGGTATTGTTTTCTATTTTCTTTGAAACTGGAGACCAAATTTTTTTGCAATGGAGTTCATTTTGAACCAAATTGGTTTTACTTTTACCCAGTCCTGAGTTTCCTTTGCACTCGGTTCTCATAAACCCGGTAAGAAAAAGTCCTAATCCCTGATAATTCTTTGAAGTCAGGTGTCAGATTATTCAAACTTGACTGTTAGTTAACCATTTGGCATTTGAGCTAGACACTTCCTCCAAGGCCATTGCCCCATAATAATTAAAGTGACACGTAAGTGTTCCACATTGGCCACCTACATTGCTTTCCTCTCAAAGATGGGCCTCAACATAGAAATCAAAGAGTTTGTAATTCAAACCTTAATATGCCATGATTGCACTTTTTTTTAGGATAATTAATGCACAATAAGGGAAATTAATAAAGGTGGCAAAAAAAACACATACTTGGCACCACCTCGAGCATGTAGTTGCTTTTATAACACACTAGCTCATGCTAGACCATTCATTTTTAAGGACATTAAGGAGTTAAAACAAAGGTTGTAGCGCACAAAGAAGGGTAAGTTTCAAAATGCTGAATAACACGACTATCAGGGTTTGAATATGTGTTTATTCAATCACATTATCAACAAAACTAGGTACTTTTCATGTAACTGTATTATGTTAATCTTTATGCATGCATGGTTTTAGTTAAATGACATTACCTCTAGTTAGGTCATCAAAGCACTGATTATTTATGAATAATATATTTAACCCAATTATAGATTGTAAATGTCATGGGTAAGGAATTTTCATGAATTATTGATAAATGTATGATTAGAATTAACCCTGACTCACACATAGAGCACATATTTGCTAATTATGCGGGAAATTAAGAAAGATATGAGCACCTCAAGAAACAAGAAAATAAATGAGGAGTTTGAATTCCTTGTCTCACAAGTTGTATTAGTTTATGAAATGGTTACAAATACCTATCTAGGAGGCTTCAATGAATATGAATTTTCTACAAGGATTCAATAGGAAGGTGCCTCTTAGTGAACCAAAAATATTGTTGCAAGTGGACTACATTTGGCAAGAGGGTTCCCATTGGCAATGGATGCCCCCAAGTTGGTACTAGAATGCATGAGATGGTATGACCCAAATAGGGGGTCATTGAGAAATAAGGAAGAGTATATATGCAAACCTCTTAATAGAGGGTATTGTGTATACATTTGGGATCCCCATGTTCAAGTAGATGAATACATTGGATATGTAAGGTCTTGCTGCAACATATATGAGCTCAAAAGAGAAAAGCATAAAGTTCATGTTTTTGAACTGGTTTTGGGACAAGATGGTAAAATCAACAAAAAAAAATTGAGGGCATCATTTATTTAGGAAATTTAGGACATGATAACGTTATTAAGCAAGATAGCTGGATGCAAAGATGCCATCAAATTTAAACCTTGGATGTTCAAAATTATTAAGAAAATGATGGAAACCCCTATGTAGATTCATTGGAGAAATTTTATTACTGATAGGTCAAGCATGAACAGATATGGATATTCCTGAGTGGTTTGCTATGTCTTCATATGTCATCTATTCCCGTGCCCTAAGGGAAAATATACAAGGATTAAACAGAGTAGGTATGTTGGGTAGAGAACCTGAGAATAATTTCATTTATATCAATTTCCCTAGATTACTATTCATCGGTATTGGGAGAATTATTGGAAGGTAAATGATGTGTTTTCTATGAAACTAGTGAGGTTGATGGAAGGGGACAAAGCCAAGAGATTATTTCTTGAAGCATAGGGTGTTATCAGTCTATTGGGGGCTAGTATATTCAGTTTCCTACTTTCACTTACGTCAAGGTGGAAAGGTTTACATATTATCCCTTCATGCTACCTAGATACCCAACAAACAAGATGTTGCTTGAACTTGCAAGACAAATGCGATTGTCTCATGCTCTTTTTTCAAAAGCACATGAGAAAGGATATGTTAGATTCCCTATCACTATTGGGAATTATAAATGCAATGTAGTAAAAATTGCCAAGATGCGCGAGGATGAATTAAAACTCTATGGGTTAGAGTTCTTTACACTCTAGAGGGAAAACTATGATCTAGTGGATAGCATTGCCAAGCAATTAAGTAAGAAGTATACTCATGTTTATCATCTAGAGGACTTTGTCATAATTGTGATGATGATCATGATATGAGGAAGAGGTCATATAAGAGGTTGTCATTAGAAGAAATAAAGGTTCTCAAAATTTATGATGTTCCAGAACAATTAGATACTGATAATGGAGAAGTGTTAAATCCAGTTTATGATTCAGATAAAGTTTATGATGAGCCCATCCCAAACCCAGACCATACAAAGAAAGAGGTAGTAACCATTGAAGAAATTTCTAAGTAGGTATTGGTGTATACTTAGTCCTAGATTGATGGTACATTAGAACAATGAAGGAAGCCAGGATAAAACCTACATACTTGCACAATGTTAAGAGAAACAAAAATTTGGTGAATGAATTGGGGTATAGTGGGGGTGCTGAAAAGAAAAGAAAGGTTTTAGAAACAAGGGTAGTTGAGAAAGGTAGGGAGGAAGTTCCTGATACCTCAAGCTAGAGAAATTCAATGGCGTCATAGCCAACTAGCTCGCACAAAGAAATTGTAGCCACTTTAACCAGTGTAATGGAAATGCCAAAGGTGGAATTTTCTTCCACAAAAAACCAAGAGTCCAACCTTTGATGGGCGAGGATGTGGGAATGAGAACATAGGTACATGTTAAGGCAAGGTATGCATCATAGAAGGTAGTAGATATATTTACCTCTCCACCCTCGACCAATACTATAGCAATGAGAAAAGCTTTGGGAGGGACTCCTATAATTACAGAGGAGGATCCTGATGTAATTGAAGAAGAAGTTGAAGAGAAACTTAAGAAATGAACTACTAGGATGAAATAGTTTAAGGAGAAATGATCTAAATGAGATCCAATGATGTAGCCTGTCGTGGAAGAAGTGTCCGATATAGGGTCATATCCTAAAAATAGAGAAGAATTTATAACAGGATCACTCACTCAAGAAGTAAGAAACCCTAAGGAAATGGATGTAAGAGAAATGGGAGCACTGCATTTCAAAGCCCTATTCCTATTGTTGATGAAGATGTAATTCATGATCATACAATATAGGATCAACTTCCACAAGGAAGAATTGAAGAGACTGTTGAGCAACCATGAACTTTTGGAGAACCAATAGAAAGTCGTGATAAGAGAAAAGGTATAGATTCCTCATAGACCTTGGGTGATAAACTAGGAAATGATGAGAGTCCAGGTGTTTTACAACAACAATAAATGACTACTCTAAGGACTCATGCTGAAAAGAGGTCAAGATAGGAAAATATAGGTCTTGGAGAGAAAGAGATATTGACAGATTAGGGTAATCCATAATCCTTACCAATGAGGACAGAAAATGTGAAAGTTCTAGGGGTTGTGACTGAAAATGTTGGAGGATTAAGAGAAGTTCTTGAACATTCTAATCATCAAGAATGAGGTAATATTAAAGAGGCATGACAAAATGAAGAAGCACCTAATTGGTTAGTTAGGCAATTGGCTCCATTGTTGGAGGTGGAATTGGTGCATTTGGATTTCAAAAGTTTAATCCAAGAAATAGAAACCTCTTAACCTAGAGCTAGATCAAAGACTAGACATGTAAAGCAAAATTCAGATGGATGAAGAACTCTCTAGATAGCTACTTCAGTAGGAGGGAAGAGCAAGCATGAAATGACAGCTAGGTATTACAGAGTGACAATGATTGATGTAGTACATTCATCGTGGGTGGAGGAGTTAGAAGAGATGAAGGTGAATTTAGAGATGACTATTGCCTAAGTGAAGAATAAGAAAACGAAAAGAGAATTAAAAGAACAAGTTGCTTGCTTAGAGAATTTTGTTAGATCACTAGCCCAATCTAGTCAATCACAAGCTAAATTGTCACATAATCCATTGTTAATGTCCAAAGAGTAGGTAGATGCTATCATAGCACTCTGACATAAGGTGAGCATGTTTGAAGAATGGATAGAATACCTAGTGAGGAAAGGTGAAGAATTAATAAGGGATGCAACTGGGAAGTGTAATGAGGCATACTGTTGGCTTGACAAGTCCAATAGGCTTGAGAGTGAATGTTGAGACCATCAAGAGAAGAATGACATAGAAAGGTGAAGGCTAAAGGTTCTTCTTCAGACAACTATTCGAGAATTGATAAATGAGAAGGTAGTTGCAGAATAGGAAGTTACAATGCTTAAGAAATGGAGAATAAAATTAAGTTAGGAAAGTGTCACTTTATCACAATGTGTAAGTGGATTAGAAAAGGTCATTGAGGTATGTAAGAAGTTAGTGATAAAGATGAGAGCTTCATTGAAATGTTAGCTCGCCAAAATTATGATCCTCAAACTCTAGGAAAAGATGACAAGGAAGTGAAGGCTTTTAGGGGATGGATAAAAAAGGTAAATAATGATCCTATTCAGTGATTGAGTCGAGAGGTCATTGATGATATCATAAGGTGCAAGAATGCTATGAGAAAATATGGGACAAAGGTAATGTAGAGGAATGAAACTATCATTCAAATAATAGAAGAATGGTCAAGGTATAAGTATAGTTGGAAGGTAATTCAAGGTGTTCCAAAATAACATATACATCAAGTATTGATTGCTTTTCGGGAATATCAACAGAGAAGGGGCAAAGATGAGTCTTCAGACTAGGAGTCTGGTGAAGAACATATAGTCAGGTAGAGGAAGACTGGGAGTTTTGTGCATGGGTAGAGTTTTGAAATGGAATTTGTATGGTTACTCCCAAGTCCAATGAAGATAGTTAATCTTGAAGATTTTGAGAAAAGTGTTGACAATCTTACTTTCTGTGCAAGAGTTCCCATGACTTGGAGCTCGAAGATTGGAAGTTTTCTGCTAAAGAAAAGTCAAAATATCTTCGATGGAAAGTTCTTATACCAATTGTCATCCATGACGTGCTACATTTTGATTTATTTCTCTTATTCTCTTTCATATGCTCAAGTTTAAACTCTTTGGGGACTTGTTTTTATAAAAGTCTATTAGCTACTTTATTTTATTTTAAGTTCAAAATTTGTGGATTTCAGAGAATCAAAACTTTTTCTTGAGTATTATTCTTTTTCCTATTTTTAGTTCCATTCTAGACTAAAAACTTTGTATGCTTAATTAGAATTTAACTAATACTAGAGCCAATTTAAAGCTATTTCTTGATATGAATCTTATGTAGATGATTGTTTATTCGTATTAACAAGATTGTGTGTTGCATCGCTTGAGGGTGCATATTGATGTTATTCGGTGGAAAACAATCCCTCTTTCTTTAAACTCTTGCATCATTCTATGCCTAGCTGTGAAGCAATCTGGTGAAGTATAGAATGGTTTTTTTCTTGAGGCATGTGTGGACAATACCTAGGAGAAATTTTATATTTTAGTAAATTTTTATGCTTTATTTTAGAGTAGATGCTTTATATTTTTAGAAAATGTTTCAAAATTGATAAATACATGGAGTTTTATTGTACAAATCTTTTGATTCCATGAATTTTTTGAGAGCTTAATGCTAAATCTACTTGAATGTATGCAAGTAATTTGAGTTTCATGAAATATTATTTCAAATTCTTTGATTTCATGAAGTTATGGAGTGACATGTGAATGATTGGACTTACATTATGTTTCTATACTTTGGATACCAACTATTTTTTGACAACCATAGACCCCTCATGTTTAACAACAATATCACAACGAACCCTGAGTGAAGCTAGTGTGTCAAGACCTAGCGTTCCCGAGCCTTAGGATCAAGCTGAGTTTACCTTAGATTTAGGTTTTCTTGGTGGATATTTCAAGAAAGGTAGGTTCCTGTGGTACTCTGTATAATTTATCTTCCTGTTGTTGTGTGTGTGCAACATCCACATCAACAAAAAGAAGTTTGAAATGTGTGAAATGTCCAATTGAGGGGTAGAGATTCTTGAGTAATGGAGATTAGAGTTGTATTTGTTGATAGTTTTTCAGTAGGTATTTCCATCAACAACAAAGGGGGAAATTGTTGCACTATGTTTTCATTGATGTCAACCTCTAGTGTTTTCATGATGAGAAGGTGTTACAGATGCAATACGGTCACTTGGTTTTCAAGGGCTTTTGAGAAAATTTATATAAAGAGTGTACAAGGTGTCAAGGATGTGTTCCACATTTCTTCTTAATATGTGCATGTGTGGTTTAGATGTGATTATTAGTAATCTTTGAATGTGGTATATCCAAAGTTTTAGCTTCTAGATCGTGTAGTAGCAGAATATGTGTTTGATAGTGTGCTAGACTATCTCTGGTTTGTGAAGAGGGTTGTCTAGGATAAATGGAATTGCTCTGCATTTATCCACATAGAAGTTTCTTGTCTTGTGGATTTGGCAATGTGATAATGATTCTTGTATCTATCTTACCTTTGATGATTTGGTGTTAAGCTATTCCACAAGCTTCTTTCATGTGTTGTGCCTTAGTGGCAGTTTGACTAGTTACATAGGATGATAGTACTCCCAGTTACATGTGTTTGCGCTATTGTGTGTATTTTGTTGGTTTTTGAATATTCCAAAATGTTGTATGATGTTGTTACTTGGTCAACAAGATGTTTCTAGACTTGGTGAAGTGTGAATTTGGCTTCTTCGTATCATTAATGTCGATTTGGCCAACTTGATATGTTAGCACTATTTGTGGATGTGCTTCGTGGTTTGTGGAAGCTTGGTGTAGCGTTTTGGTGTAGATGTGGGTCCTATTTAACCCTTAATGTGGCCTACCTTCACTTATTTCCATAATGGAACTATTTGATGCCGACCTATTTGGTGGTTGCACATTTGAGGTACATACATTTCATTGAACTTGACTTGGAGAATTTTATTTGTGGTTGCGGAAGGTATATATGCAAGGTCAATTGTTGGAGAGGACTGTGGTGTAATGTGAAAATGATGTGTATGTGATCAAGTGTTGTGATCTGAGTGCAAGAATGAATGCCTAAAACTGCCAGAAGTAGTGAGTAAAAGGTGTTTATATTTCAGTGGGCCTAAAATTTCTAAAGGCAGCGAACCAAAGGTTGTGGATGGTGAAGAGTTGTGGTGGATTCTCCTATTACTCTGAGGTAATGAACCTCCTTGTAACAATTTCTTTTTATTCTCTTGTATTCTAGAAGAAGTGATCTTCTTGCACAACAAGCCTTTCTTTCTTTTGGATAGTGAGCTCTTTCGGTAGTGATCCCTTTGTAATCGGTATTTATATTTGTAGACACTGAAATTTGGTCTATGTCCATGACTTCAATTTCTTCATAATTCATACCTTTATCTGTCATGATTAAATAATGTTAATTATTTAATTATTTTCTAAAGTCTTTTCTCATCTATTAATTAAATAAATTTTAATTATTTAATTAAGTCATTTTAACATTTATTCTTCTATTAATTAAATAACTTTAATTATTTAATTAATTCATTTTACTTTTATTCAATCTTGATTAATTAAATAAATGTTCTTTATTTAATTACGTCACTAATTAACTTTATCCTCTTTTTGAAATTAAATCAATTCTTATTTCATTTATCCTAATCATATTTCCAACTATAATTAAATAAATACTTTAATTATTTAATTATGTCATTAATCTTTTCTTCAGTCATTTATTTAATTTAATCCTTAAATGTTGAATCTTGAATTAAATAATCATTTAATTCATAAAATCCTACTTTGGGATATATTCTTCTATATTTAAATAATTGTTTATCTAATTATTCATTTCCACTTGACTCGAGATCTATTTAAATCAATCAGTCATCTCTTGATTTAATGTTTCATTGTCTTTCACAAATAAACTCTCTATCTTAACCAATCAGTTATCTAGTGATGGATTGATCTTGCTCTTTGTTCTCAATAGTTGTGGTGGAGAGATTTCCAATGCTATCATCATCCCCAATAGTGATTATCTTCTGATCAATCAGGTCTTGGATGAATTTTTTGAGTCGAACACAATCTGATGTTTTGTGTCCCTTTGTTCTATGATAATCACAAAGGTGCTTCTCGTTATACCCTATTGGTTTTATGTCTAGTTCTTGATAGTTCACGTAAATAGGGATTTTGATGAGATTTTCTTGTACTAACTGTTGCAGGACTGATTCGATTGGTCTCCCAAGTGGTGTGTATTTTTGCTTGTTCCTTTGTGAGATTTGAACTTTAAATTGACCTTGTGGTGTTTGATTTTGGAGATGTGGTGATTGATCTTTGAGATGTGGTGATTGATCTTCAAGATGGGGTTGATCTTGATGTCCAACTCCTTGACATTCGAAATATTGTTCTTGATGCTGTTGTGGACACAATTCACTACTTTGATGACATGGATTAACCAATGGATGGGTGTATTGATTTTGGAGTGAACATATCTCTTGGATCAATAATTCAATTAGTTTGGCATGTGAAGCAAGTTTCTCTAGTGAAATTTGATCTTGATTTTGAATTTGATTCCCTTGATTTGGCTTTTGTTGAAGCAGATTTGGAATGTGCCCTTGTGGTGTTTGAATGGGATCATGGACAAATCGATCTTGGATAATATTCTGATTTGAGATGATGTTTAGATTTGGCATGATAGGTTGAAATTGAACATTGTTGGTGTTGGGGATCACATTTCCTTGCTTTAGGTAACTTTGATTTTGCCTAGTGTTACCTTGTCTTGGAGTCATTAACATCTTGTTTGAATTTTGAACAACATTTGTGTGATTTGCAAACATATCTATCCCAAAGTTTGCCAAGTTTGGATTCAAAATGTTCATGTTTGGTAAATTTTTACTTGGTACATTCACATTTGGCATGTAGGGATTTGATGGGATGATGTTCATTTGAGGGCTCATGCATTGATTGTTTGGTTGACAGACTTGTAGGTTTGGATTCAGATCTACGATCGGGAAATGTGCTCCAATCTTTGATTTAAGGATACTCACACTAGTTGTGTCATTGAAATTTGTAGAAGGTAATGATCCCATGTATGGATTGTATAAGTGTGAGTTTTGATAGTCAATCGGAATTATAAGGCTTTGATAGCTTAGTTGACTTGGATTACTCATGATGTATGGATCAAGTTTGTATTCCATGTTCTCCTTGTGTTTTGACCTTGTTGTAAAAGTGACCTCTAAGGTTACTAGGACTAATGATGAAATGAAGGATGAAAGGTGTAAATGATATGAGTGTTGAACGTTTTAGGGACTTTGGATCAATGCTAGACTTAGGGTTTGATTTTGATTGGTTTGATTTGGATAATGAACTTGTAAACCCTAAGATGTTGGGTGTGATCTTTAGGATGAACTTGTTCAAAGGATTGCTAATTTAATTATAGGTATGAGAAAGGATGCATTCCCATATACCTAACTAAACAAGGTGATTTTTGGTTTGATGATTTACCCAAGTCTAGAATGATGTTTTCAAAGCTCTAAAGTTGTTTGGTGGGATGGGATGATAAATGTTTGGATGAATGAAGTGTTTGATTGGATCCTAAATGAACCTAAGAAGGACTTGTTTACCTAGACCGAGGTACTGAAGAGCATACAATGCTTCTATAGACCTTTGTAACCAAGAAATGATTTTATTTGAACATTCATTTTTGGATTTCCAACTAATGATTTTTTGGTTTGGGATTGTGAGTCTTCAACACATATGAAAGTTCATTTTTCTTAGCTTTTCTTAATGTTTTTATTTTACCAAAAACACTTTCTTCGATTAGGTTTTTCAAACTAAGATGTCCAATGTCTTAATTTATTCAAACCCCACAAGATATGTTATGTGGAAATTTAATGAACTTAAGGCAAGGGTATTCCTATTGTTTACTCAAGGAGACAAATCGAGATATAATTCAACGTTTAGAAACCTCTAAGGATGTGAATCCCAAGGGAAAGCAATAACATATGGATTGAGTCAATTGTATTTGTCTCCAAAAAAGTTTGAGATTTGGATGATGATGTTAAGTGTTGGTTTTCACGATGTTTTCGATCAAGCAATTCATTTTGTAACCCAAGAATAAGTACAATCCTATGGATGTGTAAGACAATATTGGTTGGATTCCCACTTGGACAAGTCTATCTACGCTTATCTTTAGCGAATGGTTAGATGCTTGACCCCACTTGCTCCTCTCCACGACACTCACTTATACAGGGCAGCCAAGCATCAACACCCATGAAACTCCCATGGCATGTTTTCCATTTCTACTAGAAGACCGTAAAAGTGTCGGGCGGCTTCAGAATGACCGTTCTTGCACCAACAAATAGATTAAAGGATTTTGGAAAATTCTAGCACATGGCTTTTAATAAGGACTTTCCATTCATGGAGATTGACCCATATGGCAAGAGTCCCCTTTTGGATGCATCTTGTCGGAATCAACCACGTGATATTGACATTTCTTCCAATATCCACATTTATATCCCGGTTGGAAATACTCTTGGCTTTAGAGTGTTACCGGTTGAGTTGTTCCCTTGGGTGAGTACTTTTTCCCCAAAGCAGGCCCTCTAGGATAAACAAAAGCGAATGAAGAACAATATTCGTAACTTGATCAATCCTTGTTGGCAACAAGGAGAGATAATATACTCAACAATCCCCCCACTCACACTCGCACAAGATGTTCAATTTTAAACCCAAATCTAAGTGTGGAGGTGATTTCTTTGTCTCACCCTAAAGTCATGAAAAAGGCCTTTTGATTCTCAAGATCGCTATAAAGTGCGAGAGAAGCACATACGTCCTTTTTCAATGCCTTTAGTTTAAGTAAGCCTTCACAAAACAAAGTTGCACTTGTTCTTTTTAAATCCACAAAGCAAAATGTGAGTTCTTTTTAAGCACCAAATGGAAAGTGAGAGATACTTTATTCAATTGGTAATCCAAGAAACAAAATCTAGTAAGTTGTGGTCCTAATGTTCATTTTAGCCTTTGCAAGAAGAAATTGAAAAATTCTTTTTAAGCCCAAATGAAAATTAGTGTCCTAAGAATGAAAGTATAACAATTTTGTGAAAAAGTGTTAAGCGAACACTAAAGTGTTTAAAAACACTTTGATTTGATGAAACATCCTCCTCATGCTTCTCCTTTCTTCAATTTCGATTTCCAACCTACAAGGGAGAAAAACCAGTCAGATTCTAGAAAATACAGAGACAAAAAAGCATAAAAAAAAGAACAAATTAATCATTAATCAAATAACATGTGCTAAAATTAAATTTTCCCTTTTTACTTCCTTCCAGCATCACAACTCGTAACTGCGTTGCAGTTTGATTTCTCAGTGGTGCTCTCACAGCGCTGTTTACTAGTCAACGTCGCTCTATGTCAGGACAGAGAGCTCAAATGCATCACATTTTTTGCCCAACGTCATAGTTTTCTTCCAGCATCATAGTTCAAATATTTTGGCGGGACAAGTCCAGCATTGCAATTTTAGTTTCAAGCGGTGCCATATAGCGACGCTGAAGAGTTAGCGGTGCCAAAACAGCGACGCTGAGCCCCCAACATTGGAATTTTTTGTGTGTGAGTGAAAACAAGGAAATTTTAAGAAAAGATGAGAAAGAATGATATCCTGCCCTCCTTCTAGCGCTAAATGTGTGAACCCCAACCTTGGTACCTGCAAAACAACAAGAATAAACAAGTTAGACAAGAGATTGCAAGCCAAAACAAGGATTCCCCATGAAATCCATTTACAACATTCAAACTAGGGAGAAAATATTAAAGAACACAATAGAAATGATAAAACAAAGATTGAATCCTAATTAGATGTGCAAACTCATGATCCCATGGGGGATTTTGTGCCAATTTGATGTGAAAATTGGCCTTTTCCCAATTCCTAAGATGCAAACTTGATGTGTTGATGAAGATTTGGTCCACTTTGTTGATGTTGAAGAGTGCTCCAAGCTAAAATCTGCAAAACCTAACTATGATTCAAGAATGATTGATGAAATTTGATGGATATTTGAGCATGGTAACTTTGCATAATTTGTGGATGATCAAATGAGGATATGAGCCCTTTATTTATAGAATTTCAAGATGGATGAATGTCCAAATTTGAGCAATGTGGGACTAACATTCATCCAATGGCATGATGCCACTTGTCAATCTATGAATGGATGAAGGATGTGCAAGATTTGGGGAATGTGCCAAGAGGGGGGAGATTCAAATTCAAAATATGGCTTGAAGGATGAGGTGAAAGGTGAAGTTAATGTCACATGGCTCAAGAAAAGGACTTGTAAGAGATGTTAAATGCCATGTTGGAAGGGACAAGTCCTTTTGGGGGGAGATTTCAAATTTGAGGAATATTCCCACTTGGATGCCTTTTTTGAATGAAAATAGATGATTTATAAAACAATTAAATTGATTTTCATGTGCAAGTTGCAAAATCTAGAGGATTTGATGGATTAGATTAGATTAATTTAAAGAAGATTAGCTGATTTAATCAAATAATATGGATTATTTAATTAAATAAAGATAGGAAGATGAAACGAACTAGCTAATTACATAGAGACAATGATTTAATTAAATCAAGGGATTTATTTAATTAAAAAGGGGAATTATGATGACTTTAATCAAATAAGGCTCTTCAATTAAATGGTTAGACAGAGGGATAATTCAGGATGAAGCGATGTTAGTAGATCAAGATCGAGTGTATATACATTTTACGTGTCTACAAACTCTTATGCATGTAGAAATTTATTAATTATATAACTTTATTTAATTAATTAATTCATGTGTGCATTCGAACAAATCATTTCCTTTATTCTATCTTTATCTTTTTCATGGAATCTTTATTCTTCTAATTTTTGAATAATTTCAACTAGAGCTTAAATCATTATTTAATCTTGATCTCTATCTTTAGGTTTTATCACTCACATCAATACTGACACTGATCTCAATGCATGTCGAATCTTTTAATTTGAACCATCCATCCATCTAATCTAAGTCTATCATTCAAAAACCCTATGTTCTATAAAACAACTTTATCTTCATCATTGTTCCTCCTCTCGAAATCTGATAACTTTTGGAGCACTTGTTTAATCTTTGATACTTCACTATTATCACATATATCAAGGCTATACTTGCACACATACTAAAAATCTAAGGGAAAGGATACTATCATGGCAAAATGGAGGACAATTAAGGTCAGGCATGGAACTATGTAGATATTGGGTGAGATCATTCTATATTTATGTTTAAGCTTTCCTTTGTGCTTTGTTCTTTAGATTTAGTTTACATTCAAGTTTAATTGCATTTGAGTTGCTTTAATCCACTTTGTTTTCATGATGTTACATTAGTGAACCTAACGTGAAGACATGTTCTTCAAAAATCCGTAGAAGTTTTATTCAATTTTTGTAGGTATGGTATAGTCTGACGCACTTGAAGCATGAAATGACACAATTGACATTACAAGTCACCTTTGATGAATACAATGATGCATTTGAAAAAAATTTATGCATTTGTGGCATTCCACGATACAATTGACTAATAAAAACCCGCGACACATTTGCTGCCTTGTGCAACACATCTAACTAGTGAAATTTCTGTGTTCAAATTTTGAATTTAAAAGTTTTCATTGTGTTTTTATTTGGTCTAATTTTTAGTTTGAACCGTGTGTTTTAAGGAGTTAACATAGTGTTTGTAAGACGTAGCATAAAAGACAAGTTTTTGAAACCCTTTTTGTAGGACGATTGCCAAAGATAAATTGCAAACTACTAATAAATTATCTTGCAGGACATATGTCAAAGACTATTTTGAAATAGATTGTTTGAGTAGATTAGATAATTTTCATTTGGGCTTTAAATTAACTACTGTCTACTTTGTTTGGTGTGAAAACATGATTTGTTTATTACCCAATTCAGTAATAGAGGTATCCTCTCACCTTGCACATTCATGCAATCTTGGGTGTAAGAAACTGTTACTGACTCTAGAAATTGGGTCTGTCTTGGTGGGAAAAAGTAATCACCCCAAGATAACTCAAACCGACAACGAAGCTTTTTTTCCAAGCTACTCCCGACCAGTATATAAATGTAAATATTAAGGGAAAGCCTAGGATTGTAGGTGCATATTTGTTATGTAGACAAGATTGTTGTATCTTTCCTCATGCATAGCCACCTAAATAGGTGCCTGTACTATGAGCCAATTGTTTTTAGTTAAACTAAAAAACTTCTATTTGCTGGTGCAAGAGGTCGGACCTCTAAAGCCATCTCACATTCATAGGATTCTTATTAAAGATGAGAAGTATGTCATGGCAATTTCATGGGTATTGAAGGTTGGCTATCCCAGAGAAGTGAGTGTCGTAGAGTGGAGCCAGTGGGGTCAAGCTTCTAATCATCCAATCTGAATAAGCGTGGCTGGGGAAACCCAAGTGAGAACTCATCAAGTATTGTAACTACTAGCCTTAGGATTGTACTTGTTTTTTGTAATTATACATGTTCATGTTCATCAAACTTGAAATACATTGTTTTATGATTGTTTTTATTTTCCAAAACTCGATCAAAAAATAGAGTTAGTTGAAAATTATCATTCACTAGAAAACCGCAACTGCTCACTAGAAATACACATTTGTTCTTTAGTGTCGCATTTGTTAAAACCAAGTCCAATCTATCATTTATCAGAAACTGAGTTGCATCTGTTAGAACAAACCACATCTGCTCAACGAAACAACGCATCTGATATCCTGAGTCACATGTTTGCACTTTCATTTATTGGAAAACCGCATTAGAATTTTTTTTGTGACTCGTCTAATTAGGTGAGTCGCATCTATAGTCTAGAATGATGCATATGCCCTATCACAGATCCCAAACTTTTGATCACCAGTACATTGTTTGAGTCTAAAAAATGCATCTGATTAGTTCTAAGCCACATATGATACAGTCAGTTGCATTTGCTTGATACAGAGCTATATCTGACTAATACCTGAGACTAAATTTACCAATATATTGCATCTGTTAGATTATGTGATGCATCTATCATCCTGCAACACATCTTCCTGATTACCACAAAACTAGGATTCACTGTCACAAACCAAAAACAAAAGTCAAAAAAACCTCTGATTTATCCTTTTGCACTGATTCTTAGATAGAAACTAGAAATTTTGCTCAAAATTTGCACGATTACATCCTTTAGGTATCATTTGGTCATAGTGATAGGCATCCTAGTTCTAGATATTACATTCATCTTAGGAGTCTTTATTACCATTAGAAGGATCATCATTTGTAGATCTTAGAATAGGAACTTTCCACACTTTGGATAAACCCTTGCTTCAACGAAACTGGCATTGAACCTATTAGAACTGTAAAAATCTGATGATTTTACATGTTGGTTTCACTCATAAATTTCCATATTGGTCCTACTGTCTACATATTTCACCCATATTTTGCCATATGGTCCCATAGTTTCCATCGGGTCATGCATTTTCACATTGTGGTCCATATTGGCATATGTCTATCTGGGTCTCCCCAATCCATTTTTTCTGATAAACATTTGTATTTCCTCTCAGCAAGACATTTCTGATGTCATGGCGATTGTATTTCATCTACTGGTGGCTATCGGTAGGACATTCACATTGTTTCAGCGACAAAAAAGGTTCCTATCGGCATGAGTTATACTATCAGAATGAGGTCTTATCGATTACATTTTGTCTCACCGACCAGAGGTAGAAGGAACAAATTGAAAAAAGTTAAGGTCTTTGGAGTAATGTCATAGCGAATTCAAATGTGTCTCATTGACTAACGCATGTGGGGGTTCACTTTGGCTAGACCAAGTGATATCGGTGTGTGGTCTCGGCGAGTGACCTTCAGTCTCGCCGACATTTCATTAGTGGTTTTCGGTGAGAGAACTAATATGTCTTGGCGATGCACAAATGGATTGTGCTCCTCGGTGAGACTAGTGTGACTTCAGAGTATGGTCTTGGCGAGTATGGTGGGTCTCGCCGATAAAACAAAAGGTTTCCATCGGTATGAGAGTTGAATTGTCTCAGTGACACATGATGAAAGGATAGCTTTCGGTAGGACTAATGGGCATTGATGTAACATCTTGGCGAATGGCTCTAGTCTTCCCGATAATGCGAATGAGTCATATCAATGGTCATCAGAGTAGGGTCTTGCAGCCTGGTAGATCTGTTTTCTCACGCCGAGATGCAGTTGCATCGGCGTGAGAAAGTTTTTGTCTAGGAGATCTATGGTGTGCTCGGGGGCTTTTGGTGAAACATATAGTAATCTACAAGAGGCCTCCCCGATATCAGGGTGTTACATCAATACATGTAGAATGAAGGAATACGTCTCAGGGAAACAAAATTTGATCGATATGATTTTTCCTGATGGTAGATAAGTCACAGTGAAACACAAAGCTTGAGCACGGGGTGATAGCGATTTAATTGCCTTCGGCATGACTGTGATATGTCTTGGTGACTGTTCCAGTGTTGATTAATAAAATTCATATGTTGCTGGCCAACATGATATGAGCCCGAATTCAGTGGTAGGCCGACATGGGATATCAATATGATATATTTTTTTGATGCTGGTGTATAAATTGGCATTTTGGAATTGTAAAACAAGAGAGCAGCTATTAAATATTCGATACATAGCAAGTAGATAGAGTAGAATAAGATTCTCAGATTAGAGACTATTGTTGCATGATTTCAGAATGGAGGTATTTATGAAAGTCATTTGATGTTGCTGCACTTTTTTGGTGTCAATTATCTGTTGAATTTAATGAAAGTATTGCTAAGTTGTCTCCAAAATGTATTCTTTCTAATGGTTCAAATTGATATGACAAGTTTATATTCAATTCATCAGTGCACATTTGTTGTATCTGTGTGGTTAATTGACTGGTTCTTTCAAGCAAAGATTAAATCCTTTTAGTTGGTCACAGTAATCAGAGAGATTCATTTGGATTATTAAAGTAGAGCTTAGTAGTTACAATATTGCATGTTTATACAAGTTGTAAATAGAATGTATGCCAGATAATTTGAGTTTTCTCCAGAGAGTGTTGCTCATCTTGATTTCATTTGACTCTGCATACCCAATAAGGCACTGGTCTTTGCAATTTCATCATTAACATTCATTTATTCTCTTTATATCTGTTAATTGAGCATTTTAGGATTTAGATTAAGAAGATTGCTATTGTGCTTGAATTCATTTGTTCACTTGCATTTTCCATTGTGGACAAATCATTGCAAGAAGGACAACCATAAGTCAAGTCTGCTTCATTCAGAAAGGTACACCCGCCTAGGTTTAGCAGCACCTAAAAAGTTGAAGGTTGAGTTCTCTTGACCTTGTCTGTTACCCTAAAGCCTATCAAGTGATTCGTAGCCCCTTGAGGCATTCCGCCTGCATTTTTGAGAGCTAACAGAACCTAGTCACATCATCATATCTTTTGTCCTACATGTAAGTCCTTTCAACTCATCAGTATAGTTTGGGAGCTCACCTTATCTTTGGTCCTAGTCCTACGAAGGTTCCTTGTCAAAACTAAATTGAAACCTGGGTTAAGCTTTAGCTGGTAGGTAACCTCTTTTAGAAACTTCCAAAATTGATCATTTAGACTTTGTAGACACTATCATCCTAGGATAGCATCATCTTAGACATTCCTTATTTGCAAGAAAATACCAAAAAAATAGTTGCATTCATTCCTTATTTGCAAGAAAATCTCAAAAACATAGATTAGCTTCATAATCATCCATAGACTTAGTTCTTGCATCACTTGCACTTTGAGCTCACCTTACATGGTTGAAACAAGATCTAAAAGGAAAGAAAGAGAAAAGATGGCCCATCCAAATGACTTCAACAATCCGTTCTCAAACCCCTTTTCAGGGACATCTTCATCAAGACCTCACACGACTTTGTTAGAAAAATTTGTTACTAGAGATGCACAAGGATGCATTGTAGTGGAAGACATAGATGTTGTTGCACAGGACCTTGATTTTTCCTCCTTTGTAGATGACTATCTAGAAAATGATCCCCAATGATACTTAGCTAAGTTGATAGCAAAAGGTGCCAAGTTACCTCCTGGGTTTGACATCTATACCTTACGAACTGCATCTACCCAAGGGACAAACACTACAACTACTAGTGCTACTATACCTCAGGTGACTACTGTTATACCATTTGGAGGACCTACATAGAGTTCCTCAACAATACATACGTCTCCATTTGGTACGTCTAGCTCAACATAGAGTCTAAATTTTACCATTGGGGCATCATCTTCCAATCCCTTCAGTCCTCTTGTTGGGAACAAAAAACCTAAAACATCAGCTCCGATACCGAGTGTCAATGTCACTAGTACCATACCACATACAACATCTATATCGAGTGCCAATGTCGCTAGTACCATACCATAGATAGGAAACATACCCTCCTTTCAATATGGAAGTCAACCCATCACTTCACAAATTCCAAATAAAAATCCATTATCACAGATTTTGAATCAAAATCCATTTTCACAAATCCCAAATCAAAATCCATTGATACAAATTCTGAATCAAAATCCACTTTACATATCGAAACTTAACCCTAACCCATCACAGAACGTTGGATTCCAAAACACATACATAGACCCAAACAATCCAACTAACACATCATTAACACAAGTTGATGTCCTACAGATACAAATACATGCTCTTCAATCACAGATTGATAACATGGAAGTGTCTAACAAGAGAAATTTCTCAGCAAAGGATTTGTGCCCATTTCCCTTCGACAAAGCATTATACATGACACCTTTCCCTCATGGGTATGTTATACCTAACTTGCCCAAGTACAATGGAAAGAGAAATCCAGTCGAACGCATAAGGGAATTTTCCACAATGTGCATAGATGTCGCATATGACCCCACCTATCTTATGAGACTCTTTCTGAGAAGTCTTATTGGCATACATTGGAATGGTTTTTAGGTCTTGACTATGGAATAAAATCACGGGGTGAACTGGATAAAAAATTCATTGAACACTTCTCCTTTAACATCAACCATGAAATCAACATAGCAACCTTGTGTCACACTACACAAGACGAAGGAGAAAATTTTATCACTTTCTTCTAAAGATGGAGAACTATAGCTAGTTGATGTCCTATCAAGATACCTAAGAAACAGAAGGTCACTATCTTCCAAGAAAACCTCAACCCAAAATTGAGAAGTGATTTGAGATTATATTGTTGCACATCCTTTACAAAACTAGTTGAAAAGGGCCTCATACTAGAAAAAGGTCTCATTGAAAAAGGGGAACTCAAAACACCCAATAGAAATCCCCCTGTCCAGAACACCCCTAATGATAGAAATAAATTTTGGTCTCGAAACAAAAATGTTACCAATGATGGGGTAGTTGATGCTAAAACCTTACCAACATGACCAATCATCACACTTAGAGGAAATAACCCCTCTACCAACACACTCAACATCATCAACCAAACCCCCAACGCTACCCAAAACACCCAGTGACCACAACAACAAAGGAGGTTTCCAAAACATGATTTCACACCCTTAGGGGAACCCATTGAGTCAGTCTTCAAACAACTATTGCAACACAATCTCATACAACTTCAAGAGCCAAGACAATACGATCCAGGGCAATTTAAATAATTTTTGTGGGATGAAAATGCCTTTTTTGACTTCCATTAGACTAAAGGACATAGCCTACAAAATTTCTAACAACTGAAAAACATCATACAGGACTTTGTTGAGGAAAAAATTATTCAAGTTGGTGGACAGAAATTGACATCTTAAAACATTGATCACAAGGTCTTTTCTAATCCATTACATGACCATGGGAAAGGAAAAGCCACCACTTCGAGTAACAAGACCAATACTTCTGCCAATTATGCTAATGTCAAGCATGATTATAGTGGTCCCATCATAAATTATATCCGAGCCGTCGATGAGAATGTCAATACCATTACCATAAATAAGACTTTTGAGTGTGCTATAAACACTTGCCAAACCAAGATCACTATCCCAGGCCCTCCATCACAACAAATACCACAGACTTCCAAGTCATAGTATAACTTACTTGATCAGTTGGGGAAGACCCCAACCCAAATATCTATCTTGGAACTGTTGTGTATCTCCCCTGAACATCGATCCATTTTAGAGAAAGCTTTACAAAGTATAATTGTCCCTAATTATCTTGATGTCAATCATTTATAGGAAATGGTAGGCTACCTAACCAATAATCGTCATGCCACCTTCTCCGAACAAGACTATGCAACTGAGAAGAAAAATCATAATGACCTATTACACCTTGAAGTCCTTGTTCACAAAACCAAAGTTAGACAGTCTTGGTAGATGGAGGAGTAGGGTTGAATATTTTCACTTCAAAATTAGTTAAGGAATTGTTTTTTTCAAAGGCGTGTGTGGACACCACCAAAAGCATTGTCATTAAGGCTTATGATGATGAAAAATGAAAATCAAAGGGGGTTGAAACACTTTCTATCAGAATTGGACTTACAATTATAGAGACAAACTTCCAAGTCTTGGATCTCACCCTCCCATACAACCTTTTGCTAGGAAGACCATGGATTCATGCCATGAAGGTAGTCCCTTACACATATCATCAATGTCTAAAATTCCCTTACAATGGCACTGAGATAACAATAGACAGTGACCTAGATCCCTTCCAATATTGTACTAATCTACGAGAGATACCCCAACACCAAGTTCCTGTAAACCAAGAAGCTTCATCATCCAATTCATCCACTCTTACCAAAACATCCACTCCACCATCACTACCTTCCAATCTTAAGTTCAAGATCCAAGACAAGGGTTGTGGAGAATATCACATGAAGACATCTTATTGTGTTATCCATTTGGTTCCTCCTAAATCATACAATTTACCTACAACAAATAGGAGACAATCAATGGTCACCATACACATTCCTCCCACAACTTTCATGAAATGGAGAGAATTGAGTAAAAAAACCATCAATGAGGATGATGTGACCTCTTGGTTATATAGAGAAGACAATCAAGAACCCCCTCCACTTGCTCAGATACCTATAAAACAATATGGAAAAGGTTTTACCATAATGTAGAGTAAAGGATACAATGGACATAGTGGCTTAGGTTTACATCAGGATGGGAGGATTGAACCTATCATTGTTTCTAAATGGTCGAAGGGCCTAGGGCCTAGGTTTCAACCACTTCAGATTGGAATTCCTAGCACCACATCACCTTTACTTAAGGAAGTAAGTGCTTCTGAAGATATCAAGACATCCAATGAACCATTTGACCAATCCTACTTTGATTCCCTCAACTCTAACAAATATGAGTGGGATTCCCTATCCTCCACCTTTGTCATGGACCTTGATAAATTATTTGGAGAACTTGACTTAATGCTTAAATCCTCATTAAATCCATTGAATTCCTTCCTACTGAAGACTATGAAAAAAGAGGAATGGTTTAAACATTACTATTGGGAATCTCTTGATCCTACCTCTTGGGAACTTGAAAAATCCACTTCAGATAACCACACCTTGGCATTAGGTCCACCTTAAAATCCACCTAGATCCAAGCAAAAGAGCAAAGAGGACTTGGTAAGAAAATTTTGTGACTATATGAACAACTCAGCTTTTACCTTGACCCCTTTGAACTTTGACACCTCTGATGATGACATGCCCTTAGTATACCCCCAACTCATCGATTGGGACCAACAAGACACACACATCTTAGACATTTTTGAGAATGATGAAGCAATTGTTGAGTTCCTGGGACTATGAGAAGGCATACCTAGTGGTGATCATTAGGCTGAGTTTACTATAGAATTGGATAACAAGGCATATTTTGGGCAATCTATTCAACCCTCTAGTCGCAAAAATAAGAAAAATAATTGAAAAAGATAAAAATGATGAGTCTCTAGGTGAAAATCGAAAGGTGCCTTTAGACAATGAAAAAGAAAAAAATAAGAACGCATTTGAAGGAAAAAACCTCTCTGAGGCACCTAAGGATGGAGGTTTGAATATTCTCCCCATTTCTCAGGAAAAGTCACCCTTACTAGTAGAAGAATCTATGGAAATCAACATAGGTATTAAAGAGAATCCTCGACTAGTATATGTTGTAGCATCACTGAAAAAAAAAGCAGACAGAGTTCCACAACTTCTTCACACAAAGACAGATCAATTTTGCATGGTCATATGCTGACATGCCTGGAATGGAGCCTGAACTTGTACTACATTTTCCCTTACAACTAGGTGTAAAACTCATGAAACAAAAATTGAGGAAAATGCACCCACAGATTGCTCTATTAGTCAAGGCTGAATTAAATAAACTATTGGATGTTGGCTTCATTAGATCGATTAACTATGTAGATTGGATTTCTAATCTAGTATCAGTCACAAAACCAATAGGGGGCATCTGCATCTGTACATATTTCAGAGATATCAACAAGGATTTCTCTAAAGATGACTTCCCTTTTCCAAACATTGACATGATAGTAGACATTACATCAATATATGACTTCAGGGTATAATCATATCAGAATTGCAACTAAAGACCAACCTAAGAGAGCTTTCACCTATCCATGGGGAACATATAACTAAAATTTCATGCCCTTTGGACTAAAAAATGTTCGACCAACCTATCAATGGGCAATGACAACTATTTTTCATGACCTCATACACACTCTCATGGAGGACTATGTTGATGATCTGATAGCTAAATCATTGACAAGAGCTAATCATTTATAGGTTTTAGACAAGATCTTTCAAAGGTTAGAAGAGTATAAAGTGAGACTAAATCCAAAGAAATGTGTATTTGGCATGAAATAAGGAAAGCTTCTAAGATATATCATTTCTAGATGAGGCATTGAAGTGGATCCAACCAAAGTGAAAGAAATAATAGACATACCTCCACCAGTTAATCTCAGTCAACTAAGGACACTACAAGGGAGACTGCAATCCATCAGAAGATTCATAGTGTAGTTAGTAGATAAGACACATCCCTTTCAACATTTACTTAGAAAAGGAGTACTCTTTGTATGGACAGGTAAGTGTTTGGAAGCTTTTCAACTGATTAAGGATTACCTACTCACACCACCAATCTTAATGCCACCTGTTGAGGGACAACCATTGATTCTCTACATTTCAACAATCCACTCATCATTAGGATCATTGCTTGCATAGAACAACAATGAGGGTCATGAAAGGGAAATATACTATTTTAGTTACACATTGGTAGGTTATGAACTCAATTATAGTACCATTGAACGTGCTTGTCATGTGGTAGTATTTGCTTCTCAAAAACTAAGGCACTATATGCTAAATCACCAAACAATGCTCATTGTGAAGATAGATCCTCTAAAATACCTTCTAAGAAAAGTAGCATTAACAAGACGATTGGCCAAATGGGTAATGATACTTAGTGAATATGATATCCAGTACATGGAGAGAAAAGATATCAAGGGACAAATCATTGTTGATCAGTTGGCTGATGCATTGATACAAGCAGATCACCCTTTAGTGGTAGATTTTCCTGATGAGTTTATATTCACCATTGACACAGGCATGACATGGAAATTATACTTTGATGGGTCCCATACAAATCATGGCTTAGGAGTTGGTATATTTTTTATCACACCACAGGGTGATTCTATTCCTAAGTCATTTAGGATTTCCTTTCCATGTACTAATAACATAGTAGAATATGAGGCACTTGTGACAGGATTATGCATGGCAGTCAAATGGAAGATCAAGAACCTACAGGTTTATGGTGATTCTCAACTGGTAATTTGTTAGGTAAATGATGACTATGAGACTAAGGATGAAAAGCTTGCTCTTTACAAACACATGGTAGATAGTTTCAAAGATTACTTTGACAAAGTTGACTGTCATCAAATACCTCGTGTTCTAAATAGGGTACTATACGCAATGGCTACTATTGCCTCAGTTGTATACATACCTAGCAATGTGCCTAAATTCAAGTTTTTGGTAGAACAACTTTTGGTCCCTACCTATGACATCCCAGATTCAGAGATGGTGTGTGAGATTGTTGGTCTTGATTCCTCATGGTATAAAGACATCTATGACTACCTCCATGACGAGATCATACCCCCTGACCTTTCTAATAACCAACATAGTACATTTCTTTGCAAATCATCCAAGTACACCATCATTGGAGACACCCTTTACATACGTGCCTTAGATAATACCCTATTGAGATGTCTCGATACTAATGAAGCACAAGAAATCTTGTGTGGAGTACATGAGGGTATATGTGGATCCCATTCTAGCAGTCCTACCTTAGCTAAGAAGATTATGAGAGTAGGTTACTATTGGCCTACCATGGAAAATGACTCATATATCTTTGTCAAGAAATGTCATCAATTTCAGGTACAAAGAGACTTGATACATGCACCAGCACATAAGCTCCATCCCATAATGTCACCATGGCCCTTTTCCCAATGGGGACTCGATCTCATAGGTAAGATACATCCCACATCATCCAACGGTCATAAGTTCATCATTACTACCATTGAGTATTTTACTAAATGGATTGAGACTATTCCCATGACCTACATGACCAACACATAGATTTGTAAGTTTATCTTGAACTATATCATCTATCAATAGGGTGTGCCTCAGTCCATAATCACAAATAATGGTCGTCCATTAAAAAACCAAGAATTTTTTCATCTCTAAGAAGAGTTCAATATCCAACACCATTTTTCCACCCCATATTACCCACAAGGTAACGGCCAAGCTGAGGCATTTAATAAAACTATCATCAGAATCCTCAAAAAGACTATCAATGATGTTGGTCGTGATTGGCATCTACAACTAAATACAACCTTATGGGCTTACCGCACAAGCATCTATACTCCCACTGGCACCACTCTATATTCCCTAGTATTTGGTTCTGAGGCCATCCTACCTATTGAGGTCGAGATTCCTTCCCTAAGGGTATCTTTGAAAGGGAATATTGGCGATGAAGAGTACCAAGTTTCAAGACTACATAAGTTAGAATTCCTACATGAATGAAGTGTTATGCCTTGCATAACCACCCCATTTTATTCTTGAACAAAATCGGTCCCCCTTTTCTTTTTTCTTCCATTGCCTTTGTTTATTGGCTTTGGTCTTGAGAATTTCCTTCATTTTCCCCCTGGGTTTGTATTTCGTTTTGTCATATTTTGGTTCTGTCTCACCTTGAGTTGGTTTTCTTCTTGCTAAAAATTGAATGAAATAATCATAAGCAATAGTGTATTTTATGATAATGTATCTTATGTGCTTCTGAGGACTAATGGAGACTTCGTTTTGCAGGATTAAAATAGGCACATGATGATATTTTTTAGGGAGCTTAGTTGGAATGGCATCCCCCAATCCAGTTTGGAATAAAATTCCTCTAAGGCAAGGGTCGGCAAGACCTTCCAGATGTCTTGCCGACTAGCAGTGGTTCTATTCATTTTGAAATGCCCCGATCAGCCAAACAGTTTTAATCGCCGTAAGTTTTCATATGTCTCCCCGACATGCTAAAGTCTCGCCAATCGATTGCACACAAGGTTAGCGTCACTGAAAGATTTAAGTTCGGCATGATGTCTCGCTGAAGGAGAAAGGTCTCGGCTACAAAGGTGGCTTCGGGGTGATGTCTCAACGATAGGGTGGAATCTTAGCGAGGTGAAGTGGCATCGGTGTAGTGGTTTGGGCTCGCTGAGAAGTCTTGGTGACCGAGTGATATCTTGCCAAAAGGGATGCCTTTGGGGGAGAGTTGTGCTTTAGGCAGGATGTCCTGTCGACTATGAAAGGTCTCCCTGAAGTAAAATGAGCCCTCGGCGAAAGGGGGAGACTTCGGTGTAATGTCTCAGCAAAAGAAGAAAGCCTTGCCGACATGAGATACTATTGGCGTAAGGTTTCGCTAATCCGTCGGAGTCTCAGTGAAACAGAGGTGCCATCAGAAGGATCTTGCTGAGAGAAAGATAGCTTCAGAAAAAGTCTCACCGACATGGTGAACTCTTGCCGAAATGAAACGGGATCGAAAAAGAAAGGTATTCAGCATGAGGTCTGGCCGAATGGTAAAGGTCTTGTCAAAGGGTTATCCATTCGATGTGATGTCTGGTCGACCCTAGGATGTCCTACCAACAAATGAAGGTTTCACCATGAGAGATTACCTTCGCCATAGTGTCCTGCCGACATCAAGGAGTCTTTCCAAAATGAAAGGGGCTCGGACCTAGCTCGGGATGACTGAAATGAACTCGGGGTGATATCTCCCCAATCAATATGAGGTCTTGCCGACCATCTTATGCTACCCCGATGGCTGCTGTGAGCTATAATCGCATTGGGAAGACACAATTAGTGTCTCACTGACATGCGATTCCATTTGAATGACCTTTGATTTCCCGTCAATCGTGCGTGGCCCATGTTCCACCAATCAGAAGAAGCTACAAGAGTGGCCCATTGGCCCTTTTACTGATTGACTATCCTTGTGAAGGAAATCAACAGAATGTGAATGACATGAACTTATTTTGTGGATGAGCTGATAGATCAGCCCAGGAACGATGGTATTCGAATCAAAATAGGAGGTTGAATGTTGTCTCTCAGGAAGGGTTAACTTACAGAAGGATTTGGAGCAGGGAGAAAGGCAGGAAGAAGGAGGAAGCCAGGAGTCTCAGGGACAGCTGTAGTGTCCATTAGCAGAGATGGATCCACATCAATGGTAATTCTTTGGAGCATTCAAGGTAGCTTTGTGAAGGAGTTTGAAGATGGACATGGAGGAGTGAAGTTAATGTTGTAGTTGCAAAAGATCTGAGATCACCCCCAGAACAATCATTCACCAACATGGACAACAGGGAAACACATTTAATGCAGAATCAACTTTATCAAAAGAATCTGATGGCCGACCCTCCTGCAACCACCAGATATTTTGTAAACCCTAAAAATAGGGTGGCTAGCGCATTCTTTTGGTACATCCTTTATATATGGCATTTTTGCATTTTTTGTAAAAGAAAATAGGAGGTTTAGAGACATAGAGATAGAGATTTTAAGAGCAGTAGGAATCTTCTAAGTGGTAGTAGAGAGAAAAGTTGAAGAATAATAATAGAATAGGAGTTAGATTCAACATAGACAGTCATGTATACTTCTGGTTTTCTTATTATAGATGGAAACAATTTGGAGTCATGGGTTTTCTGTACACTGGTGATTGTGCCAGATTTGTAAATGTTACTTATCTATTTCACTAACAGTAAAAGCAACCAGATTAAAATCTATTTCATGTTGTGTTCCAAAATGGTGTTTGTCTTGACTTAATCATTTGATTTGAAAAGCTTTAAAGGAAAGGAGTTTCATTTTATGTTTTGTTTAAATAGTGATTTACAATTTGTTATTACAATTAGCATTGTGGATGAATGAAGTTGTGTGTCAATCACAAGTTGATTTTGTTCTCTAGTTTCAGTTAGGAATTCCTTGAAAGGTAACAAGTCTGGTTAAGTTGGATGAATTATTATTCTTTTCAGTTCCAAGCTTTGATCTATCTTTTTTTGTTTCTTTAAAACCTTAGTTAGAATAGGTTTGAATTTATGTTTGGTCTTAGAACAATCCAAAAGCTCAACACTAGTAGGCCCCTTGAACATTACCGTTCACCTGAACCATTGAGTAAAGTCAGCACAGTCGAGAACCAATTACAAAGACCTTGGGAGCTAAGATATCCATGTGATCATCTTTCTCTTTCAGGAGAGCAGGATAGTAATATTATATTTAACTATTGTTGTGCAATTTGGACCATCAATAGGGAACTGGTGCTAAGGGAGGGCCCAGAAGGGCAAGCTGGATAATAATGGGTTTTTCTCACCAGAAAGGTCCCATAGAGTTCTTCGATCAGCTGAAAATCCACCGCCTTTGATAAAACTCAAGACCCCAATAAGACACAAGAGTCATAAGAATGGCTCAACCATCATACCACCCTTGTTAGCCCCATTCACTCCACCAGGATTTTCACCAAAACCCTAGTGGATACCTATCAATCCACCTCCTAACCCATCTCAATTGTCATTACAGCTGGCTCAACCACCACCACCACCAATGGCATTCTTTCAAAATAATCCCTCTCCATTGGGGACCATTCTTGGAGGTTTTCATGATATGCCTAAGAACCCTGAGAAATTCTATCCCAAATACATTCATGGTCAATCAAGGAGTGTTGAAGAGCACATACAAGCCTTTAAGGATGCTTGTACCAGAGCTCAGATAGCTCACCATGATGTAGTTTGTAGGTTGTTCCCCTATTCCTTAGGAGACATGGCATACAACTGGTATCTTAATCTTCTGCAAGGTTCCATTATGACCTGGACACACTTGGAGAATGCTTTCATCAATCAGTTCAGGGTTTATGTGGATCCAGCCCTTTTGTACCACCAATTCACTACCATCAGGAAGGAGCTAGGTGAATCCTTGCCTTTATTCAATACCAGGTTTCAACGAATGTATAGGAGACTACAAGACCCCTATCTAGTTATTGAAAATAGTGCTATTCAAGCATACTTTAGGGTTATAGACCCTTTACTTGGCTTATTCCTACAAAGGACTTATCAGCCCATAGACATTGATTCCCTATCTAAGGTTTATCATCTAGCTATTAAGCTGCAACAACAAATCAGTTCTCAACAAGGAAGTTTGGGAGGAAGTTTTCCTTCAATGGGATATTAGATGCATAGCCCAACCCCTTTATTCAATATTTTCCCAGGGGTGTCTCCTTCCCATTATGGGCCTATGTCTGAATTGCAAACTCAACCACCTGTTTGATTCTTTGCTAGTGGAGATCCTGACCTCTTTCAACAATCACAGGTTTCTCAAAGTTCCCATGGTCATCATAACCAAATTGGAACACCAAATCATGGTGGTCAGCCACCTGTTGCTAAGAGTGTGGACAGTGAAAAGATAGTTCAACTCACAAATGAGGTAGAGACCTTAAAGAAAATGTTGTCTCAAGTCACAAATGACATGGCTTAGCTTAGACTGAACCCCTGTCAAAACCAAGGTAATTATCCTAACCAGAGCAGTAACAACCAGGGTAATTATCATAACAACTACAACCACAACCAAAGGGGTTATCAAGGCCAAAACTCCCCTAACCAAGGGAATCAAAATCAAAATAGAGGATATAACCAGAGGCCAAATAATAGCTGATAATGGAATACAAGGCCAAACAATGGTGGAATTTCCCACAATTATGAGGAGAGGCCACATACTACAAATGTGGCTGACCTCAATTTTATGACTAACTGGTGCAAGCTCCATGATACTGCAACCCATTCTAAGGTAAACTGCCCTGAAATGGAGAAAGTTGTTAAGATGGCATAGGCAGATGCCCAAACCTTCCAAGGGAATTCAAATAAAGAAGGTGGCTTAGTAGATACAGCTATGACTTATGACCTATTTGAGGAAGAACCTTCATTCCCGATGCAAAGTGAGAATGAACCTGAGGAATATTCATATGATTCCCAAGATTTTCAGACAAAGGGAGGACACTTCCTAAGAAATCAGAATAAGGGTCCATTTACCACATCAACACCACCTAACCACATGGTGCCTCCAAATCAAAGTGTTGATAACAATCCTCCTCCACCAAAAGGCCCGCCTGACTTCCATAATAGAGGTAATTCACTTGGGGTTGTCAAAAGTAATGCAAGTTATAATACATAATTTGATATTGTTTATGAGATGCAGAAATAGAAAACCTCTTTGTCATACTTCAACATCCTAAAGTGGTGCCCTGCCCAACGGGAGATAGTGTTGAAAGCTTTGGAGCAAGCTGATAAATCAAAAGAAAAGAACAAGGTGGCACTTGCTGCAGACATGAACACAACCTTATACAGAGGCAAGGTAGGTACTCCACTAGTTATTTTAAGTTTAAGAATTTGTGGGAAGAACCTACATAATTGTCTGTTAGATTCAGGGGCTTCTAGCAATGTTATGCCATTCAATATATGCAAGAAATTGGGATTGAACCCTATCCAAACAAACAAGAAGGTCATCCAACTTGACAAGACAGAGGTGAATGTAGTGGGAGAGTTGAGGAACATACATGTGCAAGTAGGGTCAGACCCTAGGATTCAAAACAATATAGATGTTCAAGTGGCAGACATTCCTGAGACCTATGGTATCTGAGCAGAGATTTGATGAAAGGTATAGGGGGATATCTCTCCCTTGAATTTTCACATATGTGGCTACCATGGAGGGGAGTGCCTACACAAATTAGGATTGAAAGTGAACCTCGCCTCAAGCATGTCATCACTGAGTATGACTGCCCCAATGAGGTAGCTTACTTTGAAACCAGGACAAGGATTTATAAAGGAGAGGAAATTTTTTGTGATTAATGAAAATCAACAGGCATTGATCAAGAAGCTGCAATAGGATCGGCTAGTCTTAGTGGAAGATACTGATTTGTAGAGTCTTGTACTCCCTAATTGGTGCAAGGTGCATTATCAAAATCATTCTAAATTGACTTGCCAACCCTGCATTAACATTTTGAATCATGTTTCACAAGGTGGGGAAGCTAGCTTAAGTCACCCTTAGACTATTGCAGATCACTTCTCATTTGAAGCCAAAGAAGCAATAATGTTAACCAGGGATAAGATGCCTTCAAAGGAAGTTCCTTCTCAAATTGAACCTGCCCCAGACACATTTTCAAATCAGCATATTGATGAAAAACAACCTCAAGATTTGTTTGACATCCCTTCACTCACGAGTGTACCAAAACCCAAGGGGTTAACCAGAGGCACAAGTGACTGCTAGAAGGATACCCATAGATTATATGATCTAGCTGTGCATGAATTGGAAGGTGTGCCTAAAGAACCTATTGAACACCCGTTCCCTATATCTGATACAAAAGATCAAGTAGCCCCACCTCTGGATCATCCTACCAAAATGCCCACAATAACCTCCCAAGAATCAACCCCAGCTCATGATCAGCTGTGGACCCTTACGTTTGATGGATCCAAATCCAAAATAGGCTATGGTGTTGGAATTGAATTAACCAGCCCGAAAGGGGAAACTTTCTTTGCTTCTTACAGGTTGCAGTTTGGATGCACTAACAACGTAGCAGAATATGAAGCTCTAACTTAGGGGTTGATGTTCACACATAAGAAGAAAGTCACAGCCTTGATGGTCAAAGGATATTCAAAAAATGTTATCAAGCAGGTGCGTAGCCAATACACATGTCACAATAGAAGGCTGGCAGCTTATAGAAATCAGGTATGGAACTTGATTGAAGACTTTGATGCTTTTGGGATTAGCTTAATCCCAAGAGAGGAGAATCAGATAGCTGATTCGTTAGCTGTTGCTGCAAGCACCCTAGAACCTATGCAAGCCTCCAACCTTAAGAGATTCTTAGTGGAATTGATTTCCACCCCTGTAGTTCCATTTAATGTCAAGAAATTTCAAGTCTTTGATGATGATTGACATATTCTTGCTTTTCTAGCAAGCTCATATGTTTTTAAAGGAAAGATCATTGATGAGTCCAACAACGATCAAGGAGATTGGAACCCTAAAGATGGGGACACAGAAGGGGTCCTCAATTTAAAAAGAAATAGCATTCCCAAGGGAATGGTGGCCTTGGAAAGAATTTTTTATTCAGACCCAAGGGCTTGAGAGAAGATATCAGTTGAAGATAAAGGAGGTGAATGTGAAACTGTTAACCTAGTTGATTCTGGCCCTGAAAGGAGTGTTTACATAGGGACAGCTTGCCTTGAAGCAATAAGAAAAGATATACTGAGGGAACTGAAGAAAGATATTGTTGTGATAGCCTAGGGATATGAAGATCTAAAGACATTTGATGCTTCTGTAATGATTCATACTATCCCTTTGAAGCCTGAAGCTAACCCATTTCGACAGAAACAACGCCCTGTCAACGCCCTAATTGAGCCACTGATCCTTAAGGAAGTTCAGAAATTACTTTCCACAAGAATAATCTTCCCTGTAAGACACTCAACTTGGGTAGCCAACCTAGTTCCATTCCATAAGAAAAATGGGGAGACTAGGCTATGTGTGGATTTCATAAATCTAAACAGAGCTTCAAAAAAAGATAATTACCCACTCCCTTCTCTGGACGAAGTTTTGCAAATTGTCAATGGATCTTAGATGATATCATTCCTAGATGGTTACTCTGGATACAATTAGGTGATCGTTAACTATAAAGACAACCTTCACTACAAAGTGGGGAACATTTGCATATAGAAGGATGTCATTCGCTCTGATAAATGTTGGAGCAACTTTTCAGCGCACCATGGACGTAGCATTCAAGGACTTAATTGGTAAATGCATTATTTTTTACATGGACAACCTGACAGTATTCTCCAAGGATAGACTGAACCACACTGTAGACTTAGCCAAAGTTCTTCAAAGATGTATCCAGTATGGCATCTCCTTGAATCCTAAAAAGTGTGTGTTCGGGATTTCTGAAGGGAAGCTTTTGGGACACGTAATCTCTGAAAGAGGAATATCAATGGATCTAGACTGAGTTGAGTCCATTATGAAGATTACTAGGCCAGAAAGCAAGAAGGAAATGAGGTCTTTCTTTGGAAAGATCAACTTTGTGAGAATGTTTATCGCAGGCTTTGTAGAGATCGTAAAACCGATAAATAAAATGATGAAGAAAGACACCGAGATAGAGTGGAGTAGTGAGGCGAAGGCTGTGTTTTCACAAATCAAGCAATCCATTTCGGAAGCAGCAATCCTCACCAACCCTGACTACTTGAGGCCATTCTATATTTACTCTTTCACCTCCAAACATTCCTATGCAGCTGTCTTAACTCAATGAAGAGAATAGGGAGAGGAGAGGCCAATTGCCTTCATGAGCTCTCCATTTAAGAATGCTGAGATCAAATACTCACCTCTTGAGAAACAAGCTTTTGCACTGGTCGGAGCTGTCAAAAGGTTCATGCACTACATTCTCTAAAGCCAAATCATTGTTTTAGTTCCCGACACTGCTGTGAAGTCTCTACTTATGCAGAGCAAGTTGGAAGAAAGAAGAGGGAAATGGATGGCCATCCTGCAAGAGTTCAATCTAGAGATACACCCTATGAAACTTGTTAGAGGCACAAGCCTGTCTAAATCCATGGCGAATGCTGGTGAGAACATTATTTTCCAGCAATACACCACTTGGTCCTTTTCCAACGATCCTTGGTATGCTGATATCATCTATTTCATCCTCAACAATCGATGTCTAGAGGGAATGAACACCACTCAAAGGAGAGCACTAAAAATGAAAAGCTCTCATTATATGCTCAAAGGAGGATTACTATATAGAAATAATTTTGAGGGAGTGTACCTACGATGCCTTGATCAGCAAGAGGCTAAACACATGTTCACTGAATTCTATGAGAAACATGACACAGGTCATGGTTCTGCAAACTCATTGTCACACTAGATCCTCAAATCTGGTTATTACTGGTTGTGTGTGTTCATAGATGCCCATCAACATACAAGAATGTGTCACATATGTCAGATTTCTGCATTAAAAGAACGTCATCCAGCCATGCCATTGCAGCCTGTCTATGAGGTAAAACCATTTTCCCAATGGGTGTTGGACTTTATTGGGGTCATTAACCCAAATTCTTCTGCAGGACACAAATTTATTTTGATTGCTACTGATTCTACACAAGATGGATAGAGGCTATACCCTGCAAGAACAACACAACAGAGGTAGTGATTAAGTTCCTCACTGAATGCATCACCACTAGGTTTGGGGTACCCTTCGCTTTGGTATGTGACAATGGATCTTCCTTTTCTTCTGCTGAGTTCATTTCATGGGCTTATGATCACAAAATTGTCTTGAAATATTCTTCAAACTATTACCCACAAGGCAATGGAGTTGCGGAATCAACCAATAAGAATCTCTTAGGGGTAATTAAGAAACAGTTAGAAAACAATCCTAGGGACTGGCACACCCAGCTGAGGTTCACATTATGGGCAGATAGAACTAGGATCAAGGTTGCTTTAAAGACTTCACCATTTAAATTAGTGTATGGAAAAGAGCCTGTGTTCCCCATTCATTTGCAAATACCTATCCTTGAGTTCATGAAGAAATTCTACTCTAGTGATGATAGGATAGAGGTAAGATTAGCTGCCTTGTTGAAATTAGGAGAGCAAAGAGATGCCGCCTTGCAACAATTCTTTAGACATTAGGCTGTTGTTAAATGTTGGCTTGACAAAAGAGCCAAAATCAAGGCTTTTAGGATATCAGACCTTGTGTTGCTATGGGATAAAGCTAGTGAAAAGAAGGGAAGTCACTAGAAATTCGATAAGCTCTGGTTGGGTCCCCATCAGATTACTGAGATCTTAGGAGAAAATGCTTTCCGATTGAGTAGTTTAACTGGAGAACCTACTCCCTTGCTTGTCAATGGGTAGTTTCTTAAGTATTATTTCGAGTCATAAAGATTTCTAACTCTGTTCTGCATGTAAATAGTTTGTTGTTCTTTATGTAAGTAATTTGTTTGTTGCCTGTTTGTAAATAATTTTCTTTTTCTGTTTGTAAATAGTTCTGTTGATTGTTTGTTGGTTCTTTCTTTTTGTCCTTCCGTTTCCTTTGTTGTTTGGTTTCTATCTTGTTGTTCTTTGGGGGTTTCTCTATTCTTTCCATCTTAAAATAGTGGGTTGTTATCTGAAACATACTTTGGTTATTAGGAGAGAAGTGGTTTAGGTATTTTCGAGTTTGCTGATTGGGTGCTCTTGTCCTAAACTCTTTGTTTTATGCCCATTGTCAATAAGAGTTGTGGAAAGTCTCGAAAACAAGGTGCAAAGTAAATTACCTTCATTAGCTCACCTGAATCTATCATAAATCATCAAGATCATCTTCCTTTGTAATGGTATATTTGTCCTAGGATGATAGTGTTGTAAGATTTGAGTGAAAAATCCAATCTCCCAAGTGTTGTTATGAGGTCCATGGTAGTTTTCAACCTAGAACATATGTTAAACATCTGACATATTAAAAAAATAAAATTGAATGAAATATCTAAAACTCCAAGAGAAAAAAAGAAAAAGAAAAAGGAAAAGGAAGATCTAAAAGAAAAATTGGACTCAATATGAATGGGTGATTCCAGTATCTCTACCGAGGCTATGGACGCCCGACTGGTAGTAGAGCAATGCTGTGAGAAAACTAGAGGTATCTTCGTCAAGGCTATGGACGCCTGACTAGCAGCGGAGAAATTCCTAGGACGTCATTGCATGACAACTAAAGGGAATCAACTCATGTAGCTCAAATCTTGCACATTATTATCTGAAAGATGAAGAAAACTTTATAAAAGAGATGCACAATTAAGCACACACATCGATTCAGGGGTGGCCATTGTTGATTTACATTTGAGATTCTACCTCAGCCTTGGTTGTTAAAATTGACCCAACTAGAGTTGTGATGTTCATAAACCAGAGATTCTAGGTAGCTAAATCCTTCAGTTCCTTGAAAATGGTTAAACCATTTCCCCATCCGAGTCACCATTTGTTATGCCTTGCATAACCACCCCATTTTATTCTAGAACAAAATAGGTCCCCCTTTTCTTTTTGCTTTCATTGCCTTTGTTTATTGGCTTTGGTCTTGAGAATTTCCTTCGTTTTCCCCCTGGGTTTGTATTTCGTTTTGTCAGATTTTGGTTCTATCTCACCTTGAGTTGGTTTTCTTCTTGTTAAAAATTGAACGAAATAATCATAAGCAATAGTGTATTTTATGATAATGTATCTAATATGCTTCTTATGAATAATGGAGATTTTGTTTTACAGGATTAAAATAGGCACACAATGATATTTGTCAAGGAGCTCAGTTGGAATGGCATCCCCCAATCCAGTTTGGCATAAAATTCCTCTAAGGAAAGGGTCGACAAGACCTTCCAGATGTCTTGCTAACTAGGAGTGGTTCTATTCATTTTGAAATGCCCTAGTTAGCCAGATAGTTTTAATTGCCGTAAGTTTTCATATGTCTCCTTGACATGCTAAAGTCTCGCCGACCAATTGCTCACAAGGTTAGCATCGCCAAAAGATTTAAGTTCGACATGATGTCTCGGTGAAGGAGAAAGGTCTTGGCGACAAAGGGGGCTTCGGGGTGATGTCTCACTGATAGGGTGGACTCTTAGCAAGGTGAAGTGGCATCGGCATAGCGGTCTGGGCTCGCTAAGATGTCTCGGCGACCGACTGATATCTCGCCGAAAGGGATTCCTTTGGGGGAGAGTTGTGCTTTCAGCGGGATGTCCTGCCGACTATGAAAGGTCTCCCCGAAGTAAAATGAGCCCTCAGTGAAAGGGGGAGACTTCGGTGTAATGTCTCGGTGAAAGAAGAAAGCCTCACTAACATGAGTTACTATCGGTGTAGGGTCTCGCTGATCCGTCGAGGTCTCAACGAAATGGAGGTGTCATCGGAAGTACCTCGCTGAGAGAAAGATGGCTTCAAAAAAAGTCTCACCAACAGGGTGAACTCTTGCCGAAATGAAACATCGGCAAAGAAAGGTATTTAGCATGAGGTCTAGCCGAATGGTAAAGCTATTGCTGAAGGGTTCTCCCTTCGGTGTGATGTCTAGCCAACCCTGAGATGTCCTACCAACAAATGAAGGTTTCGCTGTGAGAGATTACCTCTGACATAGTGTCCTGCCGACATCGGGGAGTCTTGCCGAAATGAAAGGGGCTTAGACCTAGCTCGAGATGACTGAAATGAACTCGAGGTGATGTCTCCCCGATCAATATGAGGTCTTTCCTACCGTCTTATGCTACCCCGATGGCTACTGTGAGCTATAATCGCATTAGGGAGACACGATTAGTGTCTCACCGACATGTGATTCCATTCGAATGACCTTTAATCACTCGTCAATCTTGCGTGGCCCATGTTCCACGAATCAGAAGAAGCTACAAGAGTGGCCCATTGGCCCTTTGACTGATTAACTATCCCTGTGAAGGAAATCAACAGAATGTGAACACCATGAACTTATTATGTGGATGAGTTGATGGATCAGCCCGGGAATGATGGTGCTCGAATCATAATAGAAGGTCGGATGCTGTCTCTCAAGAAGGGTCAACTTGCTGAAGGATATGGAGCAGGGAGAAAGGCAGGAAGAAAGAGGAAGCCAAGAGTCTCAGGGACAGCTATAGTGTCCATTGGCATAGATGGATCCGCATTAATCGTAATACTTTGGAGCATTCAAAGCAGCTCTGTGAAGGAGTTCAAAGATGGACACAAAGGCATGAAGTTAATGTTCTAGCTGCAAAAGATCTGAGATCACCCCCGGAACAATCCTTCACCAACATGGAAAACATGGATACACATTTAATGCAGAATCAACTTTATCAAAAGGATTTGATGGTCGAACCTCCTGCAACCACCAGATATTTTGTAAACCCTAAAAATAGGGGGTCCAACACATTCTTTTGGTACATCTTGTATATATGGAATTTTTTCCTTTTTTGTAAAAGAAAATAGGAGGTTTAGAGACATAGAGATAGAGATTTTAAGAGTAGTAAGAATATTCTAAGTGGTAGTAGAGAGAAAAGTTGAAGAATAATAATAGAATAGGAGTTAGATTCAACATAGACAGTCATGTATACTTCTGGTTTTCTTAGTATAGATGGAAACAATTTGGAGTCATGGATTTTCTGTACACTGGTGATTGTGCCAGATTTGTAAATGTTGCTTATCTATTTCACTAACAATAAAAGAAACTAGATTAAAATCTATTTCATGTTGTGTTCCAAAATTGTGTTTGTCTTGACTTAATCATTTGATTTGAAAAGCTTTAAAGGAAAGGAGTTTCGTTTTATGTTTTGTTTAAATAGTGATTTACAATCTGTTATTAAAATTAACATTGTGGATGAATGAAGCTGTGTGTCAATCACAAGTTGATTTTTCTCTCTAGTTTCAGTTAGCAATTCCTTGAAAGGTAACAAGTCTGGTTAAGTTGGATGAATTATTATTCTTTTTAGTTCCAAGCTTTGATCTATCTTTTTCTGTTTCTTTAAAACCCCAGTTAGAATAGGTTTTAATTTATGATTGATCTTAGAACAATGCAAAAGTTCAACACCAACAGGCCCCTTGAACATTAGCATTCACATCAACCATTGAGTAAAGTTAGCACAGTCGAGAACCGATTACAAAGACCTTGGGATCTAAGATATCCATGTGATCATCTTTCTCTTTTAGGAGAGCAAGATAGTAATATTTTGTTTAACTGTTGTTGTGCAATTTGGACCATCAACATGAAGATATAAGGCATTAGACCATCTCCAAGCATATCAAAATCATTTTCATTGCAGCTACAATAGGAAATTCTTGAATAGAAATTTTGACATTGGTGACCTAGTCTTAATGGTGAATCCCAAGAATCAAACTGAAAGAGAAAAACAAGGAAAGTTTGAACCTAACTGGTTAGGACCCTACATTGTCACATAAGCTTTTGGATTAGGAGCATATCAACTCTCTACTCTTGAAGGAGAACCATTGTCAACACATATCAATAGTCTTCATCTAAAGAAGTTATATTCATAGCTTCTATGAGCCTTGTCTTAGTCATAAAAAATACAAAAATAAAAAAAAATAAAAAAATTGTTACCTAGCTAGGTGAAAACCTGGCAAACAGGCGTCTTGGTAACATTAAAAAAATAAAAAATTCAAGAGAACAATAGAGAGAAATAAGTCGTCCAATAGTGAAAACCACTTTGGTGACACTTTGGATAAGTACCATGGTGAAAACCTAGCAAACATGCACCATGTGTAGTTGACTCTACTCCTTTGTCTACCGTCATTCCAATCTGACTTCCTTGTACATATGACATATCTTTCCCATCCATCGCTTTTACATACCATTCATAATAAATGGTTGTCTTTTCTGTAACTTGAAACAATTAATATCGAGTGCATTTAGTATCTCCCATCCCATCCTATTCATAATCAATTGGTCTTATACTCGATTGGGGGAAAATACTTGACTTACATCATATTGGTTCTTACATGGTTGTTCTAAAGATGTAAAACCATCAAAACAATAAAAAACATCACAAAATGTCTTGAGAAATTCCAAAAACATCATAAAACTTCAAAAAAGACAAAAAATCAAAACATGTCAAAAATCCAAAAATAGAGTCAGATTCAATCACACTTGTCAGTCTTTTTCATTTGTCGAACTATGTTGCCTCTACAACTGGATGTAGGAAAGACCATTTTCCAATGTGCCCCTGAGGCATTAGGTCAGTCCTTTTACGTTTGTTTGTATAAAATCATGACTCAATCCATTTGTCTATAAGACAATGTCATTGATCGTGTCAAACTATGAGGTCTTTGCGTGTATAAAATAGGAAAGGCCATCAATCGATGAGCCCTCGAGGCTGCACTAGGTCAGTCCATTAGGGTTCCTTACATTCACTATCACACACATCTTATATTTGTAAATAAATCAAATCTTTGTTAGTCAAAGTCTAGTCGAACTACAAGGTCTCTGCGTATATAATGTAGGCAAGGCCATCAATCGATGAGCTCCTGAGGCCGCACTAGGTCAATACTTTAGGGTTCATCGTCAAGCACAAAAATTTTCCAGTACATCATATCAAGTCATGCATCAACAAGATGAACAATTCAACAATCTTATTAAGTCAAATCAAAAAAATTCCAAAGCAACAATCAAAACAAATCAACTTATGTATGCTACAAGATGTGTCCTTCTTGAAAACAAACACCATAAAAACAAAAATCAACCTATTTCTTATACAGGATGAGTCCTTCTTGAATACAAACATTTTCCAACAATCAACATGGCCTTATACAAGTTATCACATCAACAGGATCAAACTCAACGTCTTATACGATACTTGTCTTTTTGAAACCAGGCTTTTGTCATGCCTTATATAGATAGTCATAAACTTGAAACTAGACTCAACGTCTTATACGGTATGTGTTCTTCCTAAAACTAGGTCTTATTAATCAATTATCTTATCGATCAAAACAATCAAACAAACAGATCAAGTTTTGGAAAATATTTTATTGGATTTTGACTTTGTGGCTTGTTTATCTTATCATTTCATTTGGCTTTAATTTGGAATCCTGTTACTAGCTTTCTCAAGGATGTCCCATGAAGGAGTTAGAGAGAGAGCGATGTAATAGAATTCTGTTTTCATTGACTGTTGTTTGTCGACTGTCTTTTAACTTTTATTTTGAGTCATGTTACTAGTATCCTTAAGGAATTCCCATGAAGGATTTAGAGGAGCGATGACATCTCATGACCCATCTTTTATTTGTTTATTGTCTATGGTTTGTCTTGACAAAAAGACTGGGGCAACTGTGCCCTTAGTATGAGTTAGGACATTCTTTGTCTACAACTATCTATTGTTAGTAGGTGGATGACCTTGCACACCTTGATCTATGTCATATCATGGTGTTTGTCTCCATTTGTATTAGTTACTGCCCAATGATGATTAAGTGCAAAGCCTTTTCTAGTTTGGCGAAAGATCAAAGATTGCTAATACTAACATCCATGTCTTTTATTATTCACCTTTCTTTTTGCACTAACATTTCTTCTTTCTTGCATTATGACAAAGTCCTATGACACACAAAAATATAAAGCATATTTCATATGCATTCATGTAAAAATCATACATCGTAAATCATATATATATTTTGTATTTGAAAAACACAAAAATATAGGCATCTATCATATCTAGGAAATCATGGCATAATAGGCATTCACCATCATATATTGCATAACAAAAGCATTGCATGTACATAAAAGTTGTAAATATATGCATCACATTACATCCACCATCATCAAACATATAGCATCACATGTAGATAGCATTGTAAATAGATATATCATGTTGCATCTCATAATCATGAACATCAAATGAATACATAACATTTATCGATACCATAAAATAAAATGCATACATCATCACATAGAATCGACATCACATCATAAAGTAGATATGATCATCCATAACATATGCATATCATATAGACAATACCATATCATATAGAACACATGCATAAATAAAAGACTACATAAACATAAATAGAGCTGCATATCATCGAAAACACTACCAAAATCATATATATATACATTGCTCAAAAAGTGTCACATCACAATGTCATAATGTATCAACAAAAATGAATCTTGTAGGCTCTATGATCAAAATACGATGTCTGTCAATAAATATCATAAAATGTCCCTATCCAAAACTCGCACTACTCCCATGTGGATAATGTGGAGGTGATTGATGATGAGATCCTAATGACTGGTGTGTAGAAGGAGACCTATCATATGGCCCAGTCCTGTGAGGTCCAACGACCCCCTCTGTACTTTGAGTCATGATCTGAGTCATGCTACTATGTGCCTGAGAGTAACTAGGAGCTCGTCTCTTAGGAGGAACCTCTCCCTCAGACAAATCCCTGCAATAGGTAGCTCTCTCACTAGCTCTAACTAACTCCCAAGAAAAAGTTGTAGTTGGCCCACTGCAAAGAGCTACAACCTTTGTAAATCTCTACTTAGTCTATTATCTATGAGCTATGGCCTAATATATGTCCATGTATGTTGTCTTGCTCCATCTGGAGCAAGTCTGGCCTTTCCATCAAAGCCCTCATCCCCTCCTCCAAAGACTCTACTCTAACTCGTAGATCTGCGACCTCTTGATCAATAGGACCTGTATCCTCTTGTCATGGCCACTCTCTCCCATCATCATCCCAATCCTCCAGAATCCTGTTTCAGAGCTCCTGCTCTTGATCATCCATCTCCTCCTCATCATCATCATCTGGGTATCCAACAAGCATACCAAGAGCATCTATCTCCACCTCCTCCCTAACCATCTCCTCCTCTGCTAAATGCTCCTCTCCACCAACCCCAACATCAACATCCTCCTCTCCTCTACCAATGTCAAGCATAGGAACATCCTCACCCTCTCCCTCCTCCTCCCAAATGGGTGACAAATGTGGGCCTCATCCTCTATGACCACGTTGACCCCTACCACCACCCCTCTGACCTCCTCCTCCCCCATCTCCATCATCACCTCTGCCACCTCCACTAGTACCACCTCTACCTCTACCACACCTACCATGAGGTCATGTCCCACACCTCTCTATAGGTGCATCCTACTTTGGATGAGTAAACGAAACCAACTTGTGACTAGCCCACCCGGTATCATATGCATTGTCATACCAGGATCAGCTGCTCTGCCTCTCCATCCCTGCTAAACCAGTTGTAACACATCAATATCCACTTTAGCTATAGCAACAAGAATCTTTGCTCCCCACAGTGTAACCTCCCTAGAGGATCGTCCATACTCCACTCATCCTCGAGGCTCATCCTGAACCTCACCAAACTATCTCAGGACCTTATCTGGAAAATGCCTCTCAATAATATGTACATGTGAAATAGTCCAAACAATCAAATATTGGGTCTTTCAACAGAAGGTAAGGTGTCCATCCTCATCCCACCATCATGCACAATCCATGTAGGGTCTCCAAATAAACTGCACCGTCATTTCAATGGCATGTTGGTAGTACACTATATCTCCAACATGTGTCTAAGTGTTTGCCCCCGCATAACAGAAGGCATAAGAAGCTCCCTATTGCAACTTGGTTGTAACAGGCAGATGAAATATCACAATGTGTTCCCATGCCCATACCATTAGTAGCATGGTACTATAGCTCATAGACTGTGCCTCTCTATATGCTATATCATGCAAATAAAAATATAATATAGCGAGCAAACATGGAACCCATGAATACACTACCCGTCTCTCTAACATACCCACTCTAGCATCTCCCCCCATCCCACGAGAAGTCCATGACCTCAATGGTCCGGTAGAACTAACCCCCCAATCAATGTACATAATAAACAATATATCATATCATACCTATCAGCTAGAACATGCCATCTAATCTTATAATGGTCTATCCCTAACTGTCTAATGTCATCATGAGGATAATATCTACACATCTCAATGAAACCCCTTTGTGTATCATACATAACCCTAGCACCCCTAATCGATAGCCTCAAAATTCTATATACATCCTCTAATGTGACAGTGGCCTCACCTATAGGCAAATGAAATGAAGATGTCTCATAGTGTCACCATTCGTAGAGAGCATTCAACAAACCTCTGTTTGCTCGAATAGTGGGCATGAATGTGACATGATGCAAACCCAGGTGCCAAAGGAACCATCTCTCCCTACTCTACAGCTGATCCCAAAAGTCAAAAGTCAAAGGTCTTGACTCCCTTGTATAAATCTGATCCAATACAACCTACAAAGGCATAATGCATATCTAATGTCAGGAAACACACAACCTCTTATAGTCCAAAATTTCAAAAATCTTTTTTTCCATCCAAATGCGTCATTCTCTATCAAATGCATTGAAAAACCTCAATTGTGTCATTCCAATTTGCAAATGCATAGCAAAACATCAAATGCCTCATTATACTATTCACATGCATTTCAAAAATGCATATGCATACAATCATACACCATACCCAATCAAATGACCATTCAAATATGCAAATGCGTACTAAAATCACAAATCTGTGCATCTATACTTCATGCACTATTTTTTTTATCACATGCGGTCTAAATCTACATATGTGATGCATTTAAAAGAAAATGCAATCATTTATTAAAATTCCTACGCTAGCCTATGGTGTAATTTTACAAATGTGACATTCCACAAACATATGTGTGGATTACGTATTCATATGCGTTGCAAAATAAAGTGATGCATGACAAACTTGAAATAAATTCCTAAAAATACTTGAAATTAAAAATATCAAAGGCTAGTTTTCAACTACGTACTGGGGGTCCACCGTTTGTAGGGCATTGGAACGTCCGAATGCGATATCTGCGATGAGAAGTGTGAGGAACGGGTGACATTTTTGCTAGAACTCCAGAGCACAAAATCACAAATTTTAAACTTGAGAGGTGAAAATAAATTGGTTTTTCACCCAATTTGTATTTATACCTAGGGTTTTTGGTGGAATTTTTCAAACCTTCTATACTGGATGCACTATTTTCCACATGTCAATGACTATTTGACCTATTAAACATCCTCCAAACTCATTTTTGTCAACACCATCGAACTTCTACCTATCAAATTGACTAATCGGGACTATTTCCAAAATTATTGGAATTTTTCAAAAATTTGATAATTTTCCCAAGGGGGCATATCTTCACCTATTCTACATTGGAGCATGACTAGGACATGTTTCTGACCGTGTTTCTTTGAAACAACACCGAAATGACATTGTATCAAAGAGGGGCAAAATGTAGACACTGAAATTTGGTCTAAGCCTGCAACTTCAATTTCTACATAATTCATACCTTTATCTATCATGATTAAATAATGTTAATTATTTAGTCATTTTCTAAAGTATTTTCTCATCTATTAATTAAATAACTTTTAATTATTTAATTAAGTCATTTTAGCATTTATTCTTCTATTAATTAAATAACTTTAATTATTTAATTAATTCATTTTACTTTTATTCAATCCTGATTAATTAAATATATGTTCTTTACTTAATTATGTCACTAATTAAATTTATCCTCTTTCTAAAATTAAATAAATTCTTATTTAATTTACCCTAATCATATTTTTGACTATAATTAAATAAATACTTTAATTATTTAATTATTCATTAATCTTTTCTTCAATCAATTAAATAAATCTTATTTATTTAATTTAATCCTTAAATGTCGAATCTTGAATTAAATAATCATTTAATTCATAAAATCCTATTTTGGGATATATTCTTCTATATTTAGATAATTGTTTAAGCTATCTAATTATTCATAGATAATTGTTTAAGTTATCTAATTATTCATTTCCACTTGACTCGAAATCTATTTAAATTAGTCAGTCATCTCCTGATTTAATGTCTGATTCTTTCACAAATAAACTGTCTGTCTAAACCAGTCAGTTATCTAGTTTTAATTCTTATGCATGTAGACATTTATTAATTAAATAACTTTATTTAATTAATTAATTCATGTGTGCATTCAAATAGATAGTTTCCTTTATTCTATCTTTATCTTTTTCATACAATCTTTATTCTTCTAATTTTTGAATACTTTCAACTAGAGATTAAATCATTATTTAATCTTGATCTCTATCTTTAGGTTTTATCACTATTGACACTAATCTCAATGCACGTCAAATATTTTAATCTAAATCATCTATCTATCTTCTAATATTAGCCTATCATTCAAAAACCTTGTTTTCTATAAAATGGCTTTATCTTCATCATTGTTACTCCCAAAATCTGATAACTTTTGGAGCACTTGTTTAATCTTTGATAGCTCACTATTATCACATATATCAAGGCTATACTTGCACACATACTAAAAATCTAAGGGCAAGAATACTATCACAACGAAATGGAGAAGGAAAATTGAGGTCATGCATGGAACTATGTAGATATTGGGTTAGATCATTCTGTATTTATGTTTAAGCTTTCCTTTGTGCTTTATTGTTTAGCTTTAGTTTACATTCAATTTTAATTGTATTTGGGTTTCTTTAATCCACTTTGATTTCATGATGTTACAATATTCATATATATGTGAGTTAGTCCTCATTGTGGTTTTTCCCTAATTAGGATTTTTCAGGTAAAATTTGGTATTCTATTGTGTATGGTTGTTGATGTTTTGATGTTTCACTTATTTACATTCATGCTAATGCTTAATAAGGGCTTGAAGATTCATGAGGGTTTGAAGGTTTTAATGCACAACTACTTCAACCCCCCTCTAATTTGTCATGTGTATCTAACAAAGATGAAGAGAGGTAGAGAGAGGGAGAGGATATATATAAAGAATTAAAGAGGGAAGGAGGGGGAGAGGGAGAGGTAGGGAAGTAGAGAGAGAGGGGGGAGGGAGCAAGGGATAAAGAGAGAAATTAAGAGAGAGAGGTGAGATAGAGATAAGTAGAGGTAGAGACAAAGATGGAGATAATAGATCTTGAGAGAGAAAGAGATACAAAGAGAGGGATGATATAGAGAGAAGTAGAGAGGGCAGAAGGAAGGGGAAGACATAGAGGTGACAAAAATAGGTAGGGGAAAGAGAGCGGTGAGATGGAGAGAAGTGGAGATGGAATGATGGAGATAACATTTAATAAATAAACAAAGACAAAGACAAAGAGAGAGAGGTAGAGAGAGTGGTGAAATAGAGATAAGTAGAGGGGTAAGAACAAAGTGAGAGAGGGGGGAGTGAGGAGGAGGAAGATAGGGATAGATGAGATAGAAAGAAGTGGAGAGAGAGATAGAGAGATATTGAGCGAGAGTGGTGATATAGAGAGAAATAAAGAGGGAAGGAGAGAGAGAAAGAGGGGGAGAGGGAGAGAGAGAAGGGGGAGAGGTAGGTAGAGAGAGGGAGAGGAGAGATAGAGAATGGAGGTAGGGGGAGAGGTGGGATATAGAGGTGTAGAGAGAGGAAGTAGTTAGAGAGAGTGGTAGGGAGTGATGGAGGGAGAGGGCAGATAAAGAGGAGAGAGGGAAGGAGAGAGGGAGATGTAGGGAGGGAGGGAGAGGTGAGAGAGAGAGAGAAGGGGAGAGGGAAGGAGGGAGGGAGAGAGTGAGAATTACAGATAGAGAGAGAGAGGTGAGATGGAATTAGAGAGGGAAGGGGAGAGAGAGATGACAAAGAGGTAGATCTTGAGCTTAAGGGAGAGAGCTAGAGAAATGGATGGAGATAGATAGATAGAGAGAGGTCTAGAGTGCACGAGATATAGATAGAGTGAGATAGAGAGATAAAGATGGGCCAACTAATTATTGAAATTTGACTAAGTCTAAAAAATTATAAGATCTTTCAAAACCTAGAATCTGCATTATAACTCCTAGAGATAGAAAACTATTCTCAAACATCCTAAAACTATATACATGAAATATAACTTAAAGTATAAGAAAGTAAATTTCCATATATAAATGTCATGCAAATGTTTATTTCATGTATATAGTTTCACCGGAAGAGAAAAAAAAAGAGAAAGAGATAGAGAAAGAGAAAGAGAAATTTGCAAAGAAAACAATAATGTGTGTGCTATTGTTTATTTTAGAAATTTGAAAGACTTCTGGTTACATTTTCCTTGGGCTTCCAACTCAAAGGTTTGCAGTGACTTTTTGTTGGGAAAATGTGACTCAACCTCGCAATTACATAAGTTATTGTTAATACATAAGGTATTGTTCATCTAAAAACGATGAGGGGTGCAGGGCAATCTCCCCCCACAAGGGGTCTGAGGGGATCATCCCCTTGGTTGGGGTCCAAGGGAAATGTGCCTTGGTGGGGGATCGAGGGTAGTGCCCCTGAAAGAAATTTTTTATTTATATTTTATTATTGTAAATTTGGACCATTCATCATTATGTCCCATATCTGATGGCCAATATTTTATTATCTTGGCTCTCCCTAGAATGCAACCCTATTTTATGAGGGAATTGTATTATGGTTGTGTATTGTGATGTATTCTCAATGTTTGATAGCGGTTGTGTTGCCTCTGGATCTTTGGTTGGTGATATTCCTATGAGAAGCTTGCTTTGCAAGTATAATGTAATCTTTATGATTTTTGAATAATATATTGGATCGATTTTGAAGGGGGGGGGTTTTCTTCCGAAAGGATTTTCCCCACGTAAATCATTGTGTTGTGGTATGCATGATATTTATGTTTATTTCTATTTAAGTTTCTATAACTGTTAAAGATCTATACAAAGTTTTGCATTATCCTCCTCTCAAGATTAGTGTAAGAAGTTGTTCCACTACCTTAGCTTTCTTACACTTTTCAATGTTCAAAGACATGTTTTTGTAAATAGTAAAAAATGACATAATCTCGAGTGTTCTTCCCATTAGGTTTTCATGTGTTTCAATTTCAAGTAAAAAAAGTACTGTAACGCCAAGAAAGTGCAGAAAGAAAAGATCAAAAAGAAAGCATGCAATGCAAATCTAAATGCAATCTAATGTTAAGTAACAAAGAACAAAGGAAAGTAAAAACATAAATAAAACTTGAACAATCTCACCAAATTTGTACGTATTTCCATGATTCATCTCGATTGCCCTTCTCCATTTTTCTTGTAGTATAATTGCCCTCAAATTTTCAAGAGTTCGTGCAAGTATAGCCTATGATAGTGGTTTAGCCAAAACATTGAAAATTCAAGATAGTTGCTCCAAAAAGTCATAAGATTTCGAGAGAGATTGGAATGATGAAGACCAGATCAATTTATAGAAAATTGATTATTCGAATGATAGGCCAGGATTGAAAGATCAACGGACGGTTGAGATTGACTGATTAGTCATGCATTCTAATAACTGTCAATAGCGACATGAGTGCTAAAAATAGAAATAGAATTAAAGATTAAATAAATGATTTAATCTTCAAGTTTGGTATTCGAAAACAAAATAATTATCTTTGCATGACAAAGATGAAGATGGATTAAAGCAACTCTCTGTTTGAATGCACGCACAAGATTTAATTAATCAAATAGGAATATTTAATTAATCTACATGTACACGCAAATGAGTTAGAACTGGACGATTGAATGATTTGACGAAAAGATTACTTGAGAACGCCACTCAGACATTAAATCAAGAGTTAACTGAGCGATTTGAATAGATCTTTGAGTCGAGTAAAAGTGAATACTTAGATAACTCACACAATTATCTAAATATAGAGGAATGTGTTAAAATAGAATTCATGAATTAAATAATTCATTTAATTCAATATTTGATATTTGAAGAATAATTAAATAAATAAAATTTATTTAATTAAGTCATGAACGGATTTAAATGAATAATTAAATAAATAAATAATTTATTTAATTATAGTTGAAGTATGATAAATAGTAAATTAAATAAGAATTTATTTAATTTGACAAGAAGAATAAGGTTAATTAGTAACATAATTAGATAAAAAACATTTATTTAATTAATCATATAGAATAAAGAAAAGTGTGAATTAATTAAATAATTAAGATTATTTAATTAATAGAAAAAATGAAGACTATAGAGAATAAGTAAATAATTGACATTATTTAATCATGACCATGAAAAATACAATTTATGAAGAATATTGAAGTCGCAGGCTTAAACCAGATTTCGGTGTCTACAAGTACCATGATAATGTTAATCTCTCTCTTAGCTTTCTAACCATATAATTTTATTCATATTTTGAGTATGTTAACATTTCATCTTTAATTTATTTTGTTAGTATATCTTTTTTTTGGTCAAAAATCAATATGTGGTATTTTTAACTTTATTTTTTAATTGTTCATCAAAACTTCAAATAAAATACATTTTAGAAACTAGACTCCATTATACACAAATTCAAAAAAATAAATTTTGATTAGTTTTAAAAAAATTATGGGGGAGCATGCTCAATTTTCTATTTTTCAAAATGTGTACACTTTTAAAATTAGTAAAAAATCATATATGCATTAAAAAATTATTAGAAAAATGAAACATAAATTACATGGTGTTAACTAACTTCTCACTGATTTTTTTTTTGAAATACTAAAAAAATTAACCTTTAGGTGAGCCACACCAGATGCTATATGTTATATTTTTTTGAAAAAATAGGATGACTTTGTGTGGACCCCCTTTTTGAGCCCCTTAATATTTGTCATTTTAAAAATAAATTAGTACTTTAGAAGGTAGATTCAAAGCACTATGACTTGTTTTATTTGCACCTTCAAGATTTTATTGTCACCATCTTCAATTTCTCATCCAAGTCGGTCTTTCTCAATTTTAGAAAAAAAGTGGCCACATAAGGAACCTTTTTGGTCCCCCATCTTTATGCACTTACCCTATTCTCATTATTAATTAGACTCATTTAATATTCTACAAGTTTTTTTTTTTTAAATGTATATGTAGAGCCCAACTTGCATGAGCATTCTAGAAAGCATAGTCTTTTGTGGTATCTTAATTAAGGCATCACCTTAGGTTACAATTATTGTAATTTTAATATAAAATTTGAGACTTGTGCCCAATTGGATTAAGGAACTAATTGCTACTTATTCTAGTTCCTCTTCAACCTAACACATTATTAACAACTCAATACAAACTTATTTTTAGTTTTATTTATTCAAATGAGTTTTCACCATCATGTTTGAATGTATACAACATCATTAAGGGATATCATTAAACGCATTCTAGAAAATGGTATGGTAGGCTCTCTACTTTAATAAGGTGCTTCAATTTGAGTATAGTAAAACAACACATAGGCATGAACTAACAATTGAAATAGGGGTGCATTATGCAATGGTTATGGTTTGTATAAAGGTTAGTTTTTAGTCTTTGTGGTGATATACGTTGTATTCCCTAAACAAATCTCCATTGATTTAACAAATCTAGAAGTGTAAGAGGTCCTACACACCTCAATAATTGGTCCTTAGTTTCCTAACCTGAACGTAATTTTTGTGGCATTCTCCCTTTGAGACGTCTCACACTTGGGAGGCTATGTAGCCTTTGGGATTTTGGAATCATAACTCACATCACCAACAAGAGATATATATAAGTAATCCCAAACTAATGGGTGTAGCACTAGCCATGGGAGAAGGTGCACAATCATATGTAACATATGTAAATAAAGGTGAAACATATGTATCTCCATAGCTAGACCCCTCAAAGAAAGGTGAATCAAGAGAGGCATGTCAAGGAGATCTATCATAAGATGTGTGAAAGATATGTTTTCTAGCATGTATTGTATCACATAAGTCAAGATCCCTATATGTGTCAAGGGCATGTAGGAATGCATGTAGTAGATAGCTCACAATCATAGACCACAAAAGATATAGCATCCTAAAGTGTTGTGACATAATAAGTGAGCTTTCTAAAGAAGGGGAGTATCTATCCATGATAAAATAATGTATTTATCACTTTGAGATTAAAAAATCAGAAAATTGATGATATATAAGATTTGAAAATGAAACCCTAAGGTTAAAGGAAGGGAGAGTAGGGGTAGAGTGAGTAAAAAATAGGATAAGTAAACAAACACCAAGCTATAAATTGTGGATGTATTAATGAAGTGCACAAATGAGAAAGGAATATCAAATCTAAATGTAAGGTTTGAAATATTATTAAACAAAACTAAAAAACTATAATAATGATTAGAAACCCTAGGAGGAAACTAGGTTGTCATGTGATCGAATAGGTCCACCAAAATATAAAAGAAAACAAACTTTCCTTTCTAATAAGGTGCATACACATAAGCACAAATTAACCTAGATTAAATTATGATAGTTGGGAATGATAAATCAAATCATCAGAACAATTTTAGAAAGTAAATTTAGTGGATAATATTACTTAGCTCATTGATCTAAGAATGTGGACCTTTGATAAAGATTCTAGGATGTGATTGTTGTCTACTCATGAATGTGATATCTATCAATAAATGCCTTGGAGCTTGTATTAGATTTATGCTTTGTCTTAGATCAAGTTCATGAGTATGGATCAAGTCTACAATCATGGATTCATCTTTTGGGTTTGGATTCAACCTTACACAATAAAAATTCATGTTTTTTAATTTTTGGTATACAAGAATTATTGGTATTTAAAACACCTAGAAAGAGTTATCATTATGTCACAAGGAAAAAATTTCTCTCAGACTAGCACCCAAAATGTGTACAAAGTTCAAAAACAACAAGGACCCTAGAATGATGTATGCATATTTCCCAAATTAAAATATGCCACCATTGAATGTTAATTTAATGCTTTAAAATGTTAAGAAGACTAGTGAATTATAGATGATCTCAACTAGATGCCTTTAAATACTACAACATAACATTAAATTTCACAATTTATGTGTACTTAGTTAACTCAATGCTAGAAAATAAATAGGGTCAATCAACAAAAATAAAATTGAAAAGGAAAGGATCAAGTCTATGACCACAACATGTTGAACCTATGACTATAGAAATGTTGCTCTGTGGGTAAATGGACATATCTAGTTACACTGAGAGGTGTTCTTATAGTGGCAACATGAACTTGATGTAAACAAAAAAAAACTCTTGATGCAAAAATTGGCATACAAATGACAGTTCAATGCATGGAAATCAAAATGGCAGTGGAAAAAGAAAGAGTTAGGGGAGATCAACTAGTAGTTGAGCACCCTAACTTAGCGCTTCTCAAAATCCTACATGGAAATTTCAAAAAAAATCCAATTTTTTTACAACTTGCTTGGCAATGCCCCTGCTTATAGCTAAGGTTTCAGGACCATATCATCAAATATGATGCCACATCAGCATGCTTTTTGTTGAGGTGTCCAAAAAGGTCCAAAAAAAGTGAAACCAATACTTGTGCACTAAATCATGTTTTATTGGTGCACTGATGTGGCATCACATAATTTGTTGCTTTTTAGATCTAAGAAATACATAATATTCAATTATTGGTAGTTATTATCAACACTAACAACTTTAAAGTCACAACTATTGGTTCAATATTGTTAAAAATATTTGACATTAAATCAACAAATGCTATAACAACTATTGAAACATGCTCAACTACTAGATCCTTTCCCCTAGTATGACATCTGAAACGATCGACATGACATGACAATGAAACATCCTATAGAAGCTAACTAGTTGGAAAGTAGTGGAAGAGTGGTCTTCGCTGTAACTCTTCACTCACCAAAATAAAACCAAATATTATGGCTTGGTAGCTTTTATACTAGAATGCTCCCCTATGTGAGACTCTTGTAATTCGATTGAGCAGGAAATCATAATTGAGAACGATAATTCATTGCATGCAAATACTTATTTTCTAGTGCCTTACAAGATATTTTGTTAGATACTATTACATATAACCTAGATCATGCACTCTGCAAGCATTTTGTTATTGCTTTCCGGGCATTACTAAAGTTTGCCATGTCTGGTACAATTTAAATAAAATGAGGCCGACTGGCTTTTGTCATAAATTCCCTTCTTAAGCAATGGTCTGAGTGCTTTCGAATCATACTTCTTCAATACCGTGAGATTTGAAAATCTATGCTGAAAAAGTTTATTGCATTTTAAACATGGCAACACAAAAGAAACTATTTGGTACCAATTGCAAAACATAATTGAGAACGATAATTCATTGCATGCCAATGTGGTGGGCCATGCATTGATTAAACCTTCTACAGTATGACTCCATTGTCTTCTGAGTGTCCCTTGTGTAAGTTATTTTTCTTTTGTTTTCTTTTGTTTATTAATATTACATAATAATATATATAATATATTAAATATAATAATAATATTATATAATGTATTAATTAATTATTAATTATGTAATTGTAATTATATAATCATTATATTATATATAACAAATTATACCACAATATTATTAATATTATTAAATAATAATGTATATTAATTACTATATTATTATATTATATAATATTGTATATTATTACTAATTATATTTAATATTAATTAATTTTTTAATTGAGGATAAATAACCTGGTTGGGTTTATGATAGGGTTCAATTAGTGTTAGGGTAAGGATTAGAGTTAGAGTTCATTATGTGTTATGGTTAGGGTTTAATTAGGTTTAGTGATGGTTCAATTAGGATTATGGTTAGAGTTAGGGCTCATTTAGGATTAGACTTCTAGGATATTACTTAAGGTTAGGATTAAGGTTAGGTTAGACCAGGGTTCAATTTGGGTTAGGATATAATCATTGTTAGAGTTAGGGTTATGGTTCAATTATGGTTAGGGTTTAATTGGGCTTAGTTTTAGTATTCACTTATGGTTAGGGTTACAATTCAAAAAGGGTTCAATTAAGGTTAGGGCTAGGGTTCAATTAGAGTTTAGGGTTAAGGTTATGCTGCAATTAAATTAGGTTTCAATAAAAGTTCAATTAGGGTTAGGGTTCGATTAGTATTCAATTAGAGTTAGGGTTAGGATTAGGGTTCAATTATGCTAGGGTTATGGTTAGGGTTTAACTAGGATTAGGGTAATTAGGGTTAGGGATAAGGTTGCAATTCATTTAGGTTTAGGGTTAGGGTTCTAGGATAAATCTTGGGGTTATAGTAAAGGTTAGGGTTAGAGTTAGGATGAATGTTACATGGTTTGGGTTAGACGTAGCATTTTCATTAGGATTAGATCTACTCCCACATGAAACTAGAATTCTCAGGTGGAAATTCTAGTTTGTTTCTTCCTCCCACCTGGGTGGGGGTTATATTGCCTCCCCACCTAAGCCCTTTATATAATAGGGCATCCTTGTTCTTCACCCTTACCTTTATAGTGGTGGGTGGGGCCTGAGTTGACCCATTCAAAGCAAGTGAAGTTGGTGAGTTGTATGATAGGTAACTATCTCTCGTAGTTCGAAGAGGAATCAACAGTTGGTTAGTACCCCCTCGGTATTGGGGAAAAGAATTATAATTATAGTTATAATTAAGGTTATGGTTATGATTATAGTTAGGGTTAGGGTTAGGATTATGGTTCAATTACTCTTAGAGTTAAGGTTAGGCAGTGGTTCAATTAGGATTCAAACTTAAGGCTAAAGTTCAATTAGAGTTAGGATTAATTCAAGGTTCAATTAGTGCTAGGGTTTTTTAAGGGCCGAGATTAGAGCTAAATTAGGGTTAATGTTCAATTATTTTTAGGATTAGGTTTCAATTAGGGTTTTAGGTTAGGGTTAAGGTTAGGTTTAGGGTTCAATTAGGTTAAGGGTTAGTGTTAGGGTTATGTTTAGGGTTTGATTAATGATATAATTAGGATCCAAGGTTAGGGTTATCATCCAATTAGGTTAGGGTTCAATCAAAGTTAAATTAGGGTTGGATTTCAATTAACATCAATTAGGGTTAAGGTTCAATTAAATTTAGGGTTAGAGTTTTAGGGTTAGGATTCTAATTCAATTAGGTTAGGGTTAAATTAGGGTTAAGAATAAATCTTAGTGTTAGAGTTAAGGTTCTAGGATAAAGCTCGTGGTTACAATTAGGATTAAGGTTAGAGTTAGGATGAATGTTACAATTTGGATTAGAATTAGAATTTGTATTAGGGTTAGTTGTGGAGTTATAATTAAGGTTACACTTACAGTTATAGTTAGTTGGGGTTTTATTATTTAAGTTAGGGTTTAATTAGGTTTAGGGTTCAATTAGAGTTAGGGTTAGGATTATAATTTAATTAAATTGTTAGAGTTAGAGTTAGGTTGGGTTCAATTAGGGTTAGGGTTTAATTAAGGTTAGGGTTAGGGTTCAATTATTGCTAGGCTTTAATTAGGATTAGGGTTAGGGTTAGGGTTTAATTAAGGTTGGGGTTAGGGTTCAATTATTGCTAGGATTTAATTAGGGTTAGGCTTGATGTTGGCCTAAGGTTAGGGTTAGGATTTAATTAGAGTTATGACTTTAAAAAGATGCAATTAGGGTTAGGGTTAAGGTTAGGGTCAAATTAGAGTTGAGATTGGGTTTAGGGTTTAAGTAGGGTTAGTATTATTGTTAGTGTTAAGTTTAGAATTTAATTAGACTTACCATTCAATTAAGATCATGGTACAATTAGGGTTAGGGTTGAATCATAGTTCAATTAGTATTAGGATTTAATTAGGTTTAAGGTTTAATTAGCATTCAATTAAGGTTAGGGTTCAATTAGAATTAGGGATAGGATTATAATCTAATCAGGGTTAGAGTTATGGTTTTTATTAGGGTTCAATAAGGTTAGGGTTAGGGTTTGATTAGGGTTAGGATTATGGTTTAATTAGGATTAGGATTCAATTAAAATTAGGGTTAGGGATAGGGTTCATTTAGGTTAGGGTTATAGTTCTAGGATAAAGCTTGGGGTTATAGTTAGGATTAGGGTTAGATTTAGGATGACTATTAACATTTACATTAGGGTTTTCTTTAGTGTTATAATCATGAATATAATTATTCTTACACTTACAATTATAGTTAGGGTTGGGGTTCTTTAAGATTAGAGTTCAATTAGAATTAGGTTTAAGAGGTTTAATTATGGTTAAAGGCTTAGGTTAGGGTTCAATTATGGTTAAGGTCCAATTATAGTTAGGGTTAGTATTAAATTAAGGTAAAGGTTAGTGTTCTAATTAGGGTTAAATCATGGTTAAAATTTAATTAGGGTTCAAAGCTAGTGCTAGAGTTCAATTAGAGTTCTAATTTTTACCCTAACCCTAATTCTATCTTTATATATTACCCTTACCCTAACCCTATCCAAAACCCTAACCCTAACCATAACCCTAACTCTAATACTAATACTAATCCTAATTCTATCTCTAATCATAACCCTAACCTTAACCCTAGTTATATCTCTTTGAACCTAACCTTAACGCTGATCCTAATCATCACACTTACCATAATCCTAATGCTAATATTTACCTTAACCTTATCTAAAAGCCTAACTCTAATTTTAACCCTAATCCTAACCTTAACCATAATTTTGTCTCCAACCATAAGCCTATCCCAAAGCCTAACTCTAATTCTAACCCTAACCCTAAATCTAACCCTAATTTTATCTCTAACCATAACCCTAACCCTAATAGTAATATAAGCCCTAACCCTAATTATAACTCTAGCCATATTCATAATCTAAACTTGACTTTTAACCCTAATTTTATCTCTAATCATTTGACCCTAACCCTAATTGTATCTCTAACCCTAACCCTAATCCTAAACCTAATTTTATTTCTAACCCTAACCTTAACCCTAACCCTATACACAACCCTAATTCTGATTCTAACCCTAACCCTAACCCTAATTCTATCTCTAACCATAACCATATCTCAAAACCTAACTCTAATTCTGATCTTAACCCTAACCATAATCCTAACTTTATCTCTAACCATAGTCCTAACATTAATCCTAATACAAGCCCTAACCCTAATTATATCTCTAACCCTAACCTTAGCCCTAACCCTATCCTCAGCCCAAAGCCTAATTTTATATATAACCCTAATCCTAACCCTAACCCTAACCTTAATCCTAACCCTATCCTCAACCCTAAATCTCCCTAATCTAACCCTATCTCTCTAACTATAACTATAACCCTAACCCTAATTCTATCTATAACCCTAACATTGACCTTAATCATAACCCTAACCCTTACCTTAACCATAATCCTAACCTATCCCTAAGTTCTCTAATTCTTACCCTTACCCTATCCCTAACCCATCCCCAATCATAACTCTAATTTCAACCCAAAACCTAACCTAATTCTATCTCTAATTGTAACCCTAATCCTAACCCTAATTAAATCTCTAATCCTAACCCTAATCGTACTTAATTCTAGGGAGACAACTAACTAAGCACCATCACAAACTAGAATGGCAAACTAAGACTCTCAACCTCGAATAAGAATCCAAGCTTTCAAAGGGTTGATAATGGAGGAATGTTGGGCGCTCATTCCTGCAGCATAACAATATTCCAATGTCGGATGTCCCTCCAAAATGACTTGTGTAGGGTTTTCTTTATAGAAAAGGCTTGATTTGAATGGATGGACATGATTGCAAGTTATGTTGAATGATATGAATGATCTAGATTGATTAGGGTTGATTAGGGTTTCCCACTTCATAAGAGGTTGTAGTCATGTGACAAGTGTGTGATGGAGGATAAATGAGACCTAATTTAAATAAAATATTATTTAAATTAGTTTGGCATGTGAAGGGATTAAGTGGAAGATGTATCATGCGACACTTGTTTGAATGTGGTGAGAGATGAGCGAATAATTCAAATATTTAATTTGAATTATGTGAGACATATGAATTGGGGAAATTAATTAAATAAAGGGATTAAATGTGAGGGAAAAATTCAAATATTTAATTTGAATTATGTGAGACATGTGAATGGGGGAAATTAATTAAATGAAGGGAATAAATGTGAGGGAATAATTCAAATATTTAATTTGAATTATGTGAGACATGTGAATGGGGTAAATTAATTAAATAAAGGGAATAAATGTGAGGTAATAATTCAAATATTTAATTTGAATTATGTGAGACATGTGAATGGGGGGAATTAATTAAATAAAGGGATTTATTTAATTATTAGGAATGTGATTAAGGTGAGATTAGGAGTGGGATTAGGAAAAAATGGCTTATGATGTTTCTAGTAAAGTGTCAATTAGGTCATGGTAAGGACATGGAAAAATTTATGTGTCTACATTTTGCCCCTCTTTGAGATGATGTTGCGATCAAGTAACATCATTTCAAAGAAGCTAAGGAAAATTATAGAAGAAAAGGATATGGCAATGATGCCCCTCAAGAGGATAGGTAGGTTGAAAGAACACATGTATGCTCTCAAAATGAAATGATAAGGAGGGACAAGATGAATGATGCAAGATAGGAGGTGGATGAAGAAGATGGATGATACGCTATGCTACAAGAAAGTGAGCAACCATGATGTTTGATGTAACACTAGACATGATGCACCAAGGTATAAGGACCAAGGTGACGATGTGTCTCATGCCCCAACATAATACAACCTTTTCTAGATACAAGATATGAATGTTAACTGGGAGTAATTTGGATTTGATGCAAATGCAAGATAGAACTGATAACACACACAAGCAAGCATGCACAAATGATGCAAAAACAAGCTAGGTATTGCCCTTGTCAAGTTGTAAACCAATGATTAATTGATTGGATGATTGTTTTTTATTGATGATGATAGTGTTGTCATTGTGGGGAATGAGATATCTCTAGATCAACACAAGGATGATTGATTAATTGACTGATTGACTTTGATTGATTGGGTTTACAAAAAGATTATGATAAAGACCAAAGGATGTGATTGGATAATTTGGCAAGATTGATTGACTTGATTGGTATGGATTAAGGATTGACTTGCATTTGGATTATTGCTTGGAATGATTCAATTGATTTTATTTGTAGAAGTGGTTTGGAATGATATAATGATTGGTTTGATGATTTGATTGGATGAAAGGATGCGATGAATTGAATAGAAGTATTGATGTGATTGATTGATTTGAAGGAGTTGAATTGATGCATTGAATTGTTTTTGATTGATTTTATTTGAAGAAGTGGTTTGGAATGATATAACGATTGGTTTGATGATTTGATTTGATGAAAGGATGTGATGAATTGAATAGAAGCATTGATGTGATTGATTGATTTGAAGGGGTTGAATTTGATGTGTTGAATTGTTTGGAAGAAGTGATTTGGTTTGATTTTATTTCTTGGATTTTTTTTTATGGCTATTTGATTTTTTTGTCTTAAATTTTAGGACCTTTTTCCATTTTTTTGGATTTTTGGGATATTTTGACTCTTTTATTTATTTATTTTTGAAATGTTTTATTTTTCTTAATTTTTGAAATGTTTTTTATTTTGAATTTTTTTGAATTTTTGATTTTTTTGAATTTTTGAAATGTTTTGAGGTGCCAATGGATGAAAATTTGGGTAGCCTTTGTGCTAGATACTAATGACAAGGGAAAACCAATTCTAGGTGCTAGGAGATAGATGTGATTGATGGATGAAAGGGTAGGTGATAGGATGAGGGATAAAAGGCTCATGATAGATGGATGGATGGAAAGGATGTATGCATCATAAGAGAGAAAATATGTGATCTCAACGACTATGTTGCATAGGAATAACATGCCCCATTGTAGTTATGATTTTACATGACAAAGCTTAGGATAATAGGATGATAATATGGATAATGAAGGGATTGCTTGGAAGGGATAACGTATGCCAAAAGACATCCAAAACATGTGTCAACCTTCTTCTTTTTTCCCCCAATATCAAGATCAAAAGGAGGAAGCAAGGATGAATGGACTTGATAGGTTTATGTAGGTGTGGGTAACAATGGTAAGATGGCTTCAAAATGATAGGATATGATAGGGAATGATAGAATGAAAATGATAGGTTGGATGAGACATTGTGCCCCCAAGTGTAACTTGCATAGAAGATCAATCTACACATGACACTTGTTTGCTAGGTTTTCATCATGGTACTTATCCAAGGTGCATGTTTACCAATTTTTCACCGTTCGACGAATGGATTTCTCTATTTTTTATTTTTTGTATTTTTATTTTTTATTTTTTTGACTTTTTTGAATAGAAGAGGTGGAATATGGACAAGAGGGACTCAAGCATCTAGTTCCATGATAAGTGATAGTCCCATCATGATTTCATTGCATTGATCATGTCAAGCCCTTATGCTCATCAATGTTGGTAGGGTTATTGTGTGAGTGATATGGATTAGGTAGATAGTGGATTATGATAGGTGTGATAATGGATTATGATGTGGATTATGTAGGATTAATGTAAGGAAGATGGGTGAAATGTTTATGCAAAAGCATGGACCATAGGAATAGGGTGAGGAAAATATGTAGGAAAATAGTTGGATGATGGGGTGGTGGAGGTATGGAAAGGAATCATGACAAACGAATGCACACACTGTGAAAAACATTGAAGCTTTTGAGTGGATGGTGGTGTAGGAAGCAATGGTGATTTTTGCTTAGTGGATGGATGACGTAAGCATTTAGGGACCCACATAGACTTAGTGCTTTTATGATTTTTGCTTTTCATGTGGGATGGAGGAATTTGATATTTTTGTATGGAATGACATTTTTCAAGGGGTGAGGAGGATGGTTGGGATTTTTGAGAGGCGGATGCCTTATTTGACTTTCATTTTTGTTTAGGAATCCATATCATTTTAGTTTTTGACTTTGTTTTTGGAGGTCTGGGTTTGGGTGGATTTTTTAATGTATTTTTCTTTAGTTTCTTCATTTATACCCTAAGGGACTAGTACCCTTAGGATTTTTGGCTTTATGAAAGGAGGCATCCAAATGTTTATTTTTGAATCCCATGAGGTGGATGGAATGAGTGGAAGCTTTATGTTTAGACAATGTGTGCATTTGTTGGTCATGACTAGGATATTTAGGGTATTTATGAATGATTGGGATATTAGGTGTTGGAATCAATGGTGGAAAAGTGGATGGAAGGATATGTAGAGTTGGAAGAAGCGAGGGTAAATTGGATGGTGGAAGGTCTATGGTCACATGCTTTTGACACTTATAGGATAATGGAGGTGAAATGGAAACGTATGGTTTGGGAATATGATAAGGCTTGTGGTGGAAAGTGGACTTAGGTTGGATGGAGGAAGTACCAACTTCGATAGGTTGTTGACCTTTGGGTGTGTATCCAAGGCCATATGAGTGTGGAGGAGGGACTTTGACGTGTATAGGCTCCAAGATTCCTTGTTCAAGAAGACCTAAGCTTTTGCGTTGGAGCATGTGATTGACTATAGGACTAGGTGTAGTTTGGGAACTATATTTGAGTTGATTATTGGATGAAGTAGGCGAAGTGGTTGTTGATGTCCTAACGAGGAAAACTCATGGATGAAAGTGGATAAGCCAAGTGGATATGATGGTGGTTGTGAAATAAGGTCGATGGTCGATGTGGAAGGATCATTAGGATCTTGATTAGTATTGTGTTCACTAAGATCCAAGGTAATGATTTGATCTCCTATGTTTGCTTGGGAGTCATTTTTCTGATCATGTGAAGTGGATGTTTGTGCATCATGGATGGGTGTGGTGGCAAGATCTTGACCATGGAATGCATAAAGTTGGATAAGAGGATCATCATGGTCTTCTTGTTAATAAAAGGGATCTTGATCATAGATGGGAGCTTGATCATGAATAGTATTAGGTGTGTTATGAATGGAATCATTAGGAGGAAGTTGATCTTTATGTGGATGAGGGGTAGTGTTTCCTCATGTTTAGGATTGTGCTCTTGACATACCTCATGACTTATTTGCATGCAGGTGAAAGGGAATTTCTCATGAAGAGACTTCACATGTTCTTGATGGTCAACAACATAGGAGCATGATAAAGAGTGGCTCAGGCTTACAAGGGGAGACTCTTGAATTGGCTCAAGGGGTTGTGGATGACATGGTTGGCTTGAAGGACATGGAATAATGTTTGCAGACTCTTTTGTATGTTCAAGTATAAGTGTTGAATGACATGGAAACAATTGTTTCCTTGCTTGTAGGCCTTGGGTCACATCCTTTATAGGTGTAGGGTGGAAGGTATTGGCCTAGGGTTTTGATTTTGATTAGATGGAGGAGTGAATGGATTGAGTGGGTTGGTGGATTTTGGAAACTCCACATGTTTATTGGGCATGTGCAGGATCATCATGGAAAAAACAAACCCTTAAGTGGCAAAAAATTCAGATAAAACAGAGTTAGGCAACTTGACGTAAAAAAATCAATAAGTTATTTATATTATTTCAAAAATATGTAAGAATATAATTTGTAGAAAATTAAATGTAGTTTCTAAAATACTAGGTTTATTTAAAAAAAGAAAAAATCTATTTGGTGAAAATTTGAAATTTCAATAAAGTAGTACTTAAATTTCTGGGAAAAAACAAGAAGTAGGTGTATGTCTGACCACCCTAACCACAATAAAATGATAATATTTTTTTATAATATTTTAGATATAAGCAGAGTACTCATGTCCTGATGTGATGCATATTTTTTTGTAATTTTTTTCCAAGTAAATAATTAATTATGAATTTTTTATTACAACTTTTAAAAAATATAAAAACTTGTATGTTTGACCACCTTAACTTGGTCAAAACTTCATGCAATTCAATTTTTATCTTTTTAATCCTATAGTATGTGAAGCATAGAATATGACCCATGTTTTGAATTAAAAAAATGTGATACCGTTTGAAAGCTATAGATTTTTTCAATCAGCCTATCAATAAGGACTTTAGTCATAATTCAAATAGAAAATGAATAATAATTATTTATTAAATTCAAAGTAAAGAATAATTTATATTGGTGGAAAGCTAAGAATATCCTTTAAAAACCCTTTTTCATTACATCAATTATGGGTAAAAAAAAAGTTGTTAGCCACATACCCTACACATACCCACCATATTGCCACTTTTTGGCCCATCATGATCCTGCACATACCCTACTTATGTAATATTTTTACTTAGGACATGGAGTTGATGTATTGGCAAGTGGATTATAGGATGGTGAGGGTAATGAAGGGGTTAATGGTTTGGAAAGTGTAGGGAAAATTAGATTAGGACTAGTACATGGTGGCTTTAGATATGATTTTGATTGGATAGTGGTATGATATACTTATAGGTTACATGACCTAGATTAGTGTTCCTCTTGTCAATGGTTGCATTAGAACATGAGAAAGTTTGACCTTGTTGCAAGGTAGAACTTAAGTTCACATGTGTTTGTTGTGATGTGGCTTGATAGGTTGATGTGGCATTGACATGCAAAGAAGTGGATGGATTAGATTGGTATGAGGTAGAAGGGGATGGCACATAAGGTTGAGGTGGCATTGGTTGATAATGAATGGATAGGGGATGATGTTGTGGTTGTTCTATTTAACAAGTGGAAATGAATTGATTGGATTGAGCTAGGAGGTGTTGGGTTTGAGGTGATTTAATTGGTTGAAAATTTTGGAAGAGGGTTTGAAGTATTTGAATGGTTTGGTGGTCTAGGGGTTGGGGTATTTGGTGAAGATTTTGAAGGAGGTTTTGAATTTGGGATGCTAGGAATTTTTTTTCAAATTTTGGCATGGTGTCGCACATGTGTTGAAGTTATTCATTTGAACTAAGGAGAGGACCTCCTTGAATTATGATCTTGGTCTTAGGTTTTTTCTCATTGTTTGCATTAGCGGGATAGCCCCCTTGAACTATGATCTTGGGATTAGGATTATGATTGGGCTTGTTTATGTTTAGGGCCATTTTGACAAGTGTTGATTGACTAGGACTAGGTTGGTGATGATGTTGAGATGATAATATTGGATGATTAGGAATGATTATGATTGAAGGTTAGAATGAAAGTTGGATGATGAAGATATGATTGGACTATGATTAGGAATGGGTAGAATGAGATCTTGATGCGAAATGATGATTAGGATAATAATTTGGATATAATGATTAGGAATGATGTGGAATGACAAGATTGGGTGACTTGATTGATTATGACGATGATGAGGATGATTAGGATATGATATTTGGATTACCTAAATATGATGTGGCTAAGAAGGGTGATTAGGATGAAAGTGATTGGATATGAATGTGTTGGAAGAACGTGTAGAGTGACTTGTCTTTATATGTTTGGTGTTTCACTTGATTTTCAATGTTTAAATGAATGATCACACATGTACACACATGAATCACTCACACAAGATACATAAAAAGTTTGAATTTTGAAAATTGAAGAATATAATGATGATTATTAAACAAGAACACGTGGAAGACACATCAACAAGCCCTATGACTAGTCAAGTGGGGTATGGTCAATTAGGTCTCAAGCTTGTTTGCACAAGGTTGACTAATGAATGATTTCAAAGTAAAATCCTGCCACACAACCAGGAGAAATGGGTAACCCACCCTTCACCTTCACATTCGAAAGGTATAAAGTTCTTTGGGGCTTAGCCAAGAGTGACAAAATTTCAACTCCCAAATAAACATGTCTTTAGATTCACACTCCGATCGAGTTCATCCCTTGGAGGGGTGTGTGCTTCAAGCAAGCCTCCTAAGAAGGGTATGACAAAAGCGAACCAAGTGAGGTGTTTTGCAGGACACACATACATGATTCACACTCGTAGTTGTTAATTTACCTTTAGAGATGAAATATGTATAAGCAAACCATGGAAGCACTCGTTCTTTTTAGCCCAAAGCCAAAATGTGTGATGCAAGACAATGGTTTATTTAATCCTAATTTTTTATATGTGATTGAAGACAAGATTCGTTTTAAGACAATTTCAATGATGTGATCAAACAAGATTGATTTTATGCCCCAAATTAAAATGTGTGGACAAGCAATAATTAAGAGATGAAATATGGATTAGGTGCACCTGATTGTTAATCCAAATGCTTTTTGAGCTCCGTATGATTCACCAAAAAGTCACCAAGACAAGAAGAAACAAAAATGTGCAAGCAAAAGTGAGATTAGATAAAAAAACATGCAATCTATTAAAAATCTAACTAAATTAAAAAAAAAAAATAGAAATCTAAACTAAATTAAAAAGTTAAAAAAAAACTAAATTAAATTAAAAGTTAGAAATCTAAACTAAATTAGAAAATTAAAAAGTAAACTAAATAGAAACTTAAATTAAAAACTAAATTAGAAACTAAAAAAAAATAGAAAACTTAAAATCTAAATTAAATTAGTAATAATCTAAATTTAAAATTAAATCTAAAAAGGCTAAATCTAAACTCATTAGAAAGGCCTAAATTTATATCTAAATTGAAAAAAAACTAAATCTAAATAAGAAAAATCTAATCTAAAATATGAATTTAATCTAAAATTTAAATTTAAATTAGCTTTAAATCTAACTTATATTAATTAATCAAAACTAACGCATGGAACATTAATCAAACAAAATTCATTAAGCATGTCATGAGATGGCATAGATATGATGAAAGTAAAAGTGCGGGTGCCAAATTCTTCTTATTTTTCCTCGTTCAATGTTAAAATGTCATACAACCGGCCAAATTAATCAAGTATATGACTCTCATGCCTGTATTCCATAATTAGTTCCTTAATTTGCAACAGAAGCTTCTATCAATCAGGATGAATGTCGGCCCACTTGGTTTGATATGTTATAGGTGTTTTTTCGTTTGTCAATAGATGAATATGTCGTTGGTTGTGCACGCTTGGCTGTAAAATGACTTCTTCAAGGCCAAAATTCTCTATCTTCTTTGTGAAAATCTTAGGGAGTCAACTTTTTTGTAGTCGTATTGCACAAAAAAAAGTCAGAGATAAACCATTGTTGCATTCTCAGAAAAAATAAAATAAAAAGTATGTTGAAACAACAATGACAATGGGAAAGTCTCATTTCATTTGAAAAATACAAAGAAAGGCAACAGAAAATAAAACCTTTGAAAGGTAGTAGATGGACAAAAATTTGGAGCTAAAGAAAGTCTAGGTGCACACATTTCATCTTTCATCTCGAATCATTTCTTGTCAAAACACTTCAATTTGGGGCTTGAAATGAACATCTTGTTTGCAATCACACTTTGAAATTGGGCGTAAAAAGAACCGTTGTCTTGCATCACACATTTTGTCTTTGGGATAAAAAGAACAAGTGCTTCCATTTTTTTCTTACATACATTTTGATTTTCTAAAGGAAAATTAACAACTGCAAGTGTGAATCAAGTGTGTGTGTCCTCCAAAACACCTCACTTGGTTCGCTTTTGTCATACCCTTCTTAGGAGGCTTGCTTGGAGTACACACCCCTCCAGGGGATGACCTCAATCAAGGTGTGAATCCAAAGACATGCCTCTTTGGGAGTTGAAATCTTGTCACTCTTGGCTAAGCCCCAGAGAACTTTATACCTTTGGGAAGTGAAGGTGAAGGGTGGGTTACCCCTTTCTCCCGGCTATGTGGTAGGATTTTTCTTTCAAATCATCTTTAGTCAACCTTGTGCATCATAGCTTAAGACCTAATTGGTCATACCCATTTGACTAACATTAGCCTTGTTGTTGTGTATTCAAGTGTTTGCTTAATCATAACATTTAATCTTGAAAGACAAATTTATTGTTAGAATTCAACGTGCTCTAATATCATGTTGAAATGATGGATGTTGAATCACCCAATGAAGTTGCACACACTTCAAAGGATCTTGCCAAGAGAAATTACACCACACATAAAGTGTTACAACTAAGGGCTGCAAAGAGAGATTACTATTGATCTACAACATTAGATCATAGATTGATATTTGATTAATATGATACAAATGAACAAGTTGCCTGATTATATAGGAAAAAGAGAAAACCTATGATACATGAGATGTTGCCATGTGTCATGATCTAACAACATGTGAATCCTATCTAGAAAATGATAAAAGATAGAGATAAGTTCTAGAAGGACAACTCATCTTCTAGAATGAATATTCTCCCTACAAACAAGGAAGGGTGAATTACCCCATTATTAAATGATTTATTAAAAATGCAACCTAGGACTAAATGATATATGACCTAAGTTAACTTATGCTAGTGTAATAATTAATTTAATTACACTAACACCCCCCCATAAGTTCGACTTAGGGAGGAAAATGCAATGATTATGCAAGATGATGAGATGATGGGTCTCATCTATGAGGCCATGTTAGGTACCCATTTACATGAAGATGCAAAAAATCTCCCACAATCGGAGAAAAGGGGTAAAAACAGTGGGAACAAAACCCCTCTCCAAAAAGGATATGAAAAAGCAAAAATGTGAGATAGGATGGGAAGGATGGAGGACTCCTAGATATCCCCCAAATACACCATTTGTCACATGGATACAATACAATAACCCCCCCATAGGGAGGAAATAGAGAGACTATATAGCCCCCCCAAAAGATGTGATCACCTGTAGAAATGGTAAGTGTATGAATAAATAACATGATCCAATGTCGACAAACAACATGTCTCCCTTTCAAAAGAAACAAAACCAAGTGCAAGTGTAGTGATGCTTCCCATTATGGATAGGAATTTAAGGAAGGAAGGATGAAGGTGGATGATGATGTCTCTGAACTCTGCTCATGTGTCTCCTTGCCTGATGATGAAGATGCCATAGTCCCAAACAATGAAGAGGGTGACAAATCAAGACTATGCAAAAACTAATGCTGAACAATATCCAAAGATTGAGATGTGATGAATATGATGGATGTGATGGAGACTTGATAGCCCCCCCTAAATGTAGTGTCCTCAAAACCACTAAAATAATTTTGAAGCAAATCCAATGGTAGATGTTGAAGAAACCTCAAGTCCTTAATGGAATGATAGGGAAGAAGTCTCGGATAAGAAATCTTTGAAGAGAAACCAAGTGCCTCCAAGATAGTCTTTGGATTCCAAATCAAGGTTGAGACAAAGGGATGAGGAGACTCAAAAAAACTCTCCAAAGTGGAATCTGAATAGAGGAGTGATACCCCCTCAAGAATTTCCTCCAAACTTGTAGTAGTAGCCAAGTCAGTGACACTTGAAATGAAGCCATCCCTTGATGTCAAGTCTGGAAAACTAAATGTGTCCTGATGAATGATGATGATGATGATGGAAGCCTCAATTAATGACTCTTGACAAGGAATCACTGAATGTGAAGGGATACCAAATGTCTCTGATGGAGAAGAAGCACCTAAAGAAACCTTGTCAACCTCTTCAGAAGATTCAAGGAAATCAACCTCCTGCACAACAATATCATTATGGGGCACTTGGTCTAAGGAATGACATTTTGAATCTTCACCATCAGGGAAGGGTGGAGTGTCTGATCCTCCATATATCTCCCAAAGCTTAGTCCAAAGAATGTGAGGACAATCACAATGATCAATAGATATCAAAACATCACAAACAACTTGCATTGAAATGATCTCCAAGACAATGTATCTGCTGCAACTCCAAAAAAATTCATGAATACCTTCACTTGGATGAGGAACTATACCAAACAGATGTGGCAACAAATCAAGTGATTGGAGATGGTGGTTGATCCCATCTCACCATTGTGAATAGTTTCACTTGTGCAACATAACCAAAGAAGGAGTATATGCAAGCCCCATAATGAACTTTCTCCAAAAACACAAAGACAAATGACCTTCAATAGAAAATAAAGACTTCCAAGGATGATGTACAACTGAAGTGATGCTACCCAAATCAAGAAATATTTTCCCAAGCTTCAGGATGTCTAGGTTATTGAAAAAATGCACCAAACTAAAAAAATCAATACAAGAGTACCTGGAGCTGAAATTGATCAAGGGGTCTAGACTGATGAAAAAAGTTATGAAAATACTTCTTGATGCCACGAGAATCACTGAAATTGGATGAACAGTTGAGAAGTTACGAGCCTTTGAGTCTAGATTAGGGTTTTTTCTTCAATTGGATGTAGACTTTTTTGTATGTAAAATTTCATAAAATTGATGTCACCACTGGAAAGTGCTCAAAATTACCTTTCCGATGGTATCTCATTTTTTGATTTTTGATACCGTGGTGAAAAGTTATGATAAAAGGAAAAAATGCCTAGATTTGGCACTTTATAGGCTAATTAGGTGCAAAATTTTAGCACCCCAGGCGCTAGCACCTGGTTCTTGATGTGACCACAGTGGTAAAAATGACAAAAAATCATGCCACCCTAATGGTGGTGGTGGCACTGAGAAACTTTGGTGGAGCAGCTGATGAGCAAACCCTTGGTTACACCGCTTGGATAAAGCGGTACCTCACGGTCGTTGATGGGATCGTTACCTTGGTTGGCGGGGGCTTAGAAATTCTGGGCGTCAATGTTAAACAACTAATGCAAGACAATGGTTAGCTGGAAGAGAGAGATAGGAAATGGTCGGAGATAGGAATGGTTGGTTGGGTGAGAACTCTGGTGATCAGTGGCAGAGTAGGTACCGGTGAAAGAGGGTCTGCCAGTGGATGGGAGCTGGTGAGCCGGCGAAGGATATGATGTCGGCAGGGAACAAACCCAATGGTGGTTATGCCAATAGGCCCAAGTACCTTCCTCCTACAAGTATGTTGACCACTGTACCCTCCCTTGAATGCGACTGACGAGGATTTTATTGTCTGCAGATTTTTAATATAAAAATCGATCAACAAAAAATATATTTTTGAATTTTGCTTAAAAATTAATTCAAAAAAAAGATTGAATGTCAATTAAAAATATCCACAGATAAAATATATTAATTCCAATGGACATAAAATCCCAAAATATTTTAATAAAATGTCGATGATATATGTCAATTATGAATAAAAAGGAGGTCACTCCAGAATTTTTGAATTTTCTACAAACTATGGAAACATCCCAAATATATTTTTTTTGCCAAGATGATATAAGCCCAAATTTTTTTCTGAAAAAAAAAGTGCCTGTGACTAAAAAAGTTTTCCTCAAAGGACAACTGACCGAGATGATTTTTTATTGCAAATTGTACGGATAGTACGATTGATTTTGCAAACCCAAAAATACCTCTGATGGTTCATGGGTTGATGAATCTGATTTTGATGATTGGACAGGAGATCCTTGGATTTTGAGGCCTTCTAAAGACAATGGTGAGCTAGGATCTGACTCTATTTTCTTCAAAAATCAGCTTGGTCCCCAGGTGGAGTCAAGTAGCCTTCAATGGAAACCTTCAAGCCTGCGATGAATCTCTCCAACCCAACTTTTTTGATCCTATGATGAACTCTCAATGGAATGGCTCTGATACCATGTTAGAATTCAACATGCTTTGATATCATGTTGAAATGATGGATGTTGAATTACCTAATGAAGTTGTGCACACTTCAAAGGATCTTGCCAAGAGAAATTACACCACACATAAAGTGTTACAACTAAGGGCTGCAAAGAGAGATTGCTATTAGATCATAGATTGATATTTGATTGATATGATACAAATGAACAATTTGCCTGATTATATAGGAAAAAGAGAAAACCTAAGATGCATGAGATGTTTCCATGTGTCATGATCTAACAACATGTGAACCCTATCTAGAAAATGATAAAAGATACAGGTAAGTTCTAGAAGGACAACTCATCTTTTAGAAGGAATCTTATCTCTACAAACAAGGAAGGGGGAATTACCCCATTATTAAATGATTTATTAAAAATGCAACCTAGGACTAAATGCTATATGACCTAAGTTAACTTATGCTAGTGTAATAATTAATTTAATTACACTAACATTTATCATTGTGGTTGGTGTGTGTGTTCATGCACTTACATGTGAGATCTTGTGTTTGCTATTACCCAAGTCAAACTTCCAATAAACACCTTCCACATCATCCAAATCATACAATATTGTCATTCCACATCATATCCTAATCATCATAATCTCTTTAATCCAATCAACATCATTTTACACCATGACAACATTAGAAGACATAGCACAAGAGCTTGTTCACATACTTCACAAAGCTCAAACAAGCCAATCACCTTTCAGTCAACAAACCATTCAAGGAATCCATGACATGATAAAAAAAACTTCAAACAAACCAATCACCTCAAATGCAACAACTCATAGCACAAGCCCAATACCTCATGGCCACTTGTCAAATCCAACAAGCACATCATCAAGTCCAATCACAACATCAACAAATTTCACTTCAATCCTATGTGTCACCTATATCATCATATCAACCTCATCCATCCACATATCATGTTTCCCCTTCATCAACCTATCACACCTCTTCTAATGTCAACCCTTATCCATAACAATCCACCTCTCAACAACCATTATCCCATGCAACCCCTCCATCATTATCACAACAACAAATCATACCACAACAAGTCCAAACACCATTACAACCTCAACACATTCAACCAAAATCCTATGGGTCACCTTCATCATCATGCCAACCTAACCCACCTACCTATCATGTCAATGCCACATCAACATATCCACCCATATCACAACAATAACATAGGATAATAAGTCCACCTTGGCAACAAAATCAAGAGCTTTTCAATTCTCATGCTCTGTTTGACAAGGGGAACACCAATCTAGTTCATGCACCCTATAACTTTATCATACCACCATCCAATCAAATTCCTATCCCTAAGCCGCCATGTCCTATTCCTAATCCTAATCCTATAACACCATCCACTATCATTGTCCATCCACTATATTATCCATCTACTCATACACTTGCAAATGATGTGATCCAATGTCTATTAGCATGAAATAGACCATCCCCATGTCAAGCACCCATTAATGAGCTTACCAAAGAAACTTTGAATGCCATGCCTATTCCTCCAATGCCATCATGTAGTCTCCCCCTTGATCCTATTCAAGAGTCTTCCGCATTGAGCCTAATTCAACCTCCATCATGTCTCCATGTTGTTACGCATCTAGAACATGTTAAGCCCATTCAAGAGTTACCCCCTTCCACTTCCATTCAAGCAAGCCAAGACTTATGTCAAGAGCATTATCCTAAGCATGGGGAAACATTAACCTCTCATTCTAATCAAGATCTAGGCCCATCTAATGATCCCACTCATAACATACTTGGTTCTATTTGTGATCAATCTCCCCTCTATGATCTTACCTATGATCAAGAAGGCCATGATGATCATCTTATCCAACTTTATGCATTCCATGGTAAAGATCTTATCACTTCACCTATCCATGAGCAAGAAACCTCCATTGCCCCTATCCATTTTTTAATTTTCTAATTTTGATTTTTAATGGATTGAGTGGGTTGGTGGATTTGGGAAACTCCACATGTTTACTTTTGTAATATTTATATTTAGGATGTGGATTTGATGTATTGGCAAGTGGATTAGAGGATGGTAAGGGTAATGAAGAGGTTAATGGGTTGGAAAGTGTAGGGAACATTAGATTAGGACTAGGACATGGTGGCTTTAGGATAGGCTTTTGATTGGATAGTGGTACAATATACTTATAGCGTGCATGACCTAGATTAGAGTTCCCCTTGTAAATGGTTACATTAGAACATGAGAAAGTTTTACCTTTTTGCAAGATATAACTTAAGTTCACATGTTTTTGTTGTGATGTGGCATTGACATGCAAAGAAGTGGATGGATTAGATTGGTATGAGGTAGAAGGGGATGACACATAAGGTTGGTGTGGCATTGGTTGATAATGAATGGATAGGGGATGATGTTGTGGTTGTTGGATTTGACAAGTGGAAATGAATTGATTGAATTGAGCTAGGAGGTGTTGGGTTTGAGATGATTTAATTGGTTGAAAATTTTGGAAGAGGGTTTGAAGTCTTTGTATGGTTTGGTGGTCTAGGGGTTGGGTTATTTGGTGAAGTTTTTGAAGGAGGTTTTGAAGTTGGGATGCTAGGACTTTTTTTTCAAATGTGGGCATGATGTCACACATGTGTTTAAGTTCTTTATTTGAACTAAGTAGAGGGCCTCCTTGAATTATGATCTTGGGCTTAGGTTTTCTCACTTTTTGCATTAGAGGGATAGCCCCTTGAACTATGATCTTGGGCTTAGGATTATGATTGGGCTTGTTTATGATTAGGTCCATTTTGACAAGTGTTGATTGCCTAGGACTAGGTTGGTGATGATGTTGAGATGATAATATTGGATGATTAGGAATGATTATGATTGAATGTTAGAATGAAAGTTGGATGATGAAGATATGATTGGACTATGATTAGGAATGGGTAGGATGAGATCTTGATGCGAAATGATGATTAGGATAATGATTTGGATATAATGATTAGGAATGATGTGGAATGACAAGATTGGATGACTTGATTGATTATGATGATGATGAGGATGATTAGGTTATGATATTGGGATTATTGAGATATGATGTGGCTAAGAAGGGTGATTAGGATGAAAGTGATTGGATATGAATGTGTTGGAAGAATGTATAGAGTGACTTGTTTTTATGTGTTTGGTGTTTAACTTGATTTTGCAATGTTTAAATGAATGATCACACATGTACACACATGAATCACTCACACATGATACATAAGAAAGTTTGAATTTTGAAAATTGAAGAATAGAATGATGATTATTAAACAAGAACATGTGGAAAATGCATCAACAAGCCCTATGACTAGTCAAGTGGGGTATGGTCAATTAGGTCTCAATCTAGTTTGCACAAGGTTGACTAATGAATGATTTGAAAGAAAAATCCTGCCACACAACCGAGAGAACAGGGTAACTCACCCTTCACCTTCACTTCCCAAAAGTATAACGTTATTTGGGGCTTAGCCAAGAGTGACAAAATATCAACTCCCAAAGAAGTGTTTCTTTAGATTCACACTTTGATTGAGGTCATCCCTTGGAGGGGTGTGTGCTCCAAGCAGGCCTCCTAAGAAGGGTATGGAAAAAGTGAACCAAGTGAGGTGTTTTGGAGGACACACACACTTGATTCACACTCGCAATTGTTAATTTCCCTTTAGAAATGAAATGTGTATAAGCAAACCATGGAAGCACTCATTTTTTTTAACCCAATGCCAAAATGTGTTGGAATACAATGGTTCATAAGAAGCACGTCTTTAGATTCACACTTCAATTGAGGTCATCCCTTGGAGGGTTGTGTGCTCCAAATAGGCCTCCTAAGAAGGGTATGACAAAAGTGAACCAAGTGAGGTGTTTTGGAGGACACACACTTGATTCACACTCGTAGTTGTTAATTTCCTTTAGAAATGAAATGTGTATAAGCAAACCATAAAAGCACTCATTCTTTTTAACCCAAAGCCAAAATGTGTGATGGAAGACAATGGTTCATTTAATCCTAATTTTTTATATGTGATTGAAGACAAGATTCGTTTTAAGCCAATTTCAATGATGTGATCAAACAAGATTGATTTTATGCCCCAAATTAAAATGTGTTGACAAGCAATGATTAAGAGATGAAAGATGGATTAGGTGCACCTTATTGTTTTCACTTTCCAAATTATTTTTGTGACTGATCCAAATGTTTTTTGAGTTCCATATGATTCACCAACAAGTCACCAAGACAAGAAGAAACAGAAACATGCAAGCAAAAGTGAGATTAGATCAAAAACATGCAATTTGTTAAAAATCTAACTAAATTTAAAAAAAATAGAAATCTAAACTAAAGTAAAAGGTTTAAATAAACACTAAATTAAATTAGAAGTTAGAAATCTAAACTAAATTAGAAAATTAAAAAAAAAACTAAACTTAAATTAGAAACTAAACAAAATTAGAAAACTTAAAATATAAATTAAATTAGTAATAATCTAAATTTAAAATTAAATCTAAAAAGGTTAAATCTAAACTCAATTAGAAAGGCCTAAATTTATATCTAAATTGAAAAAAAACTAAATCTAAATAAGAAAAATCTAATCTAAAATTTAAATTAGCTTTAAATCTAACTTATATTAATTAATAAAAACTAACGCAAGGAACATTAATAAAAAATAAAAAATCATTAAGCATGTTATGAGATGGCGTAGACACGATGTAAGTAAAAGTGCAAGCGCCAAATTCTTGTTTTTCCTCGTTCAGTGCTGAAATGTCATATAACCGACCACATTGATCAAGCATCTGACCCTCATGCCCGTATTCCAAAATTCGTTCCTTAATTTGCAATAGAAGCTTCTACGAATTGGGATGAATGTTGGCCCACTTGGTTTGATATGTTACAGGTGTTCTATCATTTTTGAAGAGATGAATATGTCACTGGTTGTGCACACTCGGCTGTAAAACAGCTTCTTCAAGGCCTAAATTCTCTATCCTTTTAGTGAAAATCTCAAGGAGTCAATTTTTTTGCAGTTGTCTTGCACAAAAAACATTTGAGATAAACCATTGTTTCCTTCTCAGAAAAAAATAAAATAAAAAGTATGCCGATACAGCAATGACAATGGGAAAGTTTTGTTTGATTTGAGAAATACAAAGAAAGGCAGCAGAAAACAAAACCATTGAAAGGCAATAGAGTGGCATTTTTTATCTTACAAAAAAGATACAAAAATTGAGCAGAAGATATACATCCATCACTAGATTGTTCTTTCAAAATTTCCAGTAGATATATTCTTCCATAGTTGTTGATGCTCAGTGTCTCAGGGGCATTCAATACACATCAAAAATGTCCATAATCAATAATTATGCATTCAATACACATTAAACATGAAAAACCCCAAACAAAGATAAACGCCCAGCATAGGAATTGCAATCTTAAAAAAGAGAAGCGATAAGAAAAGGTTTCACCAACAACACAACCAATTAAATACGCCACATAAAATTTTCTTTGATTAAGAAATTAAAGACATAAAAATGTTTCCATTTTCTTCAAAGATCGCTGAAATGAAAATAAGAATGACAAGAATCATGTGGATTTCGACAAATATAGTTGTGGGCACTGCACTTAAGAAAGAAGGAACTGCATGTTTCACAAAGGAGATTAAGAGATTCTTCATACAAAATTATCTTGTAAAGATTCGGGTTCACCAATGTAATTAGGAAAAAATCAGATTTAGTGTTGAAAACAACAAACTAACTAAACCCTATCAAGAGTCATGAAGCACAAAATAGAATGAAAATGCAAATAAACAAAGGAAATGCAAACCGATTCTCAAACTAGACTTGATTGACTTTCATGGCTCTTCTCAGCCTCACATGAGAATGCAAGCTTTTGAAGGGTTGATAATTGAGGAATGTTGGGTGCTCATTCCTACACCATAACAGTACTCCAATGCCTGATGTCCTCCCAAAATGACTTGTGTAGGGTTTGCTTTATAGAAAAGGCCTGACTTGAATAGATGGACAAGATTGCAAATTATGTTGAATGATATCAATGGTCCAGATTGATTAGGGTTGATTAGGGTTTTCCACTTCATGAGAGGTTGTAGTCATGTGACAAGTGTGCAATGGAGTATAAATGACATGTCAAGGGATTAAGTGGAAGATGTATCATGTGACACTTGTTTGAATGTGGTGAGAGGTGAGGGAATAATTCAAATATTTAATTTGAATTATGTGAGACATGTGAATGGGGTAAATTAATTAAATAAAGGGATTAAATGTGAGGGAATAATTCAAATATTTAATTTGAATTATGTGATACATGTGAATGGGAGAAATTAATTAAATAAAGGGAATAAATGTGAGGGAATAATTCAAATATTTAATTTGAATTATGTGATACATGTGAATGGGGGAAATTAATTAAATAAATGGAATAAATGTGAGGGCATAATTCAAATATTTAATTTGAATTATGTGAGACGTGTGAATGGAGGAAATTAATTAAATAACAAGATTTATTTAATTAATTAGGAATGGGATTAAGGTGGGATTAGGAGTGGGATTAGTACAAAATGGCTTATGATGTACCTAGTAAAGTGTCAACTAGGTCATGGTAAGTACATGGAAAAATTTATGTGTCTACACTATCTCTAACCATAACCTGAACCTTAACCCTAATCCCTTGAACCCAACTTGAACCCTAATTCTATCTCTAAAAATAATCCTGACCCTAACCCTAACCTAACTTAAACCTTAATTTTATCTCAACCTATAACCCTAGCCCTAATCCTAACATAAACCCTAACCCTAAACCTAACTCTGACCCTAATTCTAACCCTAACCCAAACCCTAACCCTAACCTTATCCCCAACCCTAGCTCTAATTTATACCCTCACCTTAATTTAATCTCTAATAATAACCTTGCCCCTAACCCTAATTCTATCTCTAACCCTAACATAACTCTAATCCTAATTTTGTCTCTAACCCTAACCCTAACACTAACCCTAACCCTATCCCTAACCATAACCCTAACCCTATCCTCGACCCTAATTCTAATTCTAACCCTAACTCTAATTATATCTTTAACCATAACCCTATCCCAAAGCCTAACACTAGTTCTAACCCTAACCCTAACCCTAATTTTATCTCTAACCATAACTATACCTTAATCCTAACTATAGCCCAAACCTTAAACCTAACTCTAACTCTAATTCTATCTCTAACCCTAATCCTAACCCTAACCTTAAACTTAACCCTATCCCCAACTATAACTCTAATTCTAACCCTAATCTTAACCATATCCCTAACCTTAACCCTAACCCTATTACCAACTCTAATTCTAATTCTAACCCTAATCCTAATCTTGATTCTAGATCTCTAACCATAACCCTATTCCAAATTCAAACTCTAATTCTAACCTTAACCCTAATTCTATGTCTAACCATAACCATAACCCTAATCCTAACACAAACCCTAACTCTAAACCTAACTCTAGCTCTAATTCTATCTTTAACTTAACCCTTTAAACTTTAACCCTAACCCTATCCCCAATCCTAACTCTTATTTTAACCCTAATCCTAACCCCATCCCTAACCTTATCGCTAACCCTAATTCTAATTCTAACCCTAACCATAATTTTATCTCTAAGCATAACCCTATCCCAAAGGCTAACTCTAATTATGTCACTAACCCTAACCATAACCCTAATTTTATCTCTAACCATAACCCTAACACAAACCCTAACCCTAAACCTAACTCTAACTCTAATTCTATCTCTAACCCTAATCCTAACCCTAACCCTAACCCTATCCCCAACCCTAACTCTAATTTTAACCCAAACCCTAACCTTAGCCCTAATTTTATCTCTAACTATAATTATAACATTAACCCTAATTCTATCTCTAAACCTAACCTAAACCCTAATCATAACCCTAACTCTAAGCTTGGCAATAATTCTAACCCCAACCCTAACTCTAATTCTTACCCTTAACCTAACCCTAACCCTATCCCCAACACTAACCCTAATTATATCTCTAACCATAACCCTAACCCTTATCCTAATGTAAACCATAACCCTAAACCTAACTCTAGCCATAACCCTAACCTTAATTTTAATCCTAAACCTAATCTTAACCTTATAATAATTCCTAGCTCTAATTTTGACCCTAACCATAATCCCAACCCTAATTATATCTCTAATCATAACCTTGACCCTAACCCTAATTCTATCTCTAACCCTAACCTTAACACTAACCCTATCCCCAACCCTAACTCTAATTCTAACCCTAACTTTTTCTCTAACCACAACCCTATCCTAAAGCCTAAATCTAATTCTAACCCTAACCCTAATTATATCTCTAACCATAACCCCAACCCTAATCCTAATGCAAACTTTAACCCCAAACCTAACTCTAAATCTAATTTTATCTCTAGCACTAATCCTAGCCCTAACCCTATCCCCAAGCCTAACCTAATTTTAACCCAAACCTTAACCTTAATTCTATCTCTAATTGTAACCAAACCCTAACCCTAATTTTATCTATATCCCTAGCTCTAACCTTAAACATAGCCCTAAACCTAACCTTAACCATAATCCTAAACCCAACTCTAACTTTAATTCTTACCCTTACCCCAACTCTAACCCTATCCCCAACACTAACTCTAATTCTATCTTTAACCTTCACCCTAACCCTAATCATAACCATAAATCTAATCGTAACCATAATCATAACAATAACCATAACCCCAATTCATGTAATGTTTCACAAATTGTGCCACGAATGCTACTAGCATATATATGTGTGTGTTTGTGTGTGTGTGAAATACATCGAGAGATATCCTTCTTGAGACGCCTATTTTTTTTTATCAATTTGTCTCATAAAAGTGCAATAGGCGCCTCAAGAAGGATATCTTGACATATTATATATATTATTTAATACAACATGTTAGTTGTATAACAATCTTATTCAGGTTGGTGTATGAATATATGCAACAAACGGAAGGCTTATGTGAATATATCAACTAATGTATGTATAAGGATAAGGTGGGGGCTAAATTTATGTGAATATATATAGGGGTTGGTAATGGTTGGAGGAATAGTCCCAAATTCTCATAAGATTGTGTACAAAAATAAGAAAAGGCATGGGTATCCAAATTTTACCATTACAGCTTGAAAGAGAATAAAATAGTCTTTACATAAATTTGGTCTAATTAAATAAGTGAAAATGTTCAATAATCATACAACTTACATTTAATAAAGGAAGTTAGGTGGATAAACATGCAATAAGTGTTCAAATATTAAATGAGGATGGGATGCTTAACTTTGGGTACAATGATGAAGAATTAATGTTGAAGTTGCACAAAATTCAATTGCCAAGGTACAATAAATTAATGCTCATATTCTAATGAATGGTTAAGGCTCTATGCAACCTCAAAATCTTTGTGCATAGAATCTAAGTCTCTTAGGATTAGACCTAAGAATTGTGACAATGACCTCATGTACAAGAATGAATTATGACTTATTAACAATGACTTGCAAAAAGTTGCAACAAAGATCTATTTTCCTTCACCTTCTTTTATCTAATTCTTTCAAGGCGATGTTTACAAGCACTTACGAGGAGATTGCCATATCACTAGAGTCATTTTCCTCTTGGCCAACCCCCTATTTGGACAAACTTTAGAGAAAATGATTGAAAATAACATAAAGAATCATAAGAATGGCCTAATCATTTTAATGGAAATACATTCTTTGAAAGCTCCATATCCAAATGTTCCTAGAGTGATTCACTCTTATTCAACTATATGAAATAAGTGCACATTGAATGCCTTTAAATATCAATAATAACCATTTACAAATGCATGTACCAAGTTGGCTTATAACAACTAATGGAAATGGAAGAGAAATTTAGAATTTGAAGAATGTATGTTTGAATTTTGGGGTCAATCTTCAAGCATTCGAATTGACCCAAGAAAGAAAAGTGTGAGGTTTGAGGTGATAAATAAAAGAGTGAATATAAATGTGAATATGGGTGCAATAATTGACAAATAGGTAGAAATGTGCATAAGTAGGGATGGTATAATGTCAAATGTATAGATGAAGTGAGCACGAAAAAAGTATCAAGTTGTGAACCAAACTTGGCACAAGCAAAAGTGCCATTTCTTACTATGTGATTGTATTAAGATGTTCCATAAAGATGGTGTAAGTGTGGAATAAGTAAATAAACTAAAAACACTTCTTAATGAAACATTATATCAAGATTTAATGACAAATAAACTAGTTTAAAGCACAAAAAACTTGAAAGTGTCTCATTGTCTCCTATCTCCAAAGATTTATCAAGTCATGGAAGGCTCTTAGATTTGGTGAGAAATGTGACTATTTAAAATACAAATTCAAAGAATGGAGTGATGCTAAATACAATGATGTGATTATTGATAATGAAACTAAATGATATTAATGCTACTATAATCTATGCTAACATGAAACCTGATGGATGAAAGCTATAGTAAACAAACTATGATAGAGCCATGATATAGATTGTACAGATGCTATGATTGGTATGATTGCTTGTGAATGTTGCAGAGTAATTTTACACAAAAATTTGGGATCCATTTCCTGTGAAAAGAAGTTGTATTTATAGATTTACGACAGCAGTTTTGTGACGAGGCAGCACAACAGAGGCTTGGATACAATCTAGAGAATTGAATAGTGAGAGATTGAGAAACTTGAGCTGATTATGGGAATGGTTTCTCCCCATGAAAACATCAGGAAAGATGATAGGAAGGATCAAAGGAAGAAGATTGAGAGGATTTCTTGCAAATTTGTCTACACAGCTTCTCGTGAATACCGGTTGAATTAATTTGGATTTTTGATATCAAATTTGGTAGGTGAGTAAATAGAGGAATTTTCCCTTTATGCCTTGATTTGAATAATTTGATTTATTCAAATTAGTAAAAGGAAATAAATATTTTAATAAAACAAACTTTAGAATTTTTTTATTATATTAATATAGAAGGGATTTGATAATTAAATAACAAAGTATTTAACCTTGTTAAATTAATTAAGATTGAACAATGTAATAATTAAATAACACAAACTATTGAAGTTGTATATTTAATTAAAATTGAAGAATAGGAGAATGAACTATTTAAATAAATATTTATATTTATTTAATAGTGGAGGAATTTAATTATGATAATTAAATAAAACAAAATAAAATCCGTTTATTTAATTAAGATGAAAATGAATAAACTTTGGATTTCCAATACGGTGAGGATGGCGTTTCGGTTTGCAACTACAAGGAGCCGAGCTAGGGCATTCGAGCCCTAGCTCATGTTTGTTTTCTCTGTTTGTGTGAAGGTTGGGGTGGGCGTTTGTTTTGTTTTGTGGGGGGGTTAATCCTTTTGCTATGGTTTTTTTTGCGTTTGACGGTGTGTGTTGCAAGTGAGGGTTTCCTTTGATCTATTGTGCCTGGGGTCGGCTATTTCTTGTGCATGTCCATCCCAGGCCTGTTGGTGGTATGTCTCAAGGTGAGCCATCTAGGGCTACGCCTGACATGGATTTTCGTGCTGCGGTGGGCTTGAAATCGCCAAGTCAAGGAGCAAGGGTTTTTGATAACACCCTCTTCTCTCCGAATACGGGGTCTATGGATTCAAATTTTTCTGGTGGATCTTGGATCACAAAGATTAACGGATGCTTGGAGCGTTGCAAAGAGAGAACTAAATTAGTCATTCCGATTGAAATGATTGTTGAGGATATTGAATACTATTCAAAGCATTCTCTATTGCAAATTTTTGGGATTGAGAATGTCTCTACAATTTTTGGAAACTTGAGAATGAAGGACTTGGGAACCAGAGGGTGAAATGGAGGTCACGCTGCTTGCAAATAATTTCTTCATGGTCACATTTATCTGCTTGGCTGATTGCAATAGGATTTTTTAGGGGGGGCCTATTTTCACAACCAGGTTGGGTTGTTCATCAAGCCATGGCATGCAGGCTTTAATCCCTCTGAGGAGCTTCCAAATCATGTTCCAGTGTGGGTTCATCTACCCAGATTTCCAATTGAATGTTATCATGAGGACGTTCTGCACATGCTTGTTTTGATGCTTGGGAAGCCGGTGGGGTCTTCAACACAAACCCTAGGTAAGAAAGTAATGACTTTTTCTCAAATTTGTGTGGAAATTGATTTGAGTAGGCCTTTGCCTGATGCTTTTGATATGTGTGTGGGTCCCCATTCTTGGGTACAACAATTGGATTATGAAACCCTTCCTTTTCGATGTTGCCTCTGTCATGAATATGGTCACCTGTTGTGTAGATGCCCGAAGGCTAAGCCTGTGGTGCCTCAGCCTCCACCTCCTCCTCGTAACAATCATGATGTTGATAAGGGGAAGAATCCTATTTTTGTTGAGGGTGCAGATGCTGAGGGTTATGTTCTTGTTAAGGCTCGTAACTGGAATAGAGGACAAAAGAGGACTTTGATGGAGAGACAAGATGAGGATACTTTTAACAGGTTTGAGGTCCTGGATGATTTGGGTCAGCAAGAAGTTAATCTAGGGTTGATAAGTGTGGATCTGGGTGTGGTTGGTTCTGGCCTGGAGGATCACACTTCCATTACTCCTCCTGCTCCATAGGAGGAGTCTACCATACCTATGGTCATTGATGTGCAGGTTGGGGCTCAGGTGATGTCGGGTCCAAATGTTGAGTTGGGGCAGGGGGATGGAAGCACATCTTTTCCTGCACGGAATGTTGGATCGGATGTGGGTAAGAGTAGCAAGCCTTCTCCTCAACTGGGCATTTTGCAAAAGGATGGCAAGAAGGGGGGTCAGAGAAAAGTGTTAAACTTGGCAGGAAGAAAGATTTGGAAAAGATTAAGATGATGGGGGAGACTTTGGTGGAGTCAGGGTCTGTTAAGACCCTTGATTCTCATTTTTTGACTCCTTTAAAATGATCATTATTTCATGGAATGTAAGGGGATTGAACAGTGGCCCTAGACAAAAAGTTGTTCGTGAGTTGGTAAGAAGTCATTCTCCTGATGTTCTTTTTCTTCAGGAGACCAAGTTATCTGTTGAGTGCATGATGGGTTTAGTGCCTAAGTTGTGGAAGAATGGTCAATGCTAGTTTATTGGGGCTCAGGGATTCTCAGGGGGTGTGGCTTGTTTTTGGAACCCTTAGAAGATTCAACCTTTATGGTGGTTATCCTTCAAGTCCTCTTTATCCATGGTTGCCTCGTGTCCTGAATCGGGAGAGTTTGTTCTTTTCTCCAATGTTTATGCACCTGTTGAGTTCCAGGGTAAACTTCTTTTATGGACACATATTCATTTTGTTTGCAGCCTATTTCCCTATCATCCTTGGATCATTGTAGGGGACTTTAATGCTATTACTGAATTAGCTGAGAAACGGGTGGTATTGCAAGACTAGAGCCTTCTACATTGTTGTTTCAGGACAATATATCTGCTCTCAATCTTGTTTATATCAAACCTAGAAATGGTCAATTTACTTGGAACAATAGAAGGGTTGGTGATAGTTGCATTGCTAAATGACTGGATCGTTTCATGGTCTCCTACTTTTGGCTTGGGGGAATGTGGTCTTCTAGTTCTGAGATATTAGACTGGAGAGGTTTGGATCACTGGCCTATAAAGCTAGTTATCTCTTCTACTCGGATGCCTCGAACGCCAACCTTCAAATTCCAGCTAATGTGGTTGCGAGACCTTGACCTTTATGGATGTGTTGTTGAATGGTGGAGGTATGGTAGACCTGCTTATGGTACTGCAATGTATAATTTTTCTAAGCTCCTTCAATATGTTAAGTATCAGCTTAAACGATGGAACCGACATTGCTTTGGAAACATTTACCATGCGAAGCTTGCTATACAAGCTAAGCAAAATGGTATTACTGGGTTGATTAGGGAGGATGGGGTGTTTGAGGATTTGTTGCGAGACAAGGCTAGGGCATTGAAAGCTCTAGAGGAGTGGGAGCTGAGGGAGGAAATCTACTAGAAACAAAAAGCTCAGATTGAGTGGCTTCAAGAGGGAGACAAGAATACTGCCTTCTTCTTCAATTCGATGAAGGCCAGACGTTATGGTAATTCTATCTCAGCTTTGGTGACTGACAGGGGAGAGGTTCTTTCTTCTACTCAGGATATCTCAAATGAAGCTGTGTAGTATTTTGCTTCTTTATTCAGGGAGGACTCAGTTGAAGAGGCTTAGTTCCTCTCTTGTATTCCTTCTTTGGTCTCTTGGGAGATGAAGGAGCATCTTATGAGTGACATTTTGCTGGAGGAGCTAGAGAAGACTATTTTCTAGATGAAGAAGGGTAAATCTCCTAGTCTGGATGGCTTCCCGATTGAGTTCTTCCAGGAATTTTGGGAGATTATCAAGTTGGATTTATTGGCAGTTGTTCAAGAGTCTCAAAAGAATAAGCAAATGCTTCGGGCCCTAAATTCTACCTTCCTTGCTCTAATCCCCAAGGGTGATGGGGCTGATTGGTTAAGTCAATTTTTCCCCATTTCTCTTTGCAATGTTATTTATAAAATTATCTCTAAGTTGATTGCTGATAGGTTAAAAAAATGGCTTTCGCTGTTGATTTCTGAGGAACAAAGTGGTTTTGTGGTGGGCCGCCAAATTTTGGATGGGGTGGTTATTGCTACAGAGACTATTCATTCTATTGCCAACTCCAAAGATAAGGCTATGTTCATCAAGCTTGACATGGCCACTTATGACAGAGTTCAATGGTCCTTCCTCCAAATAGTTTTGGGGGCCTTTGGTTTTGAGGAGGAGTGGATTCGCTGGGTTATGATTTGTGTGAATTCAGTTTCTTTCTCTATTTTGATTAATGGGGAGCACTCTGAACTCTTTGGTGCTTCTCGTGGTTTACGACAAGGTGACCCCCTCTCTCCTTGTTTCTTCTTTTGGTGGAAGGTTTGGGACGGTTGATAAAAAGGAATGTGGAGGGGGGTTTCATTCAAGGATGGCAATGGGGAGGTGGCTTACTAGTGCAATCTCACTTACAGTTTGTGGATGACACTGCCTTGATGGGCATGGCTACTATTAGGGAGGCTTCAAACATACACAAGGTGTTGGATGTTTATCTTGCTGCATCGAGCCAGTCAATTAATGAGGGCAAGTCTTCCATTTTTTTCTTCAATACTCTAAATTCCATTCAAAGGAGAATTGCTCATATTCTCAGATTTCAGATTGGGGATCTCCCGCTAACCTACTTTGGGATTCCTATTTCTATTGGTAGGCAGTCTAGGGATTATTGGCAGGCTATTCTGGAAAATTTTTGTGTCAAAGTCACTCATTGGACCCTTCATTGGCTATCTTTTGCGGGTTGGGTTCAGTTGCTCAAATCTATGGTTCAGGCTCTCCCTCTTTATAGGTGTATGATTCAGGTGGCGCCGATGGGCTTTGTCAGGGATCTTGATTCCTTAGCAAGATAATTTTTATGGGCTAGTACTTTATTATCTTCCAAGTAGAGCATTGTTAGATGGGATGTTGTTTGTAGCCCTAAACAGTTTGGTGGTCTTGGGTTAAGGCAATCATTGTTGTCTGGTACGGCTCTGGTTGCTAAATTGTATTGGCGTTGGTGTGTGGAACAAGACTAGGTGTGGGCCAGAATTTTGACTCAAAAGTACTTTCCAGGGATTCCTCAAAGTGATATCCCTCATTATAGCTTGACAGGGAAGGGATCTGTGATTTCGAATACTCTCAAGAAAGGGGTTGCGCTCGTTAAGGGTGGCTTATTCTGGATTTGCAAGAGCAGGTTTGAGGCACAGTTTTGGCATGACGCTTGGGATGGTCACCCTCCCATTTTTTCTCAGTATCCTAATTTGCTTACATTGTGCCAGAGGTTTTGTGAAGAAGGATGGTCAAGGGTGTGCGACTTTAAGTCCCTTTCCTTTCAGGGGCAGTTGGTGGAGGCAAGATGGAAGAATCCAGAGGAATGGCCTATTGTTGGTATGGAGGAGTGTACTGAGCTTCATTACATTCTTTCTTGTCGAAGTTGTAGCTCCCTCATGGATCGGGATGTGTTGGCTTGGTCTCCTAACCCCAAGGGTGCTTACATTGTTTCTTCTGGGTATCAGGAGTTGCTTTCCCAGCAGATTGAGGGGGTGGAGGTTCATTGGTGGAAGAAAGTTTGGAATAAGTTTTCTTGGCCAAAGTGTAATTTCTTTATTTGGAATTTTGCTTGGAATAGGTGTTTGACTTGGGATAGTATCCAAAAGAGAGGTTTTTCAGGCCCATCTAGGTGTGTTCTCTGTGGGTGTGGGGAGGAGGACTCTCCTCACTTGTTCTTTCATTGTTCCTTCACCTTACAACTTTGGAATTTTTGGTGGGGTGTTTGTAAAATCCCATGCATTCATGCCTCCTCCTTGGTTGAGTTTTGGATTAGTCTGGGGAGGCCCCCCTCCTCAACCTCTTTCTTGGAGGATGTTTGGTATGTTGGTCTCATCTTTCTGCTTTAGCAAGTTTGGTTGGAAAGGAATCGGAGAATATTTCGAGGTGAAAATTTGGGGATTCAACAAGTTTGGTTTAGAATTGTGGGAATTATCCAGGAGATAGTTGAAGCTAAAGGTGAGATTATGTTGCCGTTAGAGAAAGGAGATGCTGAGATAGTTGATCGGCTGGGTATTCAGGGGCTATCTTCAGCTTCTGCTTGTGTCAGGAGAGGTAGGCATGTGAAGCAAAAAGTTCAAAGGGTGGGGAGTTGGTTGCCCCCTCCTACTAGCTTTTTGAAAATTAATACGGATGGCTCATCTAGGGGAAATCCTAGACCTGCTGGGATTGGCGGGGTTGGTAGGGATTCTTCTGGATCAGTGGTTTTTATTTTTTCTACTAATGGAGGGATACAAATTGTTAATAGGATGGAAGGCTTGGCTATTCTCTATGCCTTGAAATGGGCATATGCTTTAGGGTGGCGTAATGTTATTTGTGAGTCAGATTCTCAGGTCCTAGTCAATTTACTTCATGGAAAGAAGATTTTTGATGTTAGCTGGCAGTTGGCTATGTTGGTGCAGCAGATATTGCAAGTTAGCTCTTTGATGGAGTCGGTATCTTATGTCCATATTCCAAGGGAATGGAATAGGGCAGCTAATTGTCTAGCCAAATGGGCGTCAGAGAATATAGATGGTGGGAAGATTGATGGGTGGGAGCATATTTCCCGTGAGTTAGGTCAGGATATGGAGAGGATTCTTGCAGAGGATGGGAGTGCTATTAGGGAAGAGTAATTTTGTTCCTGGCTTTTCTTGTGGTTTGTGTTGGTTCCTAGGGCTTTGGCCCTTTGCTGTTATATAATGCTTTGCTCTGATTTTCAATAAATTTTTTACCCCTTTTTTTTATTAAAAAAAAAATTAAGACGAAAATAATAGAATAAAAATTGAAGAATTTAAGATGAACTATATAAATAAATATTTTTATTTATTTAATAGTAGACGAAATAAAGGTTAATTAATCAAATAAGTCATATTTAATTAATTATATTCTCTAGACCATTTTTGGGTGTATACATTTTTCCCCTCTTTGAAGTGATGTGTTTACGCATTGCTTCAAAGAAAATTTTGTGCTATTGTTGCTAGTATCAATGAATTTTTTTCAAAATGCCCCAGACATGGATTTTCAAGTAATGATGAATATATGCCCCCTTGGGAGATAAATTAGTTTATTTTTTATTTTTTCACTTTTTTGGGAATTTTTTAGATTTTTGTTAATTTTTTTGATGATTGATGAAGATTTAATGAATATTTGGTGATGAAATCATTTATCTCCTGATCATTTATGTAGAAAGTGCCCCAAGATGATATTGAATTAATCTCCTTTAAAAAAAAAAATAACCCCACCAAAATTCCACCTCCAATAACATATAAAAGGTCAAAAGGTCCTTTTCAAACTCATTTGTGCATTTGACCTTTGAAAACTTTGTGAGAGAGAGCTATTTGAGCCACTTGGAGCGAGATGTCGATTCCTTATCACACCCACCGGTTCAAGCGTGTCCAATGTCACTAGTGCCCGGTCACCTATGGACCTCTGGTACGTACCCTTTAACCCCTCGATTTTTTTTCATATCCCCATTTTTAGTGCATTTTTTGGGTTTAAATTTTTTTAAATCTTTTAGCGCATCTGCTTTTCGTTGTAGCACTTCGAAAACTTTAGCACTTAGGTCCACTATTTTACTGCTTAGGCATAGTTTTTTAGCACTTCAAAAACTTTAGTGATTAGGTCCACTATTTTAGCACTTCAATAGGATAAATTAGCGCATTTGTAGTTTTAGTGCTATGACCTTCGGTTTTAGCACTTTGATTAGTTTAGCGCTCCAACCTGGAGTTTTAGTGCATTGACCTAATAGAATGGCACTTATGGTAAAGTTGCACTTTTACCATCTATAATAGCAAATTTGAATAATGAAATGGCACATGTCATGATTTAGCACTTTTTAGTGCCTATTTTAGCGCATTCAAATCAAATTGATGAATTTTGTCAAATTGTCCTTGATTTTGTTGATTTTTTATTGTGTCAGCCATTGGTTTGATATGATTGATTATCCTAATCAAGTAATTATGTTCGACCTCATGATAGGTGAGGTTTGATGTTTGATTGATGATAATTATCCTCATGATAGGCGAGGAATAATTATAGTTTGATTGATGTACCTCATGATAGGTGAGGTTCAATTTTTAGATTGAAGATTGACCTCATGATAGGCAAGGTTCAATGATGCTTGCTCATGAGATTTGATGAAAATTCTCATCAAGTACTAATTAGATTCGATAGGATATTTGATGTTTTGATGATTGACATGGAATATTGACTTTGATCTTTTCATTATAATAGGAGCAGTTGGAGAAGCTTCAAGTTTGAGAGTGATTCCCATGGACATTTGATCTGATACCATAGTTGGCACAGCCTAAGACAACTATTATTACATGTTGTGGACTTTCTCCTCTTTTATTCATACCCCAAATTAGGATTAATCAGTGTCTCTTGACAGTGTTAGCTGAGAGGTGGCATAGCAAGCAAAAAAACTTTCACCTTCCTACCGGTGAGATGATAGTCACCCCAGAGGATATCTGGTGGATTTTGCAAATTCCCATTGTTGGAGATGTGGTTGTTTATGATTCTATAGAGCAGGGTGGGACTGATCCTCTCTGTGGAGTGTTTCAGGACAATTAGATTGTTGGAGAGTGGATTTCATGGTGTGATATGGTTGATGCATACACCACTTTTCCCATAGTGCTTGCTAGTTTCATTGGATGATTCCTTTGTCCCGATCGCAGGTCAAAGGTATTCTCTATTGGTTGGGGCCAAAAATTGGAGAGTATGGTCATTCATGGGACCAGATTTTCTTGGGGCATGTGCATGCTTGCCCATCTGTATCATGATTTTCATTCTGCAGATTACCTTTGAGGTCAGAGTTTGTCATCTAGAGCCACATTACTATAGGTATGGGTGTAGGAGCATATAGTTGTCACACATCTAGTGCTAGTGAGACAGAGACCACCTATGAGACCGTATGTATTCAGATATGCAAGCCGCCTTACTCAGTCCAGACTGGGTAAGTTAGAGCATTGGAGGAGAGTGATTGATGATATAGATTATGTGACATTGTGCCCCTACCTTGACTGTGAGCATTGGGATGAGGATGATATTCAGGTGCCTTTTCTTTTTCAGTCAATGATATTAATTGGTCAGACTCGTTGGGTTCTAGAGAGATTTTTTATCAAACAAGTGTATAGACAGTATGGTATGGTTCAGAGTATGCCCCAGGGTGTTTCCCATTACCAGGAGTTTCAATCTTTGCAGTTGTTTAAGTGGGATATCCGTCCTAACATAGTTAAGCCACATGTGATAGGAAATTATGCTGAGTATCTGGCTTTGCATCCTTTCCCATGCATTACCATTCCTAATGAGCCTACCCCATTACCTACTGAGGAGGATGTTGGTGTAGCACATGGTCGTAAGGAAGAGGAGAGAGGAGGTAGGTGAGGTTGAGGCAGAGGATGTCGAGGATGTTGGTGAGGAGGATGTCAGTGGTGAGGAGGACAGTGGTGACAATAGTGGTGGTGATGATGCAGGTGGGTTGGGCCTTGCCTTAGATTTTCCTGAGGATATAGTGCCTCATAAGAGGTAGGCAGTGAGAGATGTTTCAGATCAGTTGTAGATAGTGAGCCTTCAGGTGCAATTAGAGACTGTTCAGGAGTAGCTTGTTCAAACTTGGGGTTTATTAGATCAGTCTCAGGCTCAATCACATGTAGAGGCTTTATCATCAATGTAGGCTCAATTGGCTGCAACACAGACATAGATTGCAGCATTGATAGCCAAGAGGGATGTTGCTAGGCATATTACAGGGTCATTTTAGGCGTAGATTGCATCCTTGATAGCTGAGAGGGATGATGCCAGGTTTGCGGTAGAGGGTGCCCAGGCTACAACCGAGAGATTATAGAGACTGGAAGATGGTACCTCCCTAGTAGATTATATGCAAGAGGTTGCTTGTATTGGTGGGGAGGTGGAGTATTATAGAGGGAGATATTATGATGTCATCCCTTTTGAGTAGAGAGTGAGCTACAGGCAGTCCCGATTTGGTAGGACTCATTCTAGGACTGTCAGTGCGGGTTTTACACAGCCTCTCCAAAGAGATCCCAGAGATCCCAATACATTTGGTGGTGGTGGAGGGACCAGTCTTGCTATGCCTGCACCATTTGGAGCCAGCAGTACTTAGCTTCAGATTTGATTCCTCTTTGTTATTTGAGATGATGATGTGCATTCTGATTACAACCATTTTTTTGATGATATATCTCTTTTCATTTCAGACATCATTGTGTACTTGACATTTATGATTTTGATCTATATGATATGTAATGGATTTTATTGATCTATGATGTGTTTCATATGATTTTATGATGGATTATTTTACTTTGTTCTATATGCTATGTGATGATCCTTTTATTATGATGTTATGGATGTAGTTTATATCATGATGATATGCTATGATGTATGATGTTCTATTAATGATGTGCATAATGATGATGTATGGATGTTGATGTATATGCATGATGATATGTAATTATATATGATGATGTAACTATATACATGGATAAATGATATATGATATGTGATTTAAATGGGATGTTTTTACTTTTATTTTGGTATAAATGCAAATATATGATGTGTAAAATGGATGAAAAATGATGTATGATAAATGATATGTTGAATGAATGTTTTAAATATGATGTAATAAATGGATAAAAAATGATGTATGATAAATGATATGTTAAATGGATTATGATATATAATAAATGGGTGAAAATGATGTATGATATATAATTTGATGGAAAAAATGGTGTATGATAAATGATATATTTTTGATATTTTCCTATGAAAATTTATGTGATATGAAAAATATGATATGATCAATGCAAGATTATCTGATTCAAATGAATGAATTATTAAATGATAATTAAATGCTTTCTAATGTATGCAAATGAAAATGATGATGCAACTACATAATCATGGTGATGTTTTTGTTAATTTCAAGTATACTCAATCTATTATGAGAAAAGATATTCATTAATTTGAATCCTTTACGATCTTTTGTAACAAACACTCTGCAAATGCAAAAACTATTATGAATGCAATTTAATTTTACCATGCAAATATTGGCATTTTAATAGTACTTTTGCTCTTTATCATCATAGAGCTTTAAAAATGTTGAAAGTGAGTACAAGCATCAATGGTAGAATTCAGACCATGATGACCTAAGTACTACTTCCATGATTTTTTGATATTGCAAGTGAACACAAGCATCTAGGTATAATTAAATTGAGATGACATGAGTATTTCTTGCATAAAACAGACAAGAATTAACCACTTTTGTATGTGAATTGGAATGTCATCCATGATACTTTGTAGAGCACTTCTCATGACAATTCATACAATAATTATGATCAATTCATAGACAACAAATAAAGAAAATGTAATTCTCCTTCCTTGCTTCTCTAGTTCAATACATCATTGAGTTGATCCAAAGAGATGATAACAATGATCATCAAAGGACAACATATCCAACTTTTTCTTAAAGTATTTCAATCATTATTTAGATTAGATCATCCATCCTGATTTTATGATATTTTTGTGATTTTTGAGATTATGACCAAAGACCTATCCTAGGGGCCTTGAGGGTTGATCAAAGATTAGCCTTTCCTACATTATACATGCAAAGACCATGCAGTTTTACTAACACAGACTCATGTTTTTGAATTTTGAATTTGATACTAACTTTTTGACTTGTTTTTGGATTTTTTGTTTGTGATATGGATGTCCAATGTGTTCCTGATGGTGATTGATGTTCCATGTTGGGTTGTGTTTCAATCATTTTTTGTTTTGTTTTTGTTCCACTATTGTTTGTCCATTGATTAAGCTCGATGTTTATTGCCCCCAATGAGGTTCAGATGTTGCCCCCAAGCTAGGGTGAGACATGACCACTTGTAATGATATGATAATGGATGTAAAATGATGGTGGAAATAACGACCATGTCATGCGTCCAAATAGATGAGAAAGCTGGTTTACATCACAAGTAGCTCCTATTTCTAAGTTTTTCAGTACATGTTTTTATTGCACTTTTTCATTCTTTTTGTATTTTTTTGTATTTTTCTTTCTCTTTCTTCTCTTTTTTTTCTGTCACCAAGATGCTTGTTTGCCAGGTTTTCATCAAGGTAAGCATTTTCATAAACTAATTCATGCACTAGATCAATCAAGTGAAAAATTTCTTGAGATGGATATTGTTGACCAATTGATATGCTCTTGATCCATACACTACTATGATGACAAAGGGTCCTAGCCAATTAGGTTCAAACTTCTCTTTCTTCTCCTTGTCCTGTTGATTTTTAGGGTTTTCCTTTAGGACCAAATCTCCAACTTGAAAGACTCTAGGTTGTACCCTATGATTGTAGCTCCTTGACATTCTTTGTTGGTAGGCCTTCAAATGATTAAAATCTTGCTAATGATGGTCATCTAGTAGTTCTAGTTCCTATAGCCTAGAGACTCTATAGTCCTCATCTGTAATGATACCTTTTAGTGAGACTCAAAGTGATAGTATTTATACCTCATTGGGTAAGATGGCCTCTAATCCATATACCAAGGCATATGTTATTGCTCAAGTTGGTGTTTTGATGATTTTTCTATAGGCCCATAGTGCAAGATTGAGTTGAACATGCCAATCACATCCAACATCGTTTACCGTTTTCTTTAGTATTTTTAAAATTGTCTTGTTTGAGGCCTCTGCTTGGCCATTTCCCTGTGGATAGTATGGTGTTGAGAAACAATGTTGGTTATGGAATTGTTCACATAATTCCTAGATGTCCTAGTTTTTAAAAGGCCTACCATTGTCTATGACAATGGATTGGGGTGCTCCGTACCGACAAATGAGGTAGTTGAGTATGAAAGATGAGATTTTCTTTCTAGTGACAATTGTTAAAGGAACCGCTTCTATCCATTTTGTAAAATACTTTGTTGTTGTGATGATGAAATTGTGCCCATTAAATGAAGAAGGGTTTATTTTTCCTACCAGGTCCAGTCCCCACTAACAAAAGGGCCACTTTGATGTGAAGGGTTGTAACTCTTGTGCTAGCGCATGAATTAGATTACCATGAATCTGGCATTTCTGACACTTTTTAACAAATTGATAAGACTCCTTCGTATTTGGCTAGTAATATCCCAAACGAAGGAGTTTCTTAGCTAGGGTCATCCCACTTGAATGGGCTCCACAAATACCTTCATGGAACTCTCATAAGGATGTTTCAGATTTGTGATGTTCCAAGCACCGAATAAGTGTGTCATCTAGACCTTGACAGTATAGGATGTCAGCAATCAATGTATGTCACACAAATTGATGGATAAAGTTACACTTTTGGTTTCTGGAGAGATCAAGGGGAAGGATATTATCCTTGAGGTAAGTATAGATTTCTCCATATTGTGATGTTTGAGTGTTAGTTATTTTGCAAATGGTCTACGAATCAGAATTGTCGTATGCAGGGTTAGATACTTGTTCCACCATAAACTCATAACAACCTTTCTTTTATGGTAATTGCAAGAGGGAAGCGATTGTCGCCATGGCATCTATAGCTTTGTTCTTTGTCCTTGGTATTTGCTTGAACTTGATGTCGATGAAATAATTTTTAAAATCATCTATCATTTTCTTATATGGCATGAGCTTTTCATCCTTTTTTTGATACTCATCATTTACCTGGTAGATGACAAGTTGTGAGTCTCTATACGCTTGTGTTTTTGTGATTTTCCATTTAATAGCCACTTTGATGCCTATAATAAATGCTTCATACTTAGTTACATTATTGGTACATGGAAACATTAGCCTATAGGATCTTGGGATGGTGTGTCCCTGAGGTGTGACAAATAGAATTCCTGCACTAGACCCTCCTTTTGTGTATGATCCATCAAAATAGAGCCTCTGTTGTTGTGTTGTAATATTTAGGATGTCTGGATCTGGAAATTCAATGTGCATTGGATGATGATCCTGTAATGGAGCTTCAACTACTTGATATGCTATTACCTGTCCCTTGATTGCTTTTCGGTCAACATACTAGATGTCAAACTCGCTTAAAATCATCACCCATTTTGCTAGTCTCCCTATTAGAGTAGCTTTGTTGAGTAGATATTTTAATGGGTCTATTTTCATGAGGAGCCTAACTATATGAGTCAAGATGTAGTGTCACAACTGTTGGGTTGAAAACACCACTACCAAACAAGCTTTCTCTATGAATGTGTAATTTATTTCATATCCATTGAGAGTCCTATTGATGTAGTAAATAGTTTGTTCTTTTCCTTCAAAATCTTCTTGTGCCAATAGAGCTCCTAAAGATATGTTGGTTGTTGTGATATACAATAACAATGGTTTCTTTGCTACAAGTGACATGAGTATTAGAGGTGACATCAAATATTCTTTTATCTAGTTAAAACTTGTTTCACATTGATGATCCCACTTGAATGAAACATTCTTATGAAGTAGATGATTAAATGGGTGGCTTTTGTCCGCCAATTGGGAGATAAATCCCCTAATGGATTGTAACCTGCCATGTAGAGACCGCAATTGACTGATGTTTTTAGGTGGTGGCATCTCCATTATTGCTTTGACCTTAGCTGGATCCACTTCAATTCCTTTCTTTGACACTATGTAACCAAGGAGTTTGGATGATGTTACCCCAAACACACATTTTTTAGGGTTCAACCTGACGTTGAACTTCTCGAGTCTAGTAAATATTTTTTTGAGGATTTCCAGATGTTCCTCCCTATTTTAGGATTTTTCTAAAACTTCATCCACATAATCTTCCATGAAAATATGCATCACGTCATGGAAAATAGTGGTCATCACCTACTGGTATGTTGCAATTGAATTTTTCAATCCGAAGGGCATGACATTCCAACAAAATGTACCCCAAGGACAAATGAATGTTGTCTTTTCCTGATATTCAAGTGCTATCTTTATTTGGTTATACCCTGAAAATCCATCCATTAAAGACAACATGGCATGTCCCACTATTAGATCGACAATGATGTCAATGCTAGGTAAAGGAAAATCATCCTTTGGGAATGCCTTGTTTAGAACCCTCAAATATGTGCATATTTTGATGCTATTATTAGGTTTAGATACATGCACAATATTTGAAATCCATTCTACATAATCAATGGACCAGATAAATCTTGCATCCAACAATTTCATTAGCTCAGCTTTAATCATCAGGGTGATGTGGGGATGCATTTTTCTCATTTTTTGTTTGACTATTTTGATCCTGTGTGGTAGAGATAGATGATGCATCATGAGATCTAGATCCAATCCTGGCATGTCAAAATAAGACCAAGAAAAATTGATATGTCGCTCCTCAAAGAATTTGGTAAATGCATTCTTCTCTTGTTCTGTCATAGACATTGCCAGATACAAAATCTTTTCCTTTTCAATTGTTCCCAGATTTATAGAATTTGTTGGTTCTACTAGTACTGATGATCTGTCATGGTAATGATCTTGAAGGGTGTCAAATCTTCCATCCTTTAGTGCCTCAGAAAGGTTTTCACTCTTACATGCATTCTTTATTTTTTTCTTTTTCAAGATCTAATACTGTCTTAGAAAGGTTTTCACCATTAGATCTATTTTTCTTGTCATTTTTGCAACTGGAAGATTTGGCACCCTCCTATTTTGAATTATCATTATGAGTGTTACAGATAGAACTTGTATTAAGTTCTTCACTACAAAGATAGTTTGTTTTATTGACTATTTTTTCCTTAATCATTTTTTGAAGTCAAACCAACTACAATTTAGACATAGGTGGACCATATAACACAACTTTTTTTATATGTATCGAAATTCAATTTTTTCTTTTTGTTGGATCAAGTACTTCAATATTTGTGCACTCATATTTTTCAATTTTTTTTTTGATAATCGCTTATTTTTCCACATGTGTATTAGAGCTTGATTTTCAAAGGAAAACCCTAATGCTTAATAAAACTAAAAAAAAAAAACATAGTAAAACTAAAACATATTAAAATTATAGTCGTTGGATAGCTCATTCTGAGGACTACCTGATTCCAGTTGGGTTTGTGAAATCTCCTCCATTTTCATCCTTAACCTGAGCTTTGAAACACAAAAAAATGGACTTTTTGATGCTAGAGGATGCCAAGGTGGGATTTAGGGGGTGCGAGTGAACCAAGGGGGGTTCGAGCGAACCCCCTGGGGTTCGCTCGAACCAGGTTTCATTCGAACCCCCTCCCATAAAGTGTTTTTCTTTGGTTTTTTGGTGGGAATGGGGCCCACCTTGCATTTCACTAGTTCGCATGAACCAGGGTTCATTCGAACCCCTAAACAATTTTTTTTTCTATGGGGTTTTTTTTGCCACATTTCCTTTCTCACTCAAATTGAAAAACACTTTTGTGGGTGTACCCCTTTGATTTTATGATGTAAGATGGCTTGAACATGCATATTTAGGTACTAAAATTTAAATAATGACATCTTGTGAAGGGGTATGTGCAAGATCATCATGGAAAAAACATGCCCTTAAGTGGCAAAAAATTTAGAAAAATTAGAGTTAGGCAACTTGACGTAAAAATTTGAATAAGTTATCTATATTATTTAAAAAATATGTAAGAATAGAATCTATAGAAAATTGAATTTAGTTTCTAAACTACTGTATTTTAATAAAAAAAAATAAAAAATCTATTTGGTGAAAATTTGAAATTTCAATGTAGTAGTACTTAAAATTTGTAAAAATAAGAAGTAGGTGTCTCAATTCACCCTAACTATAATTAAAATGATAATATCTTTTGATAAGATTTTAGATATAAGTAGAGGACTCATGTCCATGTGATGCATATTTTTTTGTAATTTTTTCAAGTAAATAATTAATTATGATTTTTATTAAAATTTTTAAAAAATATAAAAAAAATCATATGTCTAACCACCTTAACTTGGTCAAAACTTTATGAATTTTTTTTAATCCTATAGTAAGTGAAGCATTAATGACACATATTTTGATTCAAAAAATGTGACACTGCCTTTGAAAGCTATAAATGTTTTCAGCTAGCCTATCAATATGGACTTTTAGTCATAATTCAAATAGAAAATGAATAATAATAATTTATTAAATTCAAAGTAAAAATAATTTTTATATTGGTGAAAAGCTGAGAATATTATCCTTTAAAACCCTTTCTCATTTCATCAATTTTGGGTAAAAAGTTGTTAGCCACATACCCATTGTATTGCCGCTTTTGCCCATCATGATCCTACACATACCCAAAGGTTTTGTGAAGTGTTGTAAGACATTTCTACATTCTTCTAGACTCTATTCATTACAATTTAACTAAAAATCACCTTTTTACTCATCATCAAGTCCTATTTTGAAGTGTTGTAAAGTCTTGTAACAAGATTTCACACTTTCCTAGGAATAACTTCACCATTTATCCCTTTCTTATGACTTATTTGACCCTTTATGCCCTTATAAGGCTTAATTAAGGAATTTTTGAACGTTAGCCCTAAAAAAAAACATTAAATAAAAGATAATTCCCGACACCCATTTTCAGGTCCTAGGTGGGACCCATTCACCATGCGTGGCGAATGAGTCCCCCTTGGCTCCAAATTCAAATTTTTTAAAATTTCCTTTTGGGTTTTTATTCAAAATCACTTGATGTCGGACTGTGTTGAGGTATGAGTGGGTAAAAAAGGCACAAGATTGTATAAATAAGTGATTTTCACCTCATTTTACATCTCCTATAATCTCATTCATTCAAGCATTCATTCGCACATCATCTCAAGTATTCAAGCTATAAGTGTGAAATAAGTAAATAAGTAAAACAACTAAAACACTTCTTAATGAAACATTATATCAAGATTTAACATGAATTAAACTAATTCAAAGCACATAAAACTTGAAAGCATCTCATTGTCTCCTATCTCCAAAGATTTATCAAGTCACAGAAAGCTCTCAGATTTGGTAAGTAGTGTGACTGTTTAAAATGCCAATCTAGAGAATGGAGTGATGCTAAATGCAATGATATAATGATTGATAATTATTTCTAGATGATATTGATGCTGTTGTAATCTATTCTGACATGAAATATGATAAATGGAAGCTACAGTACAAAAACTATGATGCAACCGTGATTCTAATTCTACCGATGCTATGATTGCTATGATGCTATTGCTATCGTTTGATTGCTATTCTTGTAGAGTAAGTTTTCACAAAGTTGGGATTCTCAGATGCATTTCCTGTTGAAGAAGGTTGTATATATAGATTTCATGGTAGCACATTGTGACGGGGCAGCATAATAGAGGCTTGGATTCAATCTAGAGAATTAAATGGTGAGAGATTGAGAAGCTTGATTTGATGAAGGGAATGGTTTCTCCCCATTAAAACATTAGGCAAGATCATAGGAAGGATCAAAGGAAGAAGATTGAGAGGATTGCCTACAAATTTGTCTCCACAACTTCCCACGAATACCAATTGAATTAATTTGGATTTTTGATATCAAATTTGGTAGGTGAGTAAATAGAGGAAATTTTCCTTTATTCCTTGATTTGAATAATTTGATTTATTCAAATTAGTAAAAGGGCATAAATATTTTAATAAAAAAAACTTTAGAATTTGTTTATTAAATTAATATAGAAGGTATTTGATAATTAAATAACAAAGTATTTAACCTTGTTAAATTAATTAAGATTGAACAATGTAATAATTAAATAACACAAACTATTGAAGTTGTATATTTAATTAAAATTGAATAAATTGAAGAATTTAGAAGAATGAACTATAAATAAATATTTCTATTTATTTAATAGTAGATGAAATAAAGGTTAATTAATTAAATAAGTCATATTTAATTAATTATCTTCTCTAGACCATTTTTGGGTGTATACATTTTTCCCCTCTTTGAAGTGATGTGTTTACACATTGCTTCAAAGAAATTTTTGTGCTGCTGCTACTAGTATTGATGAATTTTTTTTTTTAGAATGCCCCAGACATGAATTTTCAAGTAATGATGAGTATATGCCCCCTCGAGAGATAAATTAGTGAATTTTTTATTTTTTTGAATTTTTTTGGATTTTTTCAAATTTTTATGTTTTTTTGGTGTTTCTATGATGATTCGATGAAGATTCGATGTTGAAATAATTTATCTCCCAATTAAAATGTAGAAATTTTTCCCCTAGATGAAATTAAATTAATCTCCCTTAAAAAAAATAACTAACCCCATAAAAATCCCACCAAAAATAACCTTTAATAAGTCAAAAAGGTCATTTTCAAACTCATTTGTGCATTTGAGTTTTTGAAATCCTTGTGAGAGCATTTTGTGCAAATTGGAGCAGGATGTCAATTCCCTACCACACTCACTGGTTTGAGTGGGTGCAATGTCACCAATCCTCAGCTTCTTACAGACCTCTGGTATGTACCCATAAACCCCCTCATTTTTCGTGCTATCCTCATTTTTCGTGCATTTTCAGATTTTTAAAATTTTCTTTTCTTTTAGTGCTTTTGCATTCCATTGTAGCACTTAGGAATGTTGTTTTAGCACTTAGGATTGTTGTTTTAGTGCTTAGAAAAATTTAGCACTTAGGTTAACTGTTTCAACACATAGGTAGGATTAATTAGCACTTCCATAGTTTTAGTGCTTAGGTTAGAAAATTTAGTGCTTTGATTAGTTTAGTGCTTTGACTAGATAGTTTAGCGCATTGACCCAATAGTTTGGTGCATATGATGAAATGGCGCTTTGCCCGCCTATTTTAGCGCTTTGACCAAATGAAATAGCACATATAGTGTTTTAGCACATCCAAGTCAGATTGATGAAGTTTTCCAAATTGGTCCTTGATTTTGTCAATTTTTGATCGTGTCAGCCATTGGTTTGATATGATTGATTATCCTGATCAAGTAGATGATGTTCAACCTCATGATAGGTGAGGTCTGATGTTTGATTGATGATAATTATCCTCATGATAGGCGATGAATAATTATAGTTTGATTGATGTACCTCATGATAGATGAGGTTGATTTGATGCATTGATGATTGACCTCATGATAGGCGAGGTATAATTTTTTAGATTGATGATTGACCTCATGATAGGTGAGGTTCAATGATGCTTGCTCATGATTTGATGAAAATTCTCAACAAGAGCTAATTAGATTCTTTTGTTAAGTAATAAGTTATTATGCTTAATTAATTCATATCATATTGATTAATTAATTAAGTCACTTATTCCTCTTTATTACTTAAGTTAAACTTAAGCACATTAATAATTAATTAATTATTAATTATTAAGTGTGCACACTAGGGTTCATTTAGGGTTTCCCTTTTAGGGTTTCTTGATCTCCTTCATAAGGATTGATCACTTTGTAATAATTCGATTCTTTTAATGCATTTTTACTTTGAGGTTTACGTAACATCTTCTTTGGTTCTCTCATGTCTTTGCATGTGACATGATTGCACGCAGTGATCTTGGTTTCTAACATGGTATCGAGCTCGACCTCCAGTTGCTTGTTCGTGATCGAAGATATGGCCTCTGTGAGTTTCAAGTGCAAGGGTTTCCAAGGCATCTTTTCTACAAGATCTGGGGTAGCCATTTTTTGAGACACTATAGGCTCACAAATGCATCGCCATCACGCCATTGTCCCAAAACCCTAGAAATGCCCGCAAATCGTCGATTTTGAAGCAGTTGATTTCTGAGGAAAATTTTTTTTTGCATGTACGGCCCATACGTCCGTCTGCACGTGGATCGAGAAATATTTTTACAGATCTGGTAAAAATGTTATTTTCTGATTTTTAATTTTCTCAGAAAATTAAAAAAAATTAAAAAGTTTTTAAAAAAAGGGCTGAGGAAATTTAAAGGGGGGCGGATTTTTTTTTTAAAGGGGAGCATTTATGATGGTACCTCAAGTAGTGTACTCAGAACTTGTAGCCTCATGCCCATATCCGGGCTACCAAGTGACTGGTACTTTTGTGTCATCCTCGACGCTTCTTCTAATCGGCGGGCTTCTCCAATTACTCAATTTACATGCCCGGCGATGATCCTTACTGGCTGGCCTCAAAAACCAATGATGAACCCTCTCAGAGAATATTCTAGAGGTCAATGCAGAATATTCGACCTGCGCACAAAATATTTCGGGTTTTTGGCATATTCCTATAGCCATTTTTTTAAGGGGCCGACATGCACCGACGCGATGGCCAAATTTTACAGCCTATGTGCTAATGTCAAGATGATGTCATCGGCCGATGGCCCCTTTGCCCTTCCTAACCCTAGTTTTTCTAAAAGAGCATTTTTTTCTTTTGGCCATAACTTGTACATCAAAATCGAGGCAAACGAGATATCACCGGAAAGCTGGTTCTGAGCACTTTCATTTGGTGTAGTTTATTTTATAGTATTTTCTAGTTTTACTACATTTATTTCTGTTTGAATTCAGATGTTTTTTTTGGACTTCCGAGCTCATAACTTTTTGCCACAATGTCCAATTTTTGCCTCGTTTGTGGCGTTGGAAAGGTATTAAGGAGCTCTATGTTGCTGTCCATGCAACTTTTTCTGTATCTATCCTAGGTTTATTAGTTAGTCCAGATTTGGCCGATGGGTTGTTTGGAGATTACTTGGATGTTTTGGCAGTTGGGAGAGTGCATCTTGCATCTTTGCACTTCATTTTCAGTAATACATCATTCAATAATTGCTTGTTGCTTCATAGATTCTAGGGTTGTTCCCGTTTGGAGTTTTCGAGTGTTAGTGGCATCGGTCCTGTCACATTATTTTGATTCCGGTTTTGGTTTCAGTTGTAGATAGAGATATCTTTCCTTGCTTGTCAGATTGCGGTTCCAGTGTTACTCTATCAGAGTTCTTCCAGTGCTTCTTTGTAGCATGTCATCACATTGTAGGGGGGTTTTCCCACTAGGTTTTTCCTTCTCTACCTCATATTGCATTTGTAAATGGGTACCTGATCAGGCCTAGTTGTCGGGACCCATCTTTGCTTTCATGCATCTTATTCTAGTGTTTTAGCTTCTTCCTAAGTTCATCTTAAGGGGGGGTGTTAGAGTAATAAGTTATTATGCTTAATTAATTACATCACATTGATTAATTAATTCACTTATTCCTCTTTATTACTTAAGCTAAACTTAGGCACATTAATAATTAATTATTAATTATTAAGTGTGCACACTAGGGTTTCATTTAGGGTTTCCCTTTTAGGGTTTCTTGATCTCCTTCATAAGGATTGATCTCTTTGTAATAATTGATTCTCTTAATGCATTTTTACTTTGAGGTTTACATAACATCTTCTTTGGTTCTTCATATCTTTTGCATGTGATGTGATTGCATGTAAGTGATCTTGGTTTTCTAAAGATTTGATAGGATATTTGATGTTTAGACAATTGACATGGAATATTGACTTTGATCCTTTCATGATAATAGGAGCCGTTGGAGAACCTTCAGGTTCGAGAGGGATTTCCATGGACATTCGATCTGATACCACAGTTGGTGCAGCCTGAGATGACCATTATTACACATTATGGATTGTCTTCTCTTTTATTCATGCACCAGATTAGGATTAATCGAGGTCTCTTGATAGTGTTAGCTGAGAGGTGGCATAGCGAGCATAACACCTTTTACCTTCCTACCGGTGAGATGACAGTCACTCGAGAGGATGTTTGGCAGATTTCGCAGATTCCCATTGTTGGCAATGTGGTTGTTTATGATTCTACAAAGCAAGGTGGGACTGATGCTCTCTGTAGAGTGTTTCAGGACGATCAAATATCTGGGTATTAGATTCCTTGGAATGAGATGGTGGATTCTCTTTCCACCTTTCCTACAGTTGTGGCTGGATTCATCGGAGGGTTCCTTTGTCTTGATTGCAGGTCAAAGGGAATTTTTGTTGGTTGGGGCCGTGTGCTGGAGAGCATGGTTGTTCATGGGACAATATTTTCTTGGGACATGTGTATGCTTGCCCATCTGTATCATGATTTGCATTCTACAGTTTACCTTTGAGGTCAAAGTTTGTCATCCAAAGCCACATTACAATAGGTATGGGTGTGGGAGCACATAGTTGTCACGCGCCCAGTGCAAGTGAGATAGAGAATAGCTATGAGACCATATGTGTATAGATATGTAGGTTGCCTTACTCAATCTAGACTAGGTAAGTTAGAGCATTGGAGGAGAGTAATTGATGATATAGAGTCTGTGACATGGTGTCCCTAACTTGACTGTGAGCATTGGGATGAGGATGATATTCAAGTGACTTTTCTCTGTCAGTCAATGATACTGATTGGTTGGACTCATTGGGTGCTAGAGATATTTTTGATCAGATGAGTGTATATATAGTATGGTTTGGCTCAGGGTATGCCCCAGGGTGTTGCCCATTAGGCTTGTTGTTAGTTAGATTCTACAGATTGGGGGCTTGGTTTGTCATATGATGTCGTTATTCAAGAGTTTCAGTCTTTGCAGCCATTTGAGTGGGATATCTATCCTGACATTGTTGAGCCACCTATGACAACATATTATACTGAGTATTTGGCTTTGCATCCTTTCCCATGCATTACCATTCCTAATGATCCTGCCCCATTACTTGCAGAGGAGGATGTTGGTGTTGCCATGGTCATAGGCAGAGGAGAGAGGAGGTTGGTGAGGTTGAGGTGGAGGATGTCAAGGTTGTTGGTGAGGAGGATGTTGGTGATGAGGAGGATGTCTATGGTGAGGAGGATGTCAATGGTGAGGAGGAAAATGGGAATGAGAGGAGTGGTGATGAGAGAAGTGGTGATGATTATGATTTCGACAGTGGAGATGTTGTAGGTGGATCAAGTCCAACCTTAGATTTGCATGAGCATATAGTGCCTTGTAAGAGGAAAGTAGTGGAAGATCTGACAGAGCAGTTACAAATTGTGAGCCTTTAGGTGCAGTTAGAGACCATACAGGCTCAGCTTGTTCAGACTTAGGGTTTATTGGCATAAACCCAAACTCATATGCAGGTGCAAGCTTAGTCACACACATAGGCTATAACATCAGTATAGGCTCAGTTAGCTACAATGCAAGCTCAGATTATAGCATTGACAGTGGAAAGGGATACCACTAGATGGACTACAGAGGTAGCTCAAGGTCAGATTGCATCACTGACAACTGAGAGGGATGTCACCAAATTTACTACAGAGGGTGCTTAGGCTACTGCTGAGACATTATAGAGATTGGCAGATGGTACCTCTTTAGCAGATTATATGCGAGAGGTTTCCCGTATTGGTGGTGAGGTGGAGTACTATAGAGGGAATTATTATGATGCCATCTCTTTAGAGCAAGAGTGAGTTACAGGCAGTCCCTATCTAGTAGGACTCATTCTAGGACTATTAGTGCGGGTGTGACTCAGCCTATCCTTAGAGACCCAAGAAATTCTGGTACTTTCGATGGTCGTGGAGGGCCTAGTCCTGCAATGCCTACACCATTTGGAGCCAGTAGCACCTAGTTTTGATGATGTGATCCCTCTGTTGTATATTCTGATTACATCCATTTTTGGTGTTATATCTCTCTTCATTTTAGACATCACTGTATACTTGACATTTTATGATTTTGAGATCTATATGATATGCAGTGGATTTTATTGATCTATCATGTGTGTTATATGATTCTATGTTCTATATGCCATGTGATGATCCTTATATTATGATGTTATGGATGCAAATTTATAATTATGATTTCATGCTTTATGACCTATGATGTTCTATCTATGATGTGTATTATGATGATGTATGGTTGCATGATGTATGGTTGCATGATGTATGGATGCATGATGTATAATTATATATGATGATGCAATTATATATATGGCTAAATGATATATGTTTACTTTTATTTTGGTATAAATGCAAATATATGATGTATAAAAAGGATGAAAAATGATGTACGATATAAATGATATGTTAAATGAATGTGTTATATGATGTAATAAATGGATGAAAAATGATGTATGATAAATGATACGTCAAATGGACTATGATATGCAATATGATTGATGGACGAATGAAAATGCAACTATAGAGATTTTTTTTTTTTTAGATTTTCTTATGCACAATTTTATGATATTTGATATGAGAAATATGAAATGATCAATGCTAAAATATTTGATTCAAATTTATGAATGATGAAATGATAATTTAAATGCTTTCTAATGTATGCAATGAAAATGATGATGCAACTACATGATCATGATGATGTTTTTGTTAATGTCAAGTATACTCAATCTGTTATGAGAAAAGATAATCATTAATTTAAATCCTTCATGAGCTTTTGTAACAAACACTCTATCATGATGCAAGTATACTCAATCTGTTATGAGAAAAGATAATCATTAATTTAAATCCTTCATGAAACAAACACTGCGATGCTATTATGAATGCGATCTAATTTTACCATGCAAACCTACATGCTAATATTGGCATTTTAACGGTACTTTTGTGCTTTGTATCATCATAGAGCTTTTAAAAATGTTGAAAGTGAGCACAAGCATCGATGGTATAAGTTAGACCATGATGACCTGAGTACTATTTTCATGATTTTTGATATTGCAAGCGAACACAAGCATCTAGGTATAATTAAACCGAGATGACCTGAGCATTTCTTGCATAAAATATACAAGAAATTACCACTTTCCTATGTGAATTAGAATGTCATCCATGATACCTTGTAGAGCACTTCCCACAACAATTCACACAATAATTATGATTAATTCATAGACAAAAGACAAAGAAAAATATCGTTCTCCTTCCTTGCTTCTCTAGTTCAATACATCATCGAGTTGCTCCAAAGAAATGATAATAATTGATCAAAGTACAACATATCCGACTTTTACTTAAAGTGTTTCAATCATTATTCAAATTAGATCATCCATCTTGATTTTATTATGTTTTTGTGATTTTTGAGATTTTGACCAAAGACCTAACCTAAAGACCTATCCTAGGGGACTGAGGGGCTAATCAAAGATTAGCCTTTCCTACATTATACAGACAAAGACCACGTAGTTTGACTAACATAGACTCATGTTTTTTGATTTTGATACTAATTTTTTGACTTGTTTTTGGATTTTCTATTGTGATATGGATGTCCAATGTGTTCCTGATGGTGATTGATGTTCCATGTTGGGTTGTGTTTCAATCATTATTTTTGTTGTTTTTGTTCTACTGCTATTTGTCCATTGACTAAGCTCGATGTTTATTGCCCCCAATGAGGTTCAAATGTTGCCCCCAAGATAGGGTGAGACATGAAAACTTGTAATGATATGATAATGGATGTAAAATGATGGTGGAAGTAATGACCATTTCATGCATCCAAATAGATGGGAAAGCTGGTTTACATCACAAATAGTGCCTATTTCCAGGTTTTTGTTACATGTTTTTATTGCACTTTTTCAGTCCTTTTTTTTGTTTATTATTTTTCATCACTAGGATGCCTGTTTTGCCAGTTTTTATCAAGGTAACCATTTTCATAAACTAATTCATGCACTAGATAAATTAGGTGTAGAATTTCCTGAGATGGATATTGTTGATAGGTTCATCAAACAAATCCCCTTTAGGTGTAGAAAATTGAAATTCTTTTGATCCATACACTACTATGATGACAAAGGGTCCTAGCCAATTAGGTTCAAACTTCCCTTTCTTTTCCATCTCCTGCTGATTTTTAGGGTTCTCCTTTAGGACCAAGTCTCCAACTTGGAAGACTCTAGGTTTTACCCTGTGATTATAGCTCATTGACATTCTTTGCTAGTATTCCTTCAAATGATTGACAACCTATTGATGAAACTCATCTAGCAATTCTAGTTCCTGTAGTCTAGAGACTCTATATTCCTCATCTATAATGGGGTATGTGCAGGATCTTGGTGGGCCAAAAAGTGGCAATATGATGGGTATATGGTTGACGACTTTTTTTTACCCAAAATTGATGAAATGAAAAGGGTTTTTAAAGGAGATTCTCAGATTTCCACCAATATAAATTATACTTTACTTTGAATTTAATAAGTAATTATTATTCATTTTCTTTTATGACTAAAGATTGACTCAGAGTGATGGTATTTCTACCTCGATGGGTAAGATGGTCTCTGATCCATATACCAAGGCATATGGTGTTGCTCTTGTTGGTGTTCTGATGCTGTTCTATAGGCCCATAGTGTAGGATTGAGTTGAACATACCAATCACATCCAACATCATTAACATTTTCTTTAATATTTTTAGAATTGTCTTGTTTGAGGCCTCTGCTTGGCCATTTCCCTAAGGATAATATGGTGTTGAGAAACAATGTTGGATATTAAATTTTTCACATAATTCCTAGAAATCCTCATTCTTGAAAGGCCTACCATTTTCTATTACAATGGACTGAGCTACACCATACCGACAGATGAGGTAGTTGAGTATGAAAGACGAAATTTGTTTGCCAATGATAGTTGTTAAAGGAACTGCTTCTATCCATTTTGTAAAATACTCTGTTGCTGTGATGATGAACTTGTGTCCATTGGATGAAGATATATTTATTTTTCCTACAAGGTCCATTCCCCACTGACAAAAGGGACATGTTGATGTGAAGGGTTGCAACTCCTATGCTGGTGCATGGATTAGATTACCATGAATCTGACATTTCTGACACTTTTTAACAAATTGATAAGAATCCTCCATATTCGGCTAGTAATATCCCAAACGAAGGAGTTTCTTAGCTAGGGTCATCTCGCTTGAATGGGTTCCACAAATACCTTCATGGGCCTCACGTAAGGATACTTCAAATTTGTGATGTTCTAGACACCGAAGAAGAATACCATCTAGACCTCGTCAGTATAGGATGTTAGCAATCAATGTATGTTGCACAGATTGATGGATAAAACTTTATGCTTTTGGTTTCTAGAAAGATTAGGAGGAAGTATATTATCCTTGAGGTAAGTATAGATCTCTTTATAGAGTGAGGTTTGAATATCAGTTATTTGGCATATGGTCTGTAAATCAAGATTGTTGTAGCTAGGGTTAGATACTTGTTCCACCATAAACTCAAAATGACCTTTCTTTTTAGGTAATTGCAAGAGGGAAGCAATTGTCACCATGGCATCTGTAACTTTGTTCTCTTTCCTTGGTATTTTCTCAAGCTTGATGTTGATGAAATACATTTTAAGATCATCTATCATTTTCTTATATGGCATGATATTTTCATCCTTTGTTTGATACTCATCATTTACTTGGTAGATGACAAGCTGTGAGTCTCCATACACTTGTATTTCTGTGATTTTCCATTCAATAACCACTTTGATGCCTATAATCAATGCCTCATACTCAGCTACATTATTGGTAGATGGAAAAATTATCCTATAGGATCTTGGGATGGTGTGTCCTCGAGGTGTGACAAATAGAATTCCCACACCAGACCCTCTTTGTGTGTATGATCCATCAAAATAGAGCCTCCATTGTTGTGTTGTGATATTTAGAATGTCCACATCTTGAAATTAAATGTGCATTGGATGATGATCCTGTAATGGAGCTTCAACTAGTTGATCTACTATAACCTGTCCCTTGATGGATTTTTGGTTGACATACTGGATGTCAAACTCGCTTAAAATCATGACCCATTTTGCTAGTCTCCCTGTTAGAGCAGCTTTGCTGAGTAGATATTTTAATGGGTCTATTTTTGCTATGAGCCTTACTGTATGGGTCAACATGTACTACTACAACTATTGGGTTAAAAAAACCACTGCCAAACAAGCTTTCTCTATGAATGTGTAATTTATTTCACATCCATTGAGAGTCTTGCTAATGTAGTAAATAGCTTGTTATTTTCCTTGAAAATCTTCTTGTGCTAATAGAGCTCCTAAAGATATGTCAGTTGTTGTGATATATAATAAAAATGGTTTCTCTATTGAAGGTGGAATGATTATTGGAGGAAACATTAAATATTCTTTTATCTGGTTAAAAGTTGTTTCACATTGATGATCCCACTTGAATGAAACATTCTTATGAAGTAGATGATTAAATGGGTGGCTTTTGTCTGCCAGTTGGGAGATAAATCTCCTGATGGATTGTAACCTAACTTGTAGAGATCAAAATTGACTGATGTTTTTAGGAAGTGACATATCCATTATTGCTTTGACCTTAGCCGGATCCACTTCAATTCCTTTCTTTGACACTATGTAACCAAGGAGTTTTGTTGATGCTACCCCGAACACACATTTTTTAGGGTTCAACCTGACATTGAACTTCTTGAGTCTAGTAAAGATTTTGTCAAGTATTTCCAGATGTCCCTCCCTGGTGTATGATTTTTCTAAGATTTCATCCACATAATCCTCCATGAAAATATGCATAATGTCATGGAAAATAGTGGTCATCACCCGCTGATATGTTGCACTTGCATTTTTCAACCCGAAGGGCATGACATTCCAACATAATGTACCCCAAGGGCAAGTGAATGATATCTTTTCCTGATCTTTAGGTGCTATCTTTATTTGGTTATACCCTAAAAATCCATCCATTGAAGACAACATGGCATGTCCCACTGTTAGATCGACAATGATGTCAATGCTAGGTAAAGGAAAATTATCCTTTGGGAACACTTTATTTAGATCTCTGAAATTTGTGCATATTCTGATGCTATTATCAAGTTTAGATACAGGAAAAATATTTGAAATCCATTTTTCATAATCGATGGAATGAACAAATACTTCATCCAACAATTTCTTTAGTTCAACTTTAACCATTAAGACGATGTGAGGATGCATTTTTCTCAATTTTTGCTTGATTGGTTTGATTCTATTTGGTAGAGACAGATGATGCATCATGAGATCTGGATCCAATCCTAGCATGTTAGAATAAGACCAAGAAAAATTGATATATCACTCCTCAAAGAATTTGGTGAATGCAAGCTTCTCCTGTTTTATCATAGATGCTACCAAATGCAAAATCTTTGCCTTTTCAGTTGTTCCCATATTTATAGACTGTGTTGGTTCTACTAGTACTAATGATCTATCATGGTAATGCTCTGGAAGGGTGTCAAATCTTCCATCCTTCAGCTCCTTAGAAAGGTTTTCACTGTTAGATACGTTCTTTATTTTTTCTTTTTGAAGATCTAATACTGCCTTAGAAAGGTTTTAACTATTAGATCTACTTTTCTTGTTGTCATTTTTGCAACTGAAAGATTTGACACCATCCTATTTTGAAGTATCGTCATGAGTGTTAGGGATAGAATTTGTATCAGGTTCATCACTATAGAGATAGTTTATGATGGCATCATCATTTGAAAAGACTGGTAAATGAATAGGTTCAGTGGGTTCCCAGTCAATAAGTTTGGGTTGCCTCAAGGATAATAAGTCATCAGGTTGAATAAGGTAGATGGCTATAGGTGTTATGATTTCCAAGTGGTCAAAGTTGTCAGTGGGAAGGTTGAGGTCTATGTTAGTACTCACCTCCAAGTCGTCTATCTCACTCGATGTTTGTTCATCCTCACTTGAGTCATCGATATTTGTTGATCCCATTACAAATAGTCTATTTCTTGAACTTTTTCCATCCTCTCGTAAGGGTGTATATGCTTGGATTACATCAATTTGTTTGTTAGTGTATGATGTGGCAAATAAATGTTCCCATTCATACTCATTGGAATTCATGTTAGAACCATCTCTCATTTGAAGAATCCTTTCTACCACTTTCTGAGTTAGTTGTTCTTTTGATTCCCCTGTATAGCCTAATCTTATTTTGTCTTTAGGTTGTAGTGTTAGGGGATAAATAGGTTCTATTATACCATCCTTTCTTTTTCCAATTGGTCCTTGGCCTTCATAACCCATTTTTTCTAAGATAGCCTTTCCTTTTCCATACTGATATGTTCAGATGCTGATATTTGCTAACGTTGAGGCTTCTTCATCCTTGTATAGCCAATTGAGAATGGCTTTGTCTTCTGATTCATCTTCAAGGGTACCTACTTTTACAAATATTTTATTCAGAGTTGTGATTAGTTGTGATGAACGTGGTGTGTTGGATGTGGCTTGTCCATATGATTTTGGTGATGGCAGCAATTGTGAGAGACACAAAGATTGCTCAAGGGAATATTCTCCTAAGGCTTTGTCCTTCAACTAGATCTTGTTTGAAAATTGTTGTGATAGATTATTCATGGGTCCTTCATTGTTTGAGTCAACAATAGTTGTTTCTTTTTCCTGGTCCTTCTTCTCAACCCATTTTGATATGAAATTGGGTTACTTTTCACCACTAGATGAAGTAGAAGTATTGAATTCTCTGTTGTGGGGTACCAGAGTGTCTTGATTTGCTTTCAACACATTGCAAGTCTATGGATTATTGTTGTTAGTTGATATAGTGACCTCCTGTCCATTGACCAAAAAATTCAAACATTGATGATATGTCAAAGGTATTGCTTGCATTTCATGGATCCATGGATGACCCAATATTATGTTATATGTTAGCTCCTTGTCTAACACTTGGAAAACAATGTTTTTGAAAATCAGTCCTACTTGAATTGGTAGTACAATCAACCCTTTGGAAGACCTTTCCTCTTCATCATATGCCTTTATTGTTATCTTTCTTCTGGGATCAATGGCATTGCCAAAATAGCCTAGTGCATGGATTAGTTTCAAAATACAAATATTTAATCTAGCTCCGCCATCTATTAAGACATGCTTGACATGGTGTTTATGGATTAGAACCTCTGTATGCAAGGCCGCATTGTGTGGGTGATTTAGTGATGCATCATCTTGTTCGAAGAATGACAAACAATGAGGTGTGATCAGATGTCCCACCATAGCTTGAAACTGACAGACATCCAAATTATTGGGTACTGTAGTAGCTACTAGAGCCTATTCCAGAACTTCTTTATGTGATGGTGAAATTTTGAGAAGTTTTAGTATGGATATCTGTACGTGTATCTTTTGTAGTTGATCCACAATGTTGTATTGATGTGAAGGAGGAGGAGTGTTTTTATTTGAAACTCCTTTTAGTATCACTTTGGACTGCCCCCTTGTCATTACATTAATTGGATGATTTTCTTGTGTTTCCCTAATTTTTATGACATTTATTTGGTTGTTGGATATATTTGTGTCTAGGATCACGTTTAGGAATATAGTGTAATTGAGGTTAACATTATTTTTTTGGTTTTTTTTCTCAACCTTAGAAACACAATGAATGGTACTATCATACGCATAGTTTATACCTTTACCTTTACTATTTGAAGAAGATTCTCCTCTTTCATAATTGGGTAAAGGATTTGTTAAGGTACTATGATCAGTGTTTGTTTGATTCCCTTTGACAAACTCCTTCTGTGCTTCTATCAAGTCTTGCATCAGATGTTTTAATTGCATACAGTCATTTGTTTTATGTCCTCTATTTTGTGAAAGTTGTAGTAATCAACATCATTCCACCAGGATGGTTTCACTTTTGGCTCCTAATTTCATGCTTCTGGTAGAGTAATAAGTCTATTTGCAATGAGTTCTCTCATTGTTGATTCCAAAGTTTGTCCTAATGGGGTAAATCTCAGTCGATTGGATTGTCTTTGATATGACAGTCGAGATTCTCCATTGTTATTGTTATGAGTGGTGCTTTGATTGTTATTCTGGTTTTCATTTTGATTTATTTTAATGGTTGTTTCCATCAAATTGAATATTGGTTTTGTATTTTGCGTGTTAGTTGTAGCATCATTGCTTCCAGTATTTCTATTTTTCTGCCAAAATTTACGCTTGTCATTGTTTCCATAGTGATTTGAGAAATTGTCATTGTTTGAGGTATCATTGAAATGTTTAATCACTCCTCTTTTGACTAAAGCTTCTTCAATCTTAAGCTTGTTCTTAATCACTTATTCAAATGTCAGGGGACATTGCAATTCTAGTCTATAACTCTTTTCACCATTTAAGTTGTCAATAAATAATTCAATCTTTTCCTCTTCAGGTATAAATTGAGGATATCTAGCAAACAACTTTCTCCAACATTGTAAGAAGGATATGAATGTCTCACCCTTCTTTTGTTTCATGTTATATAGATCCTTTATGGTTACATCATGTTGAATGTTGAAAGAGAACTCTGTGATAAATTTGTTGACTAGTTCCTTAAAGGATTGGATCCCTGGTTGTAATTTGGAAAACCATTCCATACACTGTGCTCCTAAACTCCTAGGAAACAACCTCACTAGGTAAGTATCCTCTTGTGCAAACTCGAGGCTCATTGTTCTGAATTACCTTACATTGTCAATCAGATCTATTTTCCATTATACTTGTCATATTTGGGAAACTCACAATGCCTAGGGAAGGGTATCATATCTACACTCAGATGAAAGGGATAAGGACAAATGTCCTACAATGAATACCTCTTTGTGGTTCCATTTTGCATATCTTGAATTTGTTGTTAGATATTTTTCATTTGAGTTGTTAAAGAAACCACTTGATTTGTGTCTTGCATGTTGTGTGGTCCTGATTCATTTGTTCTAGGTGTTTCCTTCAATTGATTGATATCAAAATATTTTTAAAAGTTTCACACCTAATTCTACTAACATTAAGAGGTATTTTTTCATGTCTTGTTCCAAGACCTTTTCCATAAATTTGTGAAAATTTGGATCCTGTTGGGTGGTTTGTGTTTCCTCTTGAGTTATTTCATTGGTATCATGTTGCTGGAATCTGTTAAAAGGGTTTTCTTCAACCATGACATTTTGTGTTTCAATTTCCCTTTCTCTAAGTTTTTGTCTTTGCAATCTTGTCAAGATTGGCATACAAGTATTGGTTTTTTTCACTAAACTTGGATCTTTGTGTTTGGATTAGTGTCAATTTTTATTTTAACAAAGTAAAATAGAATGATATATTCTATTGATGAGACTAAGTTGAAAATTTGATTACTGTTTTTTGTTTCATGATGATAGGATGTCAAAATTATGATGAGGAAAATTAACTCAATAATCAAGATTTGTTTTGATAATTTGACACTTTGTAATTTGTAATATCTAGGTTTATGTTTGAAATCAATTTGACTTGTAAGAACCTACTTTGTTTTAGGTTTTAGGACACTGTCTGGACTGTGAAATGTTTATGACTGGTAAGAACCTGAGTTTTATGATGTCTTTCATCTGATAGATGTTTCTAACAGGTCTCTATTTTTCTGTCTTGTGGATGCACTATTACAGAGGGTAGAAGCACTACCAAATAGTTCAGATGTGCTAAAATAGATTGTGTAAGTGCTAAAGTACATGCTATTTCTATCACTAGTAAAATTTTGTAGATGCTCTAGGATTTTTGTTAGATGTACTGGAACAGACTATGTAAGTGCTAAAACAGACACCATATGCACTAACAGACCCAGAGTATGTGCTAAGACAAATCATAGATGTGCTAAAGTTTTTGATTTTTTTGACACTGATGATAGATTGTAGATGTGCTAAAATATACTGCAGATGCGCTATTTTAGGATTTATCAATGTTTGTTTGGTTTTTCTTAATGGGTCAACTGATTTTTGGATGAAATTTGAGGTATTTAGACAAATTATTTTTGTTGGTAAATTTCCTAATTTTGATAACAAGCCTAATGTTTCAAAAATGTTTCCTCTATTGTATGAATTGATCTATCCTGTTAGAATACTCTATTGATGGTTGTGGAATGGAAGATGAACAAATAGGTTGACTACGACTAGGTTCCTTTGAAAGAGCTCTTCTTTGGAAATAAGCTTGTGAATATAAGGGCTCTAAGGCATAATCATCTATGTATCCCCTGGAAAAATCGTGAAACCTATAGATGAAAGTTCAATGTTAAAGCAAGATTTTTCTATTTTGATATAAGAAATGTCTTTTTTAAAAAGGTTTTTGTAACTAAGTTGTTTCTTTGGTTTCTTGAATCTTTTTTTGAGAGATTTCTTGAAAAAATTTGTGGATTTCCAATCCCTAATCATAAATTTCACTATTTGATTTTGTGTTTTTATTTGATTTTATTTTTTTCACTCTTTGTGTTTTGTTTTGGATGATCTTTATCTAATTTAATGATTCAAAGACACAACAAGAAATTTGTAAAACAAGTGTTTTTAAGTCCTAAGTTCTAAAAGTGAGTGTATGTTCAAGGATCAAATAGATCCTTCTTGATTTCCATAGGTTTATTGACAAAAAGACACTTTAGAAAAACTCACTCTTAAGGACAAGTAGGTCATCGTTATACTCAATCAGGCCACATCTTAAAATTGTGTCAACTCACATAGTTGTGTCACCCCCTAGAGGGCACCCGTGTTTTTATCTTATCCAGGAATGTACTCAAGGTTAGATTTCTTGATCCCCTGAGCAAATGGTCCTTGGCAATTATATGGTGAGTGTCTTGGGGGTAGATTCTTCCCTTCCCTGGCACTGCTGAGTATTATAATGTTCAAAAATTGACAAGTTGGATACTACACTATGGTTGATAGATAGGGTTTTTGTGTAGTGCGAAAAATAATAAACTCCTTCAGGAGACCTCCCAAACTTTAGAACAAAGGCTTTGGGGATGGTTATCTTTCACACTACCGTCGAGTTGGAATTTCATCAACAACTCACTTTTTTTATTATAGTGGGTTGGCTTTAGGCATTCCCACTTAGGTTGTTCCCATAGGGTGAGTAATTTTTCCCACTATGACAGGACTTCTAAAGGATTTAATAAATCTACAAATGCATAAAATAAAGGATGGGTTTGGCATTTTGATCACCTAGTCAAGGGGAGAGCATATGCCTATCACCACATAACCATAGTAATCAAGTGTTGAATTTTAGAGCCCAAACAACAATTTGCTATCTATGTGAAGATATTGCTTCACAAAAAGAGAGGGTGTTCATTTTTAATTCCAAATTGAAATTTTTGGTGACTACCCTAGATTGATATATTTTAACTTAAGTGACTATCCTAGGATTGATTCATTTTAAATCCAATTGAAAAAAAATGAAGTTACTAGTCACGGTTGCGTTAGATCTAGATAACGATTTATAGAAGCACTATAACAGAGTTTATAAGCGCTATAGAAATACTCAAATGTGCTATAGAAAATGTTGGAAGCACTATAGAATTGGTTAGAAGCATTGTAGAATTCTTTAGATATGCTAAAACACATTTTGAACATGAACCATCGGACTGTGCTAGAAGCTTTTGGTTAAAGCACTAAAACAAAACTCGAAAGCGCTATAGTTTTCGTTGGAAGTGCTAAAACAAGCAGAAGTGCTATAGTTTGTGTTAGATGTGCTGCATAATCTTTCGATCACGCTAAAAGAAAACACGCCTGCATCCTGTATAAACAATTTTCAGAAAAAATGTTAAAAATATGGGGATAGGCCCCACTGTGGGTGCCAAAATGTAAATGTGAAATAAGTAAAACAACTAAACACTTCTTAATGAAACATTATATCAATATTTAACATGAATTAAACTAATTTAAAGCACAAAAAACTTGAAAGCATCTCATTGTCTCCTATCTCCAAAGATTTATCAAGTTGCGGAAGGCTCTTAGATTTGGTAAGCAGTGTGATTGTTTAAAATGCCAATCTAGAGAATGGAGTGATGCTAAATGCAATGATCTAATGATTGATAATGATTTCTAGATGATATTGATGCTACTGTAATCTATTCTGACATGAAATATGATAAATGGAAGCTATAGTAAAAACTATGATGCAACCGTGATTCTAATTCTATTGATGCTATGATTTCTATGATGCTATTGCTATTCCATTGCAGAGTAAGTTTGTACAAAGTTGGGATTCTCGGATGCATTACCTATTGAAGAAGGATGTATATATAGATTTTAGAGTAGCACAATGTGACAAGGCAGCACAACAGAGGCCTGGATTCAATCTAGAGAATTGAATGGTGAGAGATTGAGAAGCTTGAGCTAATGAAGGGAATGGTTTATCCCTATGAAAACATTATGCAAGATGATATGAAGGATCAGAGGAAGAAGATTGAGAGGATTTCCTGCAAATTTGTCTCCACAACTTCATGTAAATACCAGTTGAATTAATTTGGATTTTTCATATCAAATTTGGTAGGTGAGTAAATAGAGGAAATTTTCCTTTATTCCTTGATTTGAATAATTTGATTTATTCAAATTAGTAAAAGGGAATAAATATTTTAATAAAACAAACTTTATAATTTGTTTATTAAATTAATATAGAAGGGATTTGATAATTAAATAAAAAAGTATTTAACCTTGTTAAATTAATTAAGATTGAACAATGTAATAATTAAATAACACAAACTATTGAAGTTGTATATTTAATTAAAATTGAATAAATTGAAGAATTTAGAAGAATGAACTATAAATAAATATTTATATTTATTTAATAGTAGACGAAATAAAGGTTAATTAATCAAATAAGTCATATTTAATTAATTATCTTCTCCAGACCATTTTTGGGTGTATACACAAGCATCTTACAACATCTTATCAAGCAATATTCAAGCACTTTGGAGGATCCATTGACATTACTTCAGATTTGCATCATCAAGGGTTTGGTAAGTTGATAGCTATTGCATGTTATTAGTTTATCATGCTCTTTCATTTCATTATTTCATTAAGGGTTTGATTACCAAAAGTGGGGTTTGACCAAGGAAAGCCCCTATGTGCTAACCCTCAACCATTTTCCCCCTATTGCATGTGTGTTTGCAGACTTTTGTGTGCAAATTTAACAAGATTTTTTGTGTTGAAAATTGATCAACAAGTCAACTAGGTGCTTCAAGTCAAATCAACTCTATTTTGATCTTGGAGAAGGTTTTCTGTCCATTTCCTATAGACTTGACTTCAGCAACCTGACAAGCAGACATTTCCAAATCTAGTGTTGCAGAGTTATCTCCCGATTTCTTAGAATTTTGGGAGAGGAATGATTTTCCACCAGTGGCAAATGAGTTCTACCTTACTACTGAAAATTTTAATTTTGTCAGATTCTGAATCTTGATAGTCAGAAACCTGTTTCCAACACTTTTTCAGCAATAGCAGGAATAATTCACCACCTTGGGTAAATTAGTCCTACTGTGAAATTTCAATAATTCTAGACAACATTCACAACATTCCAGAATCATCAAATCTTACCTAGGTACACTCCTTTTCATCCTATTTCTTTCTATTTTGCATTATTTCTTCATTTAGCTCATTGTTTGCTTATCACAACATGTTTTCAAACATATCATAGATCTTAGTTTTGCATACATATTCAGTCATATAAGTCACTCACTTGCATTTAGTTCATCTCATTTATCTTAGACGACATCACACAACATAATTTGAATGAACCCTTAGTATTTTTGGCCCTATCTCTCTCCTTTTAGGTGAACTTAGACGAGCTAGAGAAGTACATAGGAACCCAAAAATCTATGGTTCGAAAGGAAAGGACCCCATTCTTGGTGAGGCTATTGGTGTAGAGGGATTTATTCTAGTTAAGGCTTGTAATAGGAATCGATGTCAAAAGAGGACACTTAAAGAGAATTAGGAAGGAGATACCTTTAATATATTTGAGGTTCTAGATGATCTCAGTCAACAAGAGGTGAATCTTGGAATGATGCTTATGGATCAGGGTGTTTCAGATGGAGTTTAGGAAGGTACTATTCTAGATTTCAACCAACCTTCCTAGGAGGCTAGTGCTTTGCAAGTGGAACCAGATTTGAGTTTGGTGTTTCATGGGAGGTCGAAGCCTCTTGGGGATTCAAAGATGAGGGAGGGAGGGATCTCCACTCCATTGGTGAAAGTGGGGTCTAATTTAGGAAAAGGTAGCAAGGCTCCTCCTTCATTGGGTATTCTTCAGAATGACCAAAAGAAAGGGGTTGTTGAGAAATCTTCCAAAGTTGGGAGAAAGGACTTGGAAAAAATAAAGATGATGGGGGAGACTTTGGTGGAGTCTAGATTTGTTAAGATCTTGGATTCCCATTTTTCTAACCCTTTGAAATGATCATCCTCTCTTGGAATGTAAGGGGCTTGAATAGTTTCCCTCAACAGAAGGTTGTTCATGAATTGGTGAAAATTCATTCTCCTGATGTTCTTTTCTTACAGGAGACTAAGTTATCTATTGAAAGTATGATTGGTTTGCTACCATAGCTATGGGGGCAGGGGGACTACCAGTGTATTGGGGTGTAGGGTAGTGTAGGGGGTTTGGTTTTCCTGTGGAACCCTTTGAAGATTCCTCCTCTTTGTTGGGTGTCCTCCAAGTCTTCCATCTCTATGGTTGCTTCAAGTCTAGATTCGAGGGAAACAATTCTACTTTCAAACATCTATGCATCTACTGATATTCCTACTAAAAAGTTATTGTGGTTTCATATTAAGTTGATTTGGAGCCTAGCTCCTTTTTTACCTTGAATTATTGCGAGTGATTTCAATGCCATTATTGAGTTGGATGAGAAGAAGGGTGGTATTGCAAGATTGGAGCCCTCAACTTTCCTTCTTCATGATAACATATCAACCTTGAATTTAGTTGACATTAAGCCCCGTAATGGTGAGTTTACTTGGAACAATAGGAGAATGGGAGAGAATTTTATTGCTGAGAGACTTGACCATTTCTTGGTATCTTGTTTCTAGATTGGAGGATGGTGGTCTACTTGCATGAGATTTTGGACTAGAGGGGCTCGGATCACGAGCCTATTAAATTATCTCCTACTTTGGTGTGTGTTTCTTGGTCCCCCCTTTCAAGTTCCAGTTTATGTGTTTGATATATTCTTCTCTGTAGGAGTATATGGTCAAATGGTGGTAGAGGGGAAGACCTGCTTATGGCATTGCTATGTAATCTTTTTCCAAACTGCTTCAATATGTGAAATATCAACTCAAAAGGTGGAACAGGTAGTGTTTTGGAAATATTTTTCATGCTAAGGCTATTGCTCAAGCTAACTTGGATGTCATCACTTGGGAGATAAGGGAGTTTGGTCTTTCAGACAAGTTACTCAGGGAGGAGGCAAGGGCTTTGAAAGTTTTGGAAGAGTGTGAGTTGCGCGAGGAAATTTATTGGAAACAAAAGGCTTGCATTGAGTGGCTACAGGAGGGAGATAGAAACATTGCTTTCTTCCTCAATTCAATGAAAGCTCAGAGCCATGGTAATTCTATTCCTATTCTTGTGAATGATAGGGTGAGCATTCATCTTCTCTGTAGGATATGTCTAGAGAAGCTTCGTAGTTTTTTGCTTCATTATTTAGAGAGGATTCCTAGCATGGTTTAGTGGAAGAAAACCATGGTTTTTCTTGTATCCCCACCTTGGTTACTGGTGAGATGAATGAGCATCTTTTGGGATTGATCTCATTGGAGGAATTGGAGGCTACTATTTTCCAAATGAAGAAAGGAAAAGCTTTGGGCCCTAATGGCTTTCTAGTTGAACTTTATCACAAATTTAGGGATATCATTAAGCTGGATCTTTTGGAGGTGGTCTGTGAGTCTCAGAGGAATAATCATATGTTGCAAGATTTGAACTCTAGCTTCCTTTCTCTCATTCCCAAGTGTGAGGGGGAAGATCAGATAAGTCAATTTCAGCCTATTTTCCTTTGTAATGCGGTTTATAAAATAATCTCCAAGTTGATTGCTGAAAGACTAAAGCGATGGCTTAGATGTCTTATCTCTAAGGAACAAAGTGGTTTTTTGGAGGATCAATTTTTTTTGGACGGGGTGGTCATTGCTACTGAAACTATCCATTCTATGGCATCCTCAATAGAGAAGGTTATGTTCATCAAGCTGGATATGGCGAAGGCCTATGATAGAGTTAAGTGGTCCTTCTAAAAAATTCTTATTACTTTTGGTTTTGTTGAGAAGTGGGTCTAGTGGGTTATGTGTTGTGTTACCTCCACTTCTTTCTTGGTGTTGATTAATGGTGAGCCTTCTTCTCTTTTTAGTGCTTCTAAGGGCCTTCGTCAAGGGGATCCTCTCTCTCCTTATTTATTTATTCTTCTTGTTGAAGGTCTGGGGAGAGTGGTGAAACATAATGTGGAGTTGGGTTTGATTCAAGGATGGGTGTGGGGAAATGGTTTTCCCCCTCAATATCACCTACAATTTATGGATGATACTGCTTTGATGGGTATGGCTAAGATCAAAGAAGCTATGAATTTGTGCAAGGCTTTGGATATCTATCTTGTTGCTTTTGGTCAAAGGATTAATGAAGATAAATCTTCCATTATCTTGTTCAATACTCCTCAGCTTATTTAGCAAAGGATTGCTCGTATCTTGAGGTTTTAGATTGGTTCTCTTCATTTAACTTATCTTGGAATTCCTATCTCTTATGGTAGTCTTCCTAGGGAGTCATGGTAGAATATTCTATACAAGTCTCGTGTGAAGGTTAATCATTGGACTCATAGATGGTTGTCCTTCGCTAGCCATGTTCAGTTGCTTAAATCTATGGTGCAAGCTCTTCCTATTTGTAGATGCATGCTCTAGGTGGGTTTGGTGGGGTTTGTGAAGGATTTTGATTCTTTGACTAGATAATTCTTATGGGTCGAAAGCTTATCCTCTTCTAAGTGGAGCTTGGTGAAGTGGGATATTGTGTGTAGCCCAAAGCAATTTCGAGGTCTAGGTTTGTGGAAATTGACTTGGTTTGGGATGGTGTTGGCTGCAAAGCTCTACTAGAGGTGGTGTGTGGAGTAGGATCATATCTGGGCCAGGATTTTATGTCACAAGTACCTACCGGGGGTTTTGAAGGAGGAGATTCCTAGGTATCCTTTGGTGGTGAAATGTTCTATGATTTGGGGAATGCTTAAGAAAGGGGTTGTGTTGATCAAGGAGGGCTTGTTTTGGATATGTAATAGGGGGTTGAGGCTCTCTTTTGGTCTAATTCTTTGGATGGTTTTTCTCCCATTTTGAGAGAGTATCCTAATTTGTTGAATCTTTTCTAATGCTTCTTGGAGGTTGGTTGGTCAAGGGTGATTGTTTTTAAGACTTCTTATCAATGTGGGTTGATGGAGGTGGCCAGGTGGAAGGATTCTTGCGATTGGCCTATGGTTGGTTTGGAGGAGGACTGTGCTGAGCTTCAAAATATTTTTGCTGGTAGACAATGTAGCTCCCTTAGGGATAAGGATATTCTAGCTTGGAGCCCAGATCCTATGGGTGCTTTCACTATGGCTAGTTGGTATCAGGAGTTGTTGTTTCATAAGTTTGGAGGGGTGGAGGTCCCTTGGTGGAAATAGGTGTGGAATAAGTTTTCATGGACAAAGTGTAATTTTTCGTGTGGAATTTAGCTTGGAATAGATGTTTGACTTGGGATAATCTTCGGAAGTGGGGATTCCAAGGTCCCTCTATTTGTGTTCTGTGTGGTTGCAGTGAGGAGGATTCTTCCCATTTATTTTTCCATTGTTCTTATTCTATGCTACTTTGACATTTATGGTGGGATGTTTGGAAACATCCTTGTGTTCATGCTTCTTCCCTTGTGGAGTTTTGGTGCAATATGGGAAGACCTCCTGTCTAGGCCTCTTTCCTCCATATTGTGTGGTGGATTGGTCCTACATTCATCCTTTGGAAAATTTGGTTGGAAATGAATCATAGGATTTTTTGTGGGGATAGGTTGATGGTCCAATACATTTGGCACAATTTTTTTGGTATGATCCAAGAGACGGTGGAAACCAAATGTGAAGTGACTTATCCTTTGGAAAGGAGAGTTGATGATATTGTGAATAGATTGGGCTTGTAGGGGTTGATTTATGTCTCTACTTATGTCAAAAGAGGTAGGCAAGCTAAAAAGAGGGTTCAAAGGGTTGGAAGATGGTTACCCCCTCTAGTGGATATTTTGAAGATTAATACAAATGGTTCCTCTTAGGGTAATCCTAGGCCTGCTAGGATTGGTGGAGTTGGAAGAGACTGTTTTGGATCAGTTATTTTCTTTTTCTCCATCCTTAAAGGGCATCATTCTATCAACTTTATGGAGGGGTTGGTGATTCTCTAGGCCATTGAGTGTTCTTGTGCTTCAGGTTGGTGTAGGATTATCTGTGAATCTGACTCACAAATTATTTTTAATATGTTGCACGAGCAAAAGGTGGCCAAGGTCAATTGGTAGCTGGCATTGGTGGTTCAACAAATTCTGCAGATGTGCTCGATGTTGGAAGTGGTGTCTTTTGCCCACATTCTTGATGAATGGAATAGGGTTGTTGACTATTTGGCTAAGTGGGCTTCAGAGCATGCAAATGATTGGAAGGTTGAGGGGTGGGGATCGTTATCCCTTGATTATTGTCATGAACTAGAGAGGGTCATTGTTGATGATATGGAGGGATAAGGTGTTTGGGGCTATTTGGATGTTGGTTTTTGTCTTGGTTGGTTGTTCTTGTACTTTCTTTCTTGGGAGCCTATGAGTTCCCTGATTCCTTTACATTGTTTCTTTCTGTATTACAATAATATTTAAATTACCCCTTTTTATTAGAAAAAGTAATATATTATTTAAATATATAATTTTAATTTATAAAGATAAAGTATTATTCATGATATTTTGGTCAAAGGATTTATAGTTTAGAGGTATGCAATGTTAATTTTTAAAAATATCATTATCATTTTCACCATAGTATAATTAAAAGATGCTTTATGATTTAAATATATGCTCTTTTTTCTTAATTCCAAAATATAAATATTAAATACTATTTTATTATTCATGATAGTTTATTCAATAGAAGACTTATAATTTGGATGTATTCTCTTTCATAATGTTATCATCTACTATATAAAGACATAAATGTCCCTCACTCATGACAACTTAGCTTATATTGAAATGTACACTCCATAATATTATTCAATTAACTATAATATAAAAATATAAAGTCTAATATTTTATAATCCAAAAAATTCTTGAAATTTTCTTATAATAATTTAACTAAAATTTAGATATATAATTTTTCATAATATTCATTCATTAATTTTAATTTTTATACCTATTTCGAAATAAATATATTTATTTTATTTATTAAATTCACATTGATTCAGTTCACATTTTACCCAAATAATTACCCATTGAATTATTATGCATAACTATCCGATAGGCCATTTGTTTAAAGTTTCCACCGGGCTTTTCATCAACCTAGTTGTGAATAGGATTTGTTGGCGCTAGAGATCTCTTGGCTGGTGGTGATTTCCCTAGGTTTTTTTATGACAACATGGAGCTTGCTAATTACGTGGGTTGGTGGTGGTGGAGTTGGTTGCCTAGATACACGGAAGAAAAATGGTAAGTGTTTTCTCACGCAAGGGTTAATACATCCTACTATTCTTGTATGATGGCAGCGAACGAAGTAAATGCAATATTGATTAAGTTCCATTGTCGAAAGAGCCATTGTGGTGTTGGTTTGATAGTAGAGTATTGTAAAAGTCATCACCTTCGGCTCTGTGGTTGGTTTTATAGTAGACTATTCCAAAAATCATCAACTTTAGCTTTGTTTTATGGTAGATTAGAGGGTTTTAAAACTCTTGTTCTCTGGAATTTGTAAGTCATTTTACATGGGTATTTTGCATAAATGATTAATTTATTGTTCACCTCTTCTTGTTATATGTTTGATCTTTGGCATTATACCCATTTTGGAGACTTCAAAGAGATTATGGCTCTATATGGATGGAGAAATTTGTCATGCCCATAATTTTTCACTAAAAAAATCCCAACAATTTTTTTTTTTTTAAACAAGCATTGAGCTAATGATACACTCTAAGAGATGGAAGTGTAGCATTGAACATGTTATGAGTTGCACACCTTTTGGGAGACATCCAAATATAACTTATTAACTTTCACTTACCGAGAGACTAAACCTTATTGCATTTGAGTAAGGGAGCGTTAAGATTGAATATTCCAAGGTTGTGCAAAAGGGGCACCTACTCCCCTACATGTTTGAGTCAATACTACCTTAATCAACAACCATTCCTTAATGATAAAATTGTCATTGACTAGACAACCCTTAAACATTAATGATGCCTTTGTTATTTGTCTGATGCTCATGCATAGCTAGTGATTCCATCATTCATCCAGTGATGAAACTTGTATTAAAATTTATCATTCATCTGATGATGTAATCAACCTAAGAATTTATTGTAATATATGTGTGTATATATATATATATTCCCTTATCAATTAATTCTAAATGACATCACCAATAATAAGTCTCCCAAAAATCTCAAGATGACAATACTATGGTTTAATCCTTATTCAAATTTTAATGATGAAGATGATTGTTTTATTAATCTATCATCAATTTATATTACATATTTTCACCTCCATTGAATATTATTGTTAGGTTGATTGATATTTAACCCTTATTAAAACATTAATCTCTCCACCATAGTATTAACACTCAAACTCAGTTAATCGTGGATAATGTAATTATTGTAATCAACACATTTATATTACCATCAAAGTATTAGCATTAATGCAAACAATAACACTAATAATTGATTTCACATTTACCTTATTACTTTCTTTAACCAAAATATTAATGTTATTGTCAGATCCAAGATGTTACACTAGAAAATCCCATAAAACTTTATATTTGGAAAAATAATCTTTGTATTCTAATCTGATCTAACTTAATAATACGATCACGTGAAAATAGTGATAATATTATTTCATATATTTAAATTTTAGATTAAATCAATGATATTATTGTTAACATTAAATCAATTAATGTGTATTAATATTAAAACACATCTTAATATTACTTCCAGCTTTTGATTGAAGAAATAATATTAACCTCGCTTATAATATTAATATTTTATTGAATAATAATATTAACATTAAATTTAATGTTAACTTAGTTAATTTCTTTATTACTACCCTTGAAGAATAAAATTATATATATATATATATATATTACCACATCTATCACCAATCCTATTATTACTCAATAATAATATTTCTATTACCAATGTGTAATGTTCATATTTCACTTTTGGGCAAACAAAGGAAAAGTCAACTAATTTCTTTTTATTATCTAAGATACTAATAATATTAAACCCAAATTAAAATTCTTCTTATCTACACATGAAGCATTTATTTATTTCAACTAACTCCTCTTATTTATATCCATATTTAACTATATAGATAATAAAGATTATATATAAAAAGATTGACTTTATTTACTTATACATATTAAATCTATTAACTAGAAAAAAAATAACATAAATAGATTTATGAAACTTCTCTTCTTCTTAATAAAATAATAATCTACTTTTACCTAACCCATATACATAGGATTTTCTTTTCTTATGAATAATATTTAACTCTTAATAGAACTAAAGTAACAAAAAGGAATCTTCTTTTTCTTAACATAATATGGTAGAACATGTACCATCACTTAATTATATATATATATTTGGTGTTTATTAAGGAGATCCTTATCTAAAGGAGTGGAGGTATAAGTATTCGTCCCTTCTTAATTAAGGGAATAAGGTTGTATATCTCTTAAGAGATAAAGTAAATGGGGTCGGCTTGGGCCAAAAGAGATTTTTTTGCACCAAAAACATTGTATTAAAATTAATACAAGGGAAATTTCTTTTGTGGTTCTAAAATTTCATTTAGTCATTTAGTCATTTAGTCTTAACTTTGTAGCTACGAAGGAACATTGCAACTAAAAGATTTTACTATTACAATTTTCCCAAGTACAATTAATTAACGAGTAATAAGAAGGATCTTTTCATATAAAAGTTTCATCATGGCTTAATATATTATCACTATCGAATAATTTAGTTCTCTGATGTTGAAATTACCAGACAACATTTTATTTAATTGTTCCTACTCACATACAATTGGAAGAGTGTAATGTTGATTGATGTGAACTATTGATGGTACAATGAGCAAGAAAAAAAATCATGAAACCTTTCCAACGAACATAGGAACAACTCATAAATTTTAATTACTTAATGAAATTGTGCCAATCTATCCACACTATTAATTCATTAAAGCTGAAATATTAATTTGGTAGGGTTGTGATTCGACAAGTAGGTGAGACTTGAGTTAGATAAAATTTTCCCGAGTAGCCTTTACTCACCCAAAAATAAGAGAAGGCATTCAAGGCTAAGACATATTCTAATTGCTAAATTATCTCATCATTACTCTGATCCCAAGGATGGCATGTAATCAAGAAACATGGAGTTATCACTACCACTAACCATTCCTACCTAATTTTCTTAAAACGTCACCACCCACTGTAGTGAATATATCTAAAGATATTCAATTTGTATGCCCTTGACTACCATTGAATGCTACACAGATTAAGGTTAATTCTACACAAACTCTGATCATACAACTAGCTTGCAGGTATGTCCATACTTGCATAAAGAAGGGACTATAATTTACCTTGCCAGCTGACTCTATGATATTGGTAATCTTAAACATTCTATAACTTCGATTAGATGTTGCACTACATAGCTTATATGGTATACAATAGGTGGGTCAGAATATTGGTATGGGCAGAAGGGAATCCAACTAAAGCAATAAAGAAAGCATGGCATAGGATCTCTTTACGATTGACCAAAAGGACAGTTGTAGTTGAAATCCCCACCTTGCCTACTTATGCAAGTTCGATAAGATTTCTATCACAAATACTACTATTACTCAATAATAATATTTCTATTACCAATGTGTAATTCTCATATTTCACTCTTAGGAAAACATTTGAGGAAAACTCAACTAATTTATTTTTATTATCTAAGATACTGATAGTATTAAACCCAAATAAAAATTCTTCTTATCTACACATGAAGCATTTATTTATTTAAAAATTCTACTAACTCCTCTTGTTTATATCCATATTTAACTATATAGATAATAAATATTATATATAAGAAGAGTGACTTTATTTACTTATACATATTAAATCTATTAACTAGAGAAAAAAATAACATAAATAAATTTATGAAACTTGTCTTCTTCTTAATAAAATAATAATCTACTTTTACCCAACCCATATATACATAGTATTTTCTTTTCTTATGAATAATATTTAACTCTTAATAGAACTAAAGTAATGAAAAGGAATCTCTTTTTTCTTAACATAATATGGTAGAACATACCATCCCTTAATTGTATATTGTTTTTTATTTTGGCGTTTATTAAGGAGATCCTTATCTAAAGGAGTGGAGGTATAAGTATTCATGCCTTCTTAATTAAGGGAATAAGGTTGTGGGGTTGGCGTGGGACAAAAGAAAATTTTTTGCACCAAAAAAATTGTATTAAAATTAATGTAAGGGAAATTTCTTTCGTGGTTCTAAACTTTCATTTAGTGATTTAGTTTTAACTTTGAAGCTCCAGAGGCAACATTGCAGTTAAAGGATTTTACTATGACAATTTCCTCAAGTACGATTAATTAACGAGTAACATGAAGGATCTTATCGTATAAAAAATTTCATCATGGCTTAATATATTATCACTATTGATTCATTTAGTTCTATGATGCTGAAATTACCAGACAACGTTTTATTTAAGTGTTCCTACTCACATACAACTGGAAGAGTGTAATGCTGCTGGATGTGAACTATTGATGGTATAATGAGTAAGAAAAAAATCACAAAACCTTTCCAATGAACATAGGAATAGCTCATCAGTTTTAATTACTTAATGAAATCATGCCAATCTATCCACATTGTTAATTCATTTAAAAAGCTAAAATATTAATTTGGTAGGATTGTGATTCGACAAGTAGGTGAGAATTGAGTTAGATAAAAAATTTCCCCAGTAGCCTTTATTCACCCAACAATCAAAGAAGGCATTCAAGGCATATTCTAATTCCTAAATTATCTCATCATTACTCTGATCCCAAGGATGGCATGTAATCAAGAAACATGGAGTTATCACTACCACTGGCCATTCCTACCTAATTTTCTTAAAATGTCACCACCCACTATAGTGAATATATCTAAAGATATTTAATTCATATGCCCTTGATTTCCACTGAATGCTACATAGATTAAGGTTAATGCTACACCAACTCTGATCATACTGCTAGCCTGCAGGTATGTCCATACTTACATAAAGAAGGGACTATAATTTACCTTGCCAGCTGACTCTATGATATCAGTGATCTTAAACATTATGTAACTCATATTAGATGTTGCACTACATAGCTTATACAATATACAATAGGTGGGTCAAAAAAATGGTATTGGCAGAAGGCAATCCAACTGTAGTAATAAAGAAGGCATGGCATAGGATCTCTTTATGACTGACTGAAAGGTTAGTTGTAGTTCAAATCCCCACCTTAAGTACTTGCTTATGCAAGTTCTATAAAATTTCTATCACCAATCCTAGTATTACTCAATAATAATATTTCTATTACCAATGTGTAATGCTCATATTTCATTCTCAGGAAAACAAAGGAAAGTTCAACTAATTTCTTTTTATTATCTAAGATACGAATAATATTAAACCCAAATAAAAATTCTTCTTATTTACACATGAAGCATTTATTTATTTAAAATTTTTACTAACTCCTCTTATTTATATCCATATTTAACTATATAGATAATAAAGATTATATATATATAAGAAGAGTGACTTTATTTACTTATACATATTAAATCTATTAACTAGAGAAAAAAATAACATAAATAAATTTATGAAAATTCCATTCTTCTTAATAAAATAATAATCTACTTTTACCTAACCCATATATACATGTAGTATTTTCTTTTCTTATGAATAATATTTAACTCTTAATAGAACTAGAGTAACAAAAATGAATCTATATATATATATATTTATTTGGTGTTTATTAAGGAGATCCTTATCTAAAGGAGTGGAGGTATAAGTATTCATGCCTTCTTAATTATAGTAATAATATTGTAGATATTTTAAGAGATAAAGTAAATGGGTCGGCATGGGGCAAAAGAGAATTTTCTACACCAAAAACATTGCATTAAAATTAATGCAAGGAAAATTTCTTTCGTGGCTCTAAACTTTTATTTAGTCATTTAGTCTTAACTTCGTAGCTACAGAGGAAACACTGAAGCTAAGGGATTTTACTATTACAATTTCCCCAAGTACGATTAATTAACGAGTAAGAGGAAGGATCTTTTTCGTATAAAAAATTTCATCATGGCTTAATATATTATCACTATTGATATATTTAGTTCTCTGATGCTGAAATTACTAGACAATGTTTTATTTAAGTGTTCCTACTCACATACAACTAGAAGAGTGTAATGCTGCTCGATGTGAACTATTGATGGTATAATGAGCAAGAAAAAAAATCACAAAACCTTTCCAATGAACATAGGAACAACTCATCAGTTTTAATTACTTAATCAATTCATGTCAATCTATCCACACTGTTAATTCATTAAAGCTGAAATATTAGTTTGGTAGGGTTGTGATTTGACAAGTAGGTGAGACTTGAGTTAGATAAATTTTCCCTAGTAGCCTTTATTCACCCAACAATCAGAGAAGGAATTCAAGGCTAAGACATATTCTGATTGCTAAATTATCTCATCATTACTCCGATCCTAAGGATGGCATGTAATCAAGAAACATGGAGTTATCACTACCACTAACCATTCCTACCTAATTTTCTTAAAACGTCACCACCCACTGTAGTGAATACATCTAAAGATATTCAATTCATGCATCCTTGACTACCATTGAATGCTACATAGATTAAGGTTAATTCTACACCAGCTCTGATCATATAGCTAGCCTGCAGGTATGTCCATACTTGCGTAAAGAAGGGACTATAATTTACCTTGCCAACTGACTCTATGATATTGGTGATCTTAAACATTCTCTAACTCAGATTAGATGTTACACTACATAGTTTATATGGTATACAAAAGTTGGGTCAGAATAGCGGTATGGGAAGAAGGCAATCCAACTGAAGTAATAAAGAAGCCATGGCAAAGGATCTCTTTACGACTGATCAAAAGGACAATTGCAGTTCAAATCCCCACCTTGCCTACTTATGCAAGTTCGATAAGATTTTCCAAAGAAGTAACTATCTACTTGTTGACCAGATTAGAAGACCTCCTCTAATTGATTTGAACGCTTTGGGACTATACTCTGATGAAACTATCAACACATGAGGTTGCCATGAATAGAGTATGAGCTTTACCTAAAAAATGGTGAAAAGTTTATAGGATGACAATATAGTTTTAATTTCCAGATTTCTTAATCGCTCCCTTAGGCTTATTTTACCTTGCTACTACCACATGTCACTTCATAGTCCATTTTCCTTGGCTAAGCATGATAGAGGTTGGGGCAGTTTAGGGCATCAAAACACTCAAATTGTAACACTTCTTATGGCTTCATATTGGCATTTACTTATTTATGTAATTTTAGTGTTTGTTACGTAGGGTGATCTTTGAGGAGGGTCGTGGTGACCTGAGTAGTGAGATCTAAACACATCAAATGTTCATTTTATGACTTATTTTTTCTTCTGCAAGCATTCTACTTATTGGGGTTATGTACATATATAATTTTTTTTTGAAGCAGTTTTGTGGTGTCAAAAGATCAATTGGCTTGAGACTGCAAAATTGTTAAGGGAGTTGCTAAGTGAACTAGGATATGGGGGTAGCGTCATGGGATGGGCCTCGCCTTTTCCCTTAGAATCATATAAATCTATACTTTTCTTTAAAAAAAAATATATTATTTTTGTTTACACCCTTTGTTTTCAATTTAGTTTATAGGCCTTTGGCTATGATTTCTTTTCTTTTTGTTCTAATAGAAAGCCCATATATATTGGATATATCTGTTTAGATGAAATAGAAGGAAAGGAAACAAAAACACTTTAATTCACAACATGATATCACATGTTTCTGTATTTTTCCTTTCTTTCTTTTTTTCTATCTGAAAGGGTATGTTGTATAAACCAAGGAAACTGTAATACACCTCATGTTGTTGTTACTTTCTAGATACTCTTTTGTGTTGAGTTATGTACTTGGGTTTGTGATGGTGATTATTTCATCAGTTTGACTTGTGTGGATTTATAGTTTAGTTTGGTTGGATGCACTTGATATTACTTATGTTGATTTATGATACATGATTTATGGTTTTCGTAATACTTGGATATGTTATTGCTTTCATTAATATTATGTTTTGATGTTATGGTTTTATGCTTGTTCATGGATATGTATTATGATGTGAATTCTAGTGGGTCTTGGTGAAGGGATGAAGTAGCATCACTCACTTGCTAGTGCCCTACTATGCCACGACTACCTTTCACAGTGTGTCTGTATTGGAGATTTATATACATACTTGATGTTTGTTTCATGCTGGATGTAGGTACCAGACACTGACTCCACCTGCGTGGCAGGTCTGAGCATGCCCCTCAAACCCAATGGGTATGAAGTTGTTAAAATGAGTTGATAAGGAAGTGTCCCCCTCCCAAGTTTGTCACCCCAGTTGTGTGTAATGGTGTCATTTTCCATGATGTCTTCGTTCTACATGGTATTGTGTTATTTATTGATTTTAATCTTTATTTTATGTGTCATTTAATTAACGTTATGTTCAACATTTCTTGGTAGATTAATAATGTTATTTTAATTAATATAATTAAATAGTTAGGTAAATGTGGTTAAGTTAATTATTAAATTTAAATTTATTAAGTTTTAGAAGTGTTAAATTAAATGTTGTTTATTTAATTAGAATAAATAAATAAAGTAGATAATATTGTAAGAATTATAAATTGTTATTTGTAAAATGAAATAAAATAAATTAATAATTTTGTGAATTTTTATTAAATATTAAGTTGTGGATAAATATTAAATAAAATGATTTTTTTATTAATTTGTGTGAGATAATTATTAGCTTTAAGATCAAATAAAAATAAAAGCAAAATATTTGATTGAAATGGAAAAAAAAAAAGGAATAAAAGAAAAAGGACAAATGCATGTTTAGTTTAATTTCAAAAATTAGAAAAATAGTGGAAACTTGCTTCTTGGATGGATTTTTGGTTTTCGAAAAAGAAAGGAGTTTCTTTTAATTTATTGGGAAAAAAGAAGAATTCTTCTTCACGGGCATTTTTGTGGCTTGAGAAGAAAAGACAACGGTTGTTGAAAAAATTATGGTGCTTCTCTATTCTTTGTCTGTAAAAAGAAAAAAGGATTCAGAGTTGAGTTGGAATGAAGAAATTGGGGGAAAATTTGTTGAGGAAGGTGAAAGAAGTTCGTGAAGGCTATTTTTCAAAAGAGGAAGGAGGAGTTGCCGTGCTCGTTACTTCGATCCAAAGTGTAGGACTCCAGGTTCCTTTATTACTATCTATTTATTTTTATCTCTGTTTGAATTGGTGATCATATTTAAAAGAATTTTTTGTTTATGAAAATTTATACTATTTGAAAATTGAGAGGGTTTGTAAATTTACTTGAAATGTTTTGGTTTCATATCTTGGTTGAATTTGAAACTCTATTTCAAACAAATGAAAATAAGCTTGTATTTTTTTGATTGAAAAAATCTCTTGTTCTTCTCCAAACCAATTTAGTGTCATAATTTTTCCTGTAGAAATTTCAAATTCTTCTGAAGAGAAAAAAATCGTACTCTGGTTGAAAAATAAATTGCTGTCAAAATGGGAAAAAAAAATCCCATTGAAAGTAATTCCTTGAATTTTACTTCTGAAAAGAAAAGAAAAGAAAATATATATGTTCTATATTTTATACCTGAGAATGAAAAATTCTTTTAGATTTCTGGTTATATATATATATATAAATTATATATTTATACTTTTGATGGTGAAGAAATTATTATTTTTAAATATAATTTTTTTTTACGGAAGGGGGGGCCCTGTGTAAAATTATTAAATAAAAATGTATTGGGGAAGGGACGACAGAGTCTATACCCAACCCCCTATTTGTTTTCCCTATTGGAAACATTCGATGGCTGCCCAGTAGTCAAGGGACTGCCGTATGCAATAGTCGCTTGACTATTGTGTGTAGTCCGCAAGGGCTGCTCACAGTAGTCCAAGTGGTTGTTGGAACGACAACCTATGGGTTGTTGTGCGTGGCCATTGGGGAGGCCACGACTTCCCTAATTGGGAGGTTCGCAACCTCCTTAATGGAGGCATTTATTTTCATTTTTTTTAATAAATTTCATATAATTTAAAATTTAATTTGTATTATATATATATGTATATATATATACATGAATTTAATGTAAACATTATATATGTGTGTGTGTGTGTGTGTGTGTGTGTGTGTGTGTGTGTGTATACATAGGAATATGTATGCATATATATTTATGTATATATATATAATTATGAGAAAATATGTTAATCATATGATGTTTTCAATGCTTGATCTTATGCCATGATAGGTTGAATTGAAACAAGTGTATTTTAATAAGTGATATTGAGAAAATTTTGTTAAAATTTTTATTGGATTAATTAGATGTTTGTATAAATTGTAGAAATGGGTTTTAATGTTAATTGTTTCTCAAAATGAGATTATGTTAGAAAATGGCATTAGAACATCATTATGGTTTTCCTGTTAAAATGTGGATGTTGTTTTAAAGAATTTAATGTTGATATTTAATTCTTGTGTATTGCAATTTATTATTTCTTACTTTGTGTTGTTTTTCCCTTGGGGGCAATTTCTTTGAGTTGATGTTTAAATGTGTGGGAACCCCTTAGGTTGTATAGTTTATCCACTAGGAGTTGTGGGTTTTGGTCTTAGGCTTCCAGAGGCATGGGAAAATTCGGTATTTGTTAAAATGTCTTTGGATTTGATATTGATTATACTTTGGTTGTAATTGTGATTTTGGGAGTTATGCTTGGGTTGTACTTGTTTCATGAGTGTTTATGAATATGGTTATTGGTGAGATGGTTGTGCCTCACGTGTGTTTTCAAGTTTTGAGATTCAATATTTCTTGTGTTGGTACAACCCCTTGGAGCTTTGATTTTATGGTTTGGGTTTCTAGGGAGAGTGGCTCTACATGGGCGTCGATGCACAAAGGGGTAGTCAACATAGCCCATGTTAGAGTTAGTGTAATAAGTGATAACTTAAATTAAATGAATTAGGGGGTATGGGTAGAAATAACATTAACAAGACAAGTAATGGTGCCTCGTTCACCCGTTAGGGTTTCCATAGACTAAGAGTGGACTAAGAAGGCCGTGGTTGGAAAGATCATTGCCTCGTCTCCATGAGAGGTTCACAGTTTCGCATGAGTCACCCTATGGGGATGGCACCTAGAGAGGCTATCAGGATAACCATGGATAGGGACTGACACCTAGAGAAAGACAGTTAGGATATCCCATGTAGGACTATGCAATGATACTCTCCTCTAGCATTCCCTTGATTTGTTATTTTTGCTAGCCTCTAGAAGTGGTCTCTTGAGGTTATGTTTTCCTTTGTGTTTTCATGTCTTTCTTGTTTGGAGTTGAGTCTTGTTGTTTTCTATTTGGATGATCTTGGTAAGGGATCCTTCCTTATTTACTCCTTGCATGGGGGTGGTCAGGTGGAGCGTGCTATGCACACCGTTGGGTCCCATATCAGTAGTTGTGCAGTGCTTTGTAGATACAACATGATCTAGAGTTCACCTTGTGCCAGATGTATACTTTATACTACAATTGTACTTTTTGTATTGATGTATTACTTCCACATGTGTTCGGAAGTATTATGATGTAAACTTATGTATGAGATGTACTAAAAGCTGATGTAATGTGTAATCATGTACTATGTAATCCTTTCTTGATCTATGTTTGTAAACATTGTTTAATGCTCGTGTTGTATCTACGGAAATATGTTCATTGTATTTCCATGTTTATCTGGTTATGAATACATGTATGGTTATCATATTGTTTCAATCTTTTCATATTGCCTTATCATTTATGAATGTTTTAAAATTGGAGATAAGTAAATGAATGGGGTTACATTGATGGAATTTGGATTTTCGTCTATCATCTCATTTTGAGTTAGATTACATAATGCTACCTCATGTACCCCAAAGGACTTGGGTGAATAATTTGTAATCTTTTAAATGTAATATAATTTTATTAATTTATACACTTTAATTGTTTTTAAATTTTTTTTTTGCCATAAATGTTTGATGTATTAGTTTCCTTTGGGGTTGCATGGCGGGACATTACAAAAACAAAAATAGATATACATAAATCATTCGCATAGTCCATGTGTATCTAATTTTAATAATCCTCACTCTTCCATGCACACATAAATCTTTTTATTACAAATACATTATTAATAATGAGGGAAATTCAAGTTGTATGCATTTAAATTTTCTTCACAATAAATGTTGTACATGGCAAGAGCCTTCCAAGGCCATTGGATCCAATATTCTCTCAAGAATAATACAATACATGAAATGAATAACAAGCCAGTAATGAAAATCTGTCTCTTTTCCATTCTTCATTTTTTTTAGCAAGATACTGTTCTACCATGTATTATTGCATTATTTAAGAAAACAATTAGTGACTCACAAATTAGTAAGGCTTTCTCTTTTCATTTCTTCATTGAAAAATATGAAACCTATCTTTTTTTAGTCTTAAAATATTACCACAATATTTGAGGAAGCAATTGACTTACAAACTTGTGAACAAGTTTTTTCTCTCCACCTTACCATAATGGTGTCATGGAGCCTCATGGGCTCTAGCCATACCCCCGAGCAAGGAATTTTTTTAAGCTCCACGATGATAAATGGAGTCTTTTCTCACTTTTTTTTAAGGGCCAAAGCTAGTATAGCTCCAATTTCATGTATCTAGGTTCTCTACTTCCTATTTCCAACCATAATCCATACACTATGTCATCTTCTTCAAACGAATAACAAGGATAAATGGAAAAAGGAAGAACTTATCTCTTTTTTCTTAGATGAAGGGATTGAACTCTTGTATCCATATTTTCTCTCCTAGCCAAGCCATCTTGATCACAATCCTTCCCAAAGAGAGGGGGGGATCCTCTCCTCTTCTCACCCTTTATTCTATATCCACTAGAGTTCTCCAAAATGATAAGTGGGTAACACCCCCCTCCTTCTTCCTCTCCAACTATATAGAAGTCTCAAAAATTGTAACCCTTGGATGGGGAGTTGTGAGTGTTCCTCTCCCATCAATGATGGTTTTTTCCTTATTTAAGAGGGGTACATGCACTTAGACAACTCCCTCAATCTTTTCACCCCATCCTCCCCTCAAAATTCGTCACTCCTCATTATGAGGGATTTTCAAGAGTCAAATCATGTCCTTGGGGCCCTATTGCATTCCCACTTGACCCCTACCACCATGGTATAGACCCTAGGGGGTTTATTTATGCATCCCAACCCAAGAAATTGACCAACAACCCTCTTTAAAGACCCACTCAAGGTTACATCTCACATGAGACACAATTAAATACCCTTTCAACCCAAAAGAATAAACATAATAACTCTATTTTCTTCTAAGCTCCAAAATAGGGAAATCAAGTACATAACCACAAGAGGATGTCTTTCAATTTGTTCTCACGGGTTCTCCCTTCTCGTATTGGCATCCTTTCTTTCCTACACATTACCAATGAAATCATAAGTAACAATTGTATATCACATTAATTTGGTAGCTAAGATAAGATTAAATTGTACAACAATTTCACTAAAATTCCAATTTGTATTCATAGTTTATAAGTGCCTAATACCTTCATGTCAATGATAGTAAGAAATATCGAAATGAAATAAAAGCACGTTGTCATGAAATCACACTATGCATTGTCTAAAATATATCTAACCATCTATTAGGAGAAATATATAGCAAAATTATGATTGTATTATTCACATGTGAAGCGGGGTATGACATCCCCCTCCCCTTAGTTTAGAATTCCTCCTGGAAGTCATTAAGGTTAGGAAATTAATCTCAATGTAGCAATGCACATAAATCTATTTGGATATGAATTACTTTACTGTCTTGATGAAGAATTCATATCATTTAACCGTTAAACATATATTAAATAAATCCATTTCATGAATGAAACGTCTAAATGCTCAAAACAAAATTTTTGACCATAGAACATTTATTCAATATGGTTACAATTTAACACATGTTAGTAGTCATCCATGTAGTTAGTATTCTTGATATCAACATATGTCCAACATATTAACATCCTTGGATACCCTTCAAGGTTCTTTTTTTCACCATAAACACCACTCATGATGTTAGAAAATATTTTCATTCTAATATCAATTCATGTCGCAAGAATAGTAATATCAATTTTATCTCACTTTCTTTGTCACATAACAATCAAGTGTTTCCACATGTCATTTATTTACAAACTTACTCATACATCACAAAAATTACACATAATTCACATCACAAGGCTCAATGGGGTTTACAAGGATGGAAATTCTTGGATACCATAGCCATTAGGATAGATGGTCTCAAGGCCCTTCTCAAAGGACCCTACCATACATCTCCTAGGTACCCTCCCTTGTTTTTGTAAGGGGGTTAGCCTCCAAGGGGAAGTTACAACAAGAATAATCATATAACTAGGGGAAGAATGGATTAATGACCATCCCATACCGGTCCCATTTGAAACCCCTCTCAAATGATTTATAATTCCCTAGAAAATCTACTCCCCTATACAACCTGCCAAGGAACCCCTCGGGATGTGGCAGTTTTACAAATGTCACATTACACCGCACTTTCCAACAGTTAGAAAACAATACAAAGCTTAGTCAAAAACATAAAATCACAATCCAAATTTTAATAAATATGAAATCACAAATTTGAGAGGAAAACCAATTAAAGATCAATCACAACTGCATTTAAACATTCCAATCTTAATTCAAAAATAGAAATTTAAATAAGTCCTTGAGGCAATGGACTACAACAACCTTCAATGGCTAAATAGCCCTAGTAAAAGAAATGTAAAATTTAACACTGTTGGCATATAAATAAACAAAACATCAATTAGGAAATTATCAATAATTCATTTCTCAACAATAAAACTCACATTACGAGTGCCATGTGACTTTCATAAAGCCACCTAAGGGGAGGAGGGGAATGGTGGTTCTCTAACCACATAAGTATAATAGCATGCAATAACCAGTGGTCCCTGACCACATACATATGATAGCACGCAATATCATGGTGGAATCTTCCACATAGTATCAATTCCCTGCATTACTGAAGTATCCAAAATATTTAATCAATATGGTCCAAGTAATTCCATCCTTTACCCATGGGTTATAAACATCAAGGAGTGAGTTTTCACTATGAACCAACAAGTGTGGTTCTGATATGTGGGGGAGTAGGTTAGGAACATGTCCAAGGGAAACCATGGAGTTCTCACTTGGGGTTCTCTCACCCCTCAACCCCTATTTACACTAGCAAGCATCTCAATCCCATAGGCGAGCATATGCTAGGGGTACACATTTAACATATGAACAAGACTTACACAAATAATTGCTTCACATTTCATTTAGTATACACACACATCTACACATATCATGTTTCCATTATTTTACAATTAACTAGCTTACACAAAGGGACCATCACAAAGGGTACACATAGGGGGTCATACTTGACGTCCCTTACCCTTATCCCAAGTCAGAGACCCTGTATCTCGTACTTGGGGTACAACACATTTACTGGTTTCACATGCCATAACACATTACACTTTATTATATTCACCATATTATAGAAGAAAGACAATGCACTTAAATGTGTCATGTTTTCTTTAACAATATTCACTTTTCTTCTCACCTTTAGACATATTTACTCAGTTTGAATAAGCACAAGAAATCATTAAAAAATGTGCAACTGTAGCTTAACAATATATGGTTCACTACCTTTCCCATCTTACTAGGTTAGTGTTTGGCATCACATAAAATCAAGATTGGTTTTCTATAGTTACCCATATCATTCTTCTTTTATTCAACTATATTTTTTATATTCACAATATATAAAAATGGGTAATTCCACTATATTTTTCACAACATACTAAAGAATCTTTCCTACTTAATAATTTAAAAGATATTCAATTATTTTTGTTTGAATTTTGTAAGGTGGAAAAGGAAAGCACATTCAAATCATAAAACACATGATAAATCATTGAGTAGTAATCCTCATACCTCATTAATATCTTTTTACATTTTTTTCTTTCTTTCCACTAACTAAGGTTGAACCATTCAATCACTCATTATAATCATAATTTTTTTTTTACAATCATAGTTCCATCTATCCTCATAAAGATGCACCATGAGTAAAATTCTTTGAAAGTTTTATGTACCTTTAAATTTTCTCCTTTACATTCGAGTGTATATGTTTTTTTTTCTCAAAGATTATGTATAGTTAATGGTATGGAATGCACACCATGAGTTAAAAGTTTTGCAAGTCTAATTTATTTCACTTATCTATCTAGTATAACTTTTCAATTTCTTAATACACCATGAATCAAACCTAATTCACAACTCAATTTATAATTCTTACAATTGATTAATAATTTCTTATAATATGCACACAACCTTTAGGGTCAACACATAATTTAATGTGTTATTACTTCCTATATATGGCATGCGTCCTTTCTTATTTGGGCAGCAACAAGTCTTTAGTTCCTAACTCATTTATAAGGGGGTAGTAATAGCATGAGTTCTAGATAATGTTTTAACTCTAAATTCTCATTTTGAAACGATCTCTTCACAAATCTTCCTTTGTTTAATTATTATAAGGGGGTGATTTTAAACACCGTATTTATTGGTCCTTAACAATCTTATCTTAATTGTATCCTTTTATCCCTTCACCTTTGACTAGAACCACTTAAATCACATTTTTTTGTTTACTATTTAATCTTTAAACAATAGGGCATAAAATCTTGGTAGTTGTTATAGTTACATTAAGTTTACTAGGTCGCAATTTACTTGCAAAGTGTTTAATTATCTTTGAATTTTCATCATTTAAACCAAGGTAAATTTAATTTTGACTACTCTTCTAAGTTGGACTTTCGGCACAAAGCAATGCTTGATCATTAGTTGATGTTCTTAATCATGCAATAGTATCTACCAATGATAAGTTGATTCACCTTATAACCTCCAACTTTCGATAGTGAAACTCTTTCTTATGTTGAATCATGGTTTGAATAAGTATTAGGAGGCTTATGAGTTTACTGATGTTCACGGTATGAAAAAAGATTGATTCTATCACACCCTTAATTTGCATTTATTAACCAAGGATTATGTGCTTCCAAAGTTATATCCTCAATTTTCTCTTTACCCATAATTAACACTAGAGGTGTTTTCAAATGCATACATGTTGAGAGTTATGAGGGTTCTATAATAGGTGATCCCATAATAGTGGTTTACAATTTTTGGCCAAACTAGACACTAAAATTATTATTTTTAACTAAATCTTCACATTTGGGCACCTATAGCGGCTCAACTGTGAGGAATTTGAAGATGGTGCAAACTAGAGGCTCATCAAATTTTGTCTGTAGATTCTAAAAATATTTTTTTCAAAATTTTTGGAATCAAATTGCACTTCTTTTTCCATCTCCCACGAAAATTGATTTTTTTTAGAAAACAACATTTTAAAAAGTGGCGACACCATATAGCATAACCTTTTTCCATGAAGGATAAAATTATAATTCTTTCAAATTTAGATTTTTAACTCTAATATCTAGTGCTTCCACTTGGTTAGATAGTTTTTATTGAATATTTTTTCCTTAATCAACTTTCAAATTCAAATGAATTACAATTCGGACCTGCATTTGTATAGCGTAACTTTTTTGTATATGTCAAAATTTAATTTAATTTTTTTTGGATCAAGGACTTCAATATCTGTTGCACTCATATTTTTCATTTTTTTTTGTTGATAATATTCTATTTTTCCACATGTGAAGAACAAAGAAATTCATTTTCGATGAAAAACCTATGTTTAATAAAACTTAAAAACAAATACATAACAAAACCAAAACATATTAAAATTATATTCATTGGATAGCTTGTTATGAGGAATACCATAATCATTTGAAATAAATTTTAAATGAATTCATTTGATCCCCCAAAAGCTAAATCAAAAGTGATTTTTTATCAGCATTTTGATAGGTGTAAAGGAGATGCATTTATAGGTATGGTTTAAAACTAGCGAGGTTCTATCCAAGGGGGTTTGATCTAATGTGATTTGATCAAACCCTCTTCAATTGGAATCCTTAAAATAGAACTTTTTAAGGCTTAAATCATTATATTTTCTAAAAATATGTGATTTTAGCTAAAATTCGTTCCTCTCGGGAATTGTAAACCACTATTATGACAGCACCCTAATGGTACATTTTATAGTTTATTCACAAGCAAAACATATGGAGAGCTTACTCTATCAACCGGGGGTTGCAATATGCTAGGCGCATTTATGGTTAAATCAACCCTTCATTTTAAGGTTACTTGAGGGTATTTTAGAAAATTCTTAGCAAAACCTTCCTAGTTTGAGCTAATATTTCTTATTTACATGTTGCTTTTAAATTAGACATTAACCTCATCTTCATCTTTCTTGATTAAAATTTAATATAATTTTTTCAATTTTAAATCTTGTCTAAGGTTCACTATGAGGAAACAATAAATAGTCTCTAAACACTCCCTTGAATTTCTAAACTTGAATGAAATGATTTATTTTCTAAATTTAAACTATACAATCAACAATAATTTGTTTAATTATTCAAGGTTATACTTTACTATGCATAATAATTTAGCTTCTCTTTTGACATCACTAATGTTTTTTTTCAAGTGGAAAAAGTTAAGTCCCTTTAATCAAAAATATAAAGGTGATTTATATTATTTCACTAACTCATTAAAATCCTTAATAACCATTTTTAATAGAATCATCTACCCTCTTTAAGTTCAAGGAGAGGAAGCATCAAAAGGTGATAGGTTTGATAACAATTATCATTAATTAATACCTAAAATGGTTGAAGTTTGGCTACCACATACCTTTATAGATTTTAACAAAGATGGTTAATTGAAATTAGATCCCAATGTTTCCACACAAGATAAACCCTCAAAATTTATTAGGTTGGAGAAATTTTGGAACTCAATTGTTGTAATGAGGTTCGCTTGACAACCACATACACATTAACGAGAACCCATCTTATTCCTATAGTACCCAGTGTTGCAACCTGGGCTCTGATACCAAGTGTCATGCCCATAATTTTTCATTAGAAAAATCCCAACAATTTTTTTTTTTGAAACAAGCATTGAGCTAATGATACACTCTAAGAGATGGAAGTGTAGCACTAAACATGTTATGATTTGCACACCTTTTGGGAGACATCCAAATATAGCTTATTAACTTTCACTTACTAAGAGACTAAACCTTATTGCATTTGAGTAAGGGAGCGTTAAGATTGAATATTCCAAGGTTGTGCAAAAGGGTCACCTATTCCCCTGCATGTTTGAGTCAATACTACCTTAATCAGCAATCATTCCTTAATGATAAAATTGTCATCGACTAGACAACCCTTAAACATTAATGATGCCTTTGTTATTTGTCTGATGCTCATGCATAGCTAGTGATTCCATCATTCATCCGGTGATGAAACTTGTAGTAAAATTTATCATTCATCTAATGATGTAATCAACCTAAGAATTTATTGTAATATATGTGTGTATATATATATATATATATATATACATTCGCTTATCAATTAATTCTAAATGAAATTACCAATAATAAGTCCCCCAAAAGTCTCAAGATGACAATACTATGGTTTAATCCTTATTCAAATTTTAATGATGAAGATGACTCTTTTATTAATCTATCATCAGTTTATATTACATATTTTCACCTCCATTGAATATTATTGTTAGGTTGATCGATATTTAACCCTTATTAAAACATTAATCTCTCCACCATAGTATTAACATTCAAACTCAGTTAATCATGGATAATGTAATTATTGTAATCAACACATTTATATTGCCATCAAACTATTAGCATTAATGCAAACAATAACACTAATAATTGATTTCACATTTACCTTATTACTTTCTTTAACCAAAATATTAATGTTATTGTTAGATCCAAGATTTTACACTAGAAAATCTCATAAAACTTTACATTTGGAAAAATAATCTTTGCATTCTAATGCAATCTAACTTAATAATACGATCGCGTGAAAATAATGATAATATTATTTCATATTTTTAAATTTTAGATTATTAATGATATTATTGTTAACATTAAATCAATTAACTTGTATTTTAATATTGAAACACATCTTAATATTAATTCCTTTTGACTGAAAAATAATATTAACCTCGCTAATATTGTTATTATTTTATTGAATAATAATATTAACATTAAATCTCATGTTAACTTCGTTAATTTGTTTAATACTACCCTTGAAGAATAACATTATATATATATATATATATATATATATATATATATTACCACATCCATCGCCAATCCTACTATAATAATATTTTTATTACCAATGTGTAATGCTCATATTTCACTCTTGGGCGAATAAAATAAAAATCAACTAATTTCTTTTTATTATCTAAGATACTAATAATATTAAACCCAAATAAAAATTCCTCTTATCTACACATGAAACATTTATTTATTTAAAAAGTCTACTAACTCCTCTTATTTATATCCATATTTATCTATATAGATAATACATATTATATATAAGAAGATTGACTTTATTTACTTATACATATTAAATCTATTAACTAGAGAAAAAAATAACATAAATAAATTTATGAAACTTCTCTTCTCCTTAATAAAATAATAATCTAGTTTTACCCAACCCATATATACATAGTATTTTTTTTTCTTATAAATAATACTTAACTCTTAATAAAACTAAAGTAACAAAAAGGAATCTCTTTTTTCTTAAAATAATATGGTAGAACATACCATCCCTTAATTTTATATTGTTTTTTTGTTTTTGGTGTTTATTAAGGAGATCCTTATCTAAAGGAGTGGAGGTAGAAGTATTCTTGCCTTCTTAATTAAGGGAATAAGGTTGTCAATTTCTTAAGAGATAAAGTAAATGAGGTCAGCGTGGGCCAAAAGAGAATTTTCTGCACCAAAAATATTGCATTAAAATTAATGCAAGGGAAATTTCTTTTGTGGTTCTAAACTTTCATTTAGTGATTTAGTCTTAACTTCACAGCTACAGAGGCAACACTGCAACTAATGGATTTTACTATTACAATTTCCCCAAGTAAAATTAATTAACAAGTAACAGGATCTTTTCGTATAAAAAATTTCATCATGGCTTAAAATATCATCACTATTGATTCATTTAGTTCTCTAATGCTGAAATTACTAGACAACGTTTTATTTAAGTGGTCCTACTCACAGACAACTGGAAGAGTGTAATACTGTTCAATGTGAAGTATTGATGGTATAATGAGCAAGAAAAAAATCATGAAACCTTTCCAATGAACATAGGAACAACTCATCAGTTTTAATTACTTAATTAAATTGTGCCAATCTATCCACATTGTTAATTCAATAAATCTGAAATATTAATTTGGTAGGGTTGTGATTTGATAAGTAGGTGAGACTTGAGTTAGATAAAATTTTCCCTAGTAGCCTTTATTCACCCAAGAATCAAAGAAGGCATTCAAGGCTAAGACATATTCTGATTTCTAAATTATCTCATCATTACTCTGATCCTAAGGATGGCATGTAAGCAAGAAACATGGAGTTATCCCTACCACTGACCATTCCTACCTAATTTTCTTAAAATGTCACCACCCACTGTAGTGAATATATCTAAAGATATTCAATTCGTGCACCCTTGACTGCCATTAAATGCTACACAAATTGAGGTTAATTCCACACCAACTCTAATCATATAGCTAGCTTGCAGGTATGTCCATATTTGCGTAAAGAAGGGACTATAATTTACCTTGTCAGCTGACTCTATGATATCAGTGATCTTAAACATTCTATAACTCGGATTAGATGTTGCACTACATAGTTTATATGTTATACAACAAGTGGGTGAGAATAGAGGCATGGGTAGAAGGCAATCCAACTGAAGCAATAAAGAAGGCATGGCATAGGATCTCTTTATGACTGACCGAAAGGACAGTTGCAGTTCAAATCCCTACCTTCCCTACTTATGCAAGTTCGATGAGATTTTCCAAAGAAGTAACTATCTACTCTTTGACCAGATTGGAAGACCTCCTCTAATTGATTTGAATTCTTTGGGACTAGACTTTGATGAAACTATCAACACATAAGGTTTGCATGAACAGAGTATGACCTTTACCAGAAAACTGGTGAAAAGTTTATAGGGTGACAATATAGTTTTAATTTCCAGATTTCTTAATTGCTTCCTTAGGCTTATTTTAGCTTGCTACTATCATGGACCACTTCATACTCCATTTTCCTTTGTTAAGCATGATAGAAGTTGGGGCAGTTTAGGGCATCAGAACACTCAAATCGTAACACTTCTTATGGCTTCATATTGGTGTTTACTACTGATCCGGTGGACATTTTTCAGTGAAAATTGAAGTGTCTTATTTTTCTCCAAAATTTGCACCATCAGAAAGATCTCGGCGTCCTGGTTCCAACGCAACTCGAACAGAGCGAAAAGGAGTCCGTTTGCACGAGTTATAGCCAGTCAAACCTTCGGTCAAACTGGATAAAGGGACGTCCAGGAAGTGAAAAAAATGATTATTTCATAAATCAACCGAAGCAGCATCAAGTCAAAGAGCTCGTCGAGATGACTCCGACGGTGTTCATTTCATCGAAATCTGAAATCGGAGGCTCAAGATACAGCTGGTCAAAGTTTCAGGTTTGACTTGTGGACTAAAGGTACAGTGATGACATCATCATCCGTACAATTGACGTCAGCATGTGGTACGGAATATGATATGGAAAAATTAAAGTGTAACATGTGGCATTTGTACGGACCAATCACAGAGTGACACGTGGTAGTTCGTACGCCCAGTCAGCATGCCACGTCATCACTCAGTACTTAGTCAGCATCCACGTGGCGGCGTTGTCATCGGTCCAGTCAGTAGTGACATGTCTTTGTCAACGAATGAGTTCTTGGCACATGGCAGTCCAGTCAGCATGTCTGGCGAATCAGAAATGGACACGTGGCAGGTGAGTTGGCGGTTGGTATGTGAGTCATTTGACACGTCATTTCAGTCAGCGACACAATTGGCAGGCCACGTTGGTATTGCGTTAGCCACACGTGTTCAAATTCAGCGAATGCGAGCTGGCCACGTGGCACCCGCTTGGTGCGACACGTGGCCTCGTCTTCATCCTCGTCGTCGGCGATCGTTGGTTTGTTAACAAAAAATTTGTTTCAACTGCCCGCAAGGGGCTCGAACCCTCAACCGCTGGTTTCCTATCCGCGCGGGATACCAATAGACCACGCAGTGTCCGCTATCTATAGTTTATCGGCGGTTTGTTTTGTTAAAACAAACAGATTTGTTTGTTGGTGAAAAGCCAACCGGCAGGTTTGGAACCCCGAACCGGCTGGCTAACAAAAAGTTAAGCCATCGGTGAACCATGCGGTGTCCTTGGAATATAGAATGCATCGGTTGATTTTGTTAATTGGTGAAAACCGAATACCCCTAAATGAAAACAAACTCTCTATTTTAAAATTTTTTAACAAACAATAATCCTTTTTAAAGGATTAAATGTAACTAAAGGAAGATGCTTAAGCCCGAATAAGGATAATAAGGGAGATTATTCTGATTTTCCTATGTAAAATAGGGGATTTAATAGAGATTTTAATGTAAAATAGGGAGATTTGAAGATTTTTGAAGAGATAAGGAATATCTTGTAAATAAATTGGTTAGTAACCAATTTGAGCAAATTCTTTGTATAAAAAGGGGTGTGAGGTGAGAGTAGAAATCAAGTTTTTTTTTTTTTCAGGTGATGAAGTCCTGATGCTGAAGTGACGGAAGAGAGGTCTTGTTGAAGAGTCTTCAAATCATTCTTGCATATCAGAGCATCGTTACGCTGCCGAATTGCTTGAAGAATGGTGGTGCTATTGTAATCGATTTTGGAGTTAATCGGATCGGTCTCTCTATTGGAGTGGACCCGGAGATGTAGTCACATTCTGTGACGAACTCCGTTATCAAGCGTTGTTTGCACTTCTCTTTTTCTCTCTCTTTCTATCTCTCATTTCCTTTCTTTCTGTTATAATCACCTTGTTATTATGTTATTTATGTTATTTCCTTAAGTTAATTTTGTTTTAATTAACTTGAAATAATCATTGTAAAGCATTGTAAAAGTTAAGCATTTAAACTGCAATCTAGTCTAGATCCTACATAGATCAAGTTGGTATCAGAGCACAGTTGACTATCATTGTAGTTATTTGTTTTTGAATGCTAACAAGATCCAGGATTCAGAAGGGTGAAGGCAAGCTCGAAGACTTTAATCCTGAGATCGGGAAGCGAAGAACTTTTCTGAAGATGTCAGTTTCTGGAATGGAGGTTCCTGAAGAAATCAGTGAGCAGGAATTTCGAAGAGCATTCCTTGAGATGAAGGCAAAGGTGGACATTCTTTTTCAGGAGAGACAAGAACGGAAGGAATGTGAAGAAGGTTCGTCGAAGCAAGAAGATCGCAAAGACATGGAAGGGAAACAACATGGAGATGGTGGTAAGCAACCAAATCACCCCTTTTCTTCTTCTCCTCCCTCTTCTCCTTCTCCTTCTTCTCCATCTTCTCCTCATTCTATTTCTTCTAATCCTTTCAAGAGTGGGTATAAGCCTAAGATCAAACTTGATGTAAAATTTGATTTACCTAAATATTGTGGAGAACTTAATGCTGAAAAATTGGATGATTGGGTTCAACAAATAGAGGTCTACTGTAGAGTCCATAATCTAATAGATGATGTTGATAGGATCCAATTAGCTACTCTTCATTTAGGAGGTACAGCCTTAACCTGGTGGGAGAGTAAGTCTAAGGCAGAAGTTTCACAGCATGGTAGAGTCAGTTTAACTTGGGAAAAATTTATTAATGCTCTTAAGAAGCAGTTTTATCCCCTAGGACATATGCAGCAGTTAATGATGGACTGGCAAATGTTTAGGCAAGGGAAAGGTCAATCTATCCAAGAGTACACCCATGAATTCAGGAAAAGGGCTATTGCTTTGAATGTTCCTTTGTACACTCAGGACACGTTAAAGTACATAGGAGGTTTGCATTCCTACCTTAGGCATTCCATTTTGGTTTTGAACCCTTGTAATTTGGATGAAGTGTCTGTTCAAGCTACACACTTAGAGTCAAGGGGTAAAGGATATTTTATTGATAATGATGTAAAGAAATCTTCTAAGAATGCGAAGACAGGGAAAGGAAAGAAGGCAGCTACAGTTAAGAAGGATGAGAAACTTTCTTGTTCTCATTGTGACAGGAATGGTCATGATGAAGAACATTGTTGGAAGTTGCATCTAGAACTGAAGCCTAAGTGGGCTCAAAGACGTAATCAGAAACAGAAGGGTAAGGACAAATCCACAAATGTTGTTATGGATCTTGGTTCAGATTCAGATGATGAGACTAAGATAACAGCTATGGGGTTAAAAGGTAAAGCTCCTATTTCTGGTGTTTCTGTTGCTAGTTGTGCTTCTACTTCTACAGTTAATGATTTCTCTGAAGATGTAAAAAGGAATGAGTTGTTTCATTTAAGGGTTATGGCTAAGAACAGTAAAATTGATGCACTCATAGATAGTGGATCTCAGGTGAATTTAATTTCAGAAAGTGTTGTAAATAACTTGGGATTAAGAACTACACCACATAAGAAACCTTATCCACTAGGTTGGATTTGTGAAAATGATAAGCTGCAAGTAACAAAACAATGCACCTTAAGGTTCACAATTACTAGTAAATTTGTGGATGAAGTACTGTTTGATGTAGTTCCACTGGATATCTGTGGGATAGTGCTTGGAAGCCCTTACTTATATGACAGAAAAGCAATCTTCTACAGGCAACAAAATCATTATCACTTGTTTAAAGATGGCATTCAGTACATAGTACATTCTCACAAGATTAAGACTGATCAATCTTTTGCAAACACAAGATAGTTAAAGAGGGTAATTAATGCAAGTAAAGAGTTAACTCTAATGTCTGTCAGTATAGGTGGTTCTACACTTGAACTTGGAGTAGCTAACCAGGGTCAGATGTTGCAGGATGCACTTGCAGTACAGCATGAGAAAATGATAATTGAAAGCGTTGATGGATCCTTGGGTAAAAATGTTCCTGTTGTAAAGGATCGTGTTGTTGTTGACTTATTCTCCTTCATTTCTGCATTGGTTTTCAGCTTGATGCTAGTCAATTTTTATTGGTTAGCGGCTATGGCAATTGATGTAGATGTTTATGGAAGTGATAACATTATGTTTATGTTCAACAACATTGTTGCAGTCTTCATTGTGCTTGTGAGCCAGGTTTTCAGATGTACAGAGGATACAGGACAAGTGGGGAGGCCAAGTCCTCACTTATTGTCAGAGTAAATGCCACTTTTGGAGGTCCAAAAGGTCTTCAGTGGGGAGGCCTGATCCGGTGGACATTTTTCAGTGAAAATTGAAGTGTCTTATTTTTCTCCAAAATCTGCACCATCAAAAAGATCTCGGTGTCCTGGTTCCAACGCAACTCGAACAGAGCAAAAAGGAGTCCGTTTGCACGAGTTATAGCCAGTCAAACCTTCGGTCAAACTGGATAAAGGGACATCCAGGAAGTGAAAAAATGATTGTTTCATAAATCAACCGAAGTAGCGTCAAGTCAAAGAGCTCGTCGAGACGATTCCGACGGTGTTCGTTTTGTCAAAATCCGACATCGGAGGCTCAAGATACAGCTGGTCAAAGTTTCAGGTTTGACTTGTGGACTGAAGGTACAGTGATGACGTCATCATCCATACAGATGACGTCAGCATGTGGTACGGAATATGATATGGACAAATTAAAGTGTGACATGTGGCATTTGTACAGACCAATCACAAAGTGACACATGGCAGTTCGTACGCCCAGTCAACATGCCACGTCATCACTCAGTACTTAGTCAGCATCCATGTGGCGGCGTTGTCATCGGTCCAGTCAGCAGTGACATGTCTTTGTCAGTGAATGAGCGCTTGGCATGTGGCAGTCCAGTCAGCATGTCTGGTGAATCAGAAATGGACACGTGGCAGGTGAGTTGGCGGTTGGTATGTGAGTCATCTGACACGTCATTTCAGTCAGCGGCACAATTGGCAGGCCACGTTGGTATTGCGTTAGCCACACGTGTTCAAATTCAGCGAATGTGAGTTGGCCACGTGGCACCCGCCTAGTGCGACACGTGGCCTCGTCTTCATCCCCGTTGTCGGCGATCATTGGTTTGTTAACAAAAATTTTGTTTCAACTACCCGCAAGGGGCTCGAACCCTCAACCGCTGGTTTCCTATCCGCGTGGGATACCAATAGACCACGCAGTGTCCGCTATCTATAGTTTATCGGCGGTTTGTTTTGTTAAAACAAACAGATTTGTTTGTTGGTGAAAAGCCAGCCGGCGGGTTTGGAACCCCGAACCGGCTGGCTAACAAAAAGTTAAGCCACCGGTGAACCATGCGGTGTCCTTGGAATATAGAATGCATCGGTTGATTTTGTTAATTGGTGAAAACCGAATACCCCTAAATGAAAACAAACTCTCTATTTTAAAAATTTTTAACAAACAATAATCCTTTTTAAAGGATTAAATGTAACTAAAGGAAGATGCTTAAGCCCGAATAAGGATAATAAGGGAGATTATTCTGATTTTCCTATGTAAAATAGGGGATTTAATAGAGATTTTAATGTAAAATAGGGAGATTTGAAGATTTTTGGAGAGATAAGGAATATCTTGTAAATAAATTGGTTAGTAACCAATTTGAGCAAATTCTTTGTATAAAAAGGGGTGTGAGGTGAGAGTAGAAATCAAGTTTTTTTTTTTTCAGGTGATGAAGTCCTGATGCTGAAGTGACGGAAGAGAGGTCTTGTTGAAGAGTCTTCAAATCATTCTTGCATATCAGAGCATTGTTACGCTGCCGAATTGCTTGAAGAATGGTGGTGCTATTGTAATCGATTTTGGAGTTAATCGGATCGGTCTCTCTATTGGAGTGGACCCGGAGACGTAGTCACATTCTGTGACGAACTCCGTTATCAAGCGTTGTTTGTACTTCTCTTCTTCTCTCTCTTTCTATCTCTCATTTCCTTTCTTTCTGTTATAATCACCTTGTTATTACGTTCTTTATGTTATTTCCTTAAGTTAATTTTGTTTTAATTAACTTGAAATAATCATTGTAAAGCATTGTAAAAGTTAAGCATTTAAACTGCAATCTAGTCTAGATCCTACATAGATCAACTATGCAGGGAGATCTTTGAGGGACGCGGTGACTTGAGTGGCCAGATCTATATGCATCAAATGTTCATTTTATGACTCATAATTTTTCTTCTGCAAGCATTCTACTTACTGGGGTTATGTATATATAATTTTTTTTTGAAGCAATTTTGCAGTGTCAAAAGATCAATTGGCTTGAGACTGCAAAATTGTTAAGGGAATTGATAGGTGAATTGGGAGATGGGGAAATAATCATGGGATGGGCCTCACCTTTGTCCTTAGAATCATATAAATCTATACTTTTTTTTTTTAAATATTATTTTTTCTTACACCTTTTGTTTTCAATTTAGTTTATAAGCCTTTGCCTCTGATTTATTTTCTTTTTATTCTAATAGAAAGCTCGTATATATTGGATATATCTACTTAGATGAAATAGAAGTGTTGTACCCTTAGCACACATGCCCCATTCAGAATGGGGACCCTCTTTTCTTTCACTTTGCCAGGTTGTTTTGTCATCGCCTCATTTTGCATGCCCCCATTCTGGTGTCCTAGATGGTCAGCGTACCTCCAAAGTATCATTTTGAGTTGACCATGTTTCATCCCCTCCATCTTGGTTAGGTCATGGATCCTTGCGGCCTTGGGGACTAGCGGGCCCACCTCGCCGGGTTTCCCTAGCTGGGCTTCCTCTAGGCGTTCGCTATTCTGAACGGCGAAAGGTTTTCACCTTCTCGGGCCCCAGAACCCAGATCCTCATTCACCGCCCTATTTAACTTATGATGAAATCGCACTACCCTTGACCATCCTGGGCCCGCCTCTTCGGACTTCTGTCCTTGGAACTCTATTCCATCTTTGCCATTTCCGACGGCCAACTTGCAACGTCTCTCTACCTTTTAGGCCCTGGGTTCCCCTTCGTCGATGATTTTTAAATGAATTTGAGGTGGCTGCAGGGTCGTGCCTTTGCAGTCCCTGGGCCCTAGACCTCTCATCGCCATCTGGGATTTGAATCCACCAACCATCCTATCATCCATACAGGCATTAAATGAGGGTATTAAATGCATATTGGGGTATAAATATATGGCTCGATCTATCATTTTCATTTGTCAGGAGTTAAGAATGTTTTCTAAAGAGTTCAATGCATCTGTCGCCCCTCGACCTTGCATTTTTCATCATCATTTGGCCATCCTTAATGGATTTTGCATCTTCCCTCATCGGACTTCCAAGGTAGCTTTTTCATCCACCCTCCTATGAGGTTTTTTTTGTAATTTTATGTTTAAAACAATGAACAAATGTGGGAAAAAATGCTTCAACTTGATAAAACATTACACCCCCTAAAAAACCCATATGCCCAAAGTCTAGAAAAACCTGCAAGGCATCTCCTAAGATCAATCTAGAAGTAGACCTCACCGCCACCATTCATCGCGTAGGGCATTCGCACCCTCTGGGCCCGTGTTAGCTCATCACCATCAAAACCTTGCATGAACAACAATTTGACTCGACAAGGAGACTACCTCCCGAGCCCGTGACCCCAGGCCTCCGTCGGCCGATCTTTGAAAAAATTAACAAACTTAACACTTCAAATTTGACATCCGCCTAAGCTTCCTAGGCCTGCTCCTGCAGAACTCCATCCCTAAGACACCGCATCAATTTTTCCATTTTTGAACAGTGGAGGGGAACCCATCCACCTGACCACCGGGGTCCACTTTGCCTTTTGCCTTTCTGAATTAAACACAGACAAACTATTCCATCATGTCCCCAGTCCCCGCTCCCTGGGTCTTCGTCCATGGAGTTCCTTCGCGTCTTCACTGTTTCAAACGACGGTCGGGCGACGTCTTCCTACCTCCTGGGTCCTAACCCTCCAGTTGTCGCGATGGCCTAGTAGAAGGCGAACTCTGGCGTCCTTGCCCTCACTGGGCTTCGTCCATTGGGATTTCATCCCATCTCATCTGATTCAAAAAGGAAGAACACATCCATCTTTCTGACCTATTGGACCCACCCTTTGAATCACCGAGGGAAACTTGAGATAAAAATAGTTGCAAGACTTAGTGCTGGGTCTAGCACACTGGGCCACTCCTGCCAAACTTCTGCACAACGACTGCCGCTCTACATAGCGAAACCCCGACGACGTCTTGCACCTTGGGACCCAAATGCTTTTAAGTTTAAGGTTGCATTGGCTATTCTTTGACCTCCTGGGTCCAAGACCCTAGAATTCTGACCCCAGAATTCCATTCCTCCTTGTTCGTTCTAAACAACAGTGCCTTGACGACTTTTCGGTCTCATATCTTAGGGTGCCTCAAAAGTGGTCTAAATGACCTTCAAATTGAAAACCAATCTCGACCCATGTGCTCAAATTTAACCCTCTTGCATGAGCCTTCAAAACCACCAAAAATTGAAGTCAAGAGAAATCAAATGGGTTGACCTACACTGTTCGCCCTTCAAAATAGCATTCCAGCCAGGCAAGTCCGCCCCCCTAGGCTCGGGTTGTCCAAAATCCCTCAAGAAAATGAATAATGACATCTAGAAGTAAATATTTGATTTCATTAATCATATGTTGTCTAATTGTATTTTGTCCATGGGATTTTGACTAATGTTAATTCTTTCATAATTGGTTGTACTCATTATGCCTTGTTTGCAGGATATATGGAATCGGGTGCAGGACCCTCGGGGGTAGCTGTAGAGAAGGAAAAAGGGAAGAGAGTGGGCAAGACTCCCCATGGAAAGGAGGAAAAAGACCAAATGAAGTACCAATTCTAGGGTGAGCCTTTGCATTCAAAAATCATCACAGACTGGAAATAAATTACAGACACCAATATCAACCACATCGATATTGATTAGTTCAAGCAAAGGGTTAGAATCCACCCCAAGACCGATAATGCCAGATTAATCAAACAAAGTGGAATTGCAAAAGCTGCAAGCTTCCCCCCATCCCTCATAGCCCCTGAATTGGTCATGTTTGGCCAGCAGGCCTACCAGCCATAGACATGAACCATTGTTGATAGGGACGGAAACATTCTTGCCGACATGTCAGGTGAGGCAATTAATAAAACTTTTCACATGCCCACCTTTGGAGAGATAGAGATGCCCACCATGGAGGAAGGAAAAAAAACATGGAATGAGGACCCGATGCGATGCAAGAAGCTAATAAATCAGTACTAGATCAAAGAGAAAAGGGGCAACACTACAAAGGTTCCTCAAGAACTCTTCTACAATGACTTCTATGAGGACTACCATCACTTGGTTAGCATGTTAAGCAGTGTGATGGGTCTCTCCACTGCTGCCTACTTTCAAGAATAGATGGTGTATTTCATAGAGAAGATCCTCCATGGAGATGAGGACGTCACAAAAAAAGCTTCATTCTACTGGGGAGTCATAATAAGTGATTGCTTCCATGAGCAGTTCATGAATGTCAAGAAAACCTCCAAGTTCCATATGATGTCCTATCTCATGTACTCACTGGCTGAGCAGACGAAATACAATGGATTGTTTGTGGCACTTAATGAGGAGCCAGGGCAAAGATTGAAGGTCTATGACAGATATCCCCAGCTGCAGTTCATGAACTTTAAGAAAGAGTATTGCAGGGTGAACAACACCTTCATCGACCATATCATCTGGTTGCTTGGAGGGGATTTTGAGAGAAGGGTCTCTCACAGTGCTGGGGCATTCTCAAATAAATATGCCTTCTTATTCATACAATACCCCAAATTCACATATTTCTTCCTAGGGTTTCACAGAAAGGCTGAATAAGCTACCCCGGTACCCTAATGACCAGATGATATTGTTAGAGCTCTCCCAACAGTTGCAACATGTGCATTCAGTCATCGGTAGTAAACATTTGGTAAGGATCCCTCATCCCTTACTCTTTGGCCAAGGAATATATAAATTACAAACTTCCCAATGCGCTAGGCATTCTGAGAAGGAATTGGCAGAGTACCATTTCTGCCTACACACTGCTCACCCACGAGTGGACCCACATGGGCATGTGAGGAAGGAACTAGGACCAGGGTATGCACATTTGCATCATGTTGAATATTTATGGGCAGATTGCTAGGATGACAAGGAGGTGCGTGTAAGGCATTACATGCAGATGACTACATACTTTGTGAGGCGGGTGCAACTATTTTCCATACTAGATCAAGTTGAAGAGGATGGGAACACCATCATGGATCCCAGATATAATGCAGAAGCTAACTTGCCACTGCCAAAAATAGATTGGGATGAACAGGAGGTCAATGACCTCAATATTGTAACCAAACCAATTGTGGCTCATACCGAAGAATGGGTTAAGGGACAAGTAGCTCGATTAAAGCAACAAGGGGTTGTCCTAACATATGAGGGGCCCAAGAGTGAGCCTAGTGCCACATAAGATATCACTGCTACAACTTCAACAAGAGGGACATTCAAATCTCCTCCACTCACAAGATCGAAGAAGAGGAAAGGGATTAAAGTGGAATAGTCTCTAGATCCCAAGGTTTATTCAAGAAAAGATTTAGAAGGCTCACCCTCTAAGAGGCCCAAACAAACAGGAAGCGTCGCGAAGTAGCCAACAATTCAAGAGGGTCCCCTTTAGAAGGGTGAGGAAGGGAAAACAGATCAGCCCAAACCTCCTCCAGCTCTCCCTGTCTCCACCACCCTTCCACTTGTTTCCCAGGCCATGTTTGCCACATCCTCACTTGCGGTGGACATCTCACTCCATCTCGCCTCCTCTCCCCCGGCCGGGCCCATAATAGTGGTTGAGTCTACCTCCTCCGCAACTACTTTGCTTTCCTTTTCCTCCATGTCACCTACTACATCACTTCCATTGGCAGCAAAAACAATACCAATGCTCGCACTTGCATTGTCAAAGGATTTCTTGTGGCACATGCTGAATGTCCCCTCTGATATTTTCTTGTTCTTTTTGGATCCCACCATCCAAGTTACCTTAGCCCAGGTCCTCGCTAGTGCTATGCCTTTGCAACCTCCAACGAGACCACTAGCAATGGAGGCCACAATGTTAATTTTTGAAGAATGGGAGAAGCAGGAGAAAGAAGCTTTGAAGGAAGTGGAGGAGGAAGCCGATGAGTACCACGAACACCCAGAATATGAGCAATGAAAAACTGACAGTGTGGTCTATGAAGAAGAAGAAACAGGGTGTTCCGAAAGTGGAGACAAAGATGAGGGTATAGGTGGTAGAACTATTGTACAAACCTTCGATGATGATTTCGAGGAGGAAATGGCCCGAAAATTGAAGGATGATGAGGAAGAGGTAGAAAGGTGATCTCCCAAAGGAGAAGGGTAAGAAGGTAGCAGGGCAGCAAAAGATGTGGAACTCCCTATAGGGGAATAGTAGGAGTATGTGCACCTCCTTATGGAGCAGAATGAAATGTAGAGGAAGACAAGCCTGAGGAGCATGTGTACAAGGACAAACAAGCTGAAGAAAGTAAAGAGAAAGAAATTGAGATAGAAGAAAGTCCTCGGGGGCGATTGCCTACTAGGCCTCCCATCAAAAGCCTCCTGTTTGTCCAAGATTCCGATGGGGAAGGAGATAACACTAAAATGGAAGAAATGGCTCCCACAGGTGAACAAACAGAGATCCAAACAAAGAGAGGAGAGGGTGATCGTGAATCGCCCAAGGGAAAATTTTCTATACACAAATGGCTAGAGAGGCAACTTGAAAAGAAGACTTCTACCCCAAAGGATCCAAGAGCAAGACTAGAGGCTATCCCAGCCTGAGTGCAGATAACAACCAGGAAGGAGAAGAAGCCAAAAATCAGATCCAAGGTAACAATGGATGCTTCTGGGTCCCAAACTATGCAGGTAGCAGTGCCTGTGGTAGGCCAAGAAGGAGTACACTATAATATCTCCACCATTGACTTGGGAACTGCTACTTCAAAGCAAAAGGTACAACACCTCGAGGAGTCTGTGGCTATGGTGGTGCATCTAATACAATAGGATAAAGTCTCAAAAGATGACTTTAAAGCACAGGTAGCTGACTTGATAGATTACATCCAACAATGGTCTTCAACTGAACAAATTCCTACCACATCTACGACTCCACCCCAACTATTGTCCAAGGAACAAATTTTCAAGCTGGAAAAAAGAAAGAACCTAGACAAAACTACAGAAAGTTGGTTCTGACAGGTTCTATACGTCAAAAATATGGGTATCAATCAGGTTGTTCAAACAACTAACAAGTTCAAGGATTTACAACAGTCTCTGGGAGGCACAAAGAAAATTTGTAACGACTTCCCTATGACATATAGGTCCACCTATCCAAAGATCGAGGCTATCCTCTAGCTGCCAAAAGCCACATGGGAAAACAAGCTCACACTCAAAGGGGATGATCATTGGCTAGTGGATGTATGGAAATGAGACTTTGATAACATGAAAGAAAGGTTGGAGTAGGTAATTGACAAAGTGGATCTAGATATTGAATGGGTCAAAGAAATTATGGTGGATTGCGCTCGATATTTGAGGCTGATGATGGGATATGACATGCCCATGGTGCAAATTGATCCAGAGAAAATAAAGCCCCATTTCTAAAAAAAGATGGAGGATGGGATGTCAAATGAGATAACCATAGATTTAATGAGTTTTTCTACCTGAGGCTTTGCCCAATCCGAACTATTCAGAGACCACACTGCCAAGTATGATGAAGATTGGAAAGGGCTTGAGGACAACTCCAAGGAATGAAGTTATCAAGTGTTACGGTCCGAGATCATGGAGGTTGACAAACTCCAACCAGTAATTTTGAATTTCATGGAGTATGCAGCTTTAAAGAAGCAGGAAAAAAACACTATTGTTAGTGAAAATCTTCTGAAGGAATAGCTACAACAAAAAGAGCAATCAACAAAAGACAAAAATGCTACAGTGGTGTCACTAGAGGACAAAATAGGGATATGGACAAGATTGTATTTTAAATTGTAATATATTGGGGGGTAGGTAGAACCCTAGTTTGTAGTGAATCTTGGTCATTCATTCTACTTTTTGGGCACTATAAATAGGGGGTCTCCTCTCATTTTCAAGAGAGAGTTGTGTTGTTGTAAAGACATGCTAGAAAAATTTATAGTGAAAATACATTGAATTGGTGCATTTTCTGAGTTCTTCACATGTTTCATGATTCAATCTCCATGGTTAGATGCTTTATTTAGATTTACATTGCTGTTCTAGTGAGCTTTAAACTGCTTGAATAGATTTTAGTAATGCTATTCCATGATTATAGAAATTTCTGCTATGTTGATGCCTTCCAGCCCATACTTTTTGCCATTTGCTGCTGGTAAATGGTCTTGTAAAGTTATTGTGGGCTGAAACTTGAAGTTGCTTTAAAATTTATCTTTTTTCATGCATGTATGTGGTGGATGAATGATAAAATATCTGAAGACCTTTGAACATAGCATAGATTCCATGATACTATAGGTTTCTTGGTTAAATGGGATCTTGTTTGAAGGAAGTTGTCCATAGCAGAACCTCCATGATCACTGTTCATAGTTAGTTGCAGATCTAGGAACTTTCTCTCTTCCCTACTCTCCCCCCCTTTTTTTAGAAACAACCTGTGCTAAGGTTTATTGCACATTGTAAAGCCGAAACTTAAGGAAAACATTGAAGTTTTAGATTGTTGTCTAAACCTACAGCAAAGTGCACCTTAACTCCCATCTCAAAAACTTCAGATTTTGAGATCCACCTCACATCCAGCTACGTAAGTCTACCTTGTGATTACCAACAAAATCACATCAAACATCTACTGAGGAGTTCCATGCAAGTCATGACCTGACACCTGAGAGACCATCATTCTCCCCAGAAATATTTCAAAGATTTCTACGGTCGACACCAAACATGGTTGAATTTCAAGAGTTATAGCCTCCACAAGGGAAAAACAAACTAAGGGAGGAGATGCCACTTCTTCCTCTTCCTCTGCCCCACCCACTTCCTTTCCACCTTCACCTCCACTCAGCTCTTGTCCATCCTTTACCCAACCATACCAAACTTCCTTTTCACCCCTCATTTTTGGAAGCTAGGGAGTTGCGTCTCTCCCAGCCCTTCAAGCTCAAGGCACACTCCAAACAGCCATAACCCAGGCGCAGTCCCCGACTGTTGTCTTACTATAGGTGCAACTCCATATTTTTATCCCTCAATGGAAAATACCACCTCAGCCTCTCATGATGGATTGGTTGCCACAAAATCCCTCACTATTGCACTTCGGCGCTTACCACGACATGCCCAAGAATCCAGAGGGATTCTTTTCAAAATTCAATCCTCACGACCCACAAAGGACGACAGAAGAACACATCAAGATATTTGAAACAAAAATCACAGATATGCAAGTCAGTCATGAAGATGTTGCATGTAGCCTTTTTTTGTACTCATTGGGTGAGGAGGATTTTTACTGGTACATCAATCTGCCAAGGGGGTCCATTACCTTGTGGGACCTCATGAAGAACACTTTCCTGCAGAAGTAGAAGATTCTGATTAGGCCCTCAAAGCTATACCGATAGTTTATATTAGTCTGGATGGAAGTTAATGAACCTATTGTATCCTTTAATGATTATTTCCATCATGTCTTCATGAGGCTTCAGGATCCATACATACACAATGATGTTGCAGCCCTTCCTGTATATTATGTCGCATTAGATAATCTCACGTTAGCATTGGTAAAAAGGATGGGTTCACCGCTCACTACGCTAGTAACTGCTTATGTGGAGGTTGTTGTTTCTAGTGCGGACTTGGAGAAAAACATCTCTGTTCCACTGCCTTCTTTGGGACTGACAGCTCACCTGATGCAAGTTCAAGGGCTTAATCAAGCATTCACTCACCAAACCCCTCTTATGAACTAGGTGCCTCAACTGCTCATCATTTCGCACCCTTGGCTACCAATGAATGATGCACCTCCCATGCCTTCTTATTTGCAACCTCAACAAGAACAAAGCTATCCTTAGGCTCCCCAACAACAACAAGCTTACTCTTAGTAGCCGCAAGCACCTTTGTACTTGTCTTCCCCCCTGCACATCAAAATCACTCGGCGGCCCCACCTGTCTTTCTCTAAAACCCACTGCCGCAGCCAAACAACGCTGAGAAGGACAAATTGGAAGAATTGACTGAGATGATAAGGAAAATGTCTATGAAAAATGACACACTTAAAGAACTAGAATAATTAGTTGCAGGCATCCCAGTGTAGTCTCTAGGCTAATCTTAATTAGGAAAGTCGAGACAACAGGAATGGTAGGGACAAATGGGAAGCAAGCACCTCTTTTGGGTATAACTATGATAGAGGATAGAATTAAAATCAAAAATTCAAGAGGAGACCTTCTCAGAGGTAGAATCACACGTGAAATACAAGGCCCAATAACGAAGGTGTCCCTACTCGCCTTGATTAGCCTACCAACAATGAAAAAAAAATAGTGGAGTGTACCTCGTTGAGGCAACCTTGTCCGAATGGTTCCAGATTAAAAAAACCAACAAACACTCTGAATTGGATTGTCTTGAATTCTAGAAAACTGCTGAAATCTTCCAAGTGGAGGTCCAAAATGTTGTTGATAGTGCTAGTTGTAGAGACATTGTTCCATCTCATTCTTATGACTATTCTTGTCTCTTGGTAAACCAAGCACCATTTTCACGAAGCGACCACAATGAGCCCGAGGTTGAACCCACCCTAGTTAAGAGTGAAGAAGTGCAAGAGGTAAGTAACTAACAAACCTTGGCTCAAATTTTCGATTCAGTAGATAATGGTCCACTAGATGAGGAAGAACTACACATAGATGAAGTCTGCATGTTCCACCAAAGAACAACTCCTTACTTCTTTAGGAATAGGTACGCAGGTGGAACCTTTACAACTTCTACTCCACTAAATAATTTTACTACCCCACCTGACCCTAATGCCAGCAATAATCCTAGGCTTCCCCATATACCCACTCAGTATCTCAATAAGGATATGCCCGAAAATTAGTCGCAGAATCAGCCTCAAGGACAATCACAAAACCAATCAAGTCAAACAAAAGCCCAACCTTCTAACTTTTCCCTTCGAGCCTTCGACTCTGAGATTGAAAAAATGGGTGAATATGTGGAATAAGAGTTCAAGAAAGTAAAAATAAGTTTGTCTACCTTCGGACTACTCAAAGTCCCTATTGTAAGGCATGCCTTCTTCAAGGTACTCAATGGGACCCCATCCTCTAACATAATACAAGATACATCAACTAAAAGAGTCACCTTTGAAGAACCTAGGCAGGAACCTGTGGTTCAAGACAACACAGGGAAAAGGAAGGATGTTCCCTCAAATCAATCTGCATGTAAGCAGCTAGAAAAGGAACCAAATCAAGACAACATGCATATTGCCAAGGATCGGTCATTTGGGTAGACCAAGGATAGAGCTGGCAATAAGAACAAGATGCAAGTAGCTCAGATAGATATGTTTAAGGGCCTCTTCCAAGGAAAAGTTGAAACCCCACCTTTCCTTACCACCATCTGGATATTCGAGAAGAACTTGCACAACTGCCTGCTTGATTCAGGAGCATCTACCAATGCTATGCCCCTAATAGTGTGTAAGAATCTTGGGATTACTCCCACACCCTCAAGAAGAAAGGTGACCCAGTTGGACAAAACAAAGATCAACATTGTGGGAGAAATGAATGAAATCCTGATGCAAATTACTGCAGATCCAAGGATACAACAAGTCACTGATATTCAAGTGGCTACCATTCTTGATGCATTTGGGATTATTTTGGGAAGAGACTTCACTAGAACATTGAATGGATATGCTACCACAGACCATTCTCACATGTGGCTTCCATGGAAAGGGCTGCCAAATCAAATCCATATAGACCACGAGTCTCGTATGAAGTACATGATCACAGAGTACAATAACCTAAACGAGGTGCTGATTGTTGAGATAAAATTGTGAAATTACTATCCCTTTGCCTGCTAGGACAAATTTGAAGTCCAAGAAGAGCATGTTGCTGAAGTACTTTTGGTGCAATGCAACCCTCCAACCAACTTCACTCAAATGCCTCAGAGTACAGAGGTTTTGGTAGAATCTGATGATAAACCTGATGAAGATGAAAACTTGGGACTACTCAATGGTTTCCAAGAATTCATGGAAAAGTGCACAAAGGACCAACTCAGTTTGGGTTCCCGAATGGATTTCTAGGATCTATTGCTACCAAATTATTGCAGAATTCACAATGCTGGCCACTCTGAGTTTGATTGCTGCTTGTGCCAAATAGTGGTAGAGCATGTCAAAAAATCAACTATCCCTTAGAAGAAAACACCAAAGGAGATGCTCGCAGAACCACCTACTATTCAACACACTGAGCTGAAAGATTTCTCGAAGGTCACAGAGGCAACCGCCTAGCCTAAAGGAAATGAGAGCCTAGTTGGGCTTGGATTCAAAGAGGTTTCTAAGTTTTGGACGCTTCAATTTGATGGATCTAAATAAAAACAAGGAGCTGGTGTTGGGTTCAAACTCATCAGCCCAATGGGTAAGACCTTTCTTGCTGCCTATAGGTTGTAGTTTTATTGCACCAATAATGTAGTAGAATACGAGGTGTTAGTCCATGGTCTTCTTATGGATTTAAAGAAGAATTCCAAGATGCTGCAAGTGTTCGGGGATTTCAAACTCGTAGTCAAGCAAGTTAGAAGATTGTATTCCTGCCATGATAGAAGACTTGCAAACTATATGCATAGGGTCTAGGACCTCTTAGAAGGTTTAGATGCATTCAATATACAATTGATCGCTCATGCTCAGAACCATACAACCGATGCCTTGGCTCAGGCAGCCAACACTTTGCAACCCCTCTCCTTGTTCGGACTTAAGAAATTCACAGTTGAGTTGACATCCACATCGTTAATCCCAGATAATGTCACTCATTTTTAGGTCTTCAATGATGATAAGCATATCCTTGAATTCATTACGAGTTTTGATGTCTTTGCCACCCAAATAATTGATGAGGCTAATCCAGAGGAGGCCGAATTGGATATAGAAGGAGTTATCAACCACAAAACCAACACAATTCCCAGAGGCATGGTTAATCTTGAACGCATATTTTATTTGGACCAGATCAGAGACCAGGATCGGAAAACAAAGAAGGAAGCCATAGGAAACTAGTGCAATGCTCACAACTGAGGAAATAAGAAATGTTTTTGTTGGTAAAGTGTGAACGCTTGAGGAAAAGAAGGGAATCACTGATGCTTTGCGGAGGTATCATGACGTGGTGGCATGGAGCTATGAGGATCTAAAGACTTATGACACCTCCATCATCATGCACACCATCCCCCTTAAGACAGAAGCTAGGCCCTTCCACCAATGATAATGTCCTATTAATGCCTTGCTAGAGCCCATCATTTACAAAGAGGTACATAAGTTACTTTCAACAAGAATTATCTTCCTAGTCAGGCATTCCACATGGGTGGCCAACTTGGTCCCAATTAGAAAAAAGAATGGAGAAATCAGATTGTGTGTAGACTTCCACAATTTGAATAGAGTTTCAGAAAAGGATAACTATCTAGTACCTTCATTGGATGAGGTGCTGCAGATCGTCAACGTCTCCCAAATGATGTATTTCCTCGATGGGTACTCTGGATATAACCAAGTTATGGTGCAGTACGAAGATCACCATAAGACAACGTTCACCACTAAATGGGGGACCTTCGCTTACAGGAGAATGCCTTTTGGGCTCATTAACGCTGGCGCCACTTTCCAATGTGCCATGGATATTGCCTTCAAAGATTTGATTGGGAAGTGCATAATCATCTACATGGATGACTTAACTATGTTCTCTAAGAGGCGGAGTGATCATGTCTTTGATTTATGCAAGGTGTTTTAGAGGTGTAGGGAGTTTGGAGTTTTCCTTAACCCAAAGAAGTGCATTTTTGGTGTGACTGAGGGTAGATTGCTTGGACATGTTATTTCAGAGTAGGGAATCTCCATAGACCCTGAATGCATCCAATCTTTGCTAAAGATCCTGCTGCCAGACAGTAAGAAAGAATTAAAATCCTTCTTTGGAAAGATCAACTTCACCAGGAAATTCATCACGGGTTTTGTTGAGATTGTTAAACCACTCAATGCCATGTTAAAATAGGATGCCAAAGTTGAGTGGACTCCTAAATCCAAACAATATTTTGAAGAAATCAAACAGGCCATTGTTGAGGCACCTGTACTTGTTAGCCCAAACTATCTGAAACTGTTCTACATCTATTCATTCATTTTAGATCATTCCTATGCCATCATTCTGACTCAAAAAGATGATGGATGAAATGAACACCCGATCACTTTCATTAGTGCTCCTTTGAAAAATGTTGAATTACACTACTGTGCAATGTAGGAAAATGAGCATATGCCCTCGTTATGGGGGTGAAGAAATTTAGGCATTATATCTTGTGCAATAAAGTGTTTTCCATTGTCCCTGATCCAATAGTGAAAATGTTGCTTATACAAAATGAATTGGGCGAATGAAGAGCTGAATGGGTCACATTTCTCTAGGAGTATGATATCGAAATCCAATTGATGAAGCTGGTAAGAGGACAAGCACTTACCTGAACAATTGTTGAAGCACTAGCAGAAGTAGGACCCAAACTCACTATGCAACAATACCAGCTCGAGGATGTTTCCCTGGGAAAATGGTACGAGGATGCCATTTATTATTTGTTGAACTGCAAGTGTCCATCTCACTTACAAGGAGTCCAAAAATGTGATCTTAGACTGAAAAGAAATAGTTACATGTTGCAGGGGTCTATTTTATACAAGAAAAATCATGAAGGCATCTACCTGAGATGCCTTGGCAAGGAAGAAGCAGATCGAGTCTTGAAAGAGTTTCATGACAAATTTGGCACTGGTCATGGATCCGAACCTTCCACTGCACATCAGATATTAAGAGTGGGGTATTATTGGCCAACTGTCTTCAAGGATGCTTATTTTCATGTTTGTTTGTGTCACACATGTTAGGCCACCACAACCAAGGAGAAGAATGTTGTTGTCCCACTGTAGCCCATGTTGGAGGTGAGGCCATTTGTGCAATGGGGTCTTGATTTCATTGGTCGGGTAAGCCCTCCATCATCTGCGGGGTATAAGTACATTCTTATCGCTACTGATTACTGCACTAGATGGATAAAAGCAATTGTATGTAAGCAATGCACAACTGAGGTAGTTACAATTTTTTTAGAAATTTTCATTTTAAATCACTTTGGTTGTTCTTATGCATTGGTCTGTGATAATGGACCTAATTTTTCCTCATTAAAATTTTCTAGTTGGGCCTTCGACTACGAGATTGCCCTTAAATTTTCATCTAATTACTACCCTTAAGGCAATGGCCTTGCTGAATCCACAAACAAGAACCTGATCATAGTGATCGGGAAATTTCTCGATAGGAATCCCAAGGAATGGCATACCCAGCTCTGATTCACCCTTTGGGCAGACCACACTCACCACAAGACTATCCTTGGTGATTCCCCATTCCATCTTGTTTAAAGCCTAGAGCACATATTTCCTATCCACTTGAAGATTCCCACCTTCCAATTTATCAATGACTTTTATGAAGGGAGGGACTGTAGAGAAGCTCGGCTAGCTGAGCTCTTGCATTTAGAAGAGGTTCAAGATTGTGCAATAGAAAAAATTTCCAAACATTAGGGCATGGTTAAGAGATGGTTCGACCATCGAGCCAAGATCAAGGCTTTTAGAATTGCAGATTTAGTCCTGTATTGGGACAAGGCCCATGAAAAGAAAGGGGGATGCAAAAAATTTGATAAGCTTTGGCTTGGCCCCTTTCAAATAGCTAAAATTTTGGGAGACAATGCTTTCCACCTAAAGACCTTAACTATTGAAGATGTCCCATTGCTAGTCAACGGGCAGCACCTCAAGCATTACTTCCAAGCCTGAGCTCTGTCGAGCTCTTCCTTGTAAATATCTCTACATAGGTTAGAGTAGGTTGTCTTTTGGTTCACTTGCATTTTGCTGTTTCTCTATTTTTCTTGTTCCCCGACTGTTTTGTTTCGAAGAGGGTGCTCTTTGTCCCATTGTGGTGGTTGTGCTCATTGAATGAATGGTTCACTTTGTTGTCCGTCCTTTGTACTCTTTGGCTAAACATTCATTCCCGACTACTAGTCCCTGAAGGCTGCCCAGAAGTGGTTTCCTCATTTGAGCTTTTCCTTAGAACTCGACCCTTGGTTGGATCTTTTTATTCGCATCTCAGATCTTGCACAAAACGCATATTAATTATTTCTAAAGGAATGTACAATGGCTGCTATAATATCCTAGTAATTGAAAAAATTAAGTTTGCTCCAGTGACCACTATGGTTCCCAAACCCATTGTAGGCTTTAGTGCTTACATGGTTGAGCAAAGATAAGTGAGAAAAAGAACGTTAAAAGAAATATCAAAAAAAGAAGAAGAATAAAATTCTAAAATCAAACGACCGTATGGGTGTGCAGATAACTCTACCGGGGCTATGGACACCCAACCAATAGTAGAGAAATATCCATGGGATGATAGCGACAACTCCACCAGGGCTATGGATGCTTGACTTGTAGTGGGGCAATGTCTAGGTTGCTTTTGGTGTTGAACTGTCTATGTAGCTTGCTCAGTTGGATTAGCAGCCGCTTGTCACAATTCCCACGGAAGGGAATAAATTCACCACACACACTTCTGAGATGTCCTATAGACTGACCCGACTTAGGATCCTTTCCTCCCAATTCACTCTTGGAAGTCTGCTCTTGGTCTTTGAAACCAGAGATTCTAGGTCCAAAATGAATGCTTATCCCTAGAATGCTCAAGAGTGTTTCCCAGCAGAGTCGCCATTTGTTGTGCCCTTAGCAGACACGCCTCGTTTGGAATGGGGACCCTCTTTTCTTTTGCCTTGCTAGGTCATTTTTTTTCCACCTCATTTTGTGTGCTCCCATTCTGGTGTCCTAGATGGTCAGTGTACATCCAAAGTCTCATTTTGAGTTGAACATGTTTCATCCCCTCCATCTTGGTTAGGTCTTGGATCCTTCCAGACTCTCATTGGTAGTTTCCTTCTGCCAGCGGCCTTGGGGCCTAGCGGGCCGACCTCACCGAGTTTCCCTAGTCAAGCTTCCTTCGGGAGTTCACTGTTTTGAACGGCGAAAGGATTTCGCCTTCTTGGGCCCCAGAACTTGGATCCTCGTTTGCCACCCTGTTTAACTTCTGATGAAATCGCAATGCCCTTGACTATACTGGGCCCGACCCTCCAGACTTCTGTCCCCGAAACTCTGTTCCATCTTTTTCGTTTCTGACAGCCAACCTGCAGCATCTCTCTACCTTCCGGGCCCTGGCTTCCCCTTCGCTTACGATTTATAAATGAAATTTGAGGTGGTTGTAGGGTCACGTCTGTCTAGTCCCCAGGCCCCGGACCTCCTGCCACCGTCTAGGATTTGAATCCACCAACCATCTTGTCATCCATATAGGCATTAAATGAGGGTATTAAATGTATATTGGGGTATAAATATATGGCCTGACCTATCATTTTCATTTGTAAGGTTTTCCAAATGAGTTCAGAGTGATTTCTAAGGGGTTTAGTGCATCTGTCACCTGTCGCCCTCGTACCTCCAAGGCATCTCCTAAGATGAATCCAAAACTATACCTCACCACCACCATTCATCGTGCAGGGCATTTGCACCCTCTAGGCCAATGCCGACTCTTTGCCGTCAAAACCTTGCACAAAAAAAAATCTGACCCGACGGCAGGAACGCCTCCTGAGCTCGTGACCCCGAGCCTCTATCGACCGATCACCGACAAACTTAACAAACTTAACCCTTCAAATTCGGCCTCCGCCTAAGCTTCCGGGCCCTCTCCCACAGAACTCCATCCTTGAGATGCCACATCGCTTCTATCATTTCAGACGGTGGGGGGGAACCCATCCACCCAACCACCGGGGTCCGCTTTGCCTTTTGTTATTCTGAATTAAACGCAAACTAACTATTTTTTCATGTCCCTGGTCCCCGGGTCCTCATTCGTGGAGGTCCTTCGCGTCTTTGCCATTTCAAATGGCCATCAGGCGATGTCTTCCTGCCTCTCGAGTCCTGACCCTCCAGTTTTTGTGATGACCTAGTAGAAGGCGAACTCTGACATCCTTTCCCTCACTGGGCTCCACCCATTGGGATTTTGTCTTGTCTCATCCGATTAAAAAAGGAAGAACACATCTATCTTTCTGACCTATGGGACCTGCCCTTCGAATCGCTGAGGGAAACTTGAGATAAACCTAGTGGCGAGACTCAATGTCGGGTTTGGCCCATCGAGCCACTCCCGCCAGACTTCCGCATAGCGACTGCCGCTCTACACAACAAAACCCCGACAACTTCCCATGCCTTGGGACCCAAATGCTTTTAAGTTTAAAGTTACGTTGGCTGTCCTTTGACCTCCTAGGTCCTAGACCCCAGAATTCCATTTCTCCTTGGCCATTCTACACACTAGTGCTTGGACGGCTTTCCAGTCTCATATCTTTGGGTGCCTCAAAAGTGGTCTAAATAACCTTCAAATTGAAAACCAATCTTGACCCACATGCTCAAATTTAATCCTCTCCTGCATGAGCCTTCAAAACCATGAAAACTTAAAGTTGGGAGAAATCAAACAGATTGCCCTACACTGTTCGCCCTTCAAAACAATGTTCCTTCCAAGGAAGTCCGGCCCCCTGGGCTTAGGTTGTCCAAAATCCCTCCAGAAAATGAATAGCGACATCTAGAAGTAAAGATTTGATTTTATTAATCATATGTTGTCTAATTGGATTTCATCGACAGGATTTTGACTAATGTTAATGCTTTCATTATTGGTTGTACTCATTATGCCCTATTTGCAGGATATATGGAATCGGGTGCAAGACCCTCGGGGTTAGCTACAGAGAAGGACAAAGGGAAGAGAGTGGGCAAGACTCCCCGTGGAAAGGAGGAAAAAGAACAAATGAAGTACCAATTATAGGGTGAGCCTTTGCATTGAAAAATTATCATAGATTAGAAAGAAATTACAGACACCAATATTGGCCATGTCGATATTGATGAGTTCAAGCAAAGGGTTAGAATCCACCCCAAGATCAATTATTCCAGATTAATCAGACAAAGTGGAATTACAAAAGCTGTAGGTTTCCCCCCATCCCTCATAGCCCCTGAATTGGTCATGGCTTGCCGGCAGGCCTAGCAGCCATAGACACGAACCATTGTTGATAGGGACAAAAACATTCTTGTCAACATGTCGGGTGAGGAAATTACTAAAAATTTTCACATCCCCACCTTTAGGGAGATGGAGATGCCCACCATGGAGGAAGGAAAAGCAACATGGGATGAGGACCTGATGGGCTACAAGAAGCTAATAAATCATTTCTGGCTTAAAGAGAAAAGGGGCAGTGCTACAAAGGTTCCTGAAGAAATCTTCCGCAACGACTTCTATGAGGACTACCATGACTTGGTCACCATGTTAAGCAGGGTTATGGATCTCCCCACTACTGCCTACTTTTAGGAATGGATGGTGTATTTCATAGAGTAGTTCCTCTGTGGGGATGAGGACGTCACAACAAAAGCTTCATTCTACTAGGTAGGCATAATAAGCTATTGCTTCCATGAGTAGTTCATGAATGTCAAGAAAACCTCCAAGTTCTATATGACATCCTATCTCATGTACTCACTAGCTGAGCAGAGGCAATAGAGTGGATTGTTTGTGGCACCCGATGAGGAATTAGGGCGAAGATTGATGGTCTATGATAGATATCCACAACTCCAGTTCATGAACTTAAAGAAAGAGTATTGCAGGGTGAATGACGCCTTCATCTGCCACATCATCAGGTTGTTTGGAGGGGATTTTGAGACAAGGGTCTCTCACAGTGCTCGTGCGTTCTTAAATCAACATGCCTTCTTATTCATACAATACCCCAAATTCACATATATTCGTGCTTAGGGTTTCACAGAAAGGCTGAATAAGCTTCCCCGATACCCTAATGACCAGATCATATTGTTAGAACTCTCCCAGAATTTGTAGCATATGCATTTAATCCTCGATAGTGGAAATTTGGCAGGGATCCCTTCGCCTTTTGCCTTCGACCAAGGAATGTACAAATTACAAACTTCTTAGTGCACTGGGAATTCTGAGAAGGAATTGGTGAAGTACCATTTCCGCCTACACACTGCTCGCACACAGGTAGATCCACATGGGCATGTGAGGAGGGCACTAGGACCAGGGTACGCCCATTTGCATCACATTGAAGATTTATAAGCAGATTGCCAGGATGACAGGGAGGTGCGTGCAAGGAATTACATGTGGATGACTATGTACTTCATGAGGAGGGTGCAACTATTTCCCATACCAAATCAGGTTGAAGAGGATGAGAGCACCATCATTGATCCTAGATATAATGCAGTCACTAACTTTTCACTGCCAGTAATAGATTGGGATGAATAGGAGGTCGATGACCTTGATATTGTAACCAAACCAATTGTGGCTTATATCAAAGAATGAGTTAAGGGACAAGTAGCTAGATTAAAGCAACAAGTGGTTTTCCAGATCCCAAGGTTTATTCAGGAAAAGATGCAGGAGGCTCACCCTCTAAGAGGCCCAAAAAGATGGGAAGCACCGCAAAGCAGCCAACAATTCAAGAGGGTCCCCTTTAGGAGGGTGAGGAAGGGAAAATAGATCTGCCCAAACCTCCTCTAGCTATCCTTGTCTCTACCACCCTTCCACCTATTTCCCAGGCCATGGTCACCACATCCCCACCTGCGGTGTCCACATCTCAGTCCATCTTGCCTCCTCTCCCCTGGCCAAGCCCATAATAGTGTTTGACTCTTCCTCCACTGCATCTACTCCAGTTTCCTCCTCTACCATGTCACCTACTACATTGTTTCCACTGGAAGCAACAACAATACCAATGCCCGCACTCACATTGCTGGAGGCTTTCTTGCGGCACATGCAGAATGTGCCCTTCGAGATTTCATAGATATTTTTGGATCCCACCATCCAAGCTTCCTTAGCACAGGTCCTCGCCAGCGCTACGCCTTCACAACCTCCAACGATAGCACCAACAAGTGAGGCCACAATGTTAATTTTTGAAGAATGGGATAAGTGGGAGAAAGAAGCTTTGAAGGAAGTGGAGGAAAAATATGAGTACCATGAACACCCAAAATATGAGCATTGGAAAATTGACAGGGTGATTTGTGAAGAAGAAGAAACAAGGTCTTTCGAAAGTGGAGATGAAGAGGAGGGTACATGTGGTTGAACTATTGTACAAACCTTCAATGATGATTTCAAGGGAGAAATGGCCCGACAATTGAAGGATGATGAGGAAGAGGCAGAAAGATCACCTCCTAGAGGAGAAGGGCAAGAAGGTGGTAGGGCAGAAAAAGATGTGGAACTTCCTATAGGGGAACAGTAGGAGGATGTGCCATCTCCTTATGGAGAAGAAGGAAATGTAGAGGAAGACAAGCCCGAGGAGCATGTGCACAAGAATGAACAGTTGGAGAAAGGAAAGAGAAAAAATTTGAGATAGAAGAAATTCCTTGGGGGTGATTGCCTACTAGGCCTCCCATCAAACGCCTCATGTTCTTCCAAGACTCCGATGAGGAAGAAGGAGATAACACTAAAATGGAAGAAAGGGCTCCCATAGGTGAACAAACAGAGATCCAAACAAAGAAAGGCGAGGGTGATCATGAATTGCCTAAGGGAAAATCAGCTATACCCTAATGGCTGGAGGGGAAACTTGAAAAGAAGACTCCTGCCCCAAAGGATCCAAGAGCAAGACTAGAGGCTATACTAGCCCGAGTGCAGATCACAACCAGGAAGGAGAAGAAGCCCAAAATCAGATCCAAGATAACGATGGATGCTTCTGGGTCCCAAACTATGCAAGTAGCAATGCCAGTGGTAGGTGAAGAAGGAGTAAGCTATAATATCTCCACCATCAACTTGGTAACTACTACTAGAGAGCAAAAGGTAGAGCACCTCGATGAGTTTGTGGCTACGGTGGTGCATCTAATAGAACAGGATAAAGTCTCAAAAGATGAACTTAAAGCACATGTAGCTGACTTGATACCTTACATCCAACAATGGTCTTCAGCTGAAGAAATGCCTACCGCATCCATGTCTCCAACCCAACTGTTGTCCAAGGAAAAAATTGAAAAGATGGAAAAAAGAAAGAATCTAGAAAAAACTATAGAAAGTTGGTTTTGACAGGTTCTATATGTCAGAAATATGGGTGTCAGTCAGGCTGTTCGAATAGCCAACAAGTTCTTGGATTTACAACAGTCTCTGGAAGGCACAAGGAAAATTTTCACCCACTTCTCTGTGATGTATAGGTCTGCCTTTCCAAAGATCAAGACTATCCTCCAATTGCCAAAAGCCACATGGGAAAATAAGTTCGCACTCAAAGAGGATGATCATTGACTAGTGGATGTATGGAAACGAGACTTTGATAACATGAAAGAAAGGTTGGAGTAGGTAATTGACAAAGTGGATCCATATATTGAATGGGTCAAAGAAATTATGGCAGATTGTGCCCGATATTTGAAGTTGATGACGGGATATGACATGCCTGCGGTGCAAATTGATCTAGAGAAAATAAAGCCCCATTTCCAGAAAAAGATGGAGGACGGGATGTTAGATGAGATAACCACGAATTTCATGAGTTTTTCTGCCTGTGCCTTTGCCTAGTCAGAAATTTTCAGAGACCACGTCGCCAAGTATGATGAAGACTAGAAAAGGCTCGAGGACAATTCCAAGGAATGGAGTTATCAAGTGTTGCAGTCCGAGATCATGGAGGTCGACAAACTCCAACTAGTAATTTTGAAGTTCATGGAGTATGTAGCTTTAAAGAAGTAGGAAGGAAACCCTATTGTTAGTGAAGAGCTTCTGAAGGAATAGCTACAACAGAAAGAGCAATTAGCAAAAGACAAAATGCTACAGTGTTGTCACTAGAGGAAAAAATAGGGATATGGACAAGATTGTATTTTAAATTGTAATATATTGGGGGATAGGTAGAACCCTATTTTTTAGTGAATCTTTGCCATAGAATGAGATGAAATATTGGCCATTTGTTCTACTTTTTGGGCACTATAAATAGGGGGTCTCCTCTAATTTTCAAGAGAGAGTTGAGTTGTTGTAAAGAGATGCTACAAAAATTTCTAATGAAAATACATTGACTTGGTGCATTTTCTGAGTTCTTCACATGTTCATGATTCAATCTCCATGGTTAGATGCTTTATTTAGATTTACATTGTTGTTCTAGTGAGCTTTAAACTACTTGAATAGATTTTAGTAATGTTGTTCCGTGATTATAGAATTTTTTGTTGTGTGGATGCCTTCCAGCCCATACTTTTTGCCATTTGTTGCTGGAAAATGGTCTTGTAAAGTTAGTCTGGGCTAAAACTTGAAGATGCTTTAAAATTTATCTTTGTTCATGCATGTATGTGGTGGATGAATGATAAAATATCTGCAGACCTTTGAAGTTAGCACAAATTCAATGATATTGTATGTTTCTTGGTTAAATGGGATCCTGTTTGAAGGAAGCTTTCTAGAGCAGAACTTCCATGATCACTGTTCATAGTTATTTGTAGATCCAGGAACTGTTGATGTGCCAATTTGACACACGACATGTAGGTAAGATAAAAGTAAAAGTATCTCACCTCTCCTGAAAGAGAATCAATAATCAAACTGATCACCTCCCAAGTTCCTTAATGTTGGTTCACAACGTTGCTATTTCACGAAGTGGTCAATATGGCTGTAATATTCAAGGGGATTGCTGGTTTTGAGCTTCTAGATTGTTGCAAGATCAAACATCTATCTAAACCTACTTTAATCGATGGTTTTAAAGAAATAGAAAAAGATAGATCAATGTTTTCAAACTAAAAATAATGTTGATTCATTCAACTAATCAAACTTGTTACCTTCCAAGGAATTCCTAAACTAGAACTGCAAAATAAAATTAACCTGTAATTGATACAAAGTTTCATTCATTCACAGTAGATTGAAAATCATCATTCAAACAAAACATAAGATAAAATTTCATTCCTTGAAAGCTTTTCAAATCAAATGATTAACCCAAAATAAATACCATTCTAGAGCATAATATAAAGTAGGTTTAAGTCTGGTTGCTCCTACTGTCAATGAAACATATAAGGAACATTTACAAATCTGGCAAGATCACCAGTGTACAAAAACCAATGTCTTCAAATTATCTCCATTTATGCTAAGAAAATCAGGAAGATACATCACCTCCTCCTCATGCTGAATTGCAAAAAAATGTCTAACTTACTTAAAAACCCTAACTTTCTTTTTCGATATCCCATCCTCTACCTTTCTTCCTCTACTCTCCTAATTCACAAAAGATAAATAGCAAGAACCATGCAAGATAGATCAACACAAAGAATTCACCAAGAACACAATGTGTTTAGTTGTATTGAATCACCCAAGATATCAACAATTCGAGTCTTTTTGTATTACAACGACTGATCAGAATAAAAATAACTTCTAGATCCTACTCTACTTCTTGATTTTCTCTACCCTCTGAATCCCCTAGCTTGCTAACTAATCCACTAACTTTTTTCTAACCTTTTCTAACCTTTTCTCCCCTTACAAAAGAGGCGAAACGCCATACTTATAAAACTTGCCAGATGTGTCTGCCCAGTTAGGGTTTACAATAAGTCGGTCACAGAACAAGTCGGCCCCCAGAAGAATTCAAAACAAAGTCAAACATGCATTAAATGCATGGGCACCGACCATATCAGCCCAAGATCTCCCACATAACTCAAACCAAAAAGCATGGAGAAGAGGCAAAGTGAAATAATGAGGATGCACAAATCTAGATGAAGCTTTGCATTAACTGCTTCCCCCACTTCACCCATACCTTGTCCCATTTTGGCCTTCATCACCAAGAATGTCCTCTGCAAGCTATCCATAAGTGGCATAGGAAAAACCCTAGTTCGCCATTTAATAGCATTAATATTATTCTTCAGCTGCCCCATCGTATTGTCCCAGTCTCTCTTGTTGGATTGATATTCATTAATGATTGCAATGTAGGTCACTGTGTCATCTTGCTGGTGCCCAGTTACTATATCCCATGATAGCCTTAGTAATTTGTAGCAAGGTGTTCATATTCGTATCTGAAACCTTGAACCAGACTGATGTCATCTTTCCCTCAGGAATTCTACTCTTTTTGTCCAACTTCAATTTTTTTTTTGCTTCAAAGATGGATGATCCCTTTGTGTCCTTTAGCCTCTCCAGCCACCATCGTATTGCCAGAATCAACCTACATTCATCAAACACCAATGTGAGAATCCAAATGTTGACAAAATTTTCATCCAAGTGTTAGCTTAAAATCAAGATAAAACCATTAAATTAGACATTAAGCATCAACACTATGAAGTTCGGGATTTCAAGTTAACCAAGGAAAAATAATCTAGAAAGAATTTCAGAAAATTCCGAACTAGGAAGATTATCCCGATGAAGCATCAATGTCACTAATGGATCATCAAAATGAACACAAGCAACATACAACTGTGAAATTCATCAAGCTAAAGCAAGAAATGTTTAAGAATTCATCATTAGATTCATCAATTTTATCCAATTTCTTAAATTCCACAAAGCATAGCAGAGAATTTAGGAAAATACAGCTGGACCGGAATTCTGCGGATGACTCAGAACTTCACACTTCAGAAAACTGAAGGAAACCAAGAAAATCTGGCTAGAACGGAGAATCCCGAGGTAGGCATAAGGTTCACCAATAGATCATTTGAATGAAGAAGGAATGCATATAACATTGTGAAATCCATCAAAATAATCATGGAATATCCAACATTCATCACCTAAATCATTCCTGTGTCAACAATTTCAAGTCACTTGAAGCTTGGCAGAAAATCTAGAAAAATCTGACTAGACTGGAATTCTATGGATGACCCAAAACTCCCAACTCAGAGCACACTTCCAAGAAGATGAAGGAATCTGGGAAAATCTGGAGACATGGAAATTCTGCAAAGTCTTCAGAATCTTGAAAAACCTTCATCACACTCAACTTTTCATGAAGTGATCGAAATTCGACGAATTCTGAATCTCTTGAGGTTGACTCGAATCTAATTCATGATTTCTATTTATCCCTTTGGATCCAAACTACCTAAGGAGTCAAATAATGAAATTGCATGACAAACCAGTGATTCCCTAGATTCAACTGCTAAGACCTCCGCCATGAACAACAGGGGCAAGCTCAAATTACCTAGATGGAACTCGGATACACTCGACAAGGTTCACAGTGGGTTTGCAATTAATAATGGACCATTCATGAGCAAACTTTGATTAATACAATAAAGGCGAAACTCACCAACCAACTCAGAGTGTGTCAAATTGAACTGGGCTTTGTAAAAACCCACCCGAATCAAACTGAGGCATTGAAAAACAAGGCAAGGCATGGAAACAATTCGGGAACACACATCGGTGAGAGATCCACCCATGTAGAGAGAGTTAAGAAACTCATAGCGACCGGTAAGTCTCAATGACCTAAAATTTGGAAACCCGATGGTGAAGTAGAATCCAAAAAAATCCAGCCCAGGTGGAATTCCACGAAGAGCCCGAAACTCTGAACTTCCAACATTGAAATTACTTTGCTGGGTTTATGATGGAATCCAGAAAAATCTGGATGGGTCAGAAAATCCTGAAATAGAGTGAAAACTCGAACTTTTCCTTAAAAATTAAGTTTTCAACGTGTGGATGGGAGAGATGAACAACTAAGGACCTTGCAAGAAATCAAAGAAATAAAATCCATAGGTCCAAAAGATGTCAGAATTTAGAGAAAAAGAGGGGGGGAAGGGGTCCCATTTTAATGAAATTTAAAATGGGGTGGTTATGCAAGGCATAACAAGAACCTTCTCTCTTCCCTGCTCTTTCCCCCCCCCCTTTTTTTTAGAAACAACCTGTGCTAAGGTTCATTGCACATTGTAAGTGCCAAAACTTAAGGAAAACATTAAAGTTTTAGATTATTGTCTAAACCTACAACAAAGTGCACCTTAACTCCCATCTCAGAAACTTCAGATTTTAAGATCCACCTCACATCCAACTACGTAGTCTGCCCTGTGATTACCAAAAAAATCACATCAAACATCAACTGAGGAGTTCCATGCAAGTCATGACCTAACACCCGAGAGACCTTGGGGTGATTTTCAGCAACTTGCTGTTGGAAGTGTCATTTCAAGAGAGGTAATGCACCTACGCATTACCTGTGTTGAGAAAGTGTATGAAAACACCCATCAACAAGAAGGAAAGGAAAAAAAACTTTAATTTACAACATGATATCACACGTTTCTGTATTTTTTTTCCTTTCCTTTATTCTATTTGAAAGGGTATGTTGTATAAACCAAGGAAACAAAAACAGATATACATAAATCATTTGCACAGTCCATGTGTATATAATTTTAATAATCTTCACTCATCCATTCACACATAAATTATCTTTTTATTACAACTACATTAATAATAATATGGTAAATTCAAGGTGTATGCATTTAAATTTTCTTCACAATAAATGTTGTACAAGGCAAGAGGCTTCCAGGGCCATTGGATCCAATATTCTCTCAAGAATAATACAATAGATGAAATGAATAACAAGCTAGTAATGAAAACATGTCTCTTTTCCATTCTTCATTTTTTTTAGCAAGATATTGTTCTACCATATTATGACATTATTTAATAAAACAATCAGTGACTCACAAACTAGGAAGGCTTTCTCTTTTCATTTCTTAATTGAAAATTATGAAACCCATCTTTTTTTTCAGTCTTAAAATAAATTACCACAATATTTGAAGAAGCAATTGACTTACAAACTCATGAAAAATTTCTTACTCTCCACCCTACCATAATGGTGTCATGGAGCCTCATGGGCTCTAGCCATACCCCTGAGCAAAGAATTGTTTTAAGCTCCATGATGATATATGGAGTCTTTTCTCACTTCTTTTTTAAGGGCTAAAGCTAGTATAACACCAATTTCATGTATCTAGGTTCTCTGCTTCCTATTTCCAATGATAATCCATACACTATGTCATCTTCTTGAAACCAATAACAAGGATAAATGGAAAAAAGAAGAACTTATCTCTTTTCTTTTAGATGAAGGGACTAAAATCTTGTATCCATCTTTTCTCTCCTAGCCAAGCCATCTTGATCACAATCCTTCCCAAAGATATGGGGGGGATCCTCTCCTCTTCTCATCCTTTCTGCTATCTTCACTAGAGTTCTCCAAAAGAAGAAGTGCGTAACACCCCGCTCCTTCTTCCTCTCCAACTATATAGAAGTCTCAAAAATTGTAACCCTTGGATGGGGAGGTGTGAGTGTACTTGTCCCATCAATGATAGTTTTTTCCTTATTTAAGAGGGGTACATGCACTTAGACAACCCCCTCAATCTTTTCACCCCATCCTCCCCTCAAAATTCGTCACTCCTCATTATGATGGATTTTTAGGAGTCAAATGATGTCCTTGGGGCCCTATTGCATGCCCAATTGACCCCTACCACCATGGTATAGACCCTAGGGGGTTTATTTATTCATCCCAACCCAAGAAATTTACCAACAACCCTCTTTAAAGACCCACTTAAGGTTACATATCACATGACACACAATTAAATACCCTTTCAACCCAAAAGATAAACATAATAACTCTATTTCCTTCTAATCTCCAAAATAGGGAAATCAAGTACATAACCACAAGAGGATGTCTTTCGATTTGTTCTCATCGGTTCTGCCTTATTGCATTAGCACCCTTTCTTTCCTGCACATTACCAATGAAAACATAAGTAACAATCGTATATCACATTAATTTGGTAGCTGAAATAATATTTAATTGTACAACAATTTCACTAAAATTCCAATTCGTATTCATAGTTTATAACTGCCTAATACCTTCATGTCAATGAAAGTAATATATGTCAAAATGAAATAAAAGCACATTGTCACAAAATCGTACTACACATTTTTTGAAATATATCTAAGAATCTATTAGGAGAAATATATAACAAAATTATGATTGTATTATTCACATGTGAGGCAAGGTATTGCAAAATTGTAGTTAAATCTTCTTTCTTTCATCAAAAAATATGGTTAGGGTTAATAATTTTTTTCCCCTCTTTTATTGTTTGTAGTTATCTCTCTGCATCTTTGGCATTATACCCATTACCATAGGAGTAATTATTCATGATATTATTTTTTCCTCATTTGTTTGAAGCTCCTTATAAAAAACTATTAATTGTCATGGTTATCTTGTCTGGATGGAACATGTTATATGTATTCTATCAATATGTTTTATGATATTCTTTTTACCTCATTTGTTTGAAGTTCCCCATAACAAACTATTCTTCATTTAGTGCCAGACAATGTAGCTCAAATTTTCAATTAAGTCTATGGAATTATACCCATTTTGTAGAGATTATTGCTACCCATTGGCCTTATGAGTTCTATTTAATCTGGGTTTCCGTTCATTTGTCATTTACATCTGTTTCTTAAGTGTTATTCTAACACCTCTTACAATTGTTACATAGACTGCTTGTCTTGTACCAATATGTTTGATGAATTTATTTTTTCCTCATCTGTTTGAGGCTCCTTATAACAAATTGTTAATTGCCATGGTTATTTTGTCTAGATAGGACAGACAGTTAAATATTCTTTCTTTTGTAAAAAAATATGGTTAGGGTTAGTAATTTTTTTGCTCCTCGTTTATTGTTTGTAGTTATCTCTATGCATTTTTGGCATTATACCCATTAAAATAGGAGTAAATATATATATATATATATATGCAGAGGGTTAGTATGAAGGTATAAACATATTGGAGATAAAATTAGTTTAGTGGTTGTTAAGTGTTATTCTAATAGCTCTTTTACAATTTCTTTATTTGTCTATAATATTTAGTATGAGGTAATGTAGCTAGAATTTTGAATGAAGTCTATGGCATTATACCCATTTTGCACAGATTATTTCTACCTATTGGCTTTAGGAGTTCTATTTAATGTGGCTTTCCGTTCATCTATCTTGTATCAATATGTTTCATGATATTCTTTTTTCTCATCTTTTTGAAGATCCCTCTAACAAACTATTTTTCATGATATTTTTTTTCCTCATCTGTTTGAACCTCCTTATAACAAATTGCTAACTGTTGTGGTTATCTTGTCTAGATGGAATGTGCTATATGCCCTGTATCAATATGTTTTATGATATTCATATTTCCTCATCCGTTTCAAGTTCGCCATAACAAAGTGTTCTTCATTTAGTGCCAGATAATGTAGCTCAAATTTTCAATTAAGTTTGTGGCGTTATTCCCATTGGCATTACTAGTTCTATTTAATGTGGGTTTCCACTCATCTTTCATTTACGTGTGATTGTTAAGTGTCATTCTAACACCTCTTACAACTGTTACATAGGTTGCTTATCTTGTACCAATATGTTTCATGAATTTCTTTTTCCCTCATATGTTTGAAGCTTCTTATAACAAACTGTTAATTGCCGTGGTTATTTTGTGTGGATGAAACATGTTATTGTTGGATGTTGTGGATTTGTTTTTGATGTGTGGTTTTCATTGATGTCAACACTATTAGCATTTGGTGTATCAATTGTTGTATATGTTGAGGATATTGAGAAAATTGTGAAAGATAGTGTTTTGTGTTCCCAGTGGAATTGTGCAGGTCATGATGGTGTCCTATTTCATACATTGAAGATTCTAAAGATGATGTGGATTAAAGGGTTTATTTTTTAGTTTATCTAGATCATCTAACGAAAGTTTCAAAGGTTCACATGAAGTTTTGATTACGTTGTGGTCTGACAGTGTTTTGTTGGTGTCTATTAGTGTTCCTGAATGAAGATTGTGTGATTTTGGTTATCTCAGTTGGTGCAAATGTTTCTCTATGATTTCTTGCTACTCTCAGATGTCTCTAGATCATTCTCTATCTTTGTGGTACTTCCACATTAATCGGTGAGCTCGTGGTCGAAGATCTTTTCTTGCGCATGTTCAGTTTTTCATGTTTTTGGTTGACATGTTGGTGGTAGTGTGTTGTGGATCTTCAAGGTGAAATTAATTATTTAAAGTATTTTCATATTGGAGATGTTAATTTGGGTCTCCACTATGTTGTGGTTGACCTTGGTGGATTCACGTTAAAATTTTATTTGTAAATCTGGGCTGACATTTCAAATATATTTTATTTTCTTGGCCAAAGAAGTTGTGATGGAAACTCATGTAGTGGATATATAAGGGTGATTAGTTCATTAATGAATATGATGCTTTGTGTGCTCCCATGTGTGTATTTGTGAATATCATTCGATTGTAGAGCAAAGTGTGAATAATATTGTGTGAAGTGTGAAGACGTGTTGAGCTTAATTGGAATTGTAATCAGGCTTGTGTAGAAGCTATTTTCTCAGTTCATACCCTCTGGCTTTTTAATCCAACTCTGTTGGGTAGTGAGCCAATTTTGTAATTGAGCAGTGATCTCTAGGAAATGTTCCTAAATGCATGTGCATTACCCTTGTTATTTTCCATTATACTTTTAGTAGAGTATAGTCTTGTCGGCTAACATCCATCGTGATTTTTTCCCTAACAGGGTTTGCACATAAAAAATTCTTTGTGTTCTTTGTCTCTCTGATGTGTTAATTGCTTGTGGTTAATTTCTTATTCATCAGATATGAGATTAAGGTTAAGTTAAGTTAGAAAAGTTTAAATTTCTATGACAACTGATTCACCCCCCCTCTCAGTTGTCTGTCCTTGTTTTTCCAAGAATTGGTATCAGAGCCTGTTCCTTTGAAGAAGTCTAATAGCTTGAGGTGATTTGAGATGACAACATTCAAGAAGGACAGTCCTAGATTTAATGGCACTAACTATTCACTGTGGAAGATTAGGATGCAATGCCACTTAAGGTGTATTGGTGAAGCCTTTTGGAAGATCACACGAGATCCATATACTATTCCTCAGAATGGCCCCTCTATTGTTGATGAGATCAAAGATGCTAAAAGTAATATTAGGGATATTGAAGCTTTGGTGAGTGCCCTAAAAAATTCAGAGATGGCCAATGTGGTAGGTCTATAGACAACTCATGAGATTTGGATGAAACTGGAAACTTTGTATGAAGTAGATGCACAAGTGAAGATGGCTAAGTTAAAAAACTTGAAAGGAAAGTATGAAAATCTGAAGATGGGTGAAGATGAAAATATCACTTCTTTTATGAAGAGAGTAAATGAGATAGTTATGGGTAATAAATGTGTCGGTGGTTCTGTGGATGAGGATGAAATTGTGGATAAAGTACTCAGATCCTTTCTTCCCTCCTACAAAATGAAGGCTCATGCTATTGAAGAGTTCATATTAGTAAAAAAGATGACAAGAGATACGCTGATCAAGAAGCTTGCTACCTTTGAGATAAGTGAATTTGGTGAATATACACTGAAGATTGAATCTGCATTCAAGGCTACTATATCTAGAAGTAATAGGAAAAGATATCCAAGTATGATGAATAATTGAAATAGCTTGAAGATAAAGAAAGAGAGGTAGAAGAACTGGAAGCACTGATTGCAAAGTAAGAAAGGAGAGGAAAAGGTAAGTCTGAAGATGCATTACCTATTAAATTTTTTTCATGCAGTAAAATAGGTCATTTTGCATCAAGATGTCCAAAAAGACTTCTGAGATCTAAGCCAAAGAAGTCAAGATTCCCAAAGAGATGCTACTTTGTTGAAGAAGCAGTGACTGATGATGAGTCTAATAAAGATAATGGTAAAGAAGATGATTGGGCTTTCATTGCTACCATTTAAAATAATCCTGTGGCTACTAAATCAACTAAAGATGAAAAAGATCTTGAAGCTCAAGTTGAAGAAAAAGATGAATGGGTCATTGATAGTGGATGCTCACATCATATGACTGGTGATAAAAGAAAATTTGTGAGTCTAGAGAAGTATGATGGTGGGGTTGTAAGATTTGGAGATAACAATGCTAGTGTGATTCATGGAAAAGGATCTATTTGCCTTGGTGGTAAGGATAACACTGATGATGTCCTCTATGTTGAAGGCCTGAAGCATAACTTGTTGAGTGTTGGATAGATGATTCACAAGGGATATGATCTTCAGTTCAAATTTGGAAGATGCAAGATAAGTGGAAGTTCCGGGAACATGATTACAATAGGAAAGCAAACAAAAGGTAATATTTTTCACCTGAATACTGCTTGTGGAAGTTGTTTAATTTCTCAAGTAGATGAAAGATGGTTGTGGTAGAGGATATTGTGTCATGTAAACTTTGACAAAATTATCAAGATAAGTTCTACTCAAGCAGTAAGAGATCTACCTATATTAGTGAATCCTTCTAATGTAATTTGCAAGGTATGTCAAATGGGTCAACAAACTAGAGTCTCATTCCGAAGCAAATAGTTTCATTCAAATAATTTGCTAGAACTGCTACATATTGAACTTTGTGGTCTCTCCAGAGTTAGAAGTATTCATGGAGAAAGGTATTTTATGATGGTTATTGATGATTACTCTAGAATGATTTGGGTTTCCTTTTTGAGAGAAAAATGTGAAGCACCGGAGAAATTAAAAAGTTTCAAGGCTATGGCATAAAATGAGAAAGGTCTAAAAAATCAAGTTCCTGAGATCTGACAGAGGTGGAGAGTTCATTTCTAAGGAGTTCAACTCTTATTGTGAAGAGAATGGAATTAAAAGATAGTTATGTGCTCCCCGAACCCCTCAACAGAATGGAGCTATAAAGAGAAAGAATAGAACAATTCTAGATGTTTCCAAAACAATGATGATGGAAGGAAATGTGTCTCAAATGTACTGGAGTGAAGCGATAAGCACTGTTGTGTATACCTTGACCCGGGTAAATGTGAATGACAATTCTGGTAAGACCCCTTATGAGTTATGGTTTGGTCACAAACCTACTGTCAAGTATTTTAAGATATTTGGAAGCAAGTATTCTATTAGGAGAGATGATGATATAGGAAAATTTGATGCTAGAAGTGATGAAGGGATCTTCCTAGGTTACTCCACTAAGAGAAAGGCCTACTAGTGCTATAACAAAAGACTAAGAAAGATGGTTGAGAGTGCAAATGTTAGAGTTGATGAGGACTCTGTCAAATCATCCAAATGATGCAACTATGATTCAGATGAAGACAACTCAAGCCAAGGGAAGAACACTCAAACACCGAATCTACTTCAAATTATTCCATATGTTCCAGTGAAGCAACCTCAGTTTTTTCTGGTAAATCAAACAAGTCAGGAAGCACAAACAAGTGCAAGTGTAGAAGAAAGATCAGAAGAGTTATAAGTGCAAGTAAGTCCCAAAACTACAAGATATGTAAAGCTAAATCATTCTCAAAGTCAAATCATAGGAGATAAGAGTAAAGGAGTGCAAACCAGAAGAAAAATTGTAGAAGAATATTGTCTAATTTCAAAGATTGAACCTAAGAATGTCACTAAAGCCTATCAAGATGAACACTGGTTGGAAGCTATGAAGGAAGAGTTGACAAAGATTGAGAAGAATGACACATGGCTACTAGTTCCTAGGCCTAAAGACAAAAATGTGATTGGTACTAAGTGGGTATTTAGAAATAAGCTAAATGAAGAAGGTGAAGTGGTCTGGAATAAAGCAAGACCGGTATGTAAAGATTATTCTCAAATGGAAGGTATTGATCTTGAAAAAACCTTTTCCCTTGTAGCTAGAAATGAAGGTGTGAGATTATTTCTTGCTTATGCTACACACAAGAATTATAAAGTCTATAAAATGGATGTAAAGTCTACATTTCTGAATGGAGAACTAGAAGAAGTGTACATTGAATAGCTGGATGGATTTCAGCTAACAGATAAGGGAGATATGGTTTGTAGATTAAAGAAAGCTCTATATGGACTTAAGCAATCCCCTAGATCCTAGTATGCTAGATTGGAAAAATATCTACTAAAGCTTGGATTCACTAAAGGTACTGCTAATAGAAAATTATACTTCAAGTTAGATCATGATAAGGAGTTGATTATAGATTTTTTTTTATGACATCATTTTTGGAGGTGATGAAAATCTATGTATGAAGTTTGTTGATGAGATGAAGAGTGAATTTGAGATGAGCATGATTGGCGAGATGAAGTTCTTTCTAGGATTGCAAATTACACAATTGGACTAGGGTATTTTCATATCTAAGTCCAAATATGTGAAAGAAATACTAAAGAAGTTTGGAATAGATGACTCCAAACTTGTTGGTAACCCCATGGTGATTGGATGTAAGTTGACACAAAATGATGATTCTCCAAAGGAAAAATAAACTAGGTACTAGTCAATGATCAGTGGATTGCTCTACTTGACACAGACTAGACCAGACATTATAAATGTTGTATGTATGGTTGCTAGATTTCAGGCTGATCCAAAGGAGTTACATGTGATTGTTGTCAAAAGAATTTTTAGACATCTAAAAGGAATAGTTGCATTTGGACTTTGGTATCCAAAGGATGATCATCTCACTTTGTGTGCATACACTGATGCGGATTGGGATGGTGATGTAGATGAAAAGAAAGTACTAGTGGTGGTGCCTTCTTCCTAGGGAAGAAGCTAATATCTTGGTTGAGTAAAAATAAAAACTCAATTTCTCTATCTACTACTAAAGCATAATACATTGTTGCTGCGAATAATTGTACTCAAGTGATATAGATGAAACAAATGTTGAGAGATATTAGGGTGATATATGAAGAGCCTATTGCTATATACTCTGACAACTCAAGTGCAATAAATATCACAAGGAATCCAGTACTACACTCTAAGTCTAAACATATATCAATCAATTTTCATTTCTTGAGGGAAAAAGTGAATGAGAAAGAAGTCAGATTGGAGTATGTGCCTACCAAAGAACAAATTGCAGATATATTTACTAAACTGTTGCCAAAGGATAGTTTTGAGTATCTCAGAGGAATGTTAGGGGTAATTACCCCTCCTAATAAGAACTAAATGATGCATTTTCTTGCATCAACCCATGAGCTTCATTGCTATATTTTGATCCAGATTGATGTTTCTGTGGCTACTACTCAGGGGGAGTAGTCAGATGTGCAGATATGTGGTTTAGAGCATGTGCAAGGAAATGTCATTTTTACCTTTTCCATTTATGTCAAAGGGGGAGAAGTGTAATGTGAAAAATCCTTGTGGAGAGAAGTTTAGTTGAGAGAAGTGCAAAAGAAGTCAGTTTGTTGGGTTGATGGTATTTTTCACATCATGTGTTGCCATCAATACCAAAGGGGGAGATTGTTGGATGTTTTGGATGTGTTTCAGATATGCAGTTGTCATTGATGTCAACACGATTAGCATTTGGTGTATCAATTGATGTATATGTCGAGAATATTGAGAAAATTGTAAAAGATAGTATTTTGTTTTCCTAGTGGAACTATGCAGGTAATGATGGTGTCCTATTCCATACATTGAAGATTAGATGATGTGGATTAAAGGGTTTATTGTTGAGTTTATTTGGATCATCTATCAGAAGTTTCAGAGGTCCACGTGAAGTTTTGAGTACATTGTGTTTTGATAGTGTTATGCTGGTCTTCGTTACGGTTCTTGAATGAAGATTGTGTGATTTTGGTTATCTCTGTTGGTGTGGATGTTTCTCTATTGTTTCTTGGTGCTCTCATATGTCACTAGATCATTCTCTATATTTTTGGTATGTCCACATTAATCGGTGAGTTCGTGTTTGAAGATATTTTCTTTCGCATGTAAGTTTTTTCATGTTTCTGGCCGAAATGTTGGTGGTAGCGTGTTGTGGATCTTTGAGGTGAAATTAATTAAAGTATTTTCATATTGGAGATGTTAATTTGGGTCTCCACTATGTTGTGGCTGACCTTGGTGGATTCACATTAAAATTTTATTTGTAAGTCTAGGCCGATATTGCAAATATATTTTATTTTCTTGGGTGATGAAGTTGTGATGGAATCTCATGTAGTGGATATATAAGGGTGATTAGTTCATTGATGAAGATGATGCTTCTTTTGCTCCCATGTGTGTATGTGCAAATATCATTTGATTGTAGAGCAGAGTTTGAAGGAGATTGTGGGAAATGTGAAGAAGTGTTGAGCTTAATTGGAACTGTAATCAGGCTTGTGTAGAAGCTATTTTCTCAGTTCATACCTTCTGAATTTTTAATCCAACTCTATTGGGCAGTGAGCTCTAGGTAGTGTGCTTGAATGCATGTGCATTCCCATTGTTATTTTCCATTATAATTTTAGCAGAGTATAATCCTATGGACTAACATCCACCATGGTTTTTCCCATAATAGGGTTTCCACGTATAAAATTTTTATTTTCTTGGGCGATGAAGTTGTGATGGAATCTCATGTAGTGGATATATAAGGGTGATTAGTTCATTGATGAAGATGATGCTTCTTTTGCTCCCATGTGTGTATGTGCAAATATAATTTGATTGTAGAGCAGAGTTTGAAGGAGATTGTGGGAAATGTGAAGAAGTGTTGAGCTTAATTGGAACTGTAATCAGGCTTGTGTAGAAGCTATTTTCTCAGTTCATACCTTCTGAATTTTTAATCCAACTCTATTGGGCAGTGAGCTCTAGGTAGTGTGCTTGAATGCATGTGCATTCCCATTGTTATTTTCCATTATAATTTTAGCAGAGTATAATCCTATGGACTAACATCCACCGTGGTTTTTCCCATAATAGGGTTTCCATGTAAAAAATTCTTGGTGTTCTTTGTCTCTCTGATGTGTTAATTGCTTGTGGTTAATTGCTTATTCATCAGATCTAATATTAAGGTTAAGTTAGAAAAGTTTAAATTTCTATGACAACTGATTCACCCCCCCTCTAAGTTGTCTGTCCTTGTTTTTCCAAAAGTTATATGTCTTATATCAATATTTTTCATGTTATTCACTTTTCCTCATCTATTTGAAGTTCCACATAAGAAACTATTCTCCATGATATTCTTTTTTCGTGTTCCCCATAACAAACAGTTTATTATCAAAGTTTGTGTCTTCTATTTGTATATGTATATGTATATATATGCATATGTAATAAAAAAAGTGAAGTTATTTTATATGGAGGGTGTAATGAAGGAAGGACTGATTCATCGACACAAACAACATTACACTCTCATTTAAAAAATGCATCGTGCCTTCCATTCATTACACTCTCCATTGAAAATGCATTGCATATGCATAGATACATTTACATATACATATGCATATATGTATGCTTTGTTTGTTCTTCAATTAATTTTTTTCTAGATATTAGTTTAGTAGGTGTTAAATTTTATTCTAATACCTCTTATACAATTGCTCTATTTGTCTTCAATATATATATGCATATATGTATTTGTCTATGTCTCGAAGTATTAATTTTCACATACCATTAACATTTTATACCATTCTCTTTGTAAGGATTTAAAGTTAAATCTATCATAAATATACAAAGGTACTAACCATGAAAAATGCATATAACACCAAAGTGAAACGTAGATTTTTGGGACCCTATAGACTACTCTGACACTTCTAGGGTTTTTCACCTAAAAGGAGATAGGGCCAAAAATGCTAATGTATCACTCAAATCAGGATGTATGCAATGTTTTTTAATGTAAATGAACTTAAATAAATGTAATTGACTAATCTGAATGACTGAAAATGTATGCAAAAGTGCAATTACAACTATGTTTGAAAACACATTGTGATATGCAAATAACTATGTAAATCAAGAAATAATGGAAAACAAAGAGTATAGAGATGAATCCGAGTGCACCTAGATGAATTGTGATGATTTTGGAGTGTTTTGAATGCTGATGGAAATTATTCAATTTTCATAGTGGGACTCATTCGCCCAAGCTAGGGAATTAGTTCTCCTGGTGAAAAAGTGTTAGGAGCTAATTTTTGTCTGTAAGGATCCAAAATTTGATAAAATTTAGATTTTCAGTCCTAAAGTGGGACTCATTTTCCACAGGTGGTGAATCAATACTCTCCCAAATTTCTAAAAAATTAGGAGACAATTCTACAACGCTAGATCCATAAAAGTTTGCTTGTTGGGTTGTTGAAGTCAGTTCTGTAGAAAACAAACAAATAACTCTCTCCAAGCTTGAATTTGACTCAAGTTGAGTTGAAGCACCTAGTTGACTTGGAAATCAATATTAAACACCTAATAACCTATCAAATCTACATACAAAGAGTTGCAAACAAACATGCAATATGGGAAAATGATTGAGGGTTAGTGAATAGGGGTTTTCCTTGGTCAAACCACACTTTTGGTAATTAAACCCTTGAAAAGCTAATGAAATGAAAGAGAAAGATAAACTAATAATATGCAAGTGCTATCAACTTACCTAACCCTTGATAATGCAATTCTGAAGTAATGTTAATGGCTGCTTCAAAGTGCTTGAATAATGCTTGAAAAGATGATGAAAAATGCTTGAATGCTTGAAATGTGAGATTGAATGCTTGAATGAGTGAGGAGATGTAAAATGAGGTGAAATAATAACTTATTTATACAATTATTATGCCTTAGTATTTGTTCATACCTCATCACAGTTGGACATCATGTGATTTTGAATAAAATCCCACAAGGAAATTTGAAATACTTTGAATCTAGGGCCAAGGGGGACTCATTTGCCACCCATGGTGAATGGGTCCCACGTAGGACCTAAAAACATGTGTTAGGAAATATGTTGTATTTATTGTTATTTGTCATGATAACATTAGGAAATACACTTAATTACAATTTATGAGGGCATAAAGAGACCAAATAAATCATGAGAAGGGTGTAAATAATGAAAATATGCCTAGAAGAGCGTGAAATATTGTTAGAATACTTTACAACACTTCAAAATAGGTCTTGTTGATGAGTAAAAAGGTGGTTTTTAGGTAAATTGCATTAAATAGAGTCTAGAAGAATGTAGAAATGTCTTACAACTCTCCACAGTACCTTCAAAAGACATCATTCTTTGAGTTTTAGTACCTAAATAAGCATGTTCAAGCCATGTTACAACATAAAATCAAAGAAACATAGTTCCAACACCATGAAACAAGACCTAAAAGGCCATGAAAATGAAAAGGGGCCATTTTTCTATGGCACATTTAGCCCCCACTTTAGTGCGACAAGATGAACCTATTTCAAACTCACACTAAAGTAGCCATGAACATCGAAGGGAGGGTTCAAATGCACTTATGTTAGCAAGATGGATTGACAATGATCAAGCACCCAAGATGAAGATCCTAGGTAAAATAGAGATAAGAACAAAGGAACACACAAGTGTTGAAAAGAATTGGATGAAGCTTCGATCATCAATCCAACTAGTTGTGAAAAGAGATCTAGGTTGATTATTGAAAAAGAGAATGTGTACTCACTCTAGGGCCACAAAACTTTAGGCTATCCATGGGGTGAGAAAGACCAACTGTATACTCACTCTAGGGTGACGTAACTAGTTGTCTGTGAGGTGAGAAATCCCAAAAATGTAAGATACATATGCTAGTTGGTATGCACTCACAAAAACAAAAGTTGCTATGGGGAAAAGTCATGCCCCTAGGTGGGCCTCCCGCTTAACCATGTCAAAGTTATACTTCCTAATAACTTTAACAAGGTGCCACAAAGAAAAAGAAATGGGTATTAATTTGAGCTTCATGAGACAAGAAAAGCTTTGCATGCTTAGAACTCATGAACAAACAAGATGGTACCACATGCATGGAAGTTGTGTTATGCAAGGTGACCATACAAAATGCAACAATGTAAAAGTGCAAAAATGTAAAATGTAAAATGATGTTCGAAGGAGTCTTGTTCAGTTTATGCAAGGTCAGTCACTTAGGGAACATGGTCTCTAATGTATCCAAGAGAGGACCAATCAAAGAATGGTATATTCACAACTTAGGGGACATAGTGCATCACATCAAGCCACCAAGAGGAGTGTAATATGATAAGATAGATCACAATTATGAAGGATATCACACCCATTTTCATCCACAAAGTGACAAACGCATCATATAAATGACAAAGCTACACTAGGAACTGATAGGATGTCATTAGGTCCCATTTATTTAGAATATAGAATTCAATTTGTCGATCAAGTAGTGTTCAGGGAAATTTGCAATAGAAGAAGTTCAAATTATCTCCCTCAGGTTTTTTAACTTTTAAGAAAAACTTAATATTAATTCTAACTTCAAACTGTCTAACTATAAAACTGCAAAGTAATTTATTCCTAATAAAATGAGAAATGCTTGAACTGAAATCATAAGAAAACTAATTTAGAAAGCATAATAACTAAATTGAAAAGCACAAAAATGACTATACTAAGAAGCTACGAAAATTATAAAAGAAGAAAAACTTATAGAAATCCATTAAGCATTTTCTTAACAATAAAGATTCTAATAGTTAATAACAGAAACTATGGAAGTGAAAAGAAACAAATACTTTAGAGCTATAACAACAAATTTAATGATTCTCTACAGAACAACATTATAATAAAAGAAAACACTTATCTACTCCCATCAAGTGGCCAGCTCATGGGTTATCAGATTCATTCACAACTCACATTCACAGGGATTTCATTAACACTTCTATCAATTGTAGTTATCATCCATAACTCATAACTCAGAATTTTTAGATAACAATCTCTTTATTCATAAACCTCAGAAACATTCTGATAGTATAACATTACTTTTTCACTGTATATCTTACTTCTAGAGATTATATCTTTTATAGAGAAACTATAACTACATCCTATATTTTAGATGGTGTGGATAACGATTGAAAATATCCAGAACAGATCTATGGATAACTCGTATTTCTTTAAACCTATTACACAGTATTTAAGAGGCTCAAGTCGAGCCATAAAGTCTTTAATTCAAAGGATAATAGAAATAAAAACTTTAAGAGCAACTACATGTTCGGTCCATCACCCTAAAGTTCTGGAGCATATGTCTAGCGTATATCTTCAGCCTGTTCTGGAGCACGTGCCAACTGGTTGCTTCAATTTGCAACTTTGATTGACCAATTATTATCTACGAAACAATTAAAATAACCCATTAAATCTGTATTGGCAAAATACTTCATGAAATCAAAAGAAATAAATTTTATACAATTTCTCACTAAAAATTATGCAATTATTTGTCCTAAAATTTAATTAATTGGCAGAGGATAGATATTTTGCATGTATGAACAAGGTCTTTATGGTATTATCATGATGAGGTTATTTTTACCTCATCTTTTCCTCCCCTTCCTAATTCTTGGTAGGTCTTCCTGTCCCTTGATTATAACTCTACCCTCTACTCCCTTCTTCATATTTTGCACTAATATCATACAAATCTTTTGCTATAACATCAAAGTTTACAAGGGAATTGTGGAAACCTCTATGAAAAGCAACTCCCCGTTTCCATTCATTAAAAATTATATCATCCTAATCTATATTAATATGAAAAGTAGGGGCTGGATATAGCAATAAAGGAGGTATGTACCTCATTCCTATCCATTGTGTTCTGAGATATCCTAAAATTTTGGCCAAGGCATCTACTCTTCTGAAGGACCATCTGATACTAAGAGGAGAGATCACCTCTCTTTTCTTTAGATATATAGGTAATGGAGTGTATCTCTCTTCACATGCGTGCCAAGCCCTGCCAACCAATTTCTGCCCCTATTCTATAAAATGATTATGAAAAAATCGAAGGCTATCATCATACCTCCCCTTCATTTTCTCATCCAACAAAAGAGCTACAAATGTCTTCTTAAAAGTTGTTGGTCTACTATTTGGAGATCTCATTTGAAGTCCTATACTTTTTTATTCTTGAACATATTCCTTATTACGTTCTTGCCAATGGATTTGATTCAGCATAGTAGACAATAAAGATCTTAATTGAACTTCCCCCACAAAAATATTAACAAAGAAATCAGTATGCTTTTCTAAAAAAATATCATGGGTAAAGAATTCATAGAGCATATCTTGCTCTTTAGGCTTTGAGTCTGAAAATGTTTTAAAAAATTATTTATCATTAGGTTCAAATGGCTGATCATTGTAAATTCTAAGCAATTTCCATCTAAAACATTGTTCATTCAAAAACATTGAATACAATCTTGATGGTCTTCTACAGGATAAAAAGAAATTCAACTATTTGACATGCATCTTGTTTCCCCTTATAAGCTTTATGAAATGCTTCTCTTAATAACACCATTTCCATTTTCAATCTATTATTCTCAATTTGTGCATTCCTTAGGAAATAGCATCGTTCCATCCATTTCATTAATAATGGATGAATATGAATTTGGAACCATTCCATTACCGTTGGTTCAGTTTGAACTTCTCTGGATTCCATCATTGGTTTACCTATGCTTTCCTGCAAGTCCTGCTCTAATTACACAATCTTACTAAGAGAAGCATTTAATTCTTCCTTATGTCTTTTCTTTTCTTCTTCAAAGGCCGAAAAAATGAGCATAAAATTTCCTTTTAAATTTTGAATTTCTTTACTTAATCCATCTCTGTGTATCCTATTTTCCTCATCACAATTCAAAATTTGCATTTGCAACTCACTAATAGATGTATCTTTTCCTTGCATTTCCAAGTTTAAATCTTGAACTTCTTGATCCCTTTTATTTATTATAGTCTTATACACCATTATTTCCTCTTGTTGCAATTCCATCTTTTCCTTATTTTCATGCAACTGACTTCTTAAATATTCTATCTCTAATTTCAATTTTTCCAATTCTATGATAATATTTTCAGTTTCAACTATTTCAACAACTTTATTAATAATTGGAGACAAATTTCCTAACATACTATCATCAACCTCCATAGGAAGTGGTGATTGTCTCTTTTCTGTTTCATGTTTTTCTTGTTCTACAGCTTCTTCTTCAGACACCAAGTGAAAATGTACTTCTTCAATAGATATTTCTTTTTCTGAGGACTGGTGAATTGACTCAGTTTCCAAGGTTTTCTTTTTCTTTTTAGATTTTGACCTATTCCCTTTACTCTGTACTGGGGTTTCTGCAGATCCAGAGGATAATCTTTTGCTCCGCCTTAAAGGAGGAATATCCTAATAATTTAAAATAATTGGATCATTTAGAAGAATAGTTATTCTTTTCCTCTTCTTAACAGGTTGAGTATCCACGTTTGGATTCATTATCTATACATCTTCTATCTGGGCCAAAGTTTCAAACTCATCCTTTCTAAATTCTGGCACTTCCTCACCAACTATGGTAGGAATTTGGGCTTCAGGAGCCTTAGGGTCTTCAGAGGAAGTTGATCCGAAAGGTGAAGCAACTTGTTTCAAACATTCTCCTAATTCTAACTTCCTTCTTGATGTAGTTTTATCAAACTTCCCCAAAATAATTTCCCATTTGCTTCTAGGTTTCTTACAAAAAGGATATTTACAAATCAATTGAATTAACCCATGATGTTTTAATGGCCCTGAACTAGTTTTATATCTTTCTATTGAAGAATTAATAAAATCATTCAAAAAATGAGGAAAATTAACCATTAGAGTAGGGTTTTCCTTCCCATGCCACAAATGTATTAACATGCGGAATGCTAGTCCTACCATAGTAGTGAGTTGAACTTCACAAGTAAAATATCTAATAATCCATGCAACAGCAGTACCCCAGGGTTCTAAGATAGAAGCTCGTTGAAACCCCTTATTTTTCCCTCTAGTACTGACAACTATCATGGGTTGAGGGTCTCCCTGTCTAAGAAACAATTCTGATAATTTCTGATATGTGGTTTGTGTTGTTTCAGATATTTTAATGCCATAATTTTCTAACCCTGAAATAGAAGAGATAAATTTTGAACTCACCTTGAAATGCTTCCCACGTAGAATCACCTGACCATTAGAGTAATTTTCTGCAAATGAATTCACCAGCTTTTCATTATACCCTTTGAACTTCCTGACAAAATCCAACCAAACCGCTTCTTCAAACAGTTGAGAGATGTTACTTAACCCCAACAATTTTTCTGTAGAAGCCAACTCATATTTCTTCTTTGTACCACCCATTTTTACCTTGTCTCCACCACCCTACTGAAAATTCAATAATGCCAGAGACTTGTGCACTAATATTTTTGAAAATATGATCAGACTGCAATTATGTACTCTACTCTTGCTCGGAGCTTGCTGTGTAATAATTTCAATTTGCATGAAGGGCCACAAAAAGAGTAGCGTACTTAACAATTAATCACCAAGTGGCTAAATTTACTAAATTGGGAAAGGAAACTCTTGCCAATCAATCATATTTTATTCAAAAATAACTACTTATTTAAAGAAAAAATTAGTACTTACTTCCATTCCATGATTTCTTGAAGATCTTATACCTCTACCGATTTGACAAGATGATGCAAGGGTATTGGCTTAGGTTTTGCCACAATAGTGGTTTACAATTTTTGGGAGATCCTATTTTTTGCTGAAATCACATTTTTAGAAAATATAATGATTTAAATCTTGAAATGTTCCATTTAAAGTATTTCAATTCAATATGGTTTGATCAAACAACCTTAGACCAATCCCCCTTGGATAGAACCCCACTAGTTTTAAACCATACCTATAATGGAGTCTCCTTTATACCTATCAAAATGCTGATACAAAAAGAATTTTGATTTAGCTTTTGGGGGATCAAATGAATTCATTTAAAATTTATTTTTTTGTAAGTATGTAGTTCGTATTATAAGATTCCAAAAAATTATAATTTTAATAAAATTTAATTTGATTATTATATTTATTTTTTATTTCTTGTGAATGTAGGTTTTTCACCTAAAATCAAGCTCTTCATTTTTACACATGTGGAAAAATAACAGGTTATAAAAAAAAAAAATTAAAAATATGAGTGCACTAGATATTTAAGTCCTTGATCCAACAAAAAAATAAAAAATAAATTTTGGTACATACAAAAAAAGTCGTGTTATATAGTCGTGCTATTTCTGAATTGTAATTGGTTTGACTTTGAAAATTGATTAAAAAAAAATTAAATAAAAAAATATCTAACCAATTGGAAGCACTAGATATCGGAGATACAAATCTAACTTCAAAAGAATTAGAATTTTATCCTTCATGGAAAAAAAGTTATGCGTTATATGGTGAGCATCACTTTTTAAAAATGTTGTTATCTGAAAAAAGTAGTTTTTGAGGGAGATGGAAAAAGAAGTGCTATCTAATTCCAAAAAAATTGAAAAAAATATATTTAGAATCTACACACAAAATTTCATGAAACTCTAGTTTGCATCATCTTCAAATTCCTCATGGTTTAGCCGCTATAGGTGTCTGAAAGTGAAGATTTAGTTAAAAAAAATTATTTCAGTGTCCAGTTTGGCCAAAAATTGTAAACCACTATTATGGGATCACCTGATGGTATAATTTATTATGACATGAATGAAGAAGCTCATGGATGAAAAAGTCATTAATGAAGATAGGCTATTATGGCGGCTTTTATTTATAATGGCAAAAGAAGGCATGTGTACCAATGTACGATAATCAAAGCATCGAGGAAGATTTGAAAAAAAAAATTAAAAAGAAGGTGGAAAAATGAATAAGTTTCAGAGCATGCGTAAAGCATGCATTCGGAACAAAGGAAGTGGTTAAAGTTCTAGAGCATGTGTAAGGCATGCATTGGAAACTTAGAAAGTGGATACTTTCTGGAGTATTGCCAAAAGATGCAGCTGAAATGATAACCGAATGAAAGTTGCAGAGCATCGTCGATAGATGGAATCAGAGCAGCAACTAATGAAAGTTTCAAAGCATCGTCAAAAGATGCAGCCAAAGCAACAGCCAAAATGATAGTTCTAGAGCATCGTCGAAAGATGCAATTGGAGCAGCAATCAAATGAAAGTTCTGGAGCATTGTCGAAAGATGCAGCCGGAGCAACAACCAAATGAAAGTTTTAGAGCATCGTTGAAAGATGCAGCTAGAAAGAGGAAAATGACGAACACTCATTAACTCTAACTTTAGGAGTTATATCATTCCACAAGAACATCCTTCCAACATGGTAGGCTAAAGATCAGGTTCCGGAGCATCGAGCATTCAGACCGTCAAGTTCCAGAGCACTGACCAGCTAAACCATCAAGTTCTAGAGTATCTCAAAATGGTGCTCTGGAAGTTGTTATTCCTTTATGAGAGTTCCAGTAAAATGAAAAAATGTGTTAAGTCCAAAAATTTATGAAAAATGATTTGAAAATAATTTTGGTACACATGTCTTTTTATTACAACTTTTCATCAATTTTTTTTTTTTAGATAACAATAAATATTAAATCAAGTAGACTCTACCTTGGCAGAGTCAATGCATTGGATCTCTCCTTGCATTTCTACCAACTTTGTAAATTCTTCTTTATTAACAGGTTTATGGTAGATACGTAGGCAATGACCATTAACTAAGAGAGTTCGTAAATCACCATCAATGGGTTTTAGCTAAACTATGCCATTCGAGAAAACTTCAAAAATTTCATATGGCCCCAGCCAATGAGTTTTGAGTTTTCCTTTATGGTCTTTATATCTTGAATCAAATAGAAAGGCCCATTCACCATTATGAAATTATCTCTCTTTAATATATTTGTCATGCCAAACTTTTTCTTGATGTTGAACTAGCTCAGTTTGATGGACAACATCTAAATGAAGCTCATCCAACTCATTTAACTATAAAACTCATTCTATTTGAACTCGTTTCAAATCTAGACCCAACTCCATAGCTGTACGTAGGGTCTGAAGTTCAAATTCAATGGGAAGAAGATGTTTCTTCCCAAAAAAAAGCTCATAGGGACTGAATCCAATTATAGATTTCCATGTTGTATTGTACGCCCAAATGGCTTCAGGAAATTTCCTGGCCCAATCTCTTCTTCCTGAAGGGACAATTTTTGTCAATATGTTTTCTAACTCCCTATTAGTCACCTCTTCTTGACCATTTTCTTGAGGGTGATAAGGGGTTGACTTCTTATGACTCACCTGAAAGTGGTTCGTAAATGCTAGGAGAACTTTGGACATAAATTGGGGTCCTTGATCTGTAACGATAGTTCAGGGGGCTCCAAATCAAAGAAAAACTTTATTATAGAGAAAATCAGCAACTTTCTCTTCTCTAGCAACTCGTAAATCTTGAACTTCTTCCCATTTCGTCAGATAATTGATACAAACTAATATGTATTCTTTCCCTTGAGAGGAAGGATCTATGGGGCCGATAAAATCTAATCCCCATTTTTTGAATGATTTCAAAGTTACTTGAGGCTGCAAAGGCATTTCTGTAGAAGAAGTTGGTCTTCCTACTCTTTGAAATTCATCATAATGATGAACATACTTTTTAACATCTTTATGCATTGAAGGACAATAATATCTAGCACCTAAAATTTTATGAGAATTTCTTTTTGCAGAGTAATGATCCCCTGAAGGATCATTGTGACAGGCCCTTAGAATACTATAAGTTTCATCAGCCCTGACACATCTTCTCAAAACCATATTAGGTCCACAACAAAATAAAATTCCATTAATCCATTTAAATGGTGCACACTCTCGAATAAGTTGCTTCCTTTGTTTTGATGTAAATTTAGGAGGTACTTCAGAAGTAGCTAAATAGTTGGCAATATCAGCAAACCAAGGAAACTTTATAGAGATGGCAAACAAATTTTCATCTGGGAACTCATCTAGTACAGGTGTTCGATCACCCTCTTCTTGTTTGATTCAAGATAAAAAGTCTTCCACCTTGTTAAATTTCCCTAGCTTGTCAAGTATTGTCACATTGAACTCCTGAAGGAGTAGTAACCATCTCATTATTTGACCATTAACTATAGGTTTATTCATTAAATATTTTACAGCTAAGTGATCTTTATAAACTATAACTTTATATCCTGTAATATAATGACATAACTTTTTGATGGCATGAACCACAACTAAGAATTATTTTTGTTGTTGTTGTGTCGTTTCTCTCAGTAGATGATAGGTTTTTGCTAATAAAACATATGACATATTTACCCCCATTCTCATCTTCTTGCCCTAATACTGCACGAATTGCGTCATCTAAAGGATCAATGTAAATGTGAAAGTGAAGACTCCAATTTAGTCCACGCAATACAAGAGCAGAGGCAAGATTTTCTTTTATCATTTCAAATGATTGTTGACACCCAGCCGTCCAATTAAACTCCACATCTTTTTGGAGGAGAGAAAACATAGGGGCTGCTATCTTACTGAAGCTTTCTATGAACTTTCTATAATATCCATCATGTCCAAGAAAAATTCAAACATCTGTTTGTGTTTGAGGTATAGTCAATTGTTGAATGACTTCAATTTTTTTAGGATCAACTTTTATTCCTTCCGAGGAGATGTGATGGCCTAAGACTATTCCTTGTTCCACCATTATTAAACACTTTTCATGGCTAAGGGACAATTGATTTTCCTCACAAACCTCTAAAACCCTATCCATGTTTTGAAGAGCTTCATCATAGGTTGACACATATACTATGAAATCATCCATATAAACCTCTACACAATCATTGACAAGTGCTGAAAATATAGCCAAGATGACCCTCTAAAAAGTTATTGGAGCATTAAAAGTCCAAAAGGAAGAATTCGATATGCATATGTGCCCCAAGGAAAAGTAAACGTTGTCTTATCTTGGTCTTCTGGTGCTACCTGAATTTGGTTGTAACCACTAAATCCATCCAAAAAGGAAAAATATTTCCTCCCAGCCAAATTGTCCAAAACTTGGTCAATGAATGGTAAGGGTAAATAATCTCTAAAAGTGGCTTTATTGAGTTCTCTATAATCCACACAAATTATCTACTTCCCATTTTTCTTTGGTACAACTACCATAGGTGACACCCACTTACTATCTAAGATAGGATAAATGAATCCTGCACGGAGGAGTTTCTCAATCTCAATTTTGACAAGATACTTTAATGTGGGGTTGAGTCTCCTCTGTGGTTGATGAACAAGTCTCATATTAGGATCAGTATAAATGCGATGAGTACAAACACTCGAGTGAATCCCCATAATGTTTCTATAGTCCCAATAAAAAGCTTTAGACTTTTTTACCAGGACATTAAATAATTTATCCTCTTGTATTTTTATCAACCAACTATTGACATTCATAGTTTTTCCTGGTAGCAACATAATTGTTTTTGTTCCTGGATAGGCCAAAGTGACAGTATGTATTGGTTGTAACAAAGTGTTGAGAGGACAACTATGAGGTATAAGTTGGAAAAATATTGTAATATCATCGAAGAAATAAATCCTTCTAGGAATCATATTAGCCAAGGGACAAGGCATCCCCATGGTAACATAATTTTATTCCATCCCACCTATATCAATCGGTTGTCGCAAAAAATTCTTGTACATCCTCTATTACTTCTTCACTCGAGCCTATAGCTAAGTGTGCAGTTCTTCATTTACTAACTCATCTTCTAATTCCTCTCCTTGTTGTTTAATCACTACCATGGCCAAGGAGGCCAAAATATCTTGCCCACTAAATTCTTCTAGTTCATCAACCTAGACTCTATTATATTCAGTAGGTTTAGCAGGAGGATATAAAAATAAACGTTTACTATCTGGACCATGTGAAATGGTCATTCCTCCTTCTCGACAATCAATTTTAGTAGCAACAATAGCCAACCCTGGTCTTCCCAAAATTATTTGATAACTATCTTTAGGTGTAAGTGATTGGATTATTTGAAAGTCAACTGGATATTCCCATCCATCAAATTTAACAAGAAAATTTTTAATAACACCTTTTGGAATGGCTATAGACTGATTTTCCATCTATAAGACTGTAGTTGGAGGACTTAAATAAGTAAGACTTAATTTTTCCATTACATCCACTGTCATTACATTAATAGTTGCTCCCAAATCCACCAATGCATCAGGTATTGCTACCTCATTAATTGTAATAGTTATCAGTGGACTCCCAGGATCATCATATTTTGGAGCAACAGTCTTTCTAGACAAAAATTCAGCTAAATAACCATCAATGTGCATAGTGTTTATTTTCTTTGGTTTCCTTCCTAGAGTTTTAATACACAGTTGTTTGATCAATTGATTTAACTCATGAATTTCCTTTATTTCATGTAGCAAAGGAACCTCGATTTGCAATTGTTTAATTTCCTAAATTAATGTAGTTTCAGAGGCTAATCTCATTTCTAGAGTATCTTTCAGAATTGTTGATTTTAGACATTCCAGAAATGGTGATTGAATTTTCTCCTTTGAAGGAATATCCTTACTAAACTTAGTTGAAGACTGACCTTCCTCCTCCCGAGGTAAGTCAACAACTCCTACCACTGAAGAAGACTTAGTAATATTCGTGGGTAGGGTAGTATCTTTCTCAAAATTTTGAGGAATAGGTTCATCCACTACTTCCTCAATAGTGGGCGATTGAAGTATCCTACCGAAATGTAACTGAACATTTCCACAATGAATTGTATTAAGTCATGTGACATTATCTTGTTCAATAGTATATACCAGAGTATTCTGTCGATTATTCTTAGGATTGGGAAGTGGTTGTGCTGGAAGTTGAGGTTGATTTACCTGCTCAGTCTGAGGAAGATTCTAAGGTGATGGTAACAAATTCTGTTGTTGATTCCTCCTAGAACTGATATAAAATTGATTATGTCCTTGATTCAATTGGGGAGAAATATGTTGTGGGTACCATTGTGGTTGTGATTGGTTTGGCCATTGCTGAGTTCCCCATGATTGACTTTCCCATTCAGGAGATCCCCAATAAGGATTTCCCCAAGGAGGCGATGGAGGATAGGGCTGATTCCAAGATGGAGGCCATTGATTACCAACCCAGTTGTTCTGGGGTCTCCATGCAGGGTTGGAATTCTACCCATAAGAAAAATTACCTCCTTGGCGTTTATTTAACACATTTATCTTTTCTTCCACCTGAGCAGTTTTTTCTTAGTATTCTTAAGATCAGTAAGAAGCTCACATTGATTGGTAGGGTGGATTTGCTCACAAAGTTGACAAACATTAACCTTCTCTAAAGGACACTCACGTAAAAGATGCTTATTTTGACACCTAGGACAAAAGATTGACAAAGTCTCAGGGTTACGTGTCTTTGCTTGTATACCATCCAACGTAGTGTTTAATTGGACAAGTATGTCTATCTTAAGATTTTCTATTTCTTCTCAGAGCTTACCTATCTCGTTATTCCCTTTGAAAAGATTTTTTTTTTAGATTCCTCCCCGAGTATGTGAGAAATTGTGACAAAAATAACATATGTCTTCAAGGTTTAACTGGGACATGTCACCTTTTCCCATTAAATCAAGACTTCTTCTTGCATCATCATCGAGTATTTTAAGAAATATAGTATTGAGAATCTCAACACTAATGGTCATTTCTCCACATCATTTAGATAAGAAAAGAAACCTATCCAAATAGTCCTCTAGACTCTCATCCTCATTCTTCCTAAGTTTAAACGACTCTTCCTTACGATCACTCACCCTATAATAACTCTGATATTTATTCAAGAACATAGTCTCCATTTCTTCCCAAGATGTAATACTTCCAAACAGTAGTCCCATAAACCAACGCATGGCTGAATCCTTCAAAGTAGAAGGAAACAACTTCAGTTTCTGGTTGTCATTTTTATAGTCATAGGTTTGACAAAGGACCTTAAATTCAAAGAGAAATTGGTTTGGGTCTTCTAAAGATAAACCACAGAAGGTTGGAAGGAAAGTTGGAGAGATGTGTTTCATCGTTGTATCATCATCTGCATCTAGAGCAATAGGATAAGTGAACGTTCTAGGTAGTTGAGGATAATTGTTATTACGATTAGCTTCTACCGTCTGATCTCCCATGATGTTCAGAGGAATATTTTATTCAAGAATAATTTCCTCCACAACAGGTTGTACAACAGGATGGCCTTCAGGAAAATAGTGGAAAGCCTCTAGGGGGTTAGGCTCAAGTAATTCATCAATAGAATTATCTTTTGAGCCTTGGGCCTCCCTATGTATAACTGGGACGTATTTTGGGGGGGTCTTTAGTATAAAGCGTCTGTCAGGGCCTCTTTTCTTGACCATGCAGAAAAGGAAGCCAAAGATAGTATTTTTAGCCTAAAAGAGGTATTCTAGGCGTCTTCTATTAACACAAGCAAAAGAAGCTAAGGGGTCCCTGACAACGGCGCCAAAAAGTGATAGGCTATCATTAGGTCCCATTACTTTAGAATATAGAATTCAATTTGTCAACTGGGTCGTGTTCAAGGAAATTTGCAATAGAAGAAGTATAGAGTATCTCCCTCAGGAATTTTAACTTTTAAGAACAACTTAATATTAATTCTAACTTCAAACTGTCTAACTATAAAACTGCAAAGTAATTTATTCCTAAGAAAATGAGAAATGCTTGAACTGAAAGCGTAAGAAAACTAATTTAGAAAGCATAATAACTAAATTGAAAAGCACAAAAATGACTAAACTAAGAAGCTAGGAAAATTATAAAAGAACTTATAGCAATCCATAAAACATTTTCTTAACAATAAAGATTCTAATTTAGTTAATAACAAAAACTATGGAAGTGAAAAGCAACAAATACTTCAGAACTATAAGGGTATGCGCAGGATCATCATGGAAAAAACAGGCCCTTAAGTGGCAAAAAATTCAAAAAATCAGTGTTAGTTAACTTGACGTAAAAATTTGAATAAGTTATCTATATTAGTTCAAAAATATGTAATAATAGAATCTATAGAAAATTGAATGTAGTTTCTAAACTACTAGGTTTATTTAAAAATAAATAAAATCTATTTGGTGAGAATTTGAAATTTCAATGCAGTAGTAGTTAAATTTTAGGGAAAAAATAAGAAGTAGGTGTCTGTCTGACCACCCTAACCATAATAAAATGATAATATTTTTTTATAATATTTTATATATAAGTAGAGGACTCATGTCCAGATGTGATGCATATTTTTTGTAATTTTTTTCCAAGTAAATAATTAATTATGAATTTTTTATTAGAACTTTTAAAAAATATAAAAACTTGTATGTCTGACCACCTTAACTTGGTCAAAACTTCATGAAATTTAATTATTCTTTTTTTGATCCAATAGTATGTGAAGCATAGAATGTGACACATGTTTCAGATTCAAAAAATTTGATACCGTTTGAAAGTTATAGATGTTTTTCAATCAGCCTATCGATCAAGACTTTAGTCATAATTCTAATAGAAAATGAATAATAATAATTTATTAAATTCAAATTAAAGCACAATTTATATTGGCGGAAAGCTAAGAATCTCCTCTAAAAACCCTTTTCGTTTCATCAATTTTGGGTAAAAAAAAAGTCGTCAGCCACATACCCTACAAATACCCATAATATTGCCACTTTTTGGCCCATCATTATCTTGCACATACCCATAACAGTAAATTTAATGATTCTCTACAAAACAACATTATAATTAAAGAAAACACTTATCTACTCCTGTTGAGTGGCCAGCTCGTGTGTTATCAGATTCATTCACAACTCACATTTACAATGATTTCAGAAACACTTCTATCAATTGTAGTTATCATCCATAACTCATAACTCAGAATTTTTAGATAACAATCTCTTTATTCATAAACCTCAAAAACATTCTGACAGTATAACATTACTTTTTCACTGTATATCTTACTTCTAGAGATCATATCTTTTATAGAGAAATTGTAACTACATCCTATATTTCAGATGGTGTGGATAACCATTGAAAATATCTAGAACAGATCTATGGATAACTCGTATGTCTTTAAACCTGTTAAACAGTATTTAAGAGGCTCAAGTTGAGCCATAAAGAATTTAATTCAAAGGATAACAGAAATAACAACTTTAAGAGCAACTACATCTTCAGTCCATCACCCTGAAGTTCCAGAGCATATTTCCAGAATATATCTTCAGCCTATTTTGGAGCACGTGCCAGCTGGATGCTTCAATCTGCAACTTTGATTGACTGATTATTATCTACAAAACACTTAAAACAACCCATTAAATCCGTATTGGAAAAATACTTCAAGAAATCAAAAGAAATAAAGTTTATACAATTTCTCACTAAAAATTAAGCAATTATTTCTCCTAAAATTTAATTAATTGGCAGAGGATAGAGATTTTTTATGTATGAACAAGGTCTTTATGGTATTATCATGATGAGGTTATTTTTACCTCATTAGGAACCAAGAATGCAAATGAATTGATGGTAATGTATTCCCCCCACTTTAAAGGAATTGCTACACATCGTTCTATGAGCAATTAATTTAAAGTAGAGAAGAAAGAAAAAGAAAAAGAAAACAAGACATGAGAGCCAACTTGGAAAGCCCTATGCTAAGTCATATGTTTCAAAGTTAGACTCGTCATGTCAGGGAAAAATGAAAAACGAAGAAAGGGAGTTGCCCCTAGAAAAGAAAACACACTGAACACATAAGGGATCTATGGATTTAGGTTCAATATGTTCATTGCGGCAATGTGTTTATGAAAGAGCTTGGAATTGTCATCATTCCCCAAGGCACATAGAATTGGAAGAATGACACAAAGTGATTGAAAACAAAGGAAATATAATGTTCATTTTCAGTCAACATGGAAGATACATTGTGGTCTCAACGCTTTGCATCATCTCCAAAAGGAAAACACAAGCAAAAAGAAAATGAAAAGGTGAAAGAAAAGGAAAAAGGTTTTGGGTCAACATGAAGGAGAAATTTCAGTCGCAAATGCCTTGCATCATCCCTAAAAGGAGAACACAAGAAAAGACAAACTAAAAAGAAAAAAGGACTGATTGGGTCAACATGGAAGAGACATAGGGAATCTCTATACACTTTGCATCATCCCCAAAAAGAGAAAATAAAAAAAAGAAAAAAAAGACAAGGACCTTTTGGGTCAACATAGAAGAGACAGAGGTCGTTTCAACGCTTTGTGTCATCCCCAAAAGGAGAATACAAAACAAAATAAAAAATGACAATGCATGGCGAATAGAAGAATAGAGATATGAATAGAAGAAGTGTTAGAAGAGATAAAACATCAAAGGCATGATATGGGGGAACACGATACACACATGAAAATGAAAAAAGGAGAAAGGGACAAGTAATGCAAATGTAAGTCAACCATTAACTAAGGTTATTGGTTTCTCAATCTTAAATAGATAAGCGGAAAAGGAATAACATAGTTAAGAGACAAAGACAAGTGCATTAGAAGGACAAGGCTAACAACATCTTTCCCTTCACAAAGTGTAAAGGAAAGAATGAGCCAAGGTGAATGATGTGAAAGGATCATACAATAGTGAGAATAGGGAATTCTACAACTATGGCATGATGATTGGATTTGGTTGCTTTAAGGTATGACAGGGAAACAATCAGTATCAGTGAAGTGATACTTATCCAGTATTTCCTTAAATGTTTGACATTCTTCAATGCGATGTCCAAGCATGCAATGATATTTGCAAAATGGTATGTTAGTCTTTTGGATGAATAAAAAACCTATTCAGGGGTGGTAAAAGTATAATACCTTTACTTAAGAGCAGTTGAAGTCTCCTTTCACATTCAGGTGGAGAAGAAAGTGTTTGTTCATGTGGAAAGATAATATTTAAGTTAGGAGGAGCATTCAAGATCACTGTACTAGCATCCTGAAGTCTCCTAAGTTGAAGAGGATGTCTCTTAGGATGAGAAGGATCTTCATATCAAAGTCCTGTTGTGTTTGCTTCAGTTGATTATTGTTCAAAAAGTTGATGGATGTCATGTTCATGTTTTTTGTCACAACCTTGTTTACTTAAGATAGTGAATCCTTTACCATATGTTTCCTCAAGGTTGATAGGAATATTTGTGACTTTGTGCTCATAGAAGGGTTGTGAAAGTGATTGGTTAGAGGAAATAGGTCCACTTGAGGGAGGGACGATAGGTCCTATAGTGACTTCAAGATGTAAATATGCAAAGTAATCAGGACATGCAATAGTGGGAAGGTCTTGGGATTTCATGGATGCGTAAAATGTTGCATTGGCTTCTAGGTTGTCAAGGAAGTCATTGTAGAACTTGTGCATGCTATCATCATCTTCCCCAATGATGTCTACTTCATGAAGAGGACAATCATTAGGAGTTGTAGGAGCATGTTGGAGTTCAAGGTCATTAGGGTCACAACCAAAGGCATAGTTGACATGTCTACCAATGATTTTAATGAATTCCAAAACTTATTGAAAGAAAATGCCATGATGCAAATAAACTAAGATGCAATAAATGAGGAAAAATAGAGATTTTGTAAACGAAAAAAAAATGTAGAAACAAGTCCAGTAATGTAGAAAAATGCTAAAAATATTACAGAGATGTTGAAAAAGTGCAGAGGGACTAATTTTCCCTAGGTGGCGAATGAGTCCCAGTATGAAGTTTTTTAGTGTTTTTAAGAAATTTAAAGATGATTTAAATTCTCTATAGAATGCAATGACAGATGTAGAATTCAAATTTTAACTTTTTTCAAGGAGATTTAATGCAAATATGAAAGCTAAATGAAGTTTTCACTAATGCAAAATGAAAAGTCCTCGAATGCAATAACAAATCAATGTCCTAATTGAATGCTAATGCAAATGGAAGCTAAAATGAAATATGTGAATACAATCAGAAATTCAAAGTGTTCAAACATCGGGTTCACCAAAATGAAACATAGATTTTTGGGACCTTATGGACTAGTCTTGCACTTCTAGAGTTTTTCACCTAAAATGAGAGAGATAGGGCCAAAAATGCTAATGTATCAGTCAAATTAGGATGTATGAAATGTTGTTTAATGTAAATGAACTTAACTAAATGCAATTGACTAATCCGAATGACTGAAAATGAATGCAAAAGTGCAATTACAACTATGTTTGAAAAAACATTGTGATATGCAAATAGCTATGTAAATGAAGAAATAATGCACAACACAGAGTACAACGATGAATCTGAGTGCACCTGGATGAATTGTGATTATTTTGGAGTGTTCTGAATGTTGCTGGAAATTACTAAATTTTCACAGTTGGACTTATTCACCCAGGGTGGTGAATTAGTCCTCCTCCTAGTGAAAAAGTGCGAGGAGTTGGTTTATGTCTGTCGGGATCCAAAATCTGAATAATTTAGATTTTCAGTCCTAAGGTGGGACTCATTCACCAGAGGTGGTGAATTAATCCTCTCCCAAATTTTTGAAAAATCAAGAAACAACTTTGCAACACTAGATCTAGAAAATTCTACTTATCAGGTTGCCAAAGTTAGTTCTACAGAAAACAGACAAATAACTCTCTCCAAGCTTGAATTTGACTCAAGTTGACTTGAAGCACCTAGTTGACTTGGAAATCAATCTTCAATAGGAAATCAATCTTCAACACTTCATAACCTATCAAATCTACATACAAAGAGCTGCAAACAAACATGCAGTAGGGGAAAATGATTGAGGGTTAGTGAATAGGGGTTTTCCTTGGTCAAACCCCACTTTTGGTAATTAAACCCTTGAAAAGATAATGGAATGAAAGAGAAAGATAAACTAATAACATGCAAGTGCTATCAACTTACCTAACCCTTGATAATGAAAGTCTGAAGTAATGTCAATGGCTGCTTCAAAGTGCTTGAATAGTGCTTGAAAAGATGATGCAAAATGCTTGAATGAGTGAGGAGATGTAAAATGAGGTGAAAATAACTTATTTATACAATTCTTGTGCCTGAGTATCCATTCATACCTCATCATGAGCCGACATCAAGTGAGTTTGAATAAAATCCCAAAAGGAAATTTGAAATATTTTGAATTTGAGGCCAAGGGGTACTCATTCACCACCCATGGTGAATGGGTTCCACCTAGGACCTAAAAACATATGTCAGGAAATATGTTGTATTTAATGTTATTTGTTGTGATAAAATTCAAAAATACACTTAATTACAACTTATGAGGGTATAAAGAGACCAAATAAGGCATGAGAAGGGTGTAAATAGTGAAAATATGCCTAGAAAAGCGTGAAAGCTTCTTACAAGACTTTACAACACTTGAAAATAGTGCCTGTTGATGAGTAAAAAGGTGGTTTTTAGGTAAATTGCATTAAATATTTAGTCTAGAAGAATGTAGAAATGTGTTACAACACCTTCACAAGACATCGTTCTTTGAGTTATAGTACCTAAATAAGCATGTTCAAGCCATGTTACAACATAAAATAAGAGCAACATAGCCCCAACACCATGAAACGAGACCTAAAAGGCCAAGAAAATGACAAGGGGCCATTTTTCTATGACACACAAAGATGGAAAAAGTATATATATATGTATCTATATGTATATATATATATATATATATATATGTATCTATATATGTATATATATATATGTATCTATATATGTATATATATCTAGATATATATGTATATATATGTATGTATATATATGTATATATATGTATATATATACACACACATTCACAAAGTGGACAATCATTAGGAGTTGTAGGAGCATGTTGGAGTTCAAGGTCATTAGGGTCATAGCCAAAGGCATAGTTGGAAATGTCTACCAATGATTTTAATGAATTCCAAAACTTATTGAAGGAAAATGCCATGATGCAAATAAACTAAGATGCAATAAATGAGGAAAAATAGAGATTTTGTAAACGAAAAAATAATGCAGAAACAAGGAGTAATGCAGAAAAATGCTAAAAATATTACAGAGATGTTGAAAAAGTGCAGAGGGACTAATTTTCCCTAGGTGGCAAATGAGTCCCAGTATGAAGTTTTTTAGTGTTTTTTAGAAATTTAAAGATGATTTAAATGCTCTATAGAATGCAATGACAGATGTAGAATTCAAATTTTAACTTTTTTCAAGGAGATTTAATGCAAATATGAAAGCTAAATGAAGTTTTCACTAATGCAAAATGAAGAGTCCTCGAATGCAATAACAAATCAATGTCCTAATTGAATGCTAATGCAAATGGAAGCTAAAATGAAATATGTGAATACAATTAGAAATTCAAAGTGTTCAAACGTTGGGTTCACCAAAATGAAACATAGATTTTTGGGACCTTATGGACTACTCTTGCACTTCTAGAGTTTTTTACCTAAAAGGAGAGAGATAGGGCCAAAAATGCTAATGTATCACTCAAATTAGGATGTATGCAGTGTTGTTTAATGTAAATGAACCTAACTAAATGCAATTGACTAATCTGAATGACTGAAAATGAATGCAAAAGTGCAATTACAACTATGTTTGAAAAAACATTGTGATATGCAAATAACTATGTAAATGAAGAAATAATGCAAAACAAAGAGTACAAAGATGAATTTGAGTGCACCTGGATGAATTGTGATTATTTTGGAGTGTTCTGAATGTTGATGGAAATTACTAAATTTTTACAGTTGGACATATTCACCCAGAGTGGTGAATTAGTCCTCCTCCTGGTGAAAAAGTGTGAGGAGCTGGTTTCTGTCTATTGGGGTCCAAACTATGACAAAATTTAGATTTTCAGTCCTAAGGTAGGATTCATTCACCACAGGTGGCGAATTAGTCCTCTCCCAATTTTTTGAAAAATCAAGAAACAACTATGCAACACTAGATCTGGAAAATTCTGCTTGTCGAGTTGCCAAAGTCAGTTCTACAGAAAACAAACAAATAACTCTCTCCAATCTTGAATTTGACTCAAGTTGACTTGAAGCACCTAGTTGACTTGGAAATCAATCTTCAAAACCTATCAAATATACATACAAAGAGCTGCAAATAAACATGCAATAGGGAAAATGATTGAGGGTTAGTGAATAGGGGTTTTCCTTGGTCAAACCCCACTTTTGGTAATTAAACCCTTGAAAAGATAATGAAATGATAGAGAAAGATAAACTAATAACATGCAAGTGCTATCAACTTACCTAACCCTTGATAATGAAAGTTTGAAGTAATGTCAATGGCTACTTCAAAGTCCTTGAATAGTGCTTGAAAAGATGATGCAAAATGCTTGAATGAGTGAGGAGATGTTAAATGAGTTGAAAATCACTTATTTATACAATTCTTGTGCCTTAGTATCCATTCATACCTCATCACGGGCCGACATCAAGTGAGTTTGAATATAATCCCGGAAGGAAATTTGAAATATTTTGAATTTGAGGCCAAGGGGGACCCATTCACCACCCATGGTGAATGGGTTCCACCTAGGACCTAAAAACATGTGTCAAGAAATATGTTGTATTTAATGTTATTTGTTGCGATAAAATTCAAAAATACACTTAATTACAACTTATGAGGGTATAAAGAGACGAAATAAAGCATGAGAAGGTTGTAAATAGTGAAAATATAACTAGAAGAGCGTGAAAACTTCTTACAAGACTTTACAACACTTGAAAATAGTGCCTGTTGATGAGTAAAAAGGTGGTTTTTAGGTAAATTGCATTAAATAAAGTCTAGAAGAATGTAGAAATGTGTTACAACACTTCACAACACCTTCACAAGACATCATTCTTTGAGTTATAGTACCTACATAAGCATGTTCAAGCCATGTTACAACATAAAATCATAGCAACATAGCCCCAACACCATGAAACAAGACCTAAAAGGCCATGAAAATGACAAGGGGCCATTTTTCTATGGCACACAAAGATGCACACAGTATATATATGTATCTATATGTATATATATGTATGTATATATATATGTGTGTGTGTATCTATATATGTATATATATATGTATCTATATTTGTATATATATCTATATATATGTATGTATATGTATATATATATATGTATGTATATATATATGTATATATATGTATATATACACACACACACACATTCATATATATATGTATGGGAATGTATGCTAAAAAATGTGCGAGAGAATATATTGATTAAGGTGCATTGTCAAAGAAGGCATTGTGCTATTTGTTTGGTAGCAGACTATTGTAAAAGTCATTGCCTTCGTCTCTGTTTTATAGTAGATTGGAGGGTTTTAAGACTATTGTCCTCCTAAATCTATTAATTGCATAAATATATACATATATATACATGTATATGTATGTATATATAAATGTATGTATATATATATATAAGTATATATATATATATATATATGTATGTATGTATATGTATATATATGTAAATATATATATCTTTATATTATGTATATATATATGTATATATGTATATATGTAAATATGTATGTATGTATGTTTTCCTAATAGTTCTTTTACAATTTTCCTATTTTCCATAATATTTAGTGCTAGATAATGTGGATCGAATTTAGAATTGAAAACCCAACTATTACTTAGATTGTTTGTGTTGTATCAATATGTTCTATGATATTCTTTCCTCCAAACCTGCAAAACAAATGTATATAATTATATATATGTATATATATGTATTTATATATGTATATATATGTATGTATATATCTATATATATATGTATGTATATATCTATATATGTATGTATATATATATATGTATATATATGTATGTATATATGTATATATATATGTAAATGTGTTTGTGTGGGGGGGGGGGGAAGTATACTTCAAAATGTGAGAGAAAATATATTGATTGAGTTGCATTGTTGAAAGAGCCATGGTGGTGTTGGTTTGATAGCATACTATTGTAAAAATCATTACCTTTGCCTTTGTTTTATAGTAGATTGGAGGGTTCTAAAACTGTTGTGGTCTAGAATCTATGAGTTGTATAGATATATACATATATATGCATATGTATATTTATGTATATATGTATATGTGTGTGTGTGTGTATGTATGTATATATTTATATGTATGTATATCTAAACATATATATATATATATGTATATGGATATATGTGTATATGTATATATGTATATATGTATATATGTATAGATATATATCTATATATATGTATATATGTATATATGTATGTATGTATGTTTTTCTAATAGCTCATTTACAATTTCCCTATTTTTCTATAATATTTAGTGCTAGTTAATGTAGCTTGAACATAGAATTGACAAACCAAGTGTTACATAGATTGCTTGTGTTGTGTCAATATGTTTTATGATATTCTTTCCTCTAGACCCATAAAGAAAACTATTCAATATTGCAGTTTTTCTCTTCTATGAACTCCATATTTTATAGTTTTATTTAATGTGGGTTTTTGATCATCTATCATTTTCCTGTGATTCTTAAGTGTTTTCCTAATACCTCTTTTAAAATTTCCCTATTCATCTATAATATTCTTTTTTTGAGAATCCTATAACAAACTATTCATTATCATTAAAATCTACGATGTGCCTTCAAATCTATGGTGAAATCTATGATAGCTAATCTCTAAAAATTTTATCTTTTCTGAGATTTTTCATTACAAGATCTTTGATCTTCATTTGAGGATCAACATACAATATTAAAGATCTAATTTCCACTGAGGTTTTCCATTGTAACCTTTTTAATGTCAATAAAATATATTCTTTTATCATTTCTATAGCAAGTTTATTTGATGTTGTATTTTTCTTGTTGTAAATGCAAAGTCTTGATGCTTAATTTCACATATAATTTGACCTCAAATCCAAAATTTACCAACCATTATCTTATCATAATGACAAATGGTCTAGATCAATCCTCTATTTAGTCATTTCTATGTCTTGGATTCAATTCAAGTGAGAATATGTCCTCTTGATAGTGTATCCTGTGGTCTTGTCCTAATTTAAACCTTTTCCCTATCTCTCGAGTTGATTATTTTTTGATATTTAAAAGTTCTATTTAATGTTGGTTTTTGATCATCTATCATTTTCTGACGCTTCTATTATTTTCCTATGCTTCTTATGTATTTTCCTAATAGTTCTTTTACAATTTTCCTATTTTTGTATTGTATTTAGTGCCAAATAATGTAGCTTGAATTTAGAATTGAAGAGCCAAATCTCACATAGATTGTTTGTCTTCTATCAATATGTTTCATTATATTCTTTTTTCCTCGCCTGTTTCAAGATCCCCTTAACAAAGTCTTCATTTTCATGGTTTAGGTCTTGTAAATTCTAAAATTTTGTAGATTGCTATAAACTACAAACATGGCGTTGATTTGTACCTTTGGGTTGCTTTCAATTTTTTTGGTTTATCTATGTTTTTCTACCTCTCTTAAAGTTCTATTTAATGTCAATTTTTTATCATTTGTCATTTACCTGCCATTCTTAAGTGTTTTCCTAACAACTCTTTTACAATTCCTCGATTTGTCTATAATATTTAGTATGAAATAATGTAGCTTGAATTTTGTATTGATAAGTCAACTGTTTCATAGATTTCTTGTCTTGTATCAATATGTTTCCTGATATTGTTTTTCCCACATCTGCATAATAGACTGTTTATTACTATAGTTCACCTTTTCTATGCCCATTTTTTAAAGTTCTAGTTAATGTGGCTTCTCAATCATATGTCATTTTCCTATGATTATTAAGTTTCTTTCTAATAGCTCTTTTACAATTTCCCTATTTGTCTATAATATTTAGTGCCAAATAATGTAGCTTGAATTTTGAATTTACAAGCCAACAATTACATAGATTGCTTGTGTTGTATCAATATATTACATGATATTCTCTTTTTCTCATATGCTTGAAGCTCTGTGTAACAAGTTGTTGATTGCCATAGTTTAGCTCTTGTATTCTTCATATCTTAAGCTAGGTAAATGTTTTTGTGCATTTAATTAAGAATTGTCTCCTCATGTATTTTTTTCACTTGGCATGAGAATTTAAGAGTTTCTTATTCTATTGTCCTTGTGATAATAATTGTTTTTAACTTTCAAAATTCTTAAATTTTTTAGATTGGTATAAACCACAAACATGATATTAACCATTACCTTTGTAGTGCTTCCAATTTTATTTTTTTTGTGTATGTTTTTTGGCCTTTGGTTATTGTTGCTTGTTATCTCTATGCATCTTTGGTGCTATACACATTTTGTACAACTTATTGCTTTCTTTTCTTTTGAAAAATTTAACTTAAAATCCAGTGAAAGGGAATGGCATGGAATTTAAACTACATATCAAAATTAATGCTATCCAATGCTATTTTCCAGCCTTTTCCCATGTATGTTTTTATACTTTGTGACACTGCAACATTGAATATTGCATTTACTTTCCCCTATTCCATCATACAAAATTTCCAAGCTACATTAACTCTCACACAAAATTGTATTAAATTCCCTAAAACATAGACATATACACACACACACACACACACACACATATATATATATATGCATTGAATTCATCATTTCATAATTAAAAATGTACATATAGGAAGATATATATATATATCCATATATACAGACCAAGACCACTTTGGCTTGTTTGACAATCCAACAGTAATTTATATATACACATGTATATCTAAACATATGTGTATGGTATATTTTTTCGTATTTACGTAGACTTTGATTTAAAAAGAGTAAAAAATAGCATAGCACTACAATGGATCTTTCAACAATGCAACTTAATCAATATATTTTCTCACACATTTTGGAGTATAAATTTCCACACTGCAACATTGAATATTGCATTTACTTCCTCCAACACCATAGTACAATAGTGCTAGGATGCATTAACCATCATGTGAGAAAACACTTACCATTATGCATCTTTTTATTGAGGCAACCACCTCCACCACTGCCAAACCACGCAATTAGAAAAATCCATGTCGTCATAATCAACCCCAAGAAACTCCCCCAATGGCTATTTGTGAAAATTGGTCCCCAGTGCTAGGAAATTTTATTCATGTCTAGGCTAGTGAAAAATCCTGACAAAAATTTGATACAAATAGCCCATAGGTAAATTCCAGCTGTTGCATTCTGATTGTGTGTCCCAAGGTGGGAAACAACCCCTTGTTGCATATATATTTTAATAGGTTGTAATGTTTAAAATATGTTGTTGTCTTGTAGAAATTTCACCCTCTACTTATTGTTCCTTCTTGCCACTGTCCACCTTTGACATTATGCCCATTTTTACATAGGCCCTTGCTTGGCATGTCAATGACTACATAGTTTGGAATAAATATAGTATACAAATTTATTTAGACATACCAGTGTATATATAAATAGATATATTCATATATATATATAGTTATATGTGTTTTTTAAAATGTGTAGACAAAGGGGAAATTCAATGCATATATGTACTTAATCATTTTTATTCTTGTTGTTGTATAACCTATTTTTTGGATAAGAAAGGATGAAGGGACCAACTAGCAACATATACAAATATCTGCATATAGGTATATATAGAAATATAGTAAAAAACTACATGCATATATATATAAGCAACCTAAAAGATAAACACATACATATAGGCATATATACATTTTCATTCATCATTTTTATTCGTATTGTTGTATCTCCTGTTGTTTGGGAAATATTAAAAGTGGAATGGTTATACCCATTTTCATTTAATAAAAATAGTAAAATGGTTGCTAGATTATCAATATTTCTAAGTTGTGTACCAGTTTCCATTGGATTTTGCAATACATTAAACTTTTGTTTTTATTGTGAAATAGATATTCCAATCAGTCAACAATAATTGCAACATTTCCTCCCTAGAAAAGTTCCCACAACTAAGTTTGCTTTGTGGATGGGTCTCTAGAGCCCCCCAAAATTGATTTGGTGACATCCCCCATAGGTTCAGGTGTAGAGTTTGGATTTGAGGGTACCATCCACCAGCATCTAGATCTTGATTTTTTAAGTTTATATTTCCTTTTCCTTATACCTATTGTAATTTTTTTGTTATTGTTTCCTTCCTCTTTTGCAATCAACCTGAACATTGCCTTTCAGTTCCTTTAATTTTAGGATTCTCAAATACAAAAATGCACACCAGATACCCTTTACTATTTATGTTTCCAATTTTATTGGCCTTTAGGTGTATAGACACATGGATAACCCTGGTAAAGCATATAGATGTGGAAGTACATATGCATTGATCTTTTCTAGCACATAAAAAAATCTCTTTGTAGCCTTTGTTTTCCTTAGTCCTTTTATCCATTTGGTGTGATGAAGTCCATTTTCCTCGATTGAAATTTTTGTAGGCTGCAAAGAAACAACAAACTTTGACTTCATTTGCAATCCATTACATCAATGCTAGAGATGGAATTCCCTCTCCGGTCCTTCAACTCTTGTCCTCTAAAAAAATTGGCTGTGATGAAGGGTAGGTTGAGTGATACAAGGTTGTCTTGTTTGATGGAAACCATATGCAAATAGGAACATTGCCTTCCAAATGCAATGATTTTATGTTTTTAGGTTCCTTAAAAATAGGGTCCCTCATATGTTTGTGAGACTATGTCTGTAGAAATGTCTAGGATTCAAGGTGGGTTGTGTTGTTTCTTCTTTATTTTTTAAAATTCTTTTTCTCCTTCGTATGTGCCTAATATAATGTGTCCAATATATTACTTTACTTCTTTTCTAGGGCTTTAATCATATTCAACTTAGTTGTGATTATGTTAGATTGTCAAATCATTAGCATCCCTAGGTATCTCTTCAAGTAGCAAGAAGAGAAAATGTTGGGACTAGAGTCACCTTCTCCTTCTAAATAGACCCTTAAATTTGGCATGCGGTTGTCTCCTCAAAAATAAAAAATCCTTGAATTGTCAACCCTATTAAAACTTTGAACATTTATCAAAATATTTGGATAGTGAAAGGGCGTGTAACACATATTAGAGAGATGTACCATTTCTATAAACAAAGAGGTGAAGGCCAACTTTTCATTTTTGACATTATAGATATGGAGGGGAAATAAATTCATGTTACTTGTTTTGATGATATTGCTGAGCTTCATTTTGGTCAAGTTGAGATAGGTGCAACTTATTCAATATAAAGAGGTTTGGTGAAGGAAGAAAATAAAAAAAATCAATAAATTAAATAGTAATCTAGAAATTGTTTTGGATGAAAAATCAACAATAAAACGGTGTGAAGATGTCATCTCCATGCCAAAAAAACCTCATCCTTTGTGCCAGTTAGTGACATAACCAATTATAGTGATAATAGTTTCGTTCATATTATTGGCGTTGTAGTCCATGTTGGGTACATATCAATTGTTCATAGGAAAAATAGATCTGAAAAAAATCTCGTGAACTATTAAACTATATGATATCTCTACTTGTTTCATTGATGTTAATTTGTGGGGCCCAAGTTGGCAAGAAAAAGGTGATGTCTTGGAGCAGATGTATCTTTCTGGTGATATAGTCATAATTGTTGTGCTGGGTGGCCATGTAGGCTACTTTAATGGAAAAGTTATCAACACATCAACAACAATAATCCTTGACATTAAACCTTCTATTCCTGAGGCAAACACTCTCAAATCCAAGGGCCCAATCAAAGTAGAACATGTGGTTTCATATTCTTCTGCACCTTGTAGGCTTCATCCTTCAAATGATAGAGTTACTATTGCATTCATCTTGAATGACTACCTTGGCTTGTTAGAAATTATTGAAGCCATTTTTAAAGAAACCATTCAAATTGCAAAAAATGAGTCTTTTTTTATCCTACTTGCCCCTTACTGGTTAATGGGAAAGAATGCAAAAGAAAATGCACATGACCCCGTGCTAATGTCTAGTTTTGTGATTGCTGCCAAATGGAAATCGAGGAATGCAACTATTGCTACCTTCTATAGTTAAAGTTGCAAGACCATACAACTAGCCTTTGGTGTATTGTTTTTTATGAAGCTTCCACTAGTTTACTACAAATTCTAGCAAAAGACCTCTACATGTTGCAGGATAGCTCTGAGTCTATGACAGATCCTGTTGTTGTTATTAAAGGCCTTGTTTGTAAACCTTATATCTTTACTGCCTTGATCAGAACAAACACTTACAATTTTGAGGACCGTCTTAAAACAATGATCGTGAAATCAACAAAACTTGATTTCCAAGTAGAGTGTAAACTGTTGCTTTTAGATAGATTAAAGATGTCTACCCTTATTTCACAAAAGGATGAACTAGCAAGCCTACCCTTTGACCGCTCTTTTGCACTTTTCAACATTTCTCCTTGTCTTTCCTTTTTAATGCTCACTATGGGATGCTAAAACTTGTTTTTTGCAAATATGAACGTAATTTATTCCTATGTTTGCATATATATATATTTGCACATTCATTGAGCTGCCATGGTTTTGATTTTAATGTGGTGCCCACATTGTTTTTAGTCTACATTATCACTATGATTCTTGATTCTTCTTATATGCTATAATTTTTAGTTCTTCCATTCGTATTTTAAATTCACTTCGTCCCTTCATAATCATTGAATAGCATTATTATATCCAATGGAAAACATAAAACAATAGTCAAATAGTGAAAATGGTTAACAAAGAAATCTATATAATACTTGTATATATATATTTATATATTCCAATGTTCAAACCATTTTATTCCTCTTATGATCATCCATAGATATACATTTATATACACATGGATACATATATATTTTGTTATATATTTATGTGTAATTACTTTGAAAATCATAACTAATATTCAAATAAAAGATAATAAAAGTAAATAACATCAAAGTAACAAATAATGTACTGCCACATAAGCATTGGAAAAAATATGCCATACCTAAAGTTATGGACTGACTTTTTTTTAAGATTAATTTTTAATTGAATATTAGTAATTAAAGGCATGACTAATAACTCTTTAAAAAATGAAAATCCTTTAATGTTCCATACTTTTCATAAATATTATTTAATCCACAACCTCAAGTATGCCATGTATTTCTATGCATATGTATCTTAAGATAATTAAATAATAATATATCAATTGATTGATTAACCTAGAAAAAAAGGTCAAATATATATGTGCATCTAGGTCTAATAAATATAAAACTAAGATAGAGCTAAAATTATATCACACTTGAAGTGATCTATATAATAGTTGGCTTGTCAATTCAAAATTCAAGCTACATTATTTGGCACAATCAAAGGTAACTGGCAGATGATTGGAAACTCGTGAAATAGAGCTTAAAAACATGGAGAATAGAAAAGGTGAAAAAGTTACTAAGATTAACCATATTAATTTGGTGAAAGAAAGAATATTTAACTACAATTTCTCATATGGTAATGCATATAATGCGAAAGATGCATAGAGATAATTAGAAACAATAAACGAAGGGAAGAAAGTCTATGTGTATGTATATGTATATGTATGTATATGTATGTGTATGTGTATATGTATATGTATATGTATGTATATGTATGTGTATGTGCATATGTATATGTATATGTATATGTATATGTATATGTATATTTATATGTATGTATATGTATATGTATATGTATGTGTATGTGTATGTGTCTGCATATATATATGTATATGTATGTGTATGTGTGGACACAAAAAAAGTATCCCTTTTTTCTTGCTTGATTTAGGATTAATTAATTACTAATTGGACTTAATAAGGCCTTGATTTAGTGTTGTGAGGTTTTTTTCACATCCACACTAGGTCTTGGACCCTTGCAAACTAAATAAAAATGCATTTAATGATATCTTGTAAAGGTGTTGTAAAGTGTTGTAAATGACATTCACACTTCTCTACACTTAATAAACCCAATTTTCCCTTAATTCAACATTATAAAATGTATTTAATTGCATTATTACTTTTATCTAGAATGCTTGTAAATTAAACTTCACTTTAATCTAGTGTTGTAATTTTTCCTACACATTCACATTGGATGTTGTGGCTTTCTAGGCTAAGTGGCCTCATTTTAATGTTATAAAGTGTATTTAATCACACTTTCACATTGAATTATGTGTCCCAAGCCCTAATTGACCTTTACATCATCATTAATATGCCCCTATTGCCCCATATTGTTCATCCAAAGGCATAATTTGGTCGAATACCCGATGAAATCAACATAAGAACTAACATTCCTCATTCCCCAACATTCTAGCCATCACAAGGGCCCCTCTGCGACTAAGTTTCCCATCTAGGTGAATGAGTCCCTACCAAGCGGGACTAAGTCACCCAGCATGGCGACAGTCCAATTTGGCCTATTTTCGAGGTTTCAACAAGAAATTTTGGATTTTAAGTTTATTCTTCCTTCATGTCAGCCTTGGGGATCTAATTAATAGGAAAATAAGGTGAATTTCCTATAAACACAAGTATCTAAGCCCTAATTCATCATGTTCTCAAGTCAAGCAAGTTAGGGTTTTACATTCTAAGTGATCAAGATAGCTTGCAAAGACATTCAAGGGAAGATTCTTCATTTCTTGCTACAGAAATTCATGATCAATCATCATGGCAAGGTACTAATTCCATTGTTTCATGCTTCATCACATTGTTTCCTCATTTTGGTTTAATTTCCTAAAAATGGGTTTGACCAAGGCAAACCCCTATGCCCTAACAATCAATATTTTCTCCTTCTCTCCTTGTTGGTTTGTAGATTTAGGTATCTTGAGGACTTGAAATCCATTGAAGACTAGGTTGAAGAATTTTTGAGGATATCTCCTTGTTTGCAAAGCCAAAATATCCACTAAAAGTCACTTTCAGGCCTGAAAATCACAGTTTCAGAAGTGGACACCTATGAAGAACCGAAGTGTAGACCGAGGGATTCTGTTTCCCCTTTGGAATTTCTAGAAACATGAAAGTGGACTAAGTCATCAATAATGGAAAATTAGTCCCATTATACATTCCTTTTAGTTATTTTTGCAGATTCAGAAACCTATTTGGGAAAAAGGAGATTTAAACTAGTTTTTCCAGATTTGGGACTAAGTCACTCAAATTGGCACAAGTGTCCCAGTCAACTTCTACAACAGTTTTATTAGGATTCCATACCTTCATCTCATCCTTTTTTAGCCTCCAGGTGCACACATTTTGTTTCATAACTTTATGTCTAGTTTTTTTACATTTCTAGGTCATTTATCACATATTTGCATACAACACTACGTTTTCTAGCACTTTGTATTTCTTAGGTTTTACATTAATAATCATAATTATTTTTTAGTTTATTACATTGTGACATCATATTTAGACATATTTCCTCCCTTTTATATCAATCTTGAGTGTAGACATTTCCCATTTTGGCCCATCTCTCTCCTTTTAGGTGAAAAACCCTAGAAGTGCTAGAAACCCCTAGGGTAACCAAAATCATTATCCACTTTTTGCTGAACCTAACCTTGGAAAATCACATTTTCTGATTTTGGAGTCCATCATCATCCAAGCATTAGTTTGCATTAACATTGCATTGCATTTTACACTGGTTAATTTGCATTCTAGTGTTTTAAAATTTTACATTAGTGAAAGTGCATATAGTTTGCATTTTTTCATTTTAAATCATTGCAAAACATCTAAAAAAATGCATTTTATTTTAGTATTAAGGTCATACAATATAAAAATCATCAAAACCACTTAATTTTTTTTGAAAATTTTGAAAAAACCCTTACTGGGAGTAATTCGCCATTCTGGACGACTTGGTCCTAGTCCATATTTTTCACTATCTATTACAGTGTCAAAAACATCATTTATGTGCTTCCTAAGCCTCTTAGTATCATATACTATAAGTTTGGAAAGTTTTGGAAACATTTTTTTTATACATCTAGCTCAAAAACATCAATTTAGGGTAGTCATTTTTGAAATCATTTCAATTACAAACATTGAATTAGATCTAAAAATGCTCACATTTCTAAAGTTTTGCATAATATGGATAAAAGTACTTTTCACTTTTGCATACACAATTTTTCTATTCATGAAACTTTGCATAAGTTTGATAAAAGTGGTTTTCATTCTTGCATATACATTGTTTTCATTCTTAAAACTTTGCATATATTGGATAAAATTGTTTTGCATCTTTGGATATACATTGTTTACATTGCTGAAACAATGCATGAAATGGTTACAAGTGCTTTTCATTTTTGTTCAAACACTGTTAGTACCTTGCATATTTAGACATCTTAAAAAATATTTCCTATCCCCTCCCTATGAGAGTATTTTAGTGAAAGAGAATACAACCTTGGAAATTCCTAACAATCATATTTTTACTCTCCTAATATCTCTCTTATTGGTGACAAAGATATTTTGGTAGAAGAACCAATTAATGAGAGTTTTCAGAATCCTATTTGTTTCTCTCCTCTTACCTCTCTTAGTGGACAAGAAATTGATAAACAAGATAACACAACCATAGGTAATCATGACAAAAACATTTGTTCTTCTTCTAGTATCTCTCCTAGTTGTGAAGAAGATACTTTGATGTTAGACAACACAATCAATCAAGGTCATGAATATCTTAGAAATGTCCCCCTTCACTTAGTGAAACCCTTCTTGAGAAAGAACTTTCAACCATTGATCATTCCCCTACTTTTCATTAATTCCTTTTAGAAGAACCAACCTATGAATGTAAAAAACATTTGGTTTAGTATTCTCCTAAAAACTCTCCTCCTAGGGAGAATCTCATGGTGCAAAAACATATGAACATTGACACATATCCTTAAAACACTAAATCTTCCCTAGGTGAAGATAATAAAGTGACATTAGAATCCCCTTCACTACCAAGTCATGCAAATAAAGAAAATATTCTTAAGGTTATGACGAAACAAGTGGGATCTCCTTTAATTAGTGAGCTTCCTAAGTTACCTCCCATCAGTGAATCACACAAAAAAAAAAGATGTCTTGAAATCCATGATGCAATCTAATCAACAAAATGTTTTGCAGCTGCTAAGTTGTAATTTAGTGACTCAAACATCTAGGGGATTACACAACAGTCCTACTCCATTACCTTTCCTTCCACATAATTTTCCTAGTGTTGAAGACCTTAAAAAGACTCCTATTAATATCTTTGTATGGCAACTCATTCCACTATCATCTACAATCAAATTTATATTTCATGAAATGTTGCAAATACAAAAGGCAGAGATACAATCTTACATAAAATTGAATAATATAACATCCTTCCCTCGTGAACATTGACACATATGGGTATGTGCAGGATCATCATAGAAGAAAAAGGCCCTCAAGTGGCAAAAAATTCAGAAAAATTAGAGTTAGGCAACTTGACATAAAAAATTGAATAAGTTATCTATATTATTTCAAAAATATGTAAGAATAGAATTTGTAGCAAATTCAATTTAGTTTCTAAACTACTAGGTTTTTTTAAGAAAAAAAAAATCTATTTGGTGAAAATTTGAAATTTCAATGCAGTGGTACTTCAATTTCAGGGAAAAAATAAGAAGTAGGTGTTTTAGACCACCTAACCACAATAAAATGATAATATTTTTTCTAAGATTTTAGATATAAGTAGAGGACTCATGCCCGATGTGATGCATTTTTTTTTTTTTTGTAATTTTTTCCAAGTAAATAATTAATTATGAATTTTTTTATTACAAATTTTTAAAAATATAAAAAATCGTATATGACCACCAACTTGGTCAAAACTTCATGAAATTCAATTTTTTTTTTTTAATCCTATAGTATGCGAAGCATAGAATGTGATGCATGTTTTGAATTCAAAAAATATGATATCATTTGAAAGCTATAGATGTTTTTCAATTAGCCTATCAATAAGGACTTTAGTCGTAATTTGAATAGAAAATAAATAATAATTACTTATTAAATTCAAAGTAAATCATAATTTATATCGGTGGAAAGATGAGAATCTCCTTTAAAAACCCTTTTCATTTCATCAATTTTGGGTAAAAAAATAGTCATAAGCCACATACCCATCATATTGCCACTTTTTGGCCCATCATGATCTTGCACATACCCATAAGGAGGTTTCAAACACTAAATCTTCCCTAGGTGAAAAGAATAAAGTGACATTAGAATCCCCTTCACTACCAAGTCATGCAAATAAAGAAAATATTCTTAAGGTTATGACAAAACAAGTGGGATCTCCTTTAATTAGTGAGCTTCCTAAGTTACCTCCCATCAATGAATCACACAAAAAAAAAAGATGTCTTGAAATCCATGATGCAATCTAATCAAAAAAATGTTTTGTAGCCGCTAAGTTGTAATTTAGTGACTCAAACATCTAGGGGACTGCACAACACTCCTACTCCATTACCTTTCCTTCCACATAATGTTCCTAGTGTTGAAGACCTTAAAAAGACTCCTATTAATATCTTTGTATGGCAACTCATTCCAGTCTCATCTACAATCAAATTTCTATTTCTTGAAAAGGACATATAATGCTAACGAAACTAATTCTTTGGCTAAGGTATATCATCTCGCTATCCAGTTGCAACAACAGATAAGTTTGCAATCTATAAGTCATACAAATAAAGAAAAGATTCTTAAGGTTATGACGAAACAAGTGGGATCTCCTTTAATTAGTGAGCTTCCTAAGTTACCTCCCATTAGTGAATCAAACAAAAAAAAAAAGATGTCTTGAAATCCATGATGCAATCTAATAAACAAAATGTTTTGCAGCCGCTAAGTTGTAATTTAGTGACTCAAACATCTAGGGGACCGCACAACACTCCTACTCCATTACTTTTCCTTCCACATAATGTTCCTAGTGTTGAAGACCTTAAAAAGACTCCTATTAATATCTTTGTATGGCAACTCATTCCACTATCATCTACAATCAAATTTCTATTTCATGAAATGTTGCAAATGCAAAAGGCAGAGATACAATCTTACATAAAATTGAATAATATAACATCCTCCCCTCGTCCCATGTTAGTCACCCAATTAGAAATCACTTTCCCTAAACATGAATTACCCTCACTTGAGATTCAAAACAAGGATGATCCCTTGATGATAAAGGTTACCATTAATGAAACTTTAATTAGGTGCACTATCATAGACAATGGATCTGAAACAAATATTTGTATCCTTGACCTCCTCAACAAAATAGGGATGTACAAAAAGCTCATTCAACTTGATGATGTTCATATTTGTGGCTTTGACAATTTGTTAATTGGAAACCACTAGGAATGATCACATTACCTATTGAGGTTGAACCTGTAATTTTGCCTACCTCTATCCATATCATGCAAGGATCCCTTCCATACAATCTTATCCTAGGGATACCATGGATTCATGATATGAAAGTCCAGTCACGTCTACCCTTCACCGTACAATGAAATTTGAATACAATAACAAGATATACACGATTGATGCATATGAAAGAAGCTATGAATAAAATAATCACAACATTTCCAACTCACCTAATACTTTCATTCCTAGATCAAAAATTGAACCTCTACAAGTTAATACTCATTCTTCACCTACAAAACTCTTTTGTGATAATTCGGGGTCAATAGATTCTACACCTCCTTTCAATAGATTTTCCAAAATCTCACCCTCATGGTCCAAAGTGTCATATACAAATGATTCATTTTTAGACACAAGTTCTAGTAACAATTAGGGTTTCACACCTTCCTTTAGGGAAGGGTGCGAAATATCACAACCTAAACCAAAATAACCTTTTGTTTTAATCACTCAACGTAGTTCTACAAAATTACCCCTTGGTAGTGATGGGGGCAATATAACTCCCATGCCTCATGAAGGAATGAAACCTAACATTAAAAAGGATTTGTGATCTTGTAAAGACACTAATCCCTCTCAAAATCATAAACCCCCTTCATCTAACTTGGAAGATCGTTATGGTATCGGATACAATCTCCCTCCTACACATGGATACAATGAACACACACAACAGACTAACATATCATACTCTTTCAAAAAATATTTAGGGTTATCTCTCTTATCTCCATTTTCATCTAAGACTTAAAAAAAAAAAATTCAACATCTCAAGGAGTGTGGTGCTCTTCCTTATGTTGGAGCACCTAAATCCTCTAATTGATACTTACTTTCATCCATTACAAGCTCACCTTTGTCCTACACTAAGTGGGGGCAAGGGGTTAGTTAGCCCTGTCCTCGTATGTTACTTGTTGTTTTCTCTTTTGACTAGTCATTAACCTTTCATGAACATATAAGAGTGTGGCGTAGAAAATTGGACACTCTTGAGAAAAGAGACTATTTCACGCTTAATTTAGACTTAATTTTGAGTATTCCTCCCCTAAAACCCATTATTTTTTTATCTAGAGGCTCGTTTCACTTAAAAATCGCTTAAATCCTGACAAACAACACTCAATTAGTTCATATCCCAAAAACCCACCTTCAAAAACCACTAGTGGGACCCATTCACCACCTTGGGTGAATGAGTCTCCTTTGGTGGGACCCATTTTCCAAGGGTGGCGAATGAGTCCCTTTTGAAGGAAATTTTAATTTTGAGCAAGAATTTAATCAATTCAACTTAATTTTTCGGTGGATGTTGGCCTCTTAGGTCTAAATAATGATAAAATTAGGTGTTGATGCCTATAAATACACATTTTAAGACATTTTCACATCTCTTAGTCATTTTTACAAAGCAATTTCAAAAGTCAAGTATTAGGAGTCTTCCACAATAAGTTTTATTTGCATTTTCTATAGCAAAGTTGAAGCTTTAGGGCAAAAAACCAAGGGATTTTTGCAGGTCTTCAAGCTCACTTCTCATCCAAGATCCAACATTGCAAAGATTTGACGATGGATGCCTATGGTGAATCATGGAGAAATCTATGTTGAGGAGATGTAACTAGCCATCAAGTCACACCTAAAGACTTGTTTTCAAAGTGATTCCATCTTCCATCTTCTCTCTATATTCGGACTTAAGGTTTGCATTACATTTTCATGTCATTTACATTCATTTGATATGTTGTATTTTTTCTAGGGTTGAATTCTTGCATCCTTCAAATCACATTTGCACATCTTATTCTAACACAATAGAATAGTGTTTTGTCATTCTTTAGATTTTCCTAGTCTTTAACACACTTAAGGCTAGGGTTTTATGTAGATTTTTATTCATTCAAGGTTTTATTACCCAATTAGGGTTTTGACCAAGGAAAACCCCCCATTAGACAATAAATTCTTAGCTATTTTGGAGGTATTTTCTGAGATCTTGATCTGGATTCCCATCAAGAAGTTTTGTACAGGTGACAAGGTGCAAGTCTGAGAACTAAGATTTTAGAAAATTGAAAGTGGACTAATTTTCCATGGATGGTGAATTAGTCCCATTTGAGGTGGCTAACAAAGTTAACTATATATTCTATTACCCAATGAGTAGAAACTAGTTTTCAGACAGAAAACCCTAACTTGGGACTAATTCACCCAGGGTGGCGAATGAGTCCTAGTCAACGTAAAAGTAAAAATATCTAGATTTCCATAGTGCTTTTCAATCTTCATTAGTCTTATAGGTGCACACATTCTAAGTTACAACTTTCTATTTAGTCCTTTTTGCATTTGTGTTCATGTTTTTGAGTCTTTTGCAAACATCACTATGTTTTCAAACATTGCATATTCCATTAGTTTTGCATTCATAATTATATCATAGATAAATGGCCACTTGTCATTTTCCTGGCCTTTTAGGTTTTGTTTCATGGTGTTTGATCTATTTTGCTCTGTTTTATGTTGTGGCATGGCTTGAACATGCATATTTAGGTACTAAAATTCAAATAATGATGTCTTGTGAAGGTTTTGTGAAGTGTTGTAAGAAATTTCTACATTATTCTAGACTCTATTTATTACAAATCATAGAAAAATCACCTTTTCATTACTTAACAAGTCCTATTTTTTAGTGTTGTAAAGTCTTGTAACAAGATTCCATGCTCTTCTAGGCATACCTTCACTATATATCCCTTTCTCAAGCTTTATTTGGTTCCTTTATGCCCTCATATGCTTTAATTAAGTGTATTTTTGAATGTAATCCCAACAAACAACAGTAAATGCAACATATTTCTTGGCAACTATTCGTATGTCCTAGGTGGGACCCATTTTCCATTGGTGGCGAATGAGTCCCCCTTGGCTCCAAATTCAAAATATTTTAAATTTCATTTTGGGTTTTTATTAAAAAACACTTGATGTTGGCCTATGATAAGGTATGAATGGTTAAATAAGGCACAATATTGTATAAATAAGTTATTTTCACCTCATTTTACATCTCCCATAATCTCCTACAATTCTCCAACATTCACACATCATATTAAAGCATGCAAGCATTCTACAACATTAATTCAAGCAACATTCAAGCACTTTGGAGCATTCATTGACATTACTTTAGATTTGAATTATCAAAGGTTTGGTAAGTTGATAGCTATTGCATGTTATTAGTTTATCATTCTCTTTCATTTCATTGTTTCATTAAGGGTTTGATTACCAAAAGTGGGGTTTGACCAAGGCAAACCCCTATTTGCTAACCCTCAACCATTTTCCCCCTATTGCATGTGTGTTTATAGACCTAGGTATGTAGATTTAACAATATTTTTGGTGTTGAAGATTGGTAAACAAGTCAACTAGGTGCTTCAAGTCAACTCATTCATATTTCAAGCTTAGAGAAGGTTTTCTGTTTGTTTCCTGCAGAATTGACTTCAATAACCCAACAATTAGAGATTTCCAAATCTGGTGTTGCAAAGTTGTCTCCTAATTTTTTAGAATTTTGGGAGAGCAATGATTTGCCACTAGTGGCGAATGAGTCCCACATTAGGACTAAAAATCTAAATTTTGTCAGATTCTGGATCTCGACTGTCAGAAACTTGTTCCTGACACCTTTTCAATAGCAGGAGGACTAATTCACCACCCTGGGAAAATGAGTCCCATTCTAAAATTTCAGTGATTTCATTCAGCATCCACAACATTCCAAAATAATCAAACATTTCCTAGGTGCAATTTTTTTCATCTCATTTTTTTTCTGTTTTGCATTATTCCTTCATTTAGTTCATTGTTTGCATATCACAATGTATTTTCCAGCATAGTTTAAATCTTAGTTTTGCATTCAAATTCATTCATTTAAATCACTCAATTGCATTTATTTTACTTCATTTAGCTTAGAAAACATCACACATAACATTATTTGAATGTTCAACCCTTACCATTTTTGGGCCCTATCTCTCTCCTTTTAGGTGAAAAACCCTAGAAGAGCTAGAGAAGTCAATGGGAAAACCAAAAAATCAACAGTTCAATAATCAATAAATTTCATCACTTAGTTGGATTTAGATCATTTCATTTAGTCTTAATTCCATCTTACATTCCTTTATTTGAGTGAATCACCTCAATTTTAGGGTTCTCTCTATCTCCTTTTAGGTGAAAGATCCAAAGAGTCCAAGAGAAGTCCATAGAACCTTCAAAATCGATGGTTCATTTTGGTGAACCTACATATTGAGCATTATGTCGTTTTTATATGTACTTTCATTTTCATCCTAGGACTCAATTGCATTTTCTTTTGCATTGTTTTTGTATCCTAGGACTTCTTTAAGTTGCATTAGTGAAACTAATAGGTCACTATTGAATTTCCTTTCATCTCATCATTCCAAAATTCTGCATTTTTAGTCTTTATCTACATTTTATAGACTTGAACACATAAAGAAAACTCAAAAAAATAATTAAAAACTTGAAAATACCTCTCCTGGGACTCATTCACCATGTTGGCCAAATCAAACCTAGTGAACTTTGTGCAGTAGTATTTTCAGAATTCAGTTTCTTTCTTTGCACTTTTCTATTTTTTGTAGTTCCTTTTCTATTTTATCTCAGTTACTTTCTATTATATCTAAATCATTTACATAAGCATCATTTCATTTCATGGCATTTATGGATAGTCTTATATTTTTTCACATTTCCTTTTCAACATTAGTCCCTAGTTCTTTTAAATTAGATCTTTTAATACATAAAAAAAACAAAAAACCACAAACATCAAACCAACCTTTCAAATAAATTATCCAATTCAAAAATAGGATGAATCCATGCCTCTTAGTAGAGATGATTTAGACAAGTTAAATGAAGTTATTCAGGAATTTATCTTGCTCACTTCATCCTCTAGAGCTTTCCATGAGAAACCTCAACCAATTGATGATAACCAATCCCTCAAACCTTTTAGTCGTGATGAATTTGACTTGTTAGATGAAGCCCTTTAGGACTTCATCTCATCTACATCATCCACTAAGGTTTGTTATGACCAACCTACAACATAGAACATTATTGTCTCTAAAGTTTTCCATGAGCAACCTAAAACAATTAACAATAACCTACCCCTCAAACCTTTTAGTTGTGATGACCTGGATATGTTATATGAATCCCTTTAAGACTTCGTCTCGTCTCATTCATCCATTAAGGTTTTTTGCAAACAATCTAAAACTAAGGATGTTAATGTGATTCAACATCAACTCATTCTTTACCCATCCTCACATAAACTACATCCTTCTAATATACCTGAGTTCACTCTTTACCCACCTAACATTGATGTGTTGTAGCAATCCAATAATATCACTATTGCTCATACATATAATACCTGAAACAATTTGCAACCACCGCAACCAACCTCACCCTCTTTACCTTTACCTAATCCGCCTAGTGCTCCTTGCATTCCCTCACACACAAAGGAGTATGATCTTGTTGAACAACTCAAGAATACTCTTGCAAAGATTTCCCTTTGAGATTTACTTCAGAATTCACCAAATTACCACACTATTCTTCAAACAACCTTACAACACATTGTGGTTCCTCTTGGTACAACTCTGAATGATGTTGCAACTTTAATACATGGAATGAAAAACGTTAATCTAGAAATTACTTTCCATCAACATGAGCTTCCTCCTTTAGAGTTGTGAAATAAAGATGAAGCCTTTTTGATAATTTCTCAATTCAATTGAATAGGTATCAAAAGAACCCTCATTGATAATGGTTCTGCCTTTAATGTGTGTAGTGTGAATCTCCTTGATAGATTGTGTGTTGACAAGTCACAAATAAAACCTGATTCCTTATCCATTCGGGGATTTGACAATACAAAAAAGCAACCACTCAGCGTAATCACTTTTCCCATTACCGTTGGGGTGGCTACTATGCAAACTCCTATTCATGTCATGCCTTATGACCTTTCATATAACCTTCTTTTAGGCAAACCATGGATTCATGAGATGAATGCAGTGCCTTCAACCCTTCATCACATAAAGAAATACTTCTATAACAACAATAATTATTAAGTTGAAATAGACCCCAAGCCTAAAAGTTGCTTACACCTTGAAAAAGGAACCACAAGTCCTCTAAATACATTAATTCCAACATCTAATATAGAAACTCTCAAAATTGAACAACAAGATGAGGAATCAGTGTCCAAATTATTTGGTGATGATTGGGGATCCTTAGAATTCACACCTTCAATTATGGGTGAATACATAATAACACAAAAGAAGGATGAGAAATAAGAACAACCAACTACCATGTCAACTCAAAATTCTAAAAAATATTCTCAAACATCAATCTCCTCTACTTTGGAAGAAACTACAATACACAACAAATTTTGATGAGATATATTATCAACCTCTGCCTAATCAGAAAGAAATGGAAAGAATTTATGGAAAAGGCTATGAACTTGTGAAACAATTGGGATATATCAAAAAATGATGTGGAAAGCATGAACAAGGTATTTGTGTTCCTATAGAACCTAATACACAAGAGACAAAAACTGGATTGAGATATTCTTTTTCTAAAATGACAAAAGCTACTCAATGGCCATTTTTGAATATCAACACTATTACATGTCAACCAAAACATAAAATCACAATCAAACATCCTAAATTGCTTGATATGAACTCATTACCATCATGGTAGTATGTTGACAGTGATGAAACTCTAAAACAAAAGTTTGGAGTTTTTGATAACACATCCTCTACTACTCTCATGAAATGGGTTACTTGTGTTGTGATCATTACCAAGCAAAAAGATAGTGATATCGTTGAAGAACCATATGATCCTGAAGTTCCTAAGTCTAATTCACTCCCCTTAGGAGATACAATCGATGCCTTGACGATGAAGAACAAGAGGGCACTGCAACTTTACTTCATGATTTTCTTGAAAATTTTGCTTGGAAATATTTTGACATGCCAGGAATTGACCCGCAAATTATGACACACAACATCGTTCTCACTAAAAATGCTAAAATTGTTTGCCAAAAGATATGAAAAATGCACCCTAAGATAGCCTTGCATGTTAAAGGAGAGATTTAAAAACTCCTTGATGTAGGCTTCATTCGACCTATTGATTATTCTCCTTGGATCTCAAACATTGTCGTAGTTGCTAAACCTGATAATCGTATTAGGGTAAGCACAAATTTAGATGATTTGAATAAAGCCTCTTTAAAAGATGACTTTCTTCTTCTTAATATTGACATGATCATGGATTCAATTTTTGGACATGCTTTTTTGTCATTCATGGACATATTTTCTACTTATAATCAAATACTTATCAACCCTCAAGATCAATAAAAAACTACATGTACAACTGTTTGGGGAATGTTTTGTTGGGTTGTGATGCCTTTTAGTTTAAAGAATGCTAGCACAACTTATCAACGAGCAATGACCTTGATATTTCACGATTACATACATAAAATCTTGGAAGATTTTGTTGATGATATCCTTGCTAAATCCTTAACAAGACAATACGATGTCAATGTTCTTCGAAAAATATTTGAATGAATACGTAAATATAATATGTGCTTAAATACAAAAAATTATGTCTTTGGAATAGATAGTGGAAACTTTTGGGGTTTGTCATATCTCACAGAGGCATTGAGGTGGAAACAAATAAAATTGATGCCATTATTAACATGCCTCCTAAAAACATTTCTTAATTGTGCACATTACAAGGTCGAATTCAAGCTATTCATCATTTCATAGCATCTTTAGCCAATCGTACATTACCCTTCACACATCTTCTCAAAAAGGATATACACTTTGTTTGGAATGAGGACTGTAAAGAGGATTTTGAGAGTTTAAAGGAATACCTTGCAACTCCACCTATTTTACAACCTGTCATGCCAAACAAACCATCTATCATGTACATAGCTGCATCAACCCATGCTCTTGCAACATTATTGGCTCAATAAGACAATCATGGAAAATAAAATCCTGTTTATTGCATTAGTCAAAATTTAATTGATTATGAAACTCGATACTCACCAATTGAAAAACAATGTTTGGCTCTTGTATTCACTACTAGTAAATTGTAAGATTATTTACTAAATGATGAAATACAAGTCTTAACAAAATTTGATCCCCTTAAGAATTTTTTAATTAAACTGACCTATCTGGACACTTAGTTAAGTGGGTGATGTTGTTAACTAAGTTTGACCTTAAGTTTTTTTCCCAAAAAGAAATCAAAGGACAAGCCTTAACCAATCACTTAGTTGATGTCCCCTCTCCTCCCGCTTTACCTAATCATGAATCCTTTCCTGACGATAGTGTCTTGACCGTAGATGTTAAAATATGGGAGTTGTATTTTGATGGATCCAAGTGTTGAACAAGTTTTGGTGCTGGAGTGGTATTAATTCCTCTTGATGGAAAGCCTATTCCCTTGTCCTATCAATTAAATTTCCTATATACAAATAACACAACTAAGTATGAGGCCTTAATTGCAGGATTGCAAGCTGCTTTAACCATGGGTGCTAAAGATATCAAGATATTTGGTGATTCACAATTATTCACCAGAAAAATAAATGGGACATGTCAAACTAAACATGAAAAATGATCAAAATACAAGGATCTTATAATGAAAATGTTAGAGAATTTTGAATCATTCACCATTGATAACTATTTGCAATCCAATGGACAAGTTGAAAGTACTAATAAGATTCTTGAACAAATCCTAAAGAAAAGTATTAACAAACATCATAAGCATTGGCATATGCAATTACATTATGGAAGCTTTGGGCTTATCGAACAAGTGTTAGGTTATCTAAGGAAACTAAACCCTATAACCTTGTTTATGGTACTGACGTGACCATGCCCTTGGAGTTAGAAATTCCTATGCTGTGAATTGCTCTTCAAGACCTTATTGACAATGCCACTTATAAAGATCAATGATTTCACCATCTGGAGATTCTCAATGAAAAGCGTATTAATTCTCTTGAACATCTCTAGAAGCCTACATTAAACAATTACAATGAAAACAAAATACTCATGTTATTCCTCAAACATTTCGTAAGGGTGATTTCGCTCTCCATAAGAATCAACACAATACTAACATTGAATGTGAGGACAAAGATAAATTCAGCCCTAATTGATTAAGACCTTACATAATTGATACCAGTTATGGGTCTGGTGCTTAGGTCTTAACTGAGCTCGATGAAACACCCCCTAAGGAACCTATTAATTTTGCATATCTACATCAATATTATCTCTAGTCTCCTTGAATAGTATGGATTAAAAAGCAATGTTGCCTAAAGTTATTGGGTTTCATGCAAAATAACTTTCACATTGCTTCATACTAGACAACTGCTCATGTGTTTGTCTCGAACACTAAGGTAATTATTTAAGTTCTTTTTATAACTACTCTAGATTTCATTATATTCACCCTCCTATTATGTTAAGTTTGATCCTTATATGAATTATAGGTGTATCTAATTTAACATACTCTCTTTTCCATATTAACAATGTTGTATCTAAAACACAATTAGAATATGTTTTGCATTAGGTCACATCAATCATGTTAAATCATGTACACATTAATTAAGTACTTTTACCACAAGATATTAAATTAATCACATTATCATTAAGACAAATTATAACAACATCAAATGCTCACATATATATATATATCTCAAAAGTTTTATGTACATCTCATCATCATATACAAAATCACCAAGGTCTGTGAGAACTAGACCCATTAGGCTCTAGCACCCGTGATCCGGTCCTCGAAGATCGTGAGATGGTCATGTGTGATTGTGATCACGATCCTCTGACTTTGAGTGCATACTCCAGACCTTGTACTCACCCAAGGGCTACAAGATGATCCTTTTCCATCTAATCCCTCTTCGCTCGTACCTATGCTACCTCTGCATGCAGTCTCTCAACCTCTACTAAAGTATGCAATGACTATCCTGTGCTCTCAGCTCGACGAAGTCGTCTCCTCACCCTCTCATACAATGCCTGCAACCTCATGAAAGGTCTGAGTGACTCTAGCTCCTCCTCCACGATTGGTGGGGGCACGTAATTAGGGTCCACCTCCTCCTTGTTGATGGATGAAGGCACTATCACTATAGAAATATAATGATAAAAGTCCTGTCAGCCTCTCATCACTCTTGCAAAATAGAACCAAAACACATTCAGTAACCAACATCATGATATATATATATATATATATATAACATCAAAACTACAACCCATGCATAAAATAAAATATCATCACCTATATCTCTAGTCCGCCGAGGGATGTCAACCTCATCCTCTCTAGAGGGCATGGAGAATGTGTTAGCCTGTCTCTGACCATGGGTCCCGATGTCTGATGTAGCTACTGCATGTGATCTAGTCACATGAGTGAGTGAGAACTCTCCTTGCACGTACTGACCCTTAGTCACTACCTCATCACCCTTACTTAGGGGTATCTCTTCCTCATTATCCTCCTCATAATCATCCTCCTCTTGCTCTCCTCCATCCTAGTCCTCATAGTTAGGATCAACCTCTGAATCATACTCATCATCGATAACATTAGTAAATATATCTACTCACCTGTATCATACATCCTCGGTCCTATCCTCTGGTTCATCTCCCTCATCTATTGCTGGTCCTGTTATGCCTTGCATAACCACTCCACTTTGATTTGGATCAAAATGGGTCCCCCTTTCTTTTATTTTGTCTTTTTCTTTTAAGCCTTTGGTTTTCTGCCTTAGGCATTTTCCTTTCAAAGTTCTGTCGGAGGTGGAACCGGGACCAATACCGGACTTGGAAATTCCTTCTATGTTTTGGTCTTGTTTCGTCCTCGGTTCCAGTTCCAACTGTTCTTTTCCTTCCTCCTTCGTTCTTTGCCAGAGTTGGGTCTGGGACCGGCTCAAAATGTTGAACTTTCTCAAGGTCCCTCGTTTGAGCCCCGTCCCGGGTCCAACCCTGCCTTTTGTTCCCTCTTCGTTGGTCTTTGTCGGTTAGTGTCCTTTGCCTTAACTTTCTTTTTGGCCTTGGGAATTTTATTTTTCGTGTTGGCGGACCCGAAACCAGAACTGGGGCCGAACTCGAGAACTTCCTCAAAGTTCCTGGTTTGAATTTAGTGCTGATCTCGGTTCCACATTTTTTGGTTCTTTTGCTTCTAGTTTCCTCTGTTTTGGCCGTGGGGTTTTCCTTCCCCTTTATATTTCTTTCTATTCCTTTTTTTTCCTCTTTTCGGGTGACGTCGGAGGTGGGTTCAGAATAGAATCTGAGCCTGAAACTTGGAGATTTCCTCAAGGTTTCTAGTTCAAATTTGGTTCTGACCCCGGTTCCGTCTGTCATTTCACTTCGGCTCCGCCGGTGTTTTGATTGCCATCCTTTTGTGTTTTGTGTTTCTTCGCAGAAGCGGGGTCGGTTCATGATGTCAACTTGGAAATGTTGGTTGTTTCCCTGGCTCGTTCCCACCCCGACTCCAGTCCTGGTTCTAGTTTTTGTTTGGCCCGCCCCTGCCAGTGAAGACAGGGGGATGTCGTTTCTAGGTCATGTTTTGTTCCGGTCCCGGTTCCGCTGGGACTTGTTTAATTTTGCTTCTCGGTCCCGTGTTGGGTTTGCCTCCACTGGAGTTAAGTTTCTTTTTGGTAAAAAGCATGATATTAATGTATTGTTCTAACAAAGACCTTGTTTTGTGGGATCAAGTCGTGGGCATGAGGATATTTCTTAAGGATCTTGATGAAAGGTCTTGCCGACTACCTTAAGATGGGTTCTTATATCGCCATAAGGTTCTCTCCCTACCAAGAGGTCTCGGTGAGACCTTTAGGTCTCACCGATAGGCGGCAAAGGGTATTCATTGTTGGCACAATGTTCTCTCTTTGCCGGGATGTCTCGGCGAACCCCTAATTTCTTGCCGACTGAGTAAAAGGCTTTGATATGTTTGCCTTTAGCGGGAGTAACACCGAAACAAAAATAGGAACTAGTGCGAGAGGGTCAACAAAGGATGTCGGGGAGAATCCAAAGAAAATAATGGTTTTTCCATGTGGTCTCAGTGACCGTCTCGTGTCTTACCGATAGCGGCGAATCCACCAATGAAGAAACATATTATTGTAGCTCTTGGCACCCGCCATGACGTCTTGCCAAAGGTGGATGTCCTACCGAGCGAAGGAGGGGGTCATCGAAAGAAATGAGAGCTCACCGAGAAAACAAAGAGTCGCTATAACGTCTCCCCGAGCACGGAAGGTCATGCCGACAACAAGGGGCAGCTCGGTAAGAAAAGAGCCATTTGGGGTAAGGTCTCCCCGACAGAAAACAAAGCTTTCCCAAGGAGTCTGGCATTGCCGTAACTCTTACCAATACAAAATGGGCCTGCCAAATGAAGAAGGCATCGGTATGACTGGGACGATCTTGCCAGGAGATCGTGCCGACAGTGTAGGGTCTCCCCAAAGTGAAATGGGTTCTCGATGAAAGGACGCGCCTTCGGTGTGGCTTCTCAGTGGAGGAGGTCGGTCTCTCTGACAGACTCGCAAAAGGATAGATCTAGATGAGAAGAGAGCCGAGGAAGAAGATAAAGCCGTGAAAAATGGGACAGCTGGTATCTACTGACAGAGGTATCTCGACATTAATGGCGATATTTTAGGGCACTCAAAGAAGCTTCGTTGGAGATTCAAAATGGACACGGAGGCCAGAAATAAGTGCGGTAGCTGCAAAAGATCTACAGAATGCCTCAGAAGATAGTCTTCACCAACATAAACAACAAGGATTTGAGTTTAATGCAGAATTGACTTTCTGCAAAAGATCTGGATGCTGACCCTCTTGCAACTGACTCTCCCGGGTGCAGATATTTTGTAAACCCTAAAGCAGGGGACAACACATTCCTTTTGATATATTCTGTATATAAGGCATTCTTGCCTCTTGGTAAAAAGTAGAAAGTAGTAGACAAAGAACTTCTGGTTAGTAGTTAGTAGAATAGGAATAGAGGGGATAGAAGTTGATCCTGATTCTTTGTAATAGCAGCTTCTTTTGTCTTCTTGGAGTAGGAGTTAGATTCAGAATAGACTCTAATGTATCTTTTAGTTTTCTTAGTGTAAATGGGAACAATTTGAAATCATATATTTTCTGTACACTGGTGATTGTGCCAGCTTTGTAAATGTTGCTTATTTGTTTCACTAATAGTAGAAGCAACCAGATTAAAATCTATTTCATGTTGTGTTTTAGAATGGTGCTTGTCTTGAATTAATCATTTGATTTGTGAAGCTTTCAAGGAATGAAGTTTGGTTTTATGTTTTATTTGAATGGTAACTTGCAATCTACTGTTGAAATCAGCACTGTGAATGGACGAAGCTATGTGTTAGTCACAAGTTGACTTTGTTCTACAGTTTTAGTTAGGAATCCCTTGGAAGGTGACAGGTCTGGTTAGTTCGGATGAAGTGTCATTCTTTTCCGTTGCAAAGCCCTAATCCCTCTTTTTACATTTCTTTAAAACCCCAGTTAGCATAGGTTTTAAGTTTATGTCTCCCCCCATAACAATCCAAAAGCTCACACCAGCAGGCCCCTTGAATATTACTGTCACATTGACCACTAAGGGACATCAGCATAGTTGAGACCCAACTACAAAGACCTTGGGAGCTAAGGAATCCATGTGTTTCCTTTCTCTTTCAGGAGAAACATAGTAGTAGTATTTTGTTTGCAATGTTGTGCCAAAACCGCCATCAACAGGAATTGGCGCTAGAGGGAGGGCCCTATGAGTAATTTTGGATCATTGTGAATTAGATTGGGTTAGGTCTTGGAGGACCCAACTCTAATGGGTAGCCCTTTGTATATACCGGGATTTGTCCATGAAATCCCTGGTCACCTGTATGATAAGGTTCCTTTATTATTCCCTGACAATTGGAAAAATGCTTCTGAACATGTTGGAGTTTGCAGGCATATACTTACTTTTCTCCAAGTTCTGCATGAGGATGTTGTTTGTCAATTGTTCATTAGAACACTTCAAGGTTCAACAAGACAATGGTATGTTAACCTACCACCAAAATCTATTTATTCGTGGGCGGAGTAAGAAATATTATTCTTAGATCAGTTTGATCCCCAAACACAAGACCCATCGTTTGAATTTGCAGCTATGAAAAGAATACCATTATAACTCATTTATTAGTTTAACCACAAATTTTTGCTCATGTATCAAAGGATTCAGGCCTTAGGTTTGGTTGTAGATGATCATATACTGATAGAACACTATTATTGGGGTTTAAACCTTTCATTTGCAACCAAAGTTAGAGGTTGTGGTGAGGCTACATCCTTGCATGATGCATTTAAAAAGGCTCTCTTATTGGCACAATTTGGAGGTGACACTAGAAATTCAGATAGCCAAACTTAGGGTTATAATCCTCTTGTGCTTGTAAACTATCATCATCTGCAACCTTATGCTATTTCACCCACCATCCCTGCCCAGATGCAGTCATTCTCACCAAGTACCACATTTTACAACACCCCATATCAGGTCAGTCACACACAAGACCACTGGGAGAACTCAGGCCTGCAAAATCCAATCACAGAGTCGGGTACTCCACTTGTTAATGAGGTTATAACATATCATCTCTTTTCAGTCATCTTCCAAAGCACAGTTCATGGCACCACAATGAAGAGAATAAGACAACTATTACATACGACAGTGATGATCAATCTATCCAAAATGATAAGAGTGATTGTGTGAGGAGATTTAATTCTTCCCTATCTTTTGGTGATCTTGATTCTTGCAGTGAGATGGATTCAACAACTGATGAAACTCCTCTACCTAGTGTAGACTTGATGGAAGGGGAGAAGGGTTTCATTGATGCATTCATAGATGCTTTCATGATGGTCAATGAGGAAGAAACACACCTTGATGGGTTAGTACAGGAAGACGACTCGACTGATTTAAATGGTGGATGGATTGGAATAGATCATATGCTTCAAGATGAGATTACTAATGACCCTGATGGTAAAAAACAAGGACTCAAATGCCCAAACAAAGTCTTAAGGGAATAATTTCAAGAAGACGTGCAGATCAGTCAAGTGTTCCCTCAAGAAGTTCATGACATAGTACATTTGGATAAAGCAGAGGAATGCCAAGAAAGCAACCAAGAGGTTATCTCAGAAGTTGAATCTCTTCAACATAACGAAGAGAATGAGACAAGGGAATATTTTCTTGATTTCGATTCTGATTGCTCAAATGTGTTTTTGGAAGAAGGTCCTTGCTTAGTATCTACTAATCAATGTGTTTTTAATATTGATGAAGTTGATGCTAAGTGGCATGTCCTTGCTGATGAGGTGCAGAAATATGAATTGAGAGAGTTTTTTCCTGAATTTAAATCTGTGTGTTCAAATGAGCTCAAAGGAAATCCTTGACATCAATGATGATAAGCGGGAGGCAGATTCTCAAACCCTAGGGGATGACATGTTGCAAGAGAATGTTCAAATTGATACTTCATCTCAAGAAATTCAAAAAAAATTTGACTCTGTGCCCGAGATGAATACAGAGATGCTGGTGAGTGAGTATCCTGACTGTAAGACGAACCCTATTCCAGTGGTGTTCCATGAGCTGAGACCTCATGAAGAGGAAATCATACACCACAAGTCTGCATTAGCAACTAGGAATCTACAGAATCAGGTGGTGTCCTTTCATTACCCTCTGTTTTTTAATAATTTTCAATTTGATTTTGACGTAGAGGATAGTAAAACCTATTTGTGGGTAAATCATGGAAAAAATGAGAACCCATAGTTGATAATCTTTCAAGCTTTATGCTCTCAGAATGAACTTATTGCTTATAAACTTTATATTTTTGAGTATAAAGATAAATTTGCTAGGTTTAGAACTGTGCCTAGTAAGTTAAGATTGTTGCACACAATGAAAAATCAGTCAAGTCAATGTATAAATTTTTACAGTCTTGTGTTTGCAAAGTTTGGTTTTGGAGTTAGTTTAGGATTAGGATAGGTTAGTTTTTGGTTTAGTTAGTTTTCCTTTGTTTGTTTTTTTTTCTTTTCTTGTTCTTTTTGTTTCTGTTTTGTTTTGTTCTTTGGGGGTTTATCTATTTCCTTCCATCTTTGGAATGCTGGTTGTTATCTGAAGCATACCTTGGTCATTTGGAGAGGTGGTTTAGATATTTTTAGGCTTTCTGTTTAGGTGATTTTGTCCTAAACATTTTGTTTCATGCCCATCATCCAATAACAGTTGTGGAACGTCTTGAAAACAAGGTGCAAAGTGAGTAACCTTCATTAGCTCCCTCTGAATCTGTCACAAATCAATAAGATCATCTCCTCTTGTAATGGTACATTTGTCCTAGGATGGAAATGTTGTAAGACTTGAGTAAAAAATCTGATTTTCCAAGTGCTGTCATGAGGTCCATGGTAGTTTTCAACCCAGATCAGATGTTAAACATTTGACATATTGAAAGGAAAAGAGAACTAAATGAAATGTCTGAAACCTCAAAAGAAAAAAGAAAAGAATTATCAAAAGAAAAGTCAATATGAATGGGTGATTCTAGTATCTCTACTGGGGCTATGGATGCTTGTCTAGCAGTAGAGCAATGCTATGAGAAAAATAGAGGTATCTCTGTCGGGGCTATGGATGCCTGACTGGCAGCGGAGCAATGCCCGAGATATCATTGCACAAAAGGAAATAAACTCATGTAGCTAAAATCCTACACATTGTTGTCCGAAAGATGAGGAAAACTTCAGGAGAGAATGTTGCACAATCAAGCACACACATTGATTCAGGGGTAGCCATTGATTGACTTACATTTGAGATTCTAGCTCTACCTTGTTTTGTTATAACTGACCCAACTAGAGTTGTGATGATTATGAACCAGGAGTTCTGGGTAGCTAAATCCTTCAGATTCTTGAAAATGGTTAAACCATTTTTCCAACCGAGTTGCCATTTGTTATGCCTTGCATAACCAACCGACTTTGATCTGGATCAAAATGGGCCCTCCTTTCTTTTCTTTTTTGTCTTTTTCTTTTTTGCCTTTGGTTTTTTGCCTTAGGTGTTTTCCTTTCAAAGTTTTGTTGGAGGTGGAACTGGGACCAATACCGGACTTGGAAATTCCTTCTATGTTTTGGTCTTGTTTCGTCCCTGGTTCCGGTTCTGACTGTTCTTTTCCTTCCTCCTTCATTCTTTGCCAGAGTCAAGTTCGGGACCAACTTGAAATGTTGAACTTTCTCAAGATCCCTCGTTTGAGCCCCATCCTAGGTCCGACCCCGCCTTTTCTTCCCTCTTCGTTGGTCTTTGTCGGTAAGTGTCCTTTGCCTTAAATTTCTTTTCGGCCTTGGGCATTTTCATTTTCTTGTTGGTGGACCCAAAATCAAAATTGGGGCCGAACCCGGGAACTTCCTCAAAGTTCCTGGTTCAGATTTAGTGCCGATCCTGGTTCTGCATTTTTTGGTTCTTTCACTTTTGGTTTCCTCTAATTTGGCCATGGGGTTTTCCTTCCCCTTCCCCTTTCTCTTTCTTTCTATTCCTCTTTTCAGGTGACGTCAGAGGCAGGTTCAGAACGGAGTCCGAGCCCAAAACTTGGAGATTTCCTCAAGGTATCTGCTTCAGATTTGGTTCCGACCCTGGTTCCGTCTGTCATTTCGCTCTAGCTCCGCCGGTGTTTTGATTGCCATCCTTTTATGTTTTGCGTTTCTTCATGGAAGTGGGGTCAGTTTGCGGTGTGAACTTGGAAATGTTGGTTGTTTCCTTGGCTTGTTCCCGCCTCGACTCCAATCTTGGTTCCGGATTTCGTTTGGCCCCGCGCCCACCAGTTTTGAAGACGGGGGGATGTCGTTTCTGGGTCATGTTTTGTTCCGATCCCAGTTCCACTGGGACTTGTTTAATTTTGCTTCCCGGTCCCGTGTTGGCTCTGCCTCTGCCAGAGTTAAGTTTCTTTTGGTAAAAAGTATGATATTAATGTATTGTTCTAACGAAGACCTTGTTTTGCAGGATCAAGTCGTGGGCATGAGGATATTTCTTAAGGATCTTGACGAAAGGTCTTGCCGACCGCCTTTAGATGGGTTCTTATATCACCATAAGGTTCTCTTCCCACCAAGCAGTCTCAACGAGATCTTCAGGTCTCACCGATGGGCGGAAAAGGGTATTCACTGTCGGCAGAATGTTCTCTCTTCACCGGGATGTCTTGGCAAACCCCTAATGTCTCGCCGACTGAGTAAAAGGCCTCGATATGTTTGCCTTCAGCGGGAGTCATGTTGAAACAAAAACATGAACTTGCGCGAGAGGGTCAACAAAGGATGTCGGGGAGACTCCAAAGAAGACAAGGGTTTCGCCATGTGGTCTCAGCGACTGTCTCGTGTATTATCGATAGCGGCGAATCCTCCAATGAAGGAACATATCATTGTAGCTCTTAGCGCCCACCATGACATCTTGCCAAAGGTGGATGTCCTGCCGACAGAAGGAGAGGGCCACCGAAAGAAATGATAGCTCGTCGAGAAAACAAAGGGTCGCTATAACGTCTCCCCGACCACGGAAGGTCATGCCGACAACAAGGAGCGGCTCGGTAAGAAAAGAGCCATTTAGGGTAAGGTCTCCCTAAGACCATGAAGTCTCCCCAACAGAAAACAAAGCTCGCCCAAGGAGTTTGGCATCATCGTAACTCTTACCGATATAGAATGGGCCCGCCAAATGAAGAAGGCATCGGTATGACTCGGACGATCTTGCCAGGAGATTGGGCCGATAGTGTGGGGTCTCCCTGAAGTGAAATGGGCTCTCGATGAAAGGACACGCCTTCAGCATGGCTTCTTAGCGGAGGAGGTCGGTCTCTCCAATAGACTCGTAGAAGGATAGATCTAGATGAGAAGAGGGCCGAGGAAGAAGATAAAGCTGTGAAAAAGGGGACAGCTGGTATCTACTGACAGAGGTATCTCGACATTAATGGCGATATTTTAGGGCACTCAAAGCAGCTCCGCTGGAGATTCAAAATGGACATGAAGACTAGAAATAAGTGCGGTACCTGCAAAAGATCTACAAAATGCCTCAGAAGACAGTCTTCACCGACATAGACAGCAAGGATTCGAGTTTAATGTAGAACCAACTTTCTGCAAAAGATCTGGACGCTGACCCTCTTGCAACTGACTCCCCCGAGTGTAGATATTTTGTAAACCCTAAAGTATGGGACAGCGCATTATTTTTGATATATTCTGTATATAAGGCATTCTTGCCTCTTGGTAAAAAGGAGAAAGTAGTAAACAAAGAACTTCTGGTTAGTAGTTACTAGAATAGGAATAGAGGGGATAGAAGTTGATCCCGATTCTTTGTAATAGGAGCTTCTTTTGTCTTCTTGGAGTAGGAGTTAGATTCAGAATAGACTCTAATGTATCTTTCAGTTTTGTTAGTGTAAATGGGAACAATTTGAAATCATAGATTTTCTGTACACTGGTGATTGTGCCAGCTTTGTAAATGTTGCTTATTTGTTTCACTAATAGTAGAAGCAACCAGATTAAAATCTATTTCATGTTGTGTTTCAGAATGGTGTTTGTCTTGAATTAATCATTTGATTTGTGAAGCTTTCAAGGAATGAAGTTTGGTTTTATGTTTTATTTGAATGGTAACTTGCAATCTGCTATTGAAATCAGCACTATGAATGGACGAAGCTGTGTGTTAGTCACAAGTTGACTTTGTTCTGCAGTTTTAGATAGGAATCCCTTGGAAGGTGACAGGTCTGGTTAGTTCGGATGAAGTGTCATTATTTTCTGTTGCAAAGCCCTAATCCCTCTTTTTACATTTATTTAAAACCCCAGTTAGCATAGGTTTTAAGTTTATGTCCCCCCCCATAACAATCCAAAAGCTCACACCAGCAAGCCCCTTGAATATTACTGTTACATTGACCACTGAGGGACATCAGCACAGTTGAGACCCAACTACAAGGACCTTGGGAGCTAAGGAATCCATGTGTTTCCTTTCTCTTTCAAGAGAAACAGAGTAGCAGTATTTTGTTTGCAATGTTGCTATGCCAAAACTGCCATCAACAGGTCCTACATCACCTATAGGGACATCCATGGGAAATACACGAGTTGGTCATGTCACTGACCACCACTCTTCATGTTCATTTGTGCTGCCAACATCATTAGCGTTGGTGGCTGGTGGCTGATCATGATCTGAATCATCGAAATCACTCTTACGAACATGATCTATAGTGAGCCAAATGGTATCACTTGGCATCCGATCACTCCTTAGTAATCACCTAATAAAGGGACACACCCTCGGTCGTGTCTCACCTACCCAAACTATCACATGACTTGGCCATAATAGAATGGATGTACAACATAGTCATGTTTCCCAACCAAAAATATTTCCATCTTCATCCTCCTTAGCTATCTTATGAGATCTGGCCACTATAGTGTGAGTAGATAAGGTCTCCATAGGATCTCATCCTCCTCTAGTCGGTCAAATCTCACTCTCCAAAAATGTAGATCTTCATACTGCCACAAGCATCAGAGAGGATAGTTGTAGGCTCGTGGATATCCTATGGCTATAGCACATGGGAACTTGAAAAGCCTGGTGCATGTAATATACTTGAGGAAACACACTTGCAAAAGCATGTGGTGCACCATACTTTCAATCTCTTGGATAAAAAATTGGCCAAGATCATAATAGAGATGTGCTAAGATGTAGCATCCCTAAGCATAAATTGTTCTATTCTTTGCCATCCTGCGAATCAAGTGTACCAATCCTCCACCTAGGTGTGATGCTTGTCTATTAGGATTGAGAACAAGATCCATTGTATGCATCATATTCCATTTCATAATGGGGGCTTATGAATATAGAAGCATAGGAGGCTCGATTCATGCTCTAATGTGCTCATCATGAATAGGCCCACCCAAGCAATACTGCATTATCTTCCTTCTTGTGAAATGACCGCCCCCTCAAGAATATACCCTCTCTCCCTGAATGGGAAGTCAGAGAATATAGTGTACATCCTTTAGGGTGATGGTCATCTCCTCGGTCGAAAGGTGAAATGTACATGTGTCGGTGTCCTGGCGCTCACATAGAGCCATTAGCAGGGTGTCATGGTATCTCATAGGTAGCATTAGATATGCCGAATAGATGCTTACTGCCTACAGATGTTGTCTCTGCTACTAACAGTGCTGGGGCTAAATCTCTAAGAAAGCTAATCTGTCTCCCTCCTAGCCACTGTCATGACCAGGCTGGAACCTATCAAATGCACAACAATATGCTCTAAATTTTTTTCTAATATCTTCCATTTTTACATTATTCATCATGCAAGTGTGCTAAAGTATCTCTATTGTGCTTTCCTAAAGGTCCTAGACACTTTAGAACCCTTTTGGGACACTTCGCAAAGAAATGGGACACTTTACGAACAAAAGGGAGACTTTGTGAAAAAAGGGCACACTTTGCAAAAAAAAATTCCAAGACCATAAATTAACCTATCCATGCACTAAAAATCATTAAATAATTGCAAAATCACTAGGAAAAACCTACAAAATTGACTCACCTCATGGTACAGCTTGTTGCGTTCCACCTGCTCTCGAAGCTCATCCAGTTGCGAAGACGTGTAATACCAACTACTTGGCATCTTCTCGTCTCACTCATCACTCTCAAGCTGCAAGAAGGTAAAATGAAATAGTAAGTTACAAGTTACTCTGCTTTACCTCTTTTCACCTATTTTCATTACTTTTACTCTTGTGCAATAAAATAGGGTTATTTTCTTATAAGAGTTCAATAAAGTACCTTTTCTTCAAAACAACATAACGGGAGCTAGGAAATTCTATTTTTGACACTGTTTGATGCGTTGGAATCATGATTCCACAACTAAAATCACCAATTATCTATAATTATGTGGCATGGTACTAAGAATTTCCCTACAATATCATGTTCTTTATTTGGCGTGGCTAGATTACTACCTTGATTCCACCTCTGTAAAGTAAGCAGAATCAAGGGGGGCATACATCTACCCTCGAATTGTATTCCTAGGAGTTAGATAAGAGTATTTTTGGATAATTAATGAATTTGAATTGTAGGATGTGGTTCCTAATGTTGTGGTTTTGTAGATAACTACACTGGGGGCTTCATTCTCCCGTCTTTTGAATGAGTATCCTTTGATGCAATAAAGTGCACTATTTAGAGTCCTTTAGCTTATATATGCACATAGAGTCATATATGCAGTAAAGTGGGGGTTAAATGTGGTGTAGAAAATTGGAAAATCTTGAGAAAAGAGACAATTTCATGCTTAATTTAGATCTACTTTTTAGTACTCCTCCACTATTCATTCTTCAAAACAACATTTATAGGCCCCTAAGACCCATTATTTTTTATCTAGAGGCTCATTTCACTTAAAAAATCACTTAAATCCTGATAAACAACACTCAATTCATTCATATCCTAAAAAAAAACCTTCAAAAACCACTAGTGGGACCCATTTTCCACCTTGGGTGAATGAGTTTCCTCTGGTGGGACCCATTCACCAACAGTGGTGAATGAGTCCCTTTTGAAGGAAAATTCAATTTTGAGCAGGAATTTAATCAATTCAACTTAATTTTTTTGTGGATGTTAGCCTCTTAGGTCTAAATAATAGGAAAATTAGGTTTTGATAACTATAAATATACACATTTTAAGCCATTTTTCACATCTCTTAGTCATTTTTACAAAGCAATTTCAAATGTCAAGTATTAGGAGTCTTCCACAATAAGTTTTATTTTCATTTTCTATAGCAAAGTTGAATCTTTAGGGAAGCAAACCAAGGGTTTTTGTAGGTCTTCAAGCTCAATTCTCATCCAAGATCCAACATTGCAAAGAGTTGAAGATGGATTCCTATGGTGAATCATGGATAAATCTAGGTTGAGGACATGCAACTAGCCATCTAATCACACGTAAAGACTTATTTTCAAAGTGATTCCATCTTCCATTTTCTCTCTATCTTCAGACTTAAGGTTTGCATTACATTTGCATGTCATTTACATTTATTTGATATGTTGTAGGGTTTCTAGGGTTTAAGTCTTGCATCATTCAAATCAAATTTGCACATCTTATTCTAAAACAATAGAATATGATTTTGTCATACTTTAGATTTTCCTAGTCTTTAACACACTCAAGGCTAGGGTTTTATGCAAATTTTTATCCATTCAAGGTTTTATTGCCCAATTAGGGGTTTGACCAAGGAAAGCCCCTCATTAGACAAAAAAAATTAAGCTATTTTGTAGGTATTTTCTGATATCCTGATCTAGATTCCTACCAAGAAGTGTTGTATAGGTGACAAGGTGCAGGTCTGAGATCTGAGTTTGTAGAAAATTGAAAGTGGGCCTATTCATCATGGATGGAGAATGAGTCCTATTTGAGGTGGCTAATAGAGTAAACTATAGATTCCAGTACCCAGTGAGCAGAAACTAGTTTCTAGACAGAAAACCCTAACTTGGGACTGATACGCCTAGGGTGGCGAATAAGTTCCAGTCAGCCTAAAAGTCAAAATTTCTAGATTTCCAAAGTTATTTTCAATCTTAATTAGTCTTACACATGCACACATTCTAAATTATAACTTTTTGTTTAGTCCATTTTGAATTTGTGTTCTTATTTTTGAGTCTTTTGCAAACATCATTGTGTTTTCATACATTGCATATTCCATTAGTTTTGCATTCATAATCAATCAATTTAATCACTTAGTTACATTTATATCATTTCATTTATTATTAATTCCATCTTAAATTCCATTTATGTGAAAGATCCTAAGAGTGCAAGAGAAGTCCATAGAACCTTCAAAATTGATGGTTTAAAGAGCAAGCTTGGGATGTCGATGACATGTATTAAATGGAATCACATGTGATGTAATTATGCATGATGCAGCTCAACTAAAAAATGTATGAATTAGCATAAGGGCTTTCCAAGTTGGCTCTAATTTCCTCCTCATTTTCATTTTTCATTCGCTAGTTTAAAGTAATTGCTCACAGAACAGTGTGTAGCATTTCCTTTAAAGTGGGTGCATACATTGGAATTATTAATTATTAATTTTTCTTTTTCTTAATTCTTAGTGGAGCCTTTTTGTTTTATACAACACATTTTTCACTTTGTGGATGACATTGGGTATAGTGTCCTTCATGAGCGTGATCTATAATAGCATATTACATTCCTCTTAGTGGCTTGATGTGACAGACTACATCATCTAAGCTATGAATTTTCTATTCTTTGATTGGTCCTATCTTTGAGACATTAGAAACAATGTTCCCTAAGTTATAGACCTTGCATGAACTAAGCAAGACTCATTTGAACATCCTTTTGCATGTTGCATTTTGCATTTACATGGCCACCTTGCATAACATAGCTTGCATGCTTGTGGTGCCATTGCATTTGTTCATGATTTCTAAGCATACAAAGCATTAATTTTTTGATGAAGCATTAAATTACATTGTCTTTGTGGTGCCCCATTAAGGTTATCAAGAGGTATAACCTTGATATGGTTGAGCAGGAAGCCCATTCCAAGGCACGACTTTCCCCATAGCCACCTTTCGATATTTCTCACCCAGTGGACAACTAGAAGTTTCATGGCCCCAGAGTGAGTATGTTGTGGATTTCTCACCCCATGGACAACCATAAATTCCATGGCCCCAAAATGAGTATGTTGTGGATTTCTCACCCCACAGATAACCAAAATTTTTGTGGCCCCAAATTGAGTATGTTGTGGATTTCTCACCCCGCGGACAACTAGAAGTTCTATGGCCCCAAAGTGAGTATACTCTAGCCTTCTCATCCAGTGAACATCCATGAGTTCCATCACCCCAGAGTGAGTACAAATTTATTTTTCTAAACAAACAACCTATATTTAATCCACAACGTGTTGGGAAAATGATTGAAGCTTGATCCATATTTTAAATTTTACTTTTCTTTTCCTTCTAGTTCTTTCCATTGCATGATAACATATCTTGTTTTGCTAAAAATAATTCACCTTGTGCATGTCTTCTTGTACTTATGTTGGCTTAACTTAGGATCTTGGATCCTAGGGGCTTGCACAACCTCCTTCGATCTTTCATTCTTTCTCATCTGCATTGGACCAATTGGAGCCCTCTAGAATGTCTACTATAGTGTGAGTTTGAAGCAAGTTCATCCTCTCACTAAAGTGGGGGCTAACTGTGGACATGAAAAAAGTATCCCTTTTTGCTTGCTTGATTCAGGATTAATTAACAACAAATTGGACTTAATAAGGCCTTGATTTAGTTTTGTGAGGTTTTTTTCACATCCACACTAGGTCTTGGACCCTTGCAAACTGAATAAAAATGCATTTAATGATATCTTGGAAAAGTGTTATAACATGTAAAATATTTTCACACTTCTCTATACTTAATGAACCCATTTTTCCCTTAATTCAACATTATAAAATGTATTTAATTTCATTATCACATTAATCTAGAAGGCTTGTAAATTAAACTTAAGTTTAATCTAGTGTTGTAATGTGTCCTACACATTCGCATTGGATGTTGTGCCTTTCTAGGCTAAGTGAACCTCATTTTATTGTTGTAAAGTGTATACAATCACACTTTCACATTGAATTTTGTGTACCAAGCACTAATTGACCTTTACATCATCATTAATAGGCCCCTATTGCCACATATTATGCATCCTAAGGCATAATTTGATCAAATACTCGCTGAAATCAATATAGAACTAACATTCCTCATTCCCCAACATTCCAGCTGTCAAAAGGGCCCCTTTGGGACTAAGTCACCCATCTGGGTGAATGACTCCCTGCCAAGTGGGACTAAGTTTCCCAACATGGTGACTTAGTCCAATTTGGCCTATTTTTGAGGTTTGCATGGGAAATTTTGGATTTTAAGTTTATTCTTCCTTCATGTTGACTTTGGGGATCTAATTAATAGGAAAATAAGGTGAATTTCCTATAAATACAAGTTTCTAAACCAAAATTCATCATGTTCTCAAGTCAAGCAAGTTAGGGTTTTTACATTCTAAGTCACCAAGATAGCTTCCAAAGACATTCAAGGGAAGATTCTTCATTTCTTGCTATAGAAATTCAAGATCAATCATCATGGAAAGGTACCAATTCCATTGTTTCATGCTTCATCAAAATGTTTCCTCATTTTGGTTTAATTTCCTAAAAAGGGGTTTGACCAAGGAAAACCCCCTTCCCCTAACAATCAATATTTTCTCCTTATCTTCTTTTGTGTTTGCAGATTTAGGGATCTTGAGGACTTGAAATCCATTGAAGATTAGGTTGAAGACTTGTTGAGTACCTCTCCTTGTTTGCAAAGCCAAAATATCCACTAAAAGTCACTTTTAGGCCCAAAAATCAGTCAGAAGTGGACACCTGTGAAGAACTGAAGTGGAGACTGAGGGATTTTGTTTCCACTTTCAAATTTCCAAAAACAAAAAAGTGGACTAAGTTGCCACTAATGGTGAATTAGTCCCATTGTACATGCCTTTCAGTGATTTTTGTAGATTCAGACACCCATTTGGTAGAAATGACCTCCAGACCAGTTTTTCCAGATCTAGCACTAAGTCGCCCAGATTGGAACAAGTGTCCCAATCAACTTCTACAGTAGTTTTATTAGGATTCCAAACCTTCATCTCATTCCTTTTTAGCCTCCAGGTGGACACATTTTGTTTCATAACTTTTTGCCTAGTTTTGTTTACATTTCTAGGTCATTTATCACATGTTTGCATACAATCTTTTGTATTTATTAGGTTTTACATTAATAATCATCATTATTTTTTAGTTTATTGCATTAGGATGACATATTTAGACATATTGCATCCCTTTTATATCAATCTTAAGTGTAGACATTGCCCATTTTGGCCCATCTCTCTCCTTTTAGGTGAAAAACCCTAAAAGTGCTAGAAAGCCCTTGGGTTCCAAAGTCTTTGTCCACAGTATGTATATGTATGTGTATACGTATAATGTTGATCTACAAAATTCTCTTTTGAGAAATTCACTATTTCGCTCTTCTTCTATATTACTTTTAGAAATATATAGTCTTTTGTACATTGCATTTTTTCCTAATATATGGTAACACTCCATGCAATTTGCAAGGGCTTGCCCGGGCCTATTCACAACGGTGGTGGAGTTTTTTGACCACATGGGTTGGTAGTGGTGGAGTTGGCTTCCTTGCTCAATGGGTACAAAATGGTAAAATCCTGCCATCCACCCTTGTTAGCTAGCAGATTGGATGGGTTAACAAGTGTTGTGTTCTGCAATCTACAGTATCTCGCCCCTTGTTGTTGTTGTAAGTTATTTTCCAGTGTCTTTTTTCTGTTCCATACATATTTTATCAGAGACATATTTTGATAGATTCAAATAAAATGTTGATTTGCAGTAATATCATGTTGGGCTTGATGCAAGCATATATTGACAAGGATCTATATGAAGCCCGTTTGTGGAACAATTGGTACCTAGAAGATGACCATAGCTGTAACCATAAACAAGGTTTTTTTTATAAATTTATATTTTACTAATTTATACATTCAACCCTTTTCTTCTTCCATGGCTAGATACGCTCCAATGCATGCCAAAATCAAGTATGTTTATAAAGTTATTTGTATACATTCTATGCTTTGAAGCAAAACTTTTGCTATTTCTTTGATGTCTCCCTTTTAACGATATCTATGTATTTGATCCACAAAATTTGTTATTCTTTGAAACAAGATCTCCCATATATTCTTCTTTTCCTATATTTATCAATATTACAGACAAGTTCCATCTTGCCTAATTGTTTATCAACATTCTCTTTTTTTAAAAGTTATTACAGCAAAAAAATACTAGAAAAAAGGAAATCTTATATGAGAACATGCAATTTTTTTGCAACTTCGTCATTTTGTAATACTTGATGAAACTCCTTGACATTTTTTCCTTGGTTTTTCATAATTTACTTGCTCGACAATTTGGCAAGAGCTCACAAGGCTTCATGATGCTAAGGTGATGGGGGGAAAACAATCATGGGTTTTTTGCTTTGAATTTCACCATCATATGTTTGTTGCTACATATATACATGCATGCACAAATTCTTACATGCACTTGACTTCAATAAACATAGTCTATTGTACACATTAAATTTTTCCATGTTTCTACAATTATCTTTTCAGGTTATGGAAAAACTTATCTATAAGCAACTCTTTATCAACATGCCCATCTTTTCAAAGTTGTTACACAAAAAAAAAACCTTAATATAAGAAATCATATATGAAAACACCCAAATTTCCCCTACTTCATGATTGTCTAATATATGATATGACTCCATTAAATTTCTAATGGGTCTTCCACACTTTTCTTGCTTAGGGGTTTGGCTAGACCCATGACGCTTCATGATGCTAATATGGCAGGGAGGAGATTGAGCATGGGTTCTGTGGATTTTCCTTGCACCATAATATATTGACTACTATAAATACAAAACATACTGTATTTTGTTGGGTACATTTCTCCACACTTATACAACTATCTCTTCAACTTGCCAAATCAATTATTTAAAACCAACTCTTTATGATGATACCTATTTTCTTTAGGTTATGGCAACAATTATATGATGCAATAATCTACACAAAATATGTATAACACCATAAAATTAATTCAAAATTTGAGCTACATTGCTTGGCATTAAACATTATAGACAAATAAGTTATGCAAAATACTCATATAAAATGACTTACAAATTCTGGAGCACATCAATTTTAAAACCCTCAAATCTACTATAGAAGAGACCTTAGGGCGATGATCAATCTATTACCAAACTAACACCACAATGGATTTTTTAACAATGCAACTTAATGAATATACTTTCTTAGCATACAAACAAAATAACTACAACAATGAACAATTTTTTATAGGGAGCTTTAAACAGACGAGGAAAAAAGAATATCATGAAACATATTGGTACAAGACAAGCAACCTATGTAATATTTGTAAGAGTTATTAAGATAGCACTTAAGAATCATACGTAAATGACAGATCAATGGAATATATACATACATATATATATATATATGTATATATAAAAATATATATATTTATATATAGATACATATAAATATATACATACATATATATACATATATATACATGTATATATATGTATATATCTATACAATTCACAAGTTTCAGAGCACAACTGTTTTAAAACCCTCCAATCTGCTATAAAAAAGAGGTGGAGGCAATGATTTTTACAATAGTCTGCTATCAAGACAACACCACAATGGTTCTTCATTTGTCATTTAGATGTGATTCTTAAGTGTTTTATGTGTTGTCAAAAATTGGACCCTTTTGAGAAAAGAGATAATTTCATGCATAGTTAGACCCACTTTTAAGTCCCTTCATACCATTTCCCATTTAAAACAACATTTATAGGCCCCTTAGACCTATTAATTTTGATCGAGAGGCCCATTTCACATGATAAATCACATAAAACCCAACAAAAAACACTTAACGACATCATATCTTGACAACCCACCTTTAAACACCAATAGTGGGACCCATTCGCCACCCTTGGCGAATGAGTCCCCTTTGAGGGAAAATTCCAAATCAAGTGGGAATTTAATCAATTTAATTCTTATTTTTGGTGAATGTCGGCCTCTTAGGTCTAATTAATGGGAAAATAATGTGTTGTTTCCTATTAATACACATTTTAAGTCATTTTACACAACGAGAGATCACTTTTTATTTACACATTGTCATTATCTATGAGTGAAAAGCATACAACAAAAACTTGCATCATAAAAAATTGAAGTTTTAGGATAGCAAACTAGGGTTTTTACAAGTCTTGGAGCTCACTTATATTGTCAATATCTAACATTGCAAAGGGTTGATGATGGATTCCTATGGTGAATCATGAAGAAATCTAGGGTGAAGAGGTGCAACTAGCCACCAAATCATGCCTAAGGACTTGGTTTCCTATTGATTCCATCTTCCATTGTTACTCTATCTTTAGATCAAGGTTTTCATTGTGTTTATTTAGCATTTAAATTTCATTTCTTATCCATATTTCATGTGTTGTAAGGTTTCTAGGTAGAGATCTTCTATCCTTTCAATCATTCTTGCATAACTTATTTTAGAGCAATAAAATAGGGTGTTTTTCATGATTCAACCTTTCCTAGTCTTTAACATATCTAAGGTTAGGGTTTTTAACATATTTTTCTCTATTCAAGGTTTGATTACCAATCTAGGGGTTTGACCAAGGAAAACCCCTGATTAGACCAACACTTTTAAGCTATTTTGTAGGGATTTTCTGAGATCTGGAATCAGGACTCCATCAGAATTTGTTGTACAAGTGTCAAGGTGCAGATCTAAATCTTGAATTTGTAGGAATCTAAAGGTGGATTGATTCACCATGCTTGGTGAATTAGTCCCACATGAGATGAAAAATTGAGTTATAAGCTGTTTCAGGTCCTGACAGTTAGATATCAAGCTTTGTTCAGAAAAAGGCCTAATTCGAGAATGATTTGCCACCCTTGGCGAATGAGTCCCAGTCAGCTAAAGTCCAGGTTTTATCAGGTTTTCATTTTCTTATCTAGTCCTCTACAACTTTCCAGGTGCACGCATTCTCAGAAATAGCCCTCTGTTTAGTCAAATATTGCATTTTTGTTCATTATTTCTATCCTTTTGCATATCACACTGTGTTTTCAAACAATACATAAATCTTAGTTTTGCATTCATTTTTAGACATTTAGATTAATATATTGCATTTAGTTAAGCTCATTTACATCATATCTCATTTCATACATCCTAATTTGAGTGTTACATAAGCATTTTGGACCTAGATCTCTCTCCTTTTAGGTGAAAACCCTAGAAGTGTAAGAGAAGCATTTAGGGTCCCAAAATCTATGTCACATTTTGGTGAACCTGACATTTGAGAATAATAACATTCTGATTTACATTTCTAATTGCATTTTATGTCTTCATTATTGTAGGTTCTTGCATTGTTTAGATTTCTTAAAAACATTGCCTTCGTAAAAGCATTCTTTATCTTAAATGAAGGCATTTATTTTCATCTTTGTATTTACATTCTAAAGTTATAGTGTACAGAGTTTAGATTTTACAGAAAAAAAACAAAAAAAAATTAGAAAAAAATTTAAACAATCATCTTGGGACTCATTCACCACCTAGGGCGAATCAGCCCCTTTACACCTTTTTATCAAAATTTCTAGATTTCATTTCTTGCATTGTAGCTTACTATTTTATGTCAGTACCTTTATGTGCTTGTTTACATTTTTCTCTATTTTCTTAGCATAGATTTCATTTCTCTTCATGGAATCTATGGATAGGCTTAGAAATTTACAAGTTCCATTTTTAGTTATCTTTCATAGTTCTTTTAGATCAACTTACATTGAATAAACTATAGCAAATATCCAAAACCAATTGAACAATACCTCAAACAATCCCATCAAATATATGATTGAAATTCATAATAACATCGCATCCAATCCACTTAGTAGAGATGATGTTGACAAGTTAGATGACACCCTCAAGGGTTTCCTCTCACTAACTTCATCCTCTAACGCTTGTAATGAGACATCTCCAACTCTTACCGAAACACCTTCCCTCAAACTCTTTGATTGCTATGACTTTGCTTTGTTAGATGAAGCCCTTGAAGACTTCATCTCACATAATCCATCTGCTAAGGTTTGTGGTAAACCCCTTATGACACATGATAGTTCACCCTTACAACCTTTTGGGATTGATGACTTTCCTTTTATATATGATTCCCTTCAAGAATCTATCCCATTTAATTCATCCGCTATGGTTTGCAATGACATTTCTAGTGTTAAGTGTGTTCTTTTAGTTCAACCAAAACTTATCCTTTATCCCCCTTCCCATTGGCTCCATCCTTCCAGCAAACCTAAACTTACCCTTTACCCACCCTCGCATCCCATTCATCCCTCTAATGTATCACAACAATCTAATAATGATACTGTTTCTCATACATATAACACACGAAATAACCCACAACCACCCCAAATAATTCCACCACTGTTAGCCTTACCTAATCTGGCTAGTGCTCCTCATTATAGCCCACATACAAAGGAGTATGATCTTGTTGAACAATTAAAGAATACTCTTTCCAAAATTTCTCTTTGGGAATTACTTCAAACTTTTCCAAGTTATAATACCATCCTTCAAACTTCTTTTAAACAAATAATAGTCCCTCCTAGAACTACTCTAAGTGATGTGACTGCTCTTGTTCAAAAGCATAGTCTTGACATTACTTTTCATCAACATGAGCTTCCTCCTTTGGAGTTACGAAAAAAACATGGTGCCTTTATGATCATTGCTCAATTTCATAGCATAGGTATCAAGTGTACTCTTATAGATAATGGTTTTTCCCTTAATGTGTGTAGTGTGAGCCTTCTTGATCGATTTAAAGTGGATATATCACAAATAAAACCTGATTCCATTTCTATTCAAGGGTTTGATAATATAACAAAGTAACTGCTAGGGGTCATTACTTTACCTATTATGGTTGGAGTGGTTACTTTGCAAACTCCTATCCATGTCATGCCCTATGAACTTTCATATAATCTTCTTCTAGGTAGACCAAGGTTGGATTCATGAGATGAATGTAGTCCCTTCAACTCTTCACCGAATCATGAATTATGTTTATAACAATCATATATATCAAATTGAAATCGACCCTAAACCTAAAAAATTGTTTGCACCTTGAAACAGGAATCATAAGTCCTTTGAAAACATTAATTCCAACCTCACACATTGATCCTCTTAACACTAAACAAAATGATACAAAATTACCATCTAAATTACTTGGTGATGATTAGGGATTCTTAGATTTCACACCTTCATTTATGAGTGACTACACACTTATGAAAACACACGATGAAAAACTTGATCAACCAACCATTATGTCCACTCAAAATTTTGAACAATTGTCTCATACATCTATCTATTACAATATGGATAAAAATGAAACATACACAAAAAAATTTGTTGAGATAAATTACCAATCCCCACCTACCCCGCGTGAAATGGAAAGAATTTATGGGAAAGGTTATACATTTTGTTAGAAGATTAATCTTCTTGTATTAAGTTTATTCTTCATTAGTAATTATTTATTAACTTGTAAGAGAATATCCCAAAGGAATCCTACGTCTTTTGTCTTTTATCTCATCCTCACATGTGTGAGGGATGGCTATTTTAATTATTCCTTTATTAAGGGAATATTTGTATCCACCTCCTTAAGAGGTGACAATTTGCACACACATAGATGAATGGTGGCATTCATTGAGTTGGGAGTTACATTCTAACTCCTCATTCTCACCTCTACTTATTGAGGTGCCTCTCCTCTCATTCTTTAAGACTCAACCAATAAAGGTAAAGGGCTGAAACTCTCTCTCTCTCTCTTTGTATTCTTTAGGAAATTTTCCTCCATTCATAATAGTGGGGTTTTCTTGTTTTGTCCCTTAACAAATTCTTGTGTCTCTCTTGCTTTGGTGGTGCTTGGTTTGGCTACTTCAATTTATTTGGTAATCTCTTTCCTTCAAACAATTGCTCTTTATTAGTACTTTTCATTGCTCTTTTCTATTTCCTTTCATGGTATCAGAGCTTGGTATTACTAATATCTTGTGAGCTATATTGTTGAAGTTTTACCATATTTTTCAACACACCATTGGAGACATTCTCAAAGAGAAGAAGATCTAGTGCCTAATCTTGGTTGTTTTTTGTCTTCTAACCCTTGTATAGGTTTTTTTATCTAAAGTTTTAAAATATTTTAGTTTGCATGCATACTTAAGTTTATGCAGTTTTTTTCTTTTAAACCATCAAATAAAGGGTTATAGTTCAAGTTTTAAAAAAAACCCATTTTTTGCATGTTCAAATTCTTGTAAAAAATCAAATTTTTTTTAGAAATTCTTTTCTAACCTATTTTTATTGTGCAGGAATTTTAGTTTTCTAATTTCATACTTCAAATATTTTTTTTGCAATTAGTGCAAAAACCCAACAAGGGTTTATCTTATTTTTCAACTTTCAATTTAAAGTTTATTTATTTCTATAGTTTATACAAATCTTAATATTAGATCTGTATAAAAATTGATTATAATTTGTATGCATGTTTATTTTTTGCAAAATTTTAGAAACCCTCAAATAAAAGGTTATATTTCATTTTTTTTAGATTTGTAACTTTTTTACAATATGAGGTTAAATCTGTAAATAAAATCACTATATTTTACATATATTTCAATTTTTAAAAAAAATCAATTTCAATATCCATGTTTTTTCCTATTTTACTATTAATCTCAATCTTTCTTGAATAATAAAATATCAAAAAAATCTTTAAAAAATAATAAATAATATTCAAGCTTTCGGCCATTGCATTTCTTTCTTAAAAGAAAGAAAAATTGATTTTCTTTTTAATCCAAATCTTGTTTACTAAATTTTTGAAGGCGCTGCCTCATCCAAATCTTGCTTCTGCAACCTTTGGCGCCGTTGTTTACAGCTCCTTCCAGATCGCAGCCATATCTTTCTGCACACCAAACCTGCGCTCATGCAAAATAAAATCCTTCTCTTCTTTTAATTTTTAAAATCAAACCCTCAAAGTATTTCCCACTCGTTGCTCTTTAATCTCCTTTCAAAAAGATTTTTTAAAACTGCCTGCATGTGCATTTTCCCTTTTAAATGTGCTTTTGATTTATTTGAAAAAAGCCATACTAGCTTTAAAAAAAAGTTTTTTATGCAAAAGGGATTTACCATAAAGGTGAAAATAAAAAGTGTTTTTTTTTCATTATTTAAAAAAGATTTGCATATCTTAAGCTTTTAAAAGCTAAAAGATTTTTTTTTAAAGCATTCTTTTCCTCTTTTAATCGATTAAGTAGGTTTCTCAAAAAAAATTAATAAAGTCCTTATAAAGTTTTTTTTTTAATATTAAGTTTTTATTATAGATTTTAAAGTTTTAAATTAATTTTCTCTAAAGTTTATCATATTAAATCTATTAATATTTATTATTTTTAAAAAATAATATATTAGTTTATTTTAACATTTGAAATTTAATTAATTATTTTTTTCCTAAAAATGTTGTTTTTAATATTTTAGTTTAAAGGGGCTTATTTATTTTTAGACAATTTTTTTTTAAAGATTTAATTGAATCAAGAGGGATTTTTTTTTAAGCAAATATTTACAATAGTTTTTTTTCATAAAGTAATTTTTTTATTGCAATCATGTCAACTTTAATTCATGAGATTAAATTAACTAGTTCTAACTATCATTCTTGGACAACTCACATTTCTTTCATTTTTTGATTTAAACATCTTTTGGATGTTGCAACGGATCCTAAATCTAAACCAAGTTCGTCTGCATCCAAAGATGAAATTGAAAAATGAAATCTTAAAAATGAGGAAGCCCTTGGCCTCATAGGTATCTCCATGTCACCCAAACTTTATGTTCACATTGGGACATGTACAACTGCCTATGAAGCATGGGACAAACTCAAAACAACAAATTGAATCAAAGAAAAATTCAAATTCAAGATCAACTTGAAGATTTGAGATATTCTGATTTTAAATCTATGGATGAATTTTTATTGAAATTTGATGCTTTAAATAGTCATTTGGATGGTTTAGGAGTTAAATTAGATAATCTTAGATTAATTCATCTTATTCTTAAAAAGTGTCTTCCTAGACAATTTCAGCAATTCATTACTAATATTCATGCTCAATTAGCTATTCCTTCTTTAGCTACTCAATTAACTTATGATATTTTTCGTGATTTATTAAGACAAGAAGAGGCTAAGTTAATTCAATTTGGTACTCTTAAGTCTAATGAACATGCTTTCTTGTCTAAGCATAAGCAAAATTTTAAACCTCATTCTAAACAACAACATTATAATTCCAAACCTCATTATAATAATGGCAATGATCCTAGAGAGTTTAACTCTTCTAAGAGACCACATTGCACTTATTGTAATAAGGATGGTCATTGGCAAAATACTTGTTTTAAAAAGAAAATTGAGAAAAAGCCTATGAATCAAAATAATCAACAATTTCATAACAATGGTGATCAATATAGACGTGCTTTTACATGTAGTTTGAATGTTTCTAAACCTTTTTGAATGGGTTATTGATTTAGGTGCATCTCATCATGTTGCTTTACATAATTTTTTTTTTTTAAAATAACTTCACAAGTACTTTATTATTGGACTTGATCAACCCAATAATAGTGTACTTGTTTTACTCAATTATATTTGGAATATGAAAAGGGGATATTCATGTAGTCATGAATGCATGAATATTGTCTTAAATGACTTATTTATACTTAATAATACTTCACTTCATAATATGCAATTCCCATTATTCCATCATAATTTTTATTTATTTTTAATATTAATTTTCATAACTTAAGGTGGCTTGATTTGTGGCTTTTCATCTATTACAATATTTAAAACAAATCTAGTGTTTCCTTCTCAACTACAATTATGTTGTTTTGAAAAAGGGAATTTGATATTTTATTGTGTCTCATTAATCTGATATTGTGCATTATTGGTCAATTTGTCTTTTTGATGGATTTATTTTATCTGTATATTTTTTGAAAATTAAAAGCTCATTGGAGTATTTTCCTTCTTCATGGATTTATTCCATCTATATATGTTTTGCAAGTTAATCACTTTATCAAGTCTCAATGGAGCCTTTACATATATTTTTTGTGCTAGTCACATTTGCAGTAATGTTGCATAGGGAGCCCTATCTATAATGAATTATATATTTTATCAAGTCTCATTGGAGTTTTTTTTTTGGGACCCATGGAAAATATTCCCATCCACTTTGATGGTATGCACTTACTTTTTTTTTTTTTATGAACTTAGATCTATTTTCTAAATTGATGGGGATCAAGTTCTTGAAACCTTTATGTTTCATTATTTTATTGAAGGCAATATGGTTTTTTTTTTTAAACCATCTTTAGGACTAATTTTCAAAGTCCTTTATTATTAATCTTGACACAATTTCCCTTTACATTACAACAAATGATGTAGTGAGAGGAAACCTAGAACTATTATTGCTATGTCTAGATATATTGACATTTTATAATTTGGGCTATGCTTTCTTTCTATCTCATGGTTTCATTAGAAGTAAAAATGGTCCAAATTTATATATTAAACATAGTGAAAATGATATTGTGATTATTATTTTAATGATTTAATTATCACTTCTAGTTCTAACTTTTTGATTAGTGATGTTAAGTCTCAACTCAATCAACAATTTCAAATGAGTGATTTGGGCCTATTACATTATTTTGGGTATGCAAATTTGGCAAACACCTAAAGTGTTGGATTGGTTTCTAGCTTTATGTCTAAACCACAACAAACTCATTTTAAAGTTGCAAAAAGAATTTTAAGATATGTTAAAGGCACTCTTAATCTTGGTCTCTTTTATGATGCAAATTATGATTTTTCTTTAAAAGGTTATACTGATTCACATTTAGAAGGTGATCCCAATAATGGGAGATCCACTTGTGGTTATTGTTTCTTTGTTGGATTAGGTGCAATCTCATGGAATAGTAAGAAACAACAATCTACTTCTCTTTGTTCTACAGAAGCTGAATATAAAGGTTGTACAAATGCATCTAAAGAAGCATTATGGTTAAGAAGATTACTTGAAGACTTGGGTCTACCTCAAAAGGATCCTACTCCTTTGTATTGTGATAATCAAAGTGCTATTGCTTTGGAAAAGAATCCAATTTTTCATGCAAGGACCAATCACATTGCTCTTCAACATCACTTCATTAGAGAGCAAATTGAAGACAAGCAAATTTCTCTTTTGTATTGTAAAAGTGAAGATCAAGTTGCAGATATTCTCACCAAAGCTCTTTGTAAAGATAAATTTCTCTTTCATTGTAAAAATCTTGGTTTACAACCCATTGAAGGGTTTGATGTAACCTCCCCAAGTAAAGCTTAAGGGGGGATGTTAGAAGATTAATCTTTACTTGGTAAAGGTTATTCTTTAATTGTAATTATTTATTAACTTGTAGGAATATTCCAAAGGAATCCCTACAAGTCTTTTATCTTTTTTGTCATCTCACACATGTGTGAGGATGGCTTATTTTTAATTCCTTTATTAAGGAATATTTGTAACCACCTCCTTAAGAGGTGACACTTTGCACACACATATGGGCATTCGTGAGTTGGGAGTTACCTATCTCTCCTTCTTTACCACTCTCTACTTGGGGTACTCTCTCTCATTCTGTCTTCCAAGGAACTCGAGCAGAAGCAAGCCAAAGTTTTGGAACAGCTCTTTCTCTCTTTTGTATTCTTTAGCATTTTTATCTCCATTCATAATATTGGGGTTTTTTCTTGTTTTTTTCCCCGCTGCTTTCTGGGAATTCTTGTGTCTCTCTCTTGCTTTGGTGAAGATTGTGGTTTATTCACTTCAATTTTATTTGGTAATCTCTTTCCTTCCAAAAATTGCTCCCCGTGAATACTTTTTCCATTCTCTTTTCTATTTCGCCATTCCAAGTCAAAGTGAATTCAACTAGCATTCAAGCGAGAACGCTTCTACGAAAGCTGAGAGATAGAACCATACATTCATGAGAGACTAAGAGCTTCATGCATGTAAACATCAATTCCTAACTTATAGGATCTTTGCATGCATTACTTAAGTGTTATCTTTCTCCAAACAGCTAACTTAACTCAAGGTGGGTTCCACCTTCCATGTGGGCACCCCATGTGCTCCTATTATTTAGGAACTCTTCTTGGGCATCCCTACATGTTCCTATCATTCAAAATTAATTACAAATGTCAATTTACATGTTCATTTCATTCGAATTTAATCTCTTTCTAATCCTAGTGTTGGGGAACACTTTCCAAGGACTTAGGAGATACATGAAATATGTTTAGGATTGCAATTAAAAGGAATCCTATTCCCAACATTCTCCCACTTGACATTAAACATTGCAATTATTCTAAACAAGGAATCATTATTATAAATCAAGTACAGGACTCAAGGCCAATGGCCTTCCTACACCAACTAATCAATCCATGCCAACTTCAAATGCAACCTGCATAATCATGAAGCTCCAAGCAAATGATTAATAATCAAAACCAAGAGAACTTATCTATAGGAATTGGTTTTGTAAGATAATCTGCTGCATTAATCAAAGTGTCAACTTTCTCAATTAATACCTTCCCACTCTCAACTATTTCTTGCACAAAGTGATAATGAACATCAACATGCTTAGTACGAGCATGATACATAGGATTTTTGGCTAAACAAATAGCACTCTAACTATCACATTCAAGTTCCAACTTGCTTGTAAATAAGGCAATACCTTTACTAAGTCTTTGTAACCAAACTGCCTCTTTGGAGGCATGTTAAACCACCGAGTGCATTGAACTCACATTCAACCAAGGTGTAGGCTTCTTGATCTTTACTGTTGAAAATAGCTTTTCTTGCAAGTAACCATTCCAACATATATCTCTTACCATAAGATAACTTAAGCCCCACCTATTTCTCCAAGTATCCATGAGGACCTGTATTATATCCATTTCCAAACTCCAAATGCAACATAGCACTATCATGAGTAATCAACAAAATGATTAATGTAATACCCAATACATAAAGAGATCTACACAAGATCAATGTCAAAGCTCAATCATAAATTAGGAACATAAACATGACAGCGTGATCAACCATCTGCAAAGGGAGATCACGGCCATCATAATAACATACATAAAAATACAGTAGTCTCAAAGAGAGAACAAGTACCATGCCAAACCCTAAACTTGTATCAAGAGTAAACCATGACATAATACCAAACACTCTGAACCAAGAAAACATATCTTCAATCACATGAGATAACCATACCAATGATTCATCCACGTCACTACCAACAACTCCCAGATACGCGATTACAAGCTACACATAGCATCATGACTACCATCCTCTTCATGAAGATCACTCTTTAACATCAAGCAAAGAGTCATCACTAACATTTTTACATGAAATGATCAATGCATGATTACCGTCATTCGAAGATTCCTTTGTTGAAGAATCATAACTCTTTTTCTTGTTCTTACAATCCTTCTTCACATGTCCCAGTTTCCCACAATTCCAACACTTTACCTTACTTTGTCCTTCAGACTTACCCTTCCCGTCCTTGTCTCCCTTAGGTTTTTTTTTCTCAGGCCTACCTTTTACAAACAAGGCATCTTGGATTTCCGTTTTAGACTTCCTCCTTATCTCCTTTGATAGGAGAGTAGGAATTACATTGTCCATCTTCGGATTTGCACCACTACCACTGATAGCAACAATTATATTTTCCCAAGATTCTGGTAAAGAACAAAGTAACAAAATGCATTTATCTTCATCTTCTATCTTTACATCTATAGATGCTAACTGACTTAGAATCAAATTAAAAGCATTAAAATTATTTGCAACAGAATCACCATCTTTCATCTTTAAAGAATACAACTATCTTTTCAGATACAACTTATTAGTAAGACTTGGTTCGATAGATATCACCTATTCTCTTCCACAACTTATATGTGGTAGTTTCTTCTAAAACATTCAAGATTACAAAATCAACAAGACATAATATTATGGTCCCTCTTGCCTTCTTATCAAGCCTAGCCCAATCCTCATTTGACATTGTTGTAGGTGACTTTGTCTCATTACCAACAAGGATGTGGATGATTGGGGACTCTTGTCTTCAAAACATTGTTTGGCCCTAGAAAAGTTAATCATGGAAGATTGGAATATGTAGTTGGCTTCTTTTTTGGCTTCCTCTTAGGACTAGGTGTTTTGGGTAGTTAGATTTTGATGGGCTTGCTGCCCTTTGCTTTGTACTAATTCTTTGATTTCAATAAGTTGTTTGAGAATCAAAAACATTTTTGACACTATAAACTTTATATCTAAACATTAGGAATTTATTTTGTTGTATGTAATGTTGAGAGATGTGCTCACTTCTTTGTTCTAATAATGGATAAATAACTTTTATGACTTTTAATTCTGTATAATCTAATTTTTTGGTTCAAGTGTTAGCTATACTAGATTTGTTTCCATGTTAATGGAGGAACTTATGGTTTAGATGCATCAACTAAGGAGTATTTTTTTGTTAAATTTTTGTGGTAGATAGAATTTGTTTCTCTAGTGATGGGGAATTATATGCTATCATTCCCTATGTGTATCTCATGTATCCATCAATAAAAATCATATCCTTTGTAAAACCAAAAACTAGACAAGTTTTGGTACATAACAATTCAAACAACTTACAATTAAAGTTGTTGTCAACCTTGAAAGTATTTGTACCAAATTTGTGAGGGAGATCACCAACTAGAGATTTTTATATTTGGACATGTAATTTAGAGGGTACCTTGGTGAAATTGGTGAGTTATAGAGTTGAAGGGTTTTAATTGTATTGATTTTTCTGTTTCCTTTTAATAACCATTTCATTTATTTTTTGTAGGATCAATTCCTTGGTTAATTAAAATGTTTGCCAATTCAAACATATATGCCCAATGGTCATTCTTGGTTATTTGTGTCACTTACCACCACTATGGTAGACTTTATTTTATGTTATTAGATTACCCATAATTTGGGGTATTTGTGTCTATTGAAAGGGATTGAGCTATATTGATAAATGTAGTTTTTTCATGTCTTTGACCTTCAAATGTCATGAAAAAATATTAGTAGTATTGTAGCTTGTGTAGCACTTATGATGCCTTAATGCTTGAGATATAATTCTTTTATGCAATAATGGATATCCCTTGGAATAAGGAACATTGTCTTCTAAATTGCAAGGAAAAAGTGTCACGTCTCATTTTCTTGCATAAACTAAATTAAAAAATAAATTGAATTGATTGAGAAATTGAAAATAAATCACATAATTTTATTTTTTATTTTTTGAAATAAATTCCAGTGAAATTGAAAATATGTCATACAGTTTATGTTGTAGAAATAAACTTAATTAGAAAAAATAAAACAAAATACGTCTTATGTTTATTTGTTTTCAAAAGATAATTTTAATATATTATAATTTCAAAAGTCTTAATAGTTTTTATGTATAGTATAATAAAGATTTCATTATTTAGATATATAAATGATCAGATATTAATGATGTATATAAATGACTTAATTATCAAATAATTATAAAAACATTTTTTTATTAAAAAGAAAATTTCTTACAAATTTATTGGTTTAAAAACATGCAAATTTCATTTTTATTAATTCATGTCAAAGAGAGTGTTCCTTTTAAAAAAAAAGTGTAACTAATATTGCATGGAAATTAGTAAGTAATTTAATAGTGATCATGGAAGGAGAGTGGGGGGCATGGATTTTTGCAAGTATTGAAGTCCCAATTATGGATCTTTAATAGATTTTGTTGGTGTGGAGTTTAGGGGGGGATTGTGGGATGTCTCAAAAAGAAAAAGAAAAAAAGAAAAAGGATGGTGATGAGGGGAACACAGAGAGGGATCATGGAGGAAGTGGGAGAAGGCAGTTTTGAAAGGCACAGCTGAAGAATCATTGACAGGGAAAAAAAGGATCGACAAACCAAATTCGAAGGGGATTCCACTGGTTTTCAGAGATGGTATTGTGATACCAATGGGAAGATTAAGAAGAATGTGTTAGACTAATTGAGCAAGAAATCTTTATTAGTTAGCCCAAGTGGTTCTTGATCGAGATAATGAAAGTGTTGATAGTTTTTGCCTTGCCCGGTTGCGAAGCATAGTTGTACAAATGGTCATCTTTAGGATGGGACTCCACTTCAATACTTTTTGTTGTGAAAGTATATTGTCCTAGACTGAGTGGTTCATTATTGATTATGAGATTGTGACCTAAAAATTTAGGTTATTGGAAGGGCACAAGTATTGAAGAGAATGAGAAATCTCTATGGCAATAGATTGGAAACAGGGTATAGAGTAATTCTCTCAACCAAGTATTTTGTGAGTGTATCAATCAACAGATATGTTGTGGTCTCTTTGGGAATTTTGGAACATGTGGTTCAAAAGACAAGGTATTTTTATAAGCCCGAGTGGTTGTAGGCAGGTCTATATTACAAACTATTTTCTGCTAAAGTTAGATTTTAGGGGCAAGATTCTCCATTATTTGTTGGTCTTCCAAGATTTTGCCTCAGGAAGGTGCTAAAGGAATAAATGAAGGCCATAAGAAAAGTAGTGCCACAGATTTATTTTGTCTACCTATTTGATATTCTAGTATCTAATTTTAAGTGAAATCAAATTGACTAATTAAAAATGGGATTTGTGGAGAAAAAAAATTAACAAAATGTTTTATATTAAAATATAGAGTTATACCAAGGTAAAGTAATTAGACGAGGTAGTTTATGCATGTTTCCTCGACTGATTCAGTTATCCTTGGGACCAAATTAGAAATTTCATCTTGAATCTAGGTTTGTTGTTCAGTAAACTTGATCATGAATACTTTACGCATCATATTAGTAATAGCCTTCCTAATGGTTTTTGGGCAGAACTCGATGAAAGTGAGTTTTATCCACACCTGTTTTGGTTCATACATGAGATCGAGTATTAACTTGTGGTTCAAACGTGCCAAGTAATCCTCATTTATATAAGTAGCAATCTAATCACAATGAATTTCAGTTTGTTCTTTATTGTCATGCAACACAGCTATTGCTTTGCTTGACTAGGGTGCGCCAGATTTGTAGTTTTTTAATAGTCTTCTTAGTGCTCTAGGAAAGTGTAAGAATGTGAGAAAGCCTCAATGGATTTTTGACTATATGAAGGTGAGGTATTGGTGCACACAACATTTGTATTTTGATGGTTAATGAGAAACTTGAACTATCTATGTTAGCACAATTAACTCTCTATTAATTGACTGTTACAATAGATGCATTTAACAGATTGTTACAACAAACGCATTTAACAACAGTTGATTAACTATTGTTCACTTTTTTAACCGTTGTTCGTAGTATAAGCTGACTAATTGCAACTTTATGTTTGTTTCCTCATTTTGCTCCTAGGATTCTCCTACAGTGGCTATATAGTTGTAAACCTACATTCAATAAATAATAACAATGATGTTGGTTCTTTGCAAATTCATGATCTTTGTGCTTGACATTTCTATCTTTGTGTTTTTTGGAATTTAACATGGTATTAGAGCTTGGGGGGAGATAGTGCAAGCCATAGTGAACATTTTTGTATTTTGTGAGGTGGAAATTTGCATTTTGGGGGAGGCTTGATTTGCCTGAGACCTATGATTTTCTCCACTATCCAAGCTTCTTGGATGAGCTTCATATTCCCCACTAGCAAAGGCTCGAGCCGAATGGTGGCACCTCGAAAGAGCACACTCAGCCCCACGCGAATTTGGTCTATGCTCATTGCTTGTCATTTTGACCTTTGAATAGCCGATTCACCTCAAACAACAACTTGGTTATTCATGTGTAGTCAAAAATTGAAGAGGTTCCTCTCTATCGTTATGCCTCTCTTTCATCAACCACAGTGGCCACTTTCTTGACCTCAATTATCTGCTCAAACATTAGGTGATTTGAAGGCGATTTGCATCTGTTTGGAATTTTGTGTTGACTTTGCAAGTCAATGGAATTAAATCTGCAGGCTATGCTCTTTTTTTGTCTTTACCCAACGATTGGTTTACAAAATCAATGAGTTGTGGGTGTCAAAATTTGTGGCCAAAAGATTTGTCCAATTTGGAGAGAGGTGTTTTTTTCTATGTAAAGGCGCGATCTAGCTGTTGAAGGGCACATTTTTCCCATAGAAGGCTCGATTTTGCATGGAAGAGGGGCGATTTACTGTTGGATAGGGAACCTATCAATTGGGAGGCTAAGATTGGAATCTTATAGGCTAAAAATCACCTTTGCAAGGTCATGATTTAGCTCTCCTAGCAGCAATTTACCTTTTCCCTTTACTGCAGATTTATCCTTGGCATGATTTGGTTCTTTGAAGCACAATTTGGCTTTGCAAACCTAATTCAATTGTGAAAGTTGTGGTTTAGATCTGCAATAGCATCTGCATGTGAAGGAGAAGTTCTTTTTATGCTTTTTGCATTTATTTTTTGGGGATTGTACATGTACTTTATAATCAAGAATTGAGATAAAGTTTCATTTACGGGGGGTTAATCATGTCTCCTAAACACCATTTTCATCATTCTATTGTTAAGCTAGCTTTCAAGAACTATTTGCCTTGGAAACAAGGGATAAAGAATCATTCCCTTGAGCAAGATCTACTACTCTATCTCCTCGAACTCATTCTCGAGCCAAGTGACTATAATGAAAAGAATGCATGGTTTAATAATAATGACATAGTCTATGGAATAATATGTCTTACTATTTATGAGGATACTCTACATCACATAGAGCATACTGAGTTCCCTTTTACTACTTGGATCATCATCCAACAATTGTATGGAGACATTGAATCTTCATCTGAAAGTGATGTTTCCTTGGAAAACCAGGCTATTGATGATATTGAGACTTATGTTGCCTCATCTAATGTGGACACATCTTGTATGGATGATTAGTTCATTGATTCCCCATCAACAACACCTATTGTAAATCTAAATTCTAGAAATACTTCTTCAAGAGCCTCTGGTGATTCATTGTAGCAAGATCATTTATGTCTTTTGGATTCAATCCATTGGGACCAATTTCTACTAGACATTTCTTTTTTGTTTGTAGAATCCCTTATTTCGGATCTAGATGACACTATTGAGGACATATGTCTTCTCTTTCAATACCACTATTTTGTCCTTGCATTTTCTACTACTTTTGAGTTTTGTGTTACTTCTTTGAAAACTTCCAATGGCTTCTTGCAGTAGGGCAGATTCATAGTCTTCTTGATTCAACTTTCTGGGATGATCTCTTGACAGGAGTTTCAAACTTGTTTACAAAGACTTGTATTTCAGATTTAGAGGACACATTTGAGGGGTTATCTCTCCTCTTTGTTGACAACCACATCAAAATTGTTTTCCCACCATCTTCATCACCTTTGTAGCTTGATCTATATTAGTCTTCACAAGATCTTGGATTGCCATCATCACTTTTCGACATGTGGACATGTGAGCAATTTTCAGAGGCACACATCATCTGGATTTGGATTCCAATATCACTCATCTTTTTGGATTGGATTCTCCAATCACCAGTGGATCCTTTTCTTCCTAAGGGGAGAAATTTTGTTTGCAGGTAGTGGATCATATTATGTCCTCAGGCGTTCATCATTGGCATGGGAGCTCTTTAATTATGGGGGGATTTATATCTTCTTTTCCTCTCTCATCTCTCCTCTTTCCTCTCTTTAAGATTTTGTCTCCTTAGTTAGACTTAAGGGGGGTATTAGCACAATTAACTCTCTGTTAATTGACTGTTACAACAAAAGCGTTTAATAGACTATTACAATAGACGCATTTAACAATTGTTGATTAATTGTTGTTCACATTGTTAACTGTTGTTCATAGTATAAGCTAACTAATTGCAACTTTATGTTTGTTTCCTCATTTTGCTCTTAGGATTCTCCTAGGGTGGCTATATAGTTGTAAACCTACATTTGATAAATAATAACAATGATGTCGATTCTTTGCTTGAATTCATGATCTTTGTGCTTGTCATTTCTATCTTTGTGTTTTATGGAATTTAACAGTATACAACAAATGATGGTTAAAGGCAGTGTTAATCCTCTGGACAGAGCCTTCCACCTAAGCTACAATGTGCTATTGAATCAGATGCATCGTGAAGATGGCGATCCATAAAATTTGCTGAGATAATCATTCTACCAGTTCCAATTTGATTGTGCACTTCCCTAGTCTCCAAAAATGTGTGAAAGATCTAGAGGAAGAAAGAAACTCCATTATAATTGAGGAAGAAAATAAAATTGAAAGATTATTACTTTATACTAGAACAGTTTAGGAATTTCAAAAGTGATATCCGTGAAATTATGTTTTCACCTAGGCATATCTCACAACATGAGTAGTTAATCTGGAGCATAATTGTTAAAATGGAGGAGGTTGTTGGGTCAAACATGGTTTTTTCCATGGATCTATGGTGTAGAAGTTGGAAGTAAAGAATCTTTGTTCGAAAGTAATAAAAAATAACCCTTGAAAACTTAAGGACATTACAATTCCACTTCTTTGGCAACTAACCCGAAAGCAATGTAGCAAGTCAATCCCTATGATCTTTTGTTCTAGAAATTTACACCATACATTGTTGTAATATTTGGTTATGATTTCTATACTGTGATTTATCATTTGGCTTCCCATACTCTAATCCAACTCTTCCATAATTTTTTTAGACATTCCCATGTATTGTTTTGCCTCAAGCAGTAGATTTTTCCTATTTGCATGTGTGTACTTATTTTCTAAGCAGTTGGAAAATACATGTGCCTTAGTTTTACAGTATTGAATATTATAATCTAGTAGACAACTAAGCAGAGGATTTTCTTTTAAAACTTCAAGAATTGTGTGAAATAAGCAGGTGGAATGTTATTATGAACCCATGACTGTTTTTTCTCCCTAACTTGTGATTTCAAAGATTGAAAAGGATGTTTTTTTGTCCTATAAACCATACAATTTTTATTATGGCTTTTTATTTCAACCACCAAGGAAAAACTCATCTTTCCTTGTGAGAGTTGTTATTAGAGGTTTAAATGGAATGCATGAGTATGATGGCTCCTCCTAAGAAACTCAAATAGTATGAAATTTCCTTTGAGGCATGTTTGTTATATCAAACTTGTATGGTTTCTTGTAGAATTGATGATAGGGTTTTGTATGCATAATTTTATTGAATTACATTGAAAGTAGCTTACAAAAAATTTAATTAATGCATAAAATGGAGGTAGAACCTCATCTTCAAATATATATAGTGTGCATTATATAAGAACCAAAATACATGAACCCTTAATTTTTGTATGTAGAGTGAAGACACTAAAAGATCAATACATGATGAATTGCAAGTCAATATTTAAAATTATTTGTAAAAAGGGTCTTATTGTCTACCAAAAGAGAAATGCATATTGATTTTATATATTGTTGTTTTAATGTATGGAAGATTTGTATTGATGAAAGATGTTAATTTAAATGTTTACACAAAAGTATAAAGAGTGATTATTTATTTACTATGATCATTGTGCATGTTACTATATTCATGAGTGTTTTCTTACCGTGATCATTATGCCTGTTATTCTTTTTTTGAGTGTTTATGGAAAGTTTACCTTCTAGGACGGGTGTCGAATATGGGTATCAAGGAGTGTAGACTACTTTTTCTAGTTCTACTTAGTTAGTTGTATATGGTTATATTCTTGGCCAAGTGATTGTAGACTATTAAAATAGATGGATTTATTTTATATTATTTCTTTCTATCATATCCTAGTATTGATCATAGCATGTTCTAGTATGATATAAATGCATGTAGATATACTATACATGCACCAAATTCCATAATGTACATCAATTTATTTTTGTTAAGCATCTCATGCAGGGTCGATGGTTCTTCATGTCAAGAAGAACTCTCTGGAGAAGCGTAAGATTCAAGGTTGGGCGAAAAAAGTGCCTAGACCATGTTCTCATCTCCTAATTTGCAAATGACTATGAGAGAGTCAATGGCAGTCAAAGACTTTACTATTTACTTGCTATTGGCACATGTACTTCCAATTTGTACATCTATTGCATCGTGGGTGATTCTAGTGTATATATATTATTTGTACTTTCATTATCTTAATATTATGACTTTTTGGCAATGGACTAGCCAAGAAAATTGTTGCATCTCAATATTCTTTGTAATATCAAATGATGACATGACATGTAATGAGGATAATCCTTTTGATTTATAAAACTATTTCTTGCCAATAATATTTTATTTATTGTTATTTGATATCAGTACTTTACAAAAAGTTACTTTCATTTTCCAACATCTTCTTTCTATATCTTGTTATTGCTTTGCATTTTTTTGTTATAAATGTATTACAATTTTTATGTGTGTATGCTCTTAATGGAAAGTTGTAGAATTTGAGAAGTTAGACCCTTATGCAATGGTATATGTCCCACACTAGATACAAGAAATATTTTCTCTACCACCTTAATTTTTGCTTTCATTATTTTATGTTATCAATTGCATGACTCGCTTTATGAGTACACATGTAAATATTATAGATATATTCAAGTTTTATGATTTGAGGAATACATATATGTAAATATCTTAGTAGACATTGAATAATTCATTTATATTTACACGTTTTCATATAATGATATATGACTTGGATGCAATTCTATTGTTATGGGAAGAAATATATGATATTTTAAATAAGAGATATGTGTTGTTATCTCTTCACTAGACTATTGTTCTTTCAATTGAAAATGTGATTTTATACCTTTTAAAAAATATGGAAGTAATTTTTAATCTACATAAAATTCATCTATGGAGGAGTAGGTGTGTATGATTATAAGACCTACAGTGGCAATCATTAATAATATCATGTGATATAATTTATATCATTATTGTGTTGGGACATGTTCATTAAATATTTTTTTTGTTTGGATTATTTTAAGACCTGGTTTTTTAAAGATTATGTTATAGAATCATCTTATTTAATGTTGTTTATGCTAACTTATATATTAGAATTTAAATTTTTATGTAACTTAACATCATCTTAAGATGACTTCCACAAAAAACATTTACATAAACATATAATAATTACAATGTTAGGTTAGACACTTAGCACACAACCACTTCTAAGAATTTATAAGTTGTAAGATGAATAGTGAACTTGTATATTATCATTTAACTTCAAGCATGCTTCAATCAATCCAAAAGTCTTTGACTTGTATCTCATAACTTGCAATATCAACATACAAATTTTCTATTTTAAGGAAAAAATTATAATATTGAGAATGGAAATGAAATGTAGGAGGTGCATCTACTATCAAATTGAGCATAATAACTATCATTAACTATTAAAAGTAGATGAGATTAAATAAATCATGACAAAAAGGGAAGGAACAAAGCCAACATATTTTTTTCACAAATTATAATTCACAATACAAGAAATGTGTTACAAGGAGGCCATAGAAGGATTTTTTATTGTGTTTCATTTAGGTGGGACTATTAATGCTTGAAATTTATCACACTTAGTGGTAAAATCAATACTTTGATCTATCATATTTCACGAGAATTTTATTATGAATGTGCTTAAACTTTATGATGCAAATTTCATACAATAAACACTTACTATTGGAAACTATTTTGTTAGTGATATTTTACTCGTAATTTTGGTAAATCTTCTTACATATCTCCCCTAGCAGACCTTTGGTGAAGATTTTAGAATCTATTTCATATTTAATCATGAAATTTGGATCTTGTTTGTCAATAAATGCCTTACAACTTGGGTTGGATATAGGCTCCACGTGAGATCAAGTCTACAATTTTGACAACAAGATTAATCAATATTTTCTATTCCTTTAACTTGTTTTTTTTCCTGATAAAAGTGGTTGAATAAGTCCACCCCCTTTGTATTAGTTGTCAAAAAACATTACATTCATGTTTTGCCTGATTGCAGATAGCATAACATTCTTGTTACAAAATGGGGCCTTTCTGCAAAATGGCACCCAAGAAACTTTCTACACCATCAACTACTACTTACATATATTGTGTATGCTAGTGATAATACTAAGACCATACCAAGACCATACCCTAATTCAAAATATCCTCGCCCGAGCTAACCTTCCCGCTACTGCCACCTTCTTCTACCATAGTTGTTGCATCTATGCCAACAAAAGCAAGGGACCAATCTATAGTCCCATTCTCCACTTCTCCGACCAGATTTTTGAGGAAATTAATGCCCATGTGGGCATGGTGACGATGTTGCTCCGTATTCATTCTACGACCCCAAACAATAAATGGCACCCATGTTGGATGGCGTTGATCAGCGATGCACGACCAAACACCTCCCTAAGAAGCCATACCAACCCCTTGGGAAACCCACTGCAATATATCCTTCATTCCCCCATACCAACGCAACCAGACCAGGTCCTCCATTATCTTGCTCACTACATGCGTCTCTTCCCCAACGTTCAAAAACATTTCCATGAAGAAAGAGGTAATGTTAGTATTTACCTAGTAGCAAAATGCCTCATTCACAAACTAGCCCCCTAACACCAATTTGATCACATGCAAAACCACCTCGTTGTTGGACTTAAAAATTTCCCTCAATCATCACTCTGAGAGATCTCCATGGAAGGCCATTTGCCTTTGCTTTGCTTAGAGGCAAATCGATGTGTCCATCTCACCTTAACTGATTACCAAATGTGGTTTATGAAAGCTTCCACCTTACTAGCATTTAAGGTATGGTTTACATTATTGCCAGAATATCTTATGTATGATCCACACCCTTTGCACAACCAAACACGCCACTCCAACTCATTTACCCCCTCGCTTCCCAATTATTTCCTGCATTGGATTTGATTGCAAAAAGCATTCCAATCCTCCTTTGATTCCCAAGACCCTTCCTCCACCATCATTTTGATTCCTGCATTGGCTACCTCATCATCCAACTTGTTTCCTTCGTGGTATATGTGGGAAATTTTGAAAGTTTTGAAATCTTCCAAACTATTGAAAATTTCCTCAAGCCATTTATTGAATCTCTAGTTTGCAGAATGCTTTTTCCTTATCGCATTTATAATGTTTTGTGAGTCCCCTTCGAGTTGGATGTTCTAACACTTCATTTTGTGACCCATCTCAAGGCTTAGCAAGGCCACCTAATATTTTTCCATGTTATTTGTAGCCCTTCCAAGTTTTTTGGATGAGATCATGAGGACCTTTCCACTACTATCATGAATCACACACCCTACCCTTCCCTGACCAGGATTGCCCCGTGATGCTCCATTAAAGTTTATTTTCACCCAACCTACCTTTGGAGGGTACCACGTTACATAATTTGTTTGGTAGCAAGACAAATTAACCTATTGAGCCCCATGAATGGGGAAGTCTTTTAACTAGTTACTATCAACTATACTTCAAAATATATTCTAATGGTAGGGACTAGCCACTATGTACCATTTTTTAATTTTAAAAAATGAATATCATTATTTTTTTAACAAATCTTGCAAAGGAATTACTAGTATGAAATCTATGAAGATATTTAATATATTTATTTTTTTCTTTCCCCATACCAAATTATTCATGCGTCAAAAGACTCACATAAGGCCCAAGAGGGGGCTAAGGAATGCAAAAAATGTGGTACTTATTTTCCCATGGACAAGTGTTTATTGGTTTAAACTATCATACTAATGAAAATGTAATGTCGTAAAATTGCACCCCTTGCAATTTCACATACATTCTTGTATCCATTTTAGTGTCCACTCCCTTAGTACTTGTGTAGGCTCAGTTTAGCCCTTGCATAAACCTTTTTCACCTCTCAGGATGCTTAACACCCCTTTTCAGCAACTACCCTTGCGCGTCAACTTTACGTTAAACCTTGTGTTTTTCTCGTTCTTTTCATTTTGTAGCATGATGTGTTTAGACACTAGCATGCCACACAGACATTCGTGCACCGCGCTAGCGTCCTATGACGTTTCAATGTTCAAATGACTGTTTCTAAGAATGTTTTTCACTTGTCAACTAACTTTATCAGTGGTAATGGCTGGGGACGCCTTGTAATCACTCAAGAAGCTTCTTTTTCCTCTTTAAAAGTTATCTTTTCAATTCATTTGGCCTTCTTCTGCTTCTTGGCTTCCATCTTGGACATTCTCCCATATTCCTCTTGCTATCTTGCTTGCATAGCTTTCTACAGCCTTCTATAGAACTTTCAAGCCCTCTCGACAACTCTTTTTGCAACACTCTTAAGCTCTCACAACTCTCTTTGCAACACTCTTAAGCTCTCACGACACTCTTTGCAACTCTCTTCGCTCTCACAACCCTCTCTTTCGTCCTTGCTCTCTTTGACTTCCTTAAGTCTTGCAGCTATATCTCCATTGTATTATGCTTGCGAGCATCCTGGGATTTCACACATCCCCCATCTATTGCATCTCCATTTTGTGATATGAGTTCTCCTGCTCGAGCGAGGATTGTTTTTATTACTAGTTTGTTCATTTCTCTCTATCTATTTGGTTGTTCGTGGAGGTGGAAACACCAAAACGGGGGTTTAATTGAGGCAAACCCCTACACAACCCCAACATTTTCTCTAGATATTACACATGTAGGTTTTGAAGATATTTGCATGCTAGAGGCTTCATTACTTGGGTTGTTGTGAGAAGTTTCTATCTCTATCCTCTTCAGCTCTATCATTTACTTTATCTTATTTAAGTTCTAGATCATATTCTGTCACTTTCCTGTATTCTAGAAGTTCTTAGCAATCTGACTGTTAGAGTCACTAAGCTGTTTTCTTTAATATTCTCGCTTTTTAGTCCGTACGAGACACTAGTGCACCTATGCGATGCCAGTGCGCTGCATTGTCGTCTTTATTTTGTGTTGACATCCTTTGATCGAAAACTTGTCAATTTGTCCAAAAAACCTTTGTGTCCCGCTCTTTGTGATTCTAGAACTCTCGCTTTGTTCCCTGAGGTAGTTTAGGGCAGTTTGCCCCTTGGGAATCTCTTGATAATAAAGAGACTCATGAGTAGGAAATCCCCCTTCTCTACATTTTGGTGAACCTGACGTGAACCAAAGTATTTTTCAAAAAACTAAGAATTTATTTACCCCAAATTGGTGGGGTCATAACTTTTGACTCAGTGCTCAAAATTCAAAACCGTTTACACCATTGGAAAAGTCTCCAAGAGGACTAATTCAATCTCTAAAATACTGTGCATTTGACAACCAAATTTTAAGAACCGACTCAAGTTTCGACCCCAAATTCTACTCTAAAGACCTTAGAAAATGCAAATTACTAGAACCTAGAAAATACCGAAAAAATCAAAAAATCAGTTTTTCTCAGTTATGTCACCCCTAGATTGCTTTGGATTAGCCGACTTGTTTATTTGTTATTTATCATATTTAACTTACTATTTTCAAAATCAATTTAATATCTTCTTTTATTAGTTCAATATCTAATTCTATTCAAAGAGTTAATGATGTTCCATTTCATGCATGTGATAGTGACTTGGCTTTGCCTATGTCATTTTGTATCTTTGATCCTTCTCATGAGATTCCTCCTGCTTTGAAGGATATCTTGTTGCAAGAAGATGAAATCATTGATACCTTTCTTAACATTACTATACTTTATGTTCATTTCGATGCACTCTCTTCTAGAGATGATGCATTAGTGAATGATGAATCTCTTCATTCCAATGCACTGTCTTCTAGAGATGATGCATTAGCAAATGATGAATCTCCTTCCACATTTGATCCTCCTCAGATCAATGTTGAGAATATGTTTTCAAATAATTATTCTACTTAGAGTTGTGATGATTTTGTAAATGTAATCTATGTCTCTGCTACCCCTCAAAGGCCTAAGAGACCGGTCATTTATCTGACTCCAGCTAGTCCTTCTCCTAAAATGATTTGTTTTGTTTATGGTGTCCCATTTGATGGTGATCTCTTGATCTTTCTATGGCTCCATCTTATAGAGCGGTAGCCCATACTTATGAGAATATAATGAATAAACAACCAAGCCTTCTTCAAGCTCCTAAACCTATGACTAAATCACCTAGTGATTACAATCTTGTTGAGCAACTTTGAGTTACTCTGGCTAAGATCTCACTGTGGGACTTGCTTCAATCTGCTTCGATTTATCAAGGTATGCTTTAGGAATCCTTGCAAAAGATCCTCTTTCCTTCTTCTGCTAGGCCGATGGATGTTGATGTGTTGATAGCTCATATTTGTGTAGATTCACCGAATATCACGTTCTATCCATAGGAACTCCCGCCTTTAGAAGTACAGAAGCAAGCAAACCCTTTAATGATCATACTTAACATTAATGATATTGGAATTAGACGTACTCTTATTGATTTTGGTTTGACGCTCAACGTATGTAGCATTGATCTATTGCCTAAGATTAATATTGATTCATCTTCTCTTGATGGCTCTTATGTTGACATTCGTGGGTTTGATAATGTTGGTGGACAAGCCCTAGGCACGATAGTCTTTCCTTTGAGGTTGGGACCTGTTACCGTACCCATCCTTGTATATGTTATGTTAAAAAAGTTACCTTATAATATTCTCCTCAGTAGACCGTGGATTCATACCATGGGTGTAGTCCCATCTACCTTGCATAAATCTATTAAGTTTATTTGCAATAATTAGGTAGTCATAGTCAATGCTGACCCTGAGGCTATGCACTTATGTGAGATGGTAGTTGTTGGTCAAGTTTGGGCTATGCCTACTCTTATCCCTTAAGTGTCTTCCAATGTGTCGATGTTTACTCCAGCAGTACTTACTACAAAGGATACTCTTGAGATAGATGTCCCTGAAGAAGATCCTTCTAAAGAAATAAATCTTAAGTCTACCTCTTCTCAAGAGAATGCATGTCTTGGTGATAATTGTGGTTCTTTAGACTTTAAAAAATCCTTTACTGGAGAATATAAAGTCGACCCAATCCACTTAGTCCTTTCGATAACATCATCCACACCCACTATCAAAGATGGTTATTCTTTTGTATTGCGGGATAATGTGAATGCAAATTGTAATGTTCTTAATGTTGATCCTTCCCCTTTTGAGGAAGATGATCACACCTCTATTAAATAGGCTAATGTTGGTAGTCCTATCAAGAAGGTTGATGGTGATCTCGTAGAAGAGTATGATCCCCCTTGCTGGAATAACGCTCTCTATGAAGATCCTCCTCCTCAAGATTTGCAAGCACGTTATGGACCTAGTTATAAACTTGTCTCTAAATATGGCTACGGGCATCAAGGTTGTGGGCGTAATGAACAAGGAATTTAGGTCCCTATAGAATTCACACCTCATAAGCATAATTTGGGGCTTGGTTTCCCAAATGAACAATCTAAGTGGGAACCATGGTGGAATGCTAACATGGTTTTTGATCAACCTCATTTTCTTGAAAAGATTCATGCTCCATTGTCTACTATCTTCGTGTCTTCTTCTTGTAAGTAGTCAAGCTTTTCTCCACAAGAGAAAAGTTTTCTTCCTGCTCCTTATTCTCCATTTGAGAAAGAGTGTATTTTGTTGAGGCTTTTAAACACCCACTTGATTACTCTTCCTTCTCCTACATGTAAGAAATTTCATAAGCATGATAAAGAAAAACATTCTTTCTATACATACCATCGAGTGCCTGGCCATTGCACTGGTGAATGTAAGGCCTTGAAGGATAAAATATAACAACTTTGTGATTCTAGTGTCATCACTATCATTTTTTTTATGACCTATCTCTTCTTCACATGAGAAGTGATATCGAGGTCTACCTCTATCCTGTATATTCTAAGTATCTTGCATGGTTCTCCTCCCGTGTATGTTGGGGGAAATTATGACTTGTTCTGAAAATGTGTGACCCTTTTAAAGGACCCCCTCTCTTCTCTATGTCTTTCAAGTGAAGCATCCCTTAAGTGGACCCCTTTTCCTTTGAAGGGTTCCCGAGGGACCCCCTTTGAAAGTTTTTATCTCAAATGAATTTATTGGTGTTTAGCTTGAGGGCAACCCAACTAGACCTTTCTTTTCTATGACTATCCTACAATGCAGCTTGTAGTAGCCACAAGCTTCTTTTATTAGTCTTGCTCTACAAGAAAAAGAACCTGTAGAGCTCCTTTGCATCAAGCTTTCCTAATATGTTTAGTTTACAGATTAACATGTTGCTTTGCAGGTGCGCTTGTGAAGCTACTTTCTAGTCTGACTCTACGGAGTCCCCTTTCATTGGGATTCCTTCTTGAGAGAGTACTTGGAAGAATGCCTTCTTTGCAGGTCTGAGGGCCTGTGAAGCACTTGCATCCTACGAGATCTGTTCACTATTGGTCTGTGGACCTCCGGTGTAGTTTGTTCAAACTCTGTAGGAGAGAGTACCTATAGAGCCTTTTGTTCACCTTCTGTAGGTCTGCAGATCTGCAGCACATTTTTTCAACTCTCCTTAGGTCTGAGGACCTGTGGAGCCATCTCTATTGGAATTTTCATTCCTTTCTAGCTTCTCCATCTCTCTCTTGAATTCTCTCTCTTCTCAACTATGTCTATATGGGATCGAAGATTTGCATCTTCTTCATCCTGAGTATATGCTCTTTTCTCTCTCTTCAATATTGATTGCTTCCCTTACTTTTGGGTGCATTCTTTTTAAGCAATCGATCCTTACATTCTTCTCTCTGTTTAAGAATTCTTCTGTGTTATTTATTTTTAATTTGGGGACAACGCATAGTACTGAGACAACCTTTTACATCAAGGTCTTTTTCACTTTGTTGACTCAAATCCCTTAGTTTTTTGTGTGTGCTTGTGTGTATGTGGTTTTAAATGTTCTAACCCTGTGATGTAGTGGCTTTTTATGCTCTAACAGTGTTGTCTTGTGCACGTATTTCTTATCTAATGTGTTTGTTTTGTAGGACTTCAAATTGGAGGCATGCTTCCTTGGTTTGAAGAGTTGCTTCCTCTATTGTATCCTTTTGGCATTATGATGTTATTTATGTTTAGTAGATTTCCTTTAGCGTGCATATTAGTTTAGATTCATATCCCCACTAAAGTGGGGGAAAAATGTAATGTTGTAAAATTGCACCCCTTGCAATTTCACATACATTCTTGTATCCACTTTAGTGTCCACTCCCTTAGCACTTGTGTAGGCTCATTTTAGCCCTTGCATCAACCTTTTTCCCTTCTCAGGATGCTCAACACCCCTTTTCAATAGCTACCCTTATGCGTCAACTTTACGTTAAACCTTGTGCTTTTCCCATTCTCGTCGTTTTGTAGCGTGATGTGTCTGGACACTAGCACATCGTGCAGACATCCACGTGCCGTGCCAGCGTTCTGCTACGTTTCAACATTCAAACGACCGCTTCTGAGCATGTTTTCCACTTGTCAACTAACTTTTTCAGTGGTAACAGTTGAGGATGCCTTGTAACCGCTCGAGAATCTTATTTTCTCTCTTTAAAAGTTGTCTTTTCAACTCATTTGGCCTTCTTTTGCTTCTTGGATTCCATCTTGGACATTCTCCCATATTCCTCTTGCTATCTTTCTTGCATAGCTTTCTACAACCTTTTATAGCACTTTCAATCCCTCTTAGCAACTCTCTTTGCAACACTCTTAAGCTCTCACAACTCTCTTTGCAACACTCCTAAGCTCTCACAACACTCTTTGTAGCTCTCTTGGCTATCACAACCCTCTCTTTCATCCTTGCTCTCTTTGGCTTTTTTGAGCCTTGCAGCTATATCTCCCTTATCTTATGCTTGTGAGCATCTTGGGATTTCACACATCCTCCATCTATTGCATCTCCATTTTGTGATACGTGTTCTCCTCCTCGAGCGGGGATTGGTTTTATCACTCTTTTGTTCATTTTTCTCTATCTATTTGGTTGTTTGTGGAGGTGGGAACACCAAAATGGGGGTTTGACTGAGGCAAACCCCTACACACCCCCAACATTTTCTCCAAATATTATGCATGCAAGTTGAAGATATTCATGTGTTGGAGGCTTCATTACTTGGGTTGTTGTGAGAAGTTTCTCTCTCTATACTCTTGAGCTGTATAATTTACTTTATCTTATTTCAGTTCTATCATATTTTGTCACTTTCCCGTATTCTAGAAGTTCTTAGCAATTTGATTGTTAGTAGTCACTAAGTTTTTTTCTATGATATTCTTGCTTTCTGCTCTGTACGAGACACTAGCACATCACGTTGTCATCCTTATTCCATGCTGATGTCCTTTGGCTAAGAGCTTATTAGTTTGTCCAGAAAACCTATGTGGCCTGCTCTTTCTAATTCTAGAACTCTCACTTTGTTCCCTATGGTAGTTTAGGGTAGTTCACCCCTTGGAAATCTCTTGAGAATAAAGATACTCAAAAGTAGTGAATCCCCCTTCTCTACAGGAAAATACATGCCTTCCACTTTTCCCCTTTATTTTTGACTCAATTTGACACATTTTTCCTATGTGCAATAACTATTGTATAAGTGGTATATTTTATTAAAAAATGGGAATTAATCAAAGCCTTGATTGAACCTAACTCCATTCATCCAAGAATATCCAAGATTCATTGAGAATTTATGATTCCAATCATCACATTATCACTTAGAGAGTACCATAGCAATAGACTACACATACTGTATGATCCGTAAAAGAATCGAGCACTTGCTCGTTAAAGTTCACAAGTTAGATTTTCAAAAAGACTTACAATAGTCAATCTAACATCATGATCTTTTAATTATCGATTTGAATCCAAAATGTAAATCCAAATCTCTAATCTACTAAGCTCAAATAAATAATTGCAAGAAATCACAAAGAAAAAGATTACAACCGAGGTGATAACGAAGTTCACCGAAAATGGCTGTCTCCGGATTCTCCAGAAAGATGAATCAATATATTGCCTTCAAGATTTGGAATCTTCATAGGTTACAAAAAGGAATCAGCTTTCACCTTACAAGAGGCCTCTAGAAAGTAACTCCACCTATGACTATGGTTCCCACATCGGCAAGACGTTCTTACAAAAGAACAAAAGAAGCTTCACAAAGCTTTTACAAATGAGGCTAAAACAACCTATGCAAATTCTTCACCAAGTTACAAAAATATCCTCTTGAGATTACTTGGTTTCAAGAAGAATTGCTTGTCCTCATACAACCCCTTACACCCCTTTAAATACCATTACAATTGCCATATAGGGGGTAAAACCATAATATTTACAAAACCATGTAATCTCCCCTTATCTGGAAAGATCAAAACCAAATCCCCCTAATAAAACAATTAAGTTGTTTTTATGCCCTGTCTTCTAATATTCATGGGCTAATCTTGTTTTGAGTTTGTTTGTTTTGTTATTTACAACTCAATACATAACCATTTTAAGGTTATTTGGTTTGGAATACATAATTTTCGGACTTAACTCTTTTATAAAAATAACCAAGTCCTATAATGTTTCAAAGCCAACTAATGGCTCGGCAGTGGTTATTTGTTTTACAAGGCTGACGATCGGGGGTTCAAATACTCCCATCAACTTTTAAAAAACTCATTAAAAATTATTAAGTAAACAAAACAAACTGACGATGCATAACTAGACCCGAGATTTATGCCGCAACGGTCAACCGACAGGTTTGTAACGTGAAGGGTGAGGGATCGAACCCCACCACAAATTTTGATAGAAATTCCACCAAGCATATCAAAGGAGAGAGAATGGAGGAGACACGTGGCATGGGGACATGGTGCCAAGTGTCATGTTGTGATTTTCCACTGCCAAATCATTTGCCATGTAAACATGCTGACTGTATTGCTATCGGACGCCACGTCATGTGCTAACTTGAATGCCATGCCAACTCATCGCCCCATCATCATGCCACCTGAATGCCACATCATCATGTACGGTCAACATGTGTCAATACGCTATTGGTCCACGTCATCATCCGTACGATGACTCGTCTGCCAAGTCAGCATTGTACCTTCAAGTCAATCTAGTCAACCATGAGCTTTGACCTTCCATATCTCGCACATACGAGCTCCGATTTGCACGAAATGAACGCCATTGGAAAGCTCTCGCTGAGCTCTTTGCGTTGACATCAATTTTGAACACTTTTGATGACATCAAATTTTGACCCTTTTTTTCTCGCCCTGTACTTGAGTTGACTGATTGTTGATTGAACTTTGACCGACAATAACTCGTGAACACAAGCTCCGATTGACCCCGTTCAAGCTGCATCGGGTTCAATTCACCAAGATCTTCATGATGATGCTAATTTCACTAGATTCTGAGATGATCAAATTTTCACCCTTTGATTGGCCTGCATACCCAGTTGACCAAACTTTGACTGGTCATAACTCGGACACATGAACTCGATTTTCATCCGTTCAAATTGCGTTGAGACTGGTTCGTTGAACACTTCAACATGGTGCCACTTCTGGGGACTTTAGGAATATTTAAAATTTGAGCGTTTGTAGATCCACCTGGATCACTATATACTTGCATGCCTTTATCATTGTTCAAACTATTAATCCACCTCAAGGGGTTTAAGGAGAACAACCTTTGTATAGTAAAATTCCAATGATATCTATAAATACCATGAAGTTATAAACATAAATTCAAATACCTAAGGTGAACAATTTTTTGAAGATCGATAGTGCATTAGTCATAGCTACAAATATAAGGTTGAATTTGTATGCATTGTTATCAAATTTGTGTTCATATAATTGAACAAAAAGAGAGAAAAACAATCCTACAACCTATTAGAGCATTGTAAATTTCAATCCAATTACAGAGCATCATTTTGGATCAATGCATAGTCTATATAATAAATCCTACAAGTTGCACTCAAAATTTTAAGTTCATGTTCCTTCTTTGTTATTTAAAAAATTGTGCTCATAGTCAAGTTAATATATCATCTTATATTTCTAGAGTTACTAGTTGTCATTATTTGATTTATTACTTTAGCTCTATATATTTGGTGTGGTCAATTTATTCCCTTCCATAAATTAACGAACCTAAAATGAATTCAAAATATGAACTAACGATTTAATCTTTTAAATCTAACAATTTTCTAGTTTTCTAAGTTTTACATTATATCCCTACTTACTTTTGATCATTATTATATTTTATTGTTTATTCTTTTGTGTTTATGCCAACATCTCATTGTCATCATCACTCTCTCTAAGAAGAAGACTTCAATTGAATCCTATAATAGCTGCAACTCAAGTAAAAAGTGGTGTTTAATCAATTGAATGATAGCTCTCATCTCCATGAAGAGGAAACATTTGATCACAACGACCACAATGAGTTGTGGATGACTTATGCACTAGTCTTCTTTTAATGACATCTTTTTTGTTGAATCCTTCTTAATGTAAGAGAATCCTTAAGCTATCACAACCATGCATCACCCCAAAAATTCTTATAGTCCTTGCATGTAAGCTTAACCTATGTGTGCTCTTGCTTTGTGGTATTTTGTGTTTGGTATGTTATTGTAAATAGAATCATTATCAATCTAGTTAGTTAATCTCACTTTCTAGTATTTACCTTTTTACACTTAGCTTAAGTTTACTTAGGCTATTTCATACTTGTGTCTTGCTTCATATGATTTTAAGACATGTGTCCTCATCACTTGAGACATCTAGTGCATGCATACATGCACTTTCTCACATCTTGCTGAGTGAGATCACAAGTGTTGCACTATTGGAGGGGTAGTCAGTCATTTTCTCCTACCTTCTAGCCTCCTCACCCTTGCCTATATAAGCAAGGCTTATCATTATATTTTACACATTCTCATTGTATATGATAGATATCCTATTGTATTCATTGTTTCACTTATGGAAGGTTATCAATTCATGCTTTCTAATCTTGGAATTCTCTAACATGGTATTAAAGCCACAAGAGCATGTTCCTTCCCACATCAAGGTGACTTTTGCATATAGCACTATCACTAGAGCATATTGGAGTCAAACCATAATCACCATTGTATCTGGAAGGTTTGAGAAACAATTAAATTGTTGGAAACTGTGCCTTAACTTGTTGGCTTGAACCTTTGTTAAAGACTTGGTGGATTTCCCCTTTGTTCGTCTTCATTGTTGGCCTATCGCCCAAATCTTGAACCTTGTAACCTATGTCGTGGGGTTCTGAAAGATGATAACTAGGTGACAGTGTGTTGGTCGTGGGATCACTGCAATCTCTGACCTTGGAACCTTGTTGCAGAGTTTAGAAGTTACTTAACTTCCCGACTGGCCGATCTCCTTTAGCGTCATGGTGTTCGGGAATTTCCTAACCTCCGACTGGGGGTTGTGAAGTTTGTGTTTTGTCCGATTGAGCGACAAGCCGATGGTTTGGTGGGACCGGTCTACATGGATGGTGATGACAACGTACAATGGTGAATTGGATGTCAACAGATGTGGGGACCACTTGGAGGTTGGGAGTTAAATATTTAAGTCTTTTATGGGAGACTTGTTGCAAATATTGTAGATTCCCATCTTGATTCTCTGGAATTATACAAGCGGTGTACGCGTGTCTTGGTGGAGACCACAAGGAATGGCCAACAGTTTGGTGCAATAGTCAAATGTGGTGTATGAGTGAGTTGGTAATAAAAGGACTAACTCGTGGATACCTAAAGTCTTCGGGCTTTTGTTTATAAACTAATGACTATTAATATTTTGTGTCAATGTGGGATAATGTTGACGGTTGAGCTTCTTGGTAGTTAAGAAAACCAAATTGGTTTGAACAGTAGATTCCTGGAAATCGAAGGGTCGAAAGTTGTATAGCAGAAAAAAATGGCGGACTAGTTGGTGTTACGTGTTGAGAGAGAAGGAAAAATATTGGTCTCAGTTGAGCGTACTGTATGTTAGAAGAACATTGTAATAGTGTTGCGATTGACTGTGGTTGGCCAATTGTATAGTTGTTGTGTGTTATTAGAGAACAAATACCTGTGAAGAAAGGATTTGTAACTTTATTGTAATTTTTTTTACTATGAATAAAGTGGTCTTTCTTTGGTGGTGGGTTTTTCTCTCAAAAGGGTTTTCCCACATAAATTTGTTGTCCATTCTCTATTGATATTATTGTCTATTATGTTCTTTCCTTTTACATGTGAATCTTAATGCTCTGTAATTTGGAATTAAAAGTACTCCTGCATTATTCCCCTGTGAATTGACATTAGGAAAGCGTTTTCCACACTAAAGTATTTCCTTACAAGTGGTATCCGAGCCTGGCCAGTTGTGTTATCCTCGTGGGTTGGGTTGGTTTTTTGGGTCAACTCTGAACTGGCAGTTTTGTAGAAACTTGGTAATCTCAATTGCAAATTAAGATGGAAAGCACTTCAGGAAAGATTGAAATTGAGAAATTCAATGGTAGCAATTTTGAGTTGTGGAAACTCAAAATGGAAGATCTGTTGGTGGATCATGATCTTTGGCTTGCTGTGTCTAGAATGAAACCCTCAGGCATGAAGCAAGAAGATTGGGATCTCACAGATAGAAAAGCAAAAGGGTTGATAAGACTCTGTTTAGCATACTTGGTTCTCCTGAACGTTTATGAAGAGAAGACTGCATCTTCTTTGTGGAAGAAGCTTGGAGATATTCATCAAGGTAAGTCCTTATTGAATAAGCTATTCTTAAGGAAGAAGTTGTACTCTTTGAAGATGGAGGAAGGGGCATTTATGGCTGATCGCCTGAATACTTTTAACACACTTATTGCTCAGTTAACATCTATGAGTGTGAAGATAGATGAGGATCGTTGTATGCTCTTGTTGTGTTCTTTGCCTAATTCTCGGGATCATTTAGTGATGGAAATTGGGAGCACGACAACCACTTTCTAGATGGAAGATGTGGTTGCTTCTTTGTTATCATAAGAGATGAGAAGAAAATCTTCTGAGATGGCGAAGGAGGCTCTTGCTGTTCATGGCAGATCGAAGGAGAAAGGAAAGAAGGACAAGAAGTCTAAATATAAATCTAAAAGGAGATCAAAGTCTCCTGGAAAGAATTCCAAGGTGAACTGTTGGAATTGTGGGCAACCTGGTCATGTCCGAAAGGATTGCAAAGATGAGAAAAAGAAGAAAAAGAAGAACTCTTTCGATAATGATTCTTCTCAGAGCGATGCAGATGCTTTCATTGTAGCCTTGGCAACTCAGGTATCCGATGATGTCTAGATGATAGACTCTGGAGCATCTTTCCACATGACATCTCATAGAGATTGGTTCACAAAGTATGAAGAATACGATGGTGGAAAGGTGTATTTAGCAAGCGATTCATCTTTGGAAATAGTTGGTCGTGGAAGAGTCAGAATTTAGTTTCTTGATGGAAGAATTAAGGGAATTAATGGCATAATGCATATACCAGGTCTGGCTCAAAATTTACTTTTTGTAAGCAAGTTGAATGATGTTGGAGTGCAAGTTTCATTCTCAAGCAATGGTTGTAAAATGAATAGAGGATCGATAGTGCTAGCTAGGGGTGCCCGAATTGGTACTTTGTACAAGTTGGACACACTTGTTGTTCAATGTAACAATGTCTCTGCAAAGTCACAAAAGGTTGTTCATCTAAACGAGACTGAAATCCCTGAAGGGGAAAATTCTTTGGAAGTTAAACTTCATGTAGAGAAGACTATGCTCTGGCATCAAAGGCTCAAACACATTGGTGAGAAAGGCTTAAAAGCCTTGAAAAATAAAAACTTGGTTGACGGGCTTGAAGATTGTAACCTAGAATTTGAATTTTGTGAACATTGTATATATGGAAAACATCATCGTGTTTCTTTTTACTCTAGTCCTCATAAATCTTCTGGTGTTCTGTATTATATTCACTATGATGTTTTTGGTCCAGTAAATGTTCCTTCTTTATCAAAATCAAGATATTATGTTTCCTTTATTGACGATTATTTGAGAAGGGCATTTGTATATTTTCTAAAAAGTAAATCAGAAGTGTTCAATTGGTTTAAAGAGTTCAAGAACTTGGTTGAAAATCAGACCGGTAAGAAAATCAAATGCTTGAGGACAGATAACGGTGGTGAATTTTGTTTTGCAGATTTTGAAAGGTATTGCAAAGACCATGGAATTAAAAGGCATAAAACAGCACCTTACAGTTCATAGCAAAATGGATTTGTTGAAAGGTTAAACAAGACGTTGATGGAGAGAGAAAGAAGTATGTTGAGCCGTGCTGGTCTGGAGCAGAAGTTCTGGGTTGAGGTTGTGGCTACATCATGTTACTTGGTAAATTGATCTCCTTCTTTGGTACTTGCTGACAAAATGCCTATGGAAGCTTGGTTTGGTAAGAAGCCCTCTCTAAGACATGTTCGTTTCTTTGGCTGCGAAGCATATGTTTATGTGCCAAATGAGAAGAGAACTAAATTGGAGAAAAAAGTTGTTAAGTGTATCTTCATTGGCTATGAAATTGGTGTGAAAGGATATAAGCTTTGGAATCTTGTGATTGAAAAGGTGGTATACAACAGAAGTGTAATATTTTGTGAGCTAAAACCTTCTTTAGTGGATCTACAGTTAGAAATGAAAGAAGTCAAGGAGGAAAACGATAGTGTTGAAAGTTGTCTAACACCTGAAAAAGAGGAACAACAAATTGACAATGTACCTGAAACTGAGGAGAGTTCGAGTAGCTCTGAGAGTTCTAAACAATAAGAAGAACCACAACCTCAGCCTCAGCCCATGAGGAGGTCTACATGTGAAAAGAGTCAACCTGACAGGTATGGGTTTTCTATGATAGATTCAAACTATGTCTATGCTTTAATTACTGGAATTGATGAGCCTAAGACCATTAAAAAGGAAATTAGAATGCCTGATTCAAACTCTTGGTTGGAAGCCATGAATGAAGAAATGGCATCATTAGAGAAGAATGAAACTTGGAGTTTGGTGCCCTTGCCTGAAGGCAAAAAAGTCATTGGTTGTAAGTGGGTGTTTAAGAAGAAGACTAGTTTGAATGGCAGTGTTGAAAAGTATAAAGCGAGGTTGATTGCAAAGGGATATTCCCATGTAGAGGGAATTGATTATGGAGAAATATTTTCTCCTGTAGCTAAGCTGACATCTATCAAATTTCTTTTGTCACTTGCAGTAGCGTATGACTTAGAAATTGAACAAATGGATGTGAAGACAACGTTTCTACATGGATATCTTGAAGAAGAAATCTATATGTCCCATCTTGAGCATTTTGTGGTAAAAGGTAAAGAAAATGTGGTTTGCAAGTTAAAGAAATATTTGTATGGTTTGAAACAGTCACCTAGAATGTGGTACCAAAAATTTGACACATTTGTTTTGTCATTGGGATTTGTAAGGTCAAAATCTAATCATTGTGTGTACTACAAGATTGAAAATTATCGTATTCTTATTATTTCCCTTTACGTTGATGATATGTTGTTCATAGGGAATAGAAAGTTTATGATTTCTAATCTAAAATCTTAGTTGTCTGCAAAGTTCAAAATGAAATATCTTAGTGCAGCGAGGTATATTTTGGGTATGGAAATAACCAGGGACATAAAGAGTAGAAAACTTTGGCTCAGCCAGAGTAAGTATATTAATACCGTTCTGGAGAGATTTGGTATGACTGATTACAAGCAACTAGTTGTTCCAGTTTTGTAGGGAACGAAGCTATCTATTGAAGATTTTCCAAAATCTCCTACTGAGATGGAGGACATGACCAAAGTGCCTTATGCTAGTGCAGTTGCCAGTCTAATGTATGTAATGGTCTGCACAAGGCCTGACATTGCCCAAGCAGTGGGGGTTCTTAGCCGGTTTATGGCGAATCCAGGAAGGCCACATTGGGATGCTATGAATTTTTTTTTAGATATTTAAAAGGTACAACACAATACACTTTGTGTTATCATGGTAACTCATTTGGATCACAACATTTGAGGCTATGTGGATTCTAATTGGGCAGGGAACATTGACAATTAGAGATCCACCAGTGGATATATTTTCATGTTGAATGGTTGTGCAATTAGTTGGACGAGTAAGCGACAAGTTGTAGTCGCTTTATCCACTACTGAAGTTGAGTACATGGCAGCAGCACACACCTATAAAGAATTTGTATGGCTTAAAAATTTGTGTTCGGATGTTGGGTTCAATGCAAGATAAATTTTAATTTGCTGTGACAGTCATAGTGTTATTTTTTTGGAAAAAAATCCAACTTTCCATGCCAGGATGAAACATATTGATGTGCAGTATCATTTTGTACGAGATGTGGTGGAGGATGGAAAGGTCTATTTAGAAAAAGTGGATACTCTAGAAAATGTTGTAGATGCATTGACAAACCCTGTGAGCATGGATAAGTACAGGTGGTGTGTTAGTTCATTGGGCCTTGAAGCCCATGATCTTCATTAAGTTTGAGTTTGGAGGAAGCCAGTAAGTCTTCGTCAAGTGGGAGCTTGTTGGAAAATGTGCCTCAACTTATTGGCTTGAACCTCTGTTAAAGACTTGGCAGATTTCCCCTTTGCTGGTCTTCATTGTCAGCCTATCGCCCAAATCTTAAACCTTGTAACCTATGTCGCGGGGTTCTAAAAGATGATAACTAGGCGACAGTGTGTTGGTCATGGGATCGCTACAATCTCTAACCTTGGAACCTTGTTGCGGAGTTCAAAAGTTAGTTAACTTCCCAACTGGCCGATCTCCTTCAGTGTCGCGATGTCCGGGAATTTCCTAATCTTCGATTGGAGGTTGTGAAGTTTGTGTTTTCTCCAATTGAGCGACAAGCCAATGGTTTGGTGGGACCGATCTATGTGGATGGTGACGACAACATACGGTAGTGACTTGGATGTCAACGGATGTGGGGACCACTTGGAGGTTGGGAGTTAAATATTTAAGTCTTTTTTGAGAGACTTGTTGCAAATATTGTAGATTCCCATCTTGATTCTCTAGAATTGCACAAGTGGTGTACGTGTGTATTGGTGGAGACCATAAGGAACGACCGACGGTTTGGTGCGATAGTCAAATGTGGTGTACGAGTGAGTTGGTAACAAAAGGACTAACTCATGGATACCTAAAGTCTTCGGGCTTTTGTTTATAAACTAATGACTGTTAATATTCTACGTCAATGTTGGATAATGTCAACGATTGAGCTTCTTGGCAGTTAAGTGAACCAAATTGGTTTGAATAGTAGATTCCTGAAAATCGAAGGGTCGAAGGTTGTATAGTAGAAAAATGATGAATAGATTGGTGTTGAGTGTTGAGAGAGAAGGAAAAAGATTGGTCTCGGTTGAGCGTACTATATGTTAGAAGAACATTGTAATAGTGTTGTGATTGACTGTGGTTGGCCGATTGTATAGCTGTTGTGTGTTATCAAAGAACAAATACCTGTGAAGAAAGGATCTATAACTTTATTGTAATTTGTTTTTACTCTGAATAAAGTGGTCTTTCTTTGGTGGTGGATTTTTTTCCTGAAAGGGTTTTCCCATGTAAATTTGGTGTCCATTCTCTGTTGATATTATTGTCTATTATGTTCTTTCCTTTTATGTGTGAATCTTAATGCTCTGTAATTTGGAATTAAAAGTACTACATTATTCCCCTGTGAATTGACATTAGGAAAGCATTTTCTGGACTAAAGTCTTTCCTTATTGAAATACCCTTCATTTGGCAAAAAATGGTAACTTTAATTTTTGCAATTTGTTTTCACTATACACGGAGCTAGTTTAAACCATCAAATTCTTGTAAAAATGGTGTTTTTTTTTTCATTTTTATATAACTTGTTTATAATTAATTCCTTTGATGATGGTGGTTTCTTACAATTCTTTTTTTTTATGATATTTTATATAGTAGCCCAACTAGCACACTTTACATCCTCCTTGCTTTCTAACTCATTTTCAACAACAACCCCTTTGGATCACTCTAAATTGAATTATCTACTATTTATTATTCTTTGTTGATACATCTCCCATCTCTCCTAAAAAAAATTTACTCTTTTTTTTTTTTGTCCATATCCAATTTTATAGTTAATTCAGTTTATTCCTCAATCTCTCTTAGTTTCTTGTCATCTTCTTTTTCCATGGGTGTTTTTAATTTTATGTTCCATTAATCATTATATTCACCCCTTATATATTATTCTAAACTCACTTATATTATTTTGATCTCTTAAGATATCCCTTCAAGATCCACCCTTTCCATTCACTATCCCCTAGGTGCCTAACCCCTTATCACAAGGCTAGAACCTACACATCTTATCACAAACCATGAAAAATTTCCTTGCTTATTTATAATCCTTTATTATTAACTCCCTTACTATTGCAAATGATAAAAAAATTTATGTGATCCTCTATTTTACCACATTACTAAGGTCCTAAAAACATAACCAAAATGTTAGCAAGAATGGGGTTCAAATCAAGGATTTGAAACCTAAGTTTCTTGACTATTGCATTGTATATATGCCATAATATTAGTAATTAGAGGAGGGTCAAGGGTTTATGCAGTAAGTTACAAAAGGTTGCAATATGATAGAATCATTAAAATTGAACAATTATATACGTATATATATATACATATATATCATATATCATGACACTTTAGAATCCATTATATCAAATCACAACATATCATATTCTTGTATATAACACAAAGTTTGCTATATATTAGTATTCCTTTGTATATTTCACATTCATTATCATTTCATATCCATCTATATTATATATTAGTCTAATTCAAATATATTTCTTGCACTTCCCACTCCCACATATATCTATGTAATAATATAAAAAGGATCATGCCTCTTGCAATTTATGTCATTCAGATGATTTGGTAGTCAACTAAATCTATCACATTCCCTTTGTGGTAGATTTATCTTGTTGTACAATCAAATTTATCCTACCAACAATGTTCATGGAGTTCCAAGATGGTGCCAAATATATGATTTGGGTTGCCTAAGGAAAATTGCATCATTTTTATTGTGCTCCTTCTTATGCTTGATAATCACAAGAATTTTTTGTAGATGTGTCATCCATTTGATAAGTTTTATATTTAATAGTTTATTTTGTGTTTATGAATTAAATTAAATGATGATCAAAGTGATTAATTATCCTCTTATCAAAAATATAGTGGTACCATTGCTTAACAACCAACACTATTGTATAGATTTTCTTCTCATAAGTATAGTAATAACACATGATATTATATGGTGTCTAGGAGTAATAGGTGATAGGGTGGCCATACGAGAATATTATAATTCTACTTGAACATATTCATTTAAATTTATCTATATCTCATATGAGTTAATGATGTCTAAATGTGTCACCATGGACACGTCATTATTATAGTTCATAAAAAGAATGTTGTTGAAACATAGAAAAATAGGTTCATTAAAATGGGGTGACTGAATATGTGATGCACCTATCTTTCTAATTTTATTAGGAAAAATAGATCCTCAAAGGTAAGATTCACTTTAAACCCTTAGGTGATCCAACCTTATTAGAGATCTTGTTGTTTCCCTTATGACAAGATGGGGTAAAATCTACCTGAAATGCACTTTGGGGTGAAAAACTAAAAATACTAAATGAACTTAATTATGCAATGTGAAACTTGAATCATCAATTTAAATAATAAAACAATAAAAAACAATAGACTTCGACAGATCTGAGAAGGGTAAGTTGATGTGTACTAGTCACCAAAAGTTGTTGTTGAGTGTCCTCTTGGGACAAATTCGCCCTAGGGTGAATGGGTTTTGCTACAAGGATCCAAAATCATATTTCATAGTCCTTTGCTCCTAGATCTACACTCTTGATTCCTTCGGATCTCATTGTTGGAGAGTCAAAATTAAATTATGCAAGTAAGATTCCATGTCTTGACAACTTTGATGACAACTTTGACAACTTTGCAAAATTGCACTTTTGATCAATCTTCAATTCTTCTTAACCTGCAAATCTACAAATACAAAGAGAGGGAAAATTCGTTTATTTTTGGTGAATGGGGGTTTGCCTTGAAATGAAATTAAATGAAACATGAATGGAAGGAACGATGAATGAACAACACTATGTTGCAATTCACCAAACCCTTGAATGGAGATCCTTAGAGGACTAAAGTCGAACACATCTCTCCAAGGTCTTGATCTTGCATGAAATATCTTGATTGGATGTTGATCTTGATGCTTGAATTTTGTCTTGAATTCTTGAAACCTACATCACAATGTTAGCTCCAAAAACATGGATAGATGCAAATAACTTTGACATGATGCTTGAGATCTTGAATGTTGTTGTAGATGATTGAAAAATATGCTCTTGAATGCTCTTGAAAATAATATTTTCTCATATGAAATTTGCCTTAATGTTGCTTAGATTTTAATTGATAAAAGGACCTTGTATTTATAGGTAATTCTCTAATTTCTCGATAATTAAACATCAAAGGCTGATAATTAAAATTTTAATTTTAATCATGAAAATGCCACCAAAAACATACTAAAAATTGAGATCCTCAACTTAAGGGGGACCCATTTTCCCTTGGGTGAATGGGGTCCTAGGACCTAAATCTATGACACTTAATTTCCAAGGCTACTTAATTAATGTTTGCAATTGTTTAATACAAGTTTCTCTTTTAGAAAATCAGATTAATTAGGATTTTAAATGCATAATTGGGTCAATTAGAGGCTTAATTAAGTCCAATTTAATTAGGGGACCCAAACATAGTTTGAAAATGTAGAGGAGTACTTTTTTCTACACTACATTTAACCCCCACTTTAGTGAGAGGGTGAGCCCTATGCTCAAACTCATACTGAAGTAGACAAATAAGCGTTAAGAGGGGTCCAAACGTACAAATGTTAGTGAGATAAGATGAGAAAGATCAAGGAGGTGGTCAAGCCCCCAGGATCAAGATCCCATGGCAAGCCAACATAAGCACAAAGGAACACACATATGTATGATATACATTGGCAAGATAAGATACACAATCATACAATGCCAAAATTAATGCAAAAGAAAAGAGGAAGGGGGTGGATCAAGCCTTGGTTGTTTTTCCAATAGGTATGGATCAAGCCTTAGTTGTTTGTCCAAAAAAAAATGTTCACAAGTGGAAACCCGTTGTCCACTATGCAATCAAAATATACTCACATGGAATAGTGAAATTTGATGTCCACTAGGTGAGCCCCAAAAGGTGGCTAATAGGAAATTCATGCTTGGTCTACAGGCTCCCATATTTCAACCATACCAAAATTCATACCTCGTGATAACTTTGATAAGGAACCATAGAAATGGGTCACAAGGCTAGCAAGCTGCATTATGCTAGGCACTCATGAAAAGAAAAAAATATTCCACTAGCAAACAAGTTGTGTTACGATTGGTGGTTGTTTTAAATACAATATAATAGGATATTCAAAGGGGTTTTTCTTAGTTCATGAAAGGTATCACTTTAGGGAACATCATGCTTAATATCGCCAAGAGAGGACTATTCGAGGATAAAATATTCACAACTTATGGAATACAAGCCATAGCATCACCACTAAGAGGAATGTCATATGCCAAGAAAGGTCACGCTCTTGAAGGACATCAAACCTAATGTCACCACCGAGAAGACACATCACATGAATTGAGAAGACCGCACTTTGGATAAAAATTTCACACTTCCTAGGAGATGTATGTTATCATAACTAATAAGGGGACATGCAGACAATGAATGGGGGGTAATATTCCCCCCACTTAAAATATCAACATACTTGCTATGTTGGTATTTTAAGTTGAAAGAGAGGATCCTTGGAAAGGATGCACACCTCCCAAAACTAGTTATCCTTGCCCCCCAATCATAGAGACAAAGAAAACCACCAAGAACTATTATGTTACTGCCAAGATAAATATGGTTGTACCTAATATTGTACCACCATGAATGGCAATGAGAAAGAAACATAAAGCTACTAATGCCACATAGTGATGAACAACGTGATAGGATGAAAATGTGTATCAATTAGAGGAAGTAGGTGCATAAAATAAGGAAGGGCACCACAATCCTTAAGATGATGAATTTTGTTACTCAAAGCATTACATTCATTAGTAGAGTGCCCTTGAACTCGATGATATTCATAAAATGAAATTTTATTGTAAAATTTATTTCATGTTCTTGGAGGGAGAGATATCAAGTGTGCTTGGAGAAGCCTCAACAAGGTACCCTCTTAATCAATAGTAGAATATGTTCCTTCATTTTGTGATAAAGTTATCTCTTGCTTAGTGCAAGGTGTCATACATACACAAGACTCTCTAGATTGTAATATTTTGTACTCTTCCGTAAAGGAGGGTGTAAAATCTAGTGACCCCAATCATTACTAAGACATGTTTATGAAGATATCCTAGGAGTGTTTTATGTGATGACATTGATATTAAGCGAAGGTTTATTTGATGCTCTTGTTTCTTTCGAAGGACAATAACCAAGACCACTAGTTGTTTCTTGTGTGTTAGGCTCTACAGGGACACAAATACCTTGTTCTCTAGCACCACATCCTTTTCCATTATAGCCAAGTTGTTTCAAAAGTTCATAACCTTTTCCATAAAGTTTTTCCATTTCTTTTGGATTTGGTTGTCTCTCATGATCACACTCTTCATATGTGGATGTATAACTTGTTTGTTCCTCTTATTTTCTAAAGGTTGTGGACTCGCATGCTTTTGATGATTCAACTTGTGTGGATATTATGTCTTATTCTTTCTCTTTCCATGTTTTGTATGGAATCTTGTATTTTCCTATGAATGTAGGTGTAAAATATAACAAACCCAAAGCATCATCCAATAGCTTTGTGAATTTTTCAATATTGTTCTCTTTTTATTCCTCTTGCGTGGGCTCTACTTTTGAAGTTGGTATCAATGTTTTCAAAGGACTTTCATTGTATTTCTTAGTGTGCAAACAAATTTTAGGTTGAGGGTCAACTTCGATTGTGTAGACCTTAATTTTATTAGCGTACTTCATTGAATAGTGAAGGGTTGAAGGGAATCCATTCATTTCATGTATCCATGGCCTACCCAAAAGGAGGTTATATGAGAGATCTTGAGGCATGACATGGACAGGAGTTTGCAAGGTAACTTCTCCAACTATCATAAATAGTGTTATCGCACCAAGAGGTTGCTTTCCCACATTATCAAACCCACAAATAGAAAAGGAATTAGGTTCAATCTTATTCTTATCCACTCCAATCTTATCCAAAAGGTTTACACCACACACATTAAGGATTGAACCATTGTCGATGAGAGTTTTTTTTATTCCATGTCTATTAATAATAACCAATATCACCAAGGCTTCATTTTGTTCTTGCATTTCCAAAGGGGGTAACTCATCTTGATAAAAGGTAATGTCTAAGTTGATCAATTTCATACCTTGAACTAGAGATGCTACATCACTTGGTTGTGCACTGTGAGGGATAACAACTTTTTGTAAAGCATTTTGAAGCATGCTATGATAATTAGGTGAAGATTGAATAAGATCCCATAAAGAAATCTTAGCAGAAGTGTTTTTGATTTGTTCTACAAGATCATACTCCTTTTCATTCTGCAAAGGAAAATGAGGAGCACTAGGAAATATAGGTTGAGGTAATGGTAATGAAGTAGGTATGATTTATGGTTTCCTATTGTTCCTTTTGTTATATGTGTGAGCAACGGTATTATAACTCAATTGTTGTGAAACATTGTTGCTAGTAAGTTGTCTTGCAAAATTTAAGATAACGCCTAGAGGTTTAGGAGGTCCAATAACTAAAGGACTTTGAGGACATTCAAAATAAATCTTAGGAGACCCAATGATTAGAGGACTCTTAGGAGGTCCACCTCCAAAAGGAGTGTTTGGAGGTCCTATAATCAAAGGAGATCTAATGGACACTTGTGTATTCACAACCTCAACAGATGTGACTTTGTATTGATGGTTTTCTAATGAGGGGGAATCAAAGGTTACCTTAGTATGTTCATCTAAGCAAGCCTTCTTGTCATATTTATGTCCAACAATATCCTCCCAAATAGGAAAGCTTTTACGAGAGAAGCAAGAAAGATTGTCATGATGCTCAATGGTTGAGTCTTCTAACACCAATACACCTTCGTCACAAGTAGGAGAGGTGTTGGGAAAAGAACAAATAGGATTGTCATAATTTCCAATGCTTGCATCTTCTTCTATCACATAATTCTCTCAAATGGGATCTAAATATTGGGAGATGAATAAAACTAGGCAAAGTGATGTTAAGAAATATGTCATTGATATCATCCTCTTGCACCTTAATATCTTTCCAAGTAGGAGAGTTTCTAGTAGAGGAGCAAACAAGATTTTCATGACTCTCAATGAGTGTATCTTCTAACACCAAGGTACCTTCATCACAAGTATGAGAGGTATTAAGAGAAGTGAAACTATGATTGTCATGATTGTCTATCCTTGCATCCTCTTTTATCAAAACATACTCACAAATAAGAGAGATATTAGGGGATGTGTGAAGGATAGGCAATGTAGAATTTAGGAATATGTCCACAATTTCACTCTCTTGCACTAAGAGACTCTCGTAACTAGGAAAGATATTGGAAGAATTACTAACATGCTTGTTAATGAGATTTTTCTTGGAATACTTGGAAAGGAAAGATGCTAACATTGTGTGCCAAAAATGAAAAATAATTGTAGACACTGAAAAAATGTATTGAATGATATCATACACTCGAATTAGGTATACTAACATCATTTCCTCCTAAAACCCATCCTCTTTTCGCTCAATTAATTAGATTTTCCTAGCTATTTAATTAATTGCATCATTTGCATCTATTAACCTAATTAATTTAATCAGGTTAATTCACCCCCTTTCATGCTAACATTTTGTCTTATTAAATTAAATACATCAAACTATTTAATTTAAACCCCTAAATATTCTTATTTAATTAAAATAACCCTAAGTTATTTAATTAAATGTCATTTCACTTTCCCCCCTTCATTAAATCACTTTATTTAAGTAAAATCATCTAATTCCTCTAAAATTGCATAATTAACATTGTTTTAATTATCAATTGCTAATAAATCTAATTTCCCCCCACTTGCAAAGAAATATTCCATCCTTTGCACATTCCTCCAAAAGGAATATTCTCATGAAATATTCCTTCCCCTTTTGTACATTAAAACTTTGTTTTAATTGCTAAATTATCTATTTTCCCTCACCCATGAGAATATTCTCTCTCACTCGTTTGAAAAAGGAGAATATTCCTTTTCTAACAAACTTACTTGACTTCTTGTGCAAGTTAAAAGTGTGTTTGTTTGGACAAAGGTGAACCCTTAATTAAATTTCATCATTGATTTGCATCTGTTGATGAGAATCCATGATCCATGCCTCCAACTTCTTCCATCCTTGACCATTGATTAACCTTTTTGATCTCAACCCTCCATTTCTCATTTGCTCTCCTATAAATAGATCACTATTTGGAGACAAATGGATCCCTTTTCTAGAACAAACTCATGCTATTGAAATCACTCAGACTCAGACTCATATTTAACATTTATTTAGTATCATTTTAGCTCAATTACTTGCATTAATTAGCTTAGCTTCCATTCATGGCTTCCATGGTAACACATATGCATTCGTGTAGATTGTTTATTAGTTAGGGTTTCAATATTTTAGCTTAAAATCCATTTAGATTAGCTTTGAATTCACATATCTTGATCATCTTAGCATAAAATCATGTTAAAATAGCTTACATCGGGATCATTTAGCTTTAAATCATGTTTCATCACACATCTCACAATGGTTTCATCATTTTTTTTCAATAAAATTGATTCAAACAAGCTCATTTATCCCTATGTTTGGGAAAGGGTTGTCGTTTCGCATCAATGCGAAACCACTCCCTCAATAGGATAAGTTTCAATGGATTAGAGTAAGTATTTTGAAGCTTTCACAGTTTAACATGTTAGTTTTAATGAATTCCTAGTTTAGTGTTTGTTTGAATGATCTCTATTAGATTGACGTTTAGTGGCATGAATATGCTTCAATTCTTCATGGATCATGTGTAGTCAACCTATACTAAGCTGTCAATCACAATAATCTATTCAACTTATGCAATGCTTCAGACATGTAAACAATTTTCCTACATATCTGATAATTTTCAATACTGAAATAAAATTGGAATGATTTAAAATGGCTAAACTAAATGGATGATCTTAGACCTAGTGTATAAAACAAAAATTCTCAAAAATTAACAAATTGAAACTATGGTTTACTCGTGGATCTGGGAAGTGTAGAGGACCACAAAAATTCTTGAAGATTGCATTAGGAGCTCAAAGAAAATCTATAGAATAATGACTACATGCATCAAGGTGCATGCATGCCAAAGTATGCAAGAATGCAAGAGAATGAATGAAAATACAAGCTAGGTAGTGAGTTTATATAGAACTAAGGAGATGATGGAGATGGCAAATCCAACCGATAGGAATTAACCACCAAAAGTGGATATGGAGCACCAAAAGTGTAGATGACCAGCAAAAGTGGAAAGTGTTCCACCCTTTAAGGAAGGGGACACCACATCACTTATCTCCTAGTCATTAAATGATAAACTCAATTTATTATCCTAAGAAACCTTAATAAAAGTGTAGGAAAAACCTAGGACTAAGGGAAAATAAATTAATCCACTAGGAAAATAAAAACCTACACCAACACCCCCTTAAGTGTAGCTTAGGAGGATGAAAAATATAATGGGTCTTAGCAAATGAAGCCATGTTAGGTACCCATGTACATATAAAATCCCCCAAAGAAGAATAAGCCCCATCCCGCAAAAAGGAAGTATGCCCCCCATAATAGAGAGAGAAATGAAGTGGAAGGACAAATAAGCCCCCCAAAGAGATCTGATAATAGATGCCTGAAAGTGGATGTAAAAGATGGTCAATGATCATCAAACAACATTCCTCCCTTTAGGAAGAAACAAAACTAATGGCATATGCAAGTTATCTCCCCACTCTTGAAAGGAATATTTAGGAAGAAAAGTAAAGATGTATGGAGTCTCTAAACTTGGCTCAAGTGTCCCCATATCAACATTGAAAGCTCCCACAATCAAATTAGGTGCTCTAGGCCACACTATTGAAAATGAAAACTCATAATCTCCTAGAGACTGATGTAGAACACCATCTAAAGACTCAAGTATTTTTTTTGAAGATGTCTCCTCCATATGTTGATCCAAAATATCCACACTCATGTCAAACTGTGATGAATGATCATGTAGAGAATGAACAAGAGGGTCAAAGTGTTCCCTCACAACTAAAGAAGACTCAACTTCATCAAAGAAAAGATGAATACAATTCACAGTGTCTCCCAAATTTGCAATATGTGTCTCCATAAAAAAGTCTGAAATACTTGTCAAGACATCATCCCACAAAGTTGAATATGAAAGATAATATATGTCATGTTGTGAAGAATCACTGGAAAATTTCAAAGAAGCAACACTAGAAGCTGAAGTAGTAACAATATATATAGGATATGGAATGCAAGGTTTAAGATTTGGATCACTTGTGAGAATACTCGAGTTTAAGTAACCAAAAATATCCTCAAAATCAAAGTCCACACTCGAAGTGTGATCATCATCCAAATGATCAAAGCCATCATCAGGAACAAAATTCGAAAAGGAATACAACCAAGATGTATGATCAACCACCCTAGTAGAAAATATATCTTTGCTCTCCAAATCTTTGATAAGAACTGAATCAGGAATAAATTCCACAGTCTTCCCTACTCCACTATGAGTAACTTGATAGATGGAAAGAAGATTATTGGACAAATGAGGTACACACAATACATCATTGGAAGTGCCATCCCCTATCTCAACAAACCCCTTCCCAATTACATTCATATATGGATTGTTACCCATCAAAATAGGTGGCATGACACAAGGCTCAAAAGAAGAGATAATCATTTGTGAAGAAGCCATATGATGAGAAGCTCTCGAATGTAGAAGCTATCTCCTTGATTCAATACTCATAGTAGCACAAAGAGATTTTCCTTTATGTTTGTTTGATGTAGAAGAATAACTAGCATAGCCTTTTTCCTTTATCTTAGTAGATTATTGGTTTGATGAAGATGGATATTCAATGACCACTTTATTAATCTTCTCAAGAAGATGTGTGAGGTGATCAATCTATTTCTTCATACATTTGTGTTCATCATGACAAAGTTTCTTACAATAAGCACATTTAACCTTCTCCCTCTTAGATTTTCCTTGATTTGAAGAAGGTTTATTGTCTATATTAGAAGCAAATGAAGATACATTTGAAAAATTCTCTCCTTGATTCTTTCATTTTTATTGTTTTTTGCCATTATCTTTTTTTATCTTTAGTGCCTTGACTTGCAACCAAAGCATGAGACTTGGAAGATTTGATAGTGCCCATTTGAACCAACTTGTCCTATTCCTTTGTGAGTTCATTAGTAAACACATCAAGATAAGGCATTCTGTAGGAAGCTTCTAAGACACCTTTAGTGTCATAGAATGTAGAAATAAATACTAAATAATCTGGACCAAGTTTAGAGAGAATACTTAAGATCAATTTTTTATCATCTTTCTCAAATCCACACTGTTTTAATTGCAATCTTATGGCCTTTAGTTTGGTGAAGAAGTCATGTATTGTATCAAAACTTGAAGGACCTAAACCTATTATCTCATTCTCCAATTGATGACCCCTTAATTCATCTTGTGCACCAAAGAGTTTTTCCAATGTTCTCCAAACTTCATTTGGTGTAGATAAAGATTCGACATGAAAGAGTGAATCTAGAGATACATACATACATAAGGTTTCAAATGCTTCATCACACTTATTAAACCATTTTATCTTTTCTACATCAATTTTTGGTTCAGTTTCTAGTCTCGTTGTTACCCTATGCAATCCATACCTTTTCAAGTGGATTAACATTTTACTTTTCTAATCACAATAGTTATAGGGTGTTAATATAGGAACTGTTGATTGATCCATTTTAGGAAGAAAAAAAAAAAATTGTTTGTGAGTGCACGAAAGGAGAAAGAAAATTGTAAAAGAAACATCAAGAGACACCCCCCCTTTCCAATAGTCTTAGAAATAACCCCCAAGATATTACAATGTTGGCACTTTATGATTAGTGTGTTTACAAAGCCTTTTCCAAGATACAATGCTCAGCAGGCCCACAATGACCAAAATTACAAATTATAATACAAAATTAACTAGAAAAAAAATCTTAAAAAAATATCCAAATAGCTATGTAGTTCTTTTCAATACCTTTCCAATGCCTATTCGTTTATGAAAAGAAGAGCTCTGAGGCGAAAGTTATGACGTGTTGAAAAAATGTAACAACTTCAATTTGTAATATCTAGCAGAAAATTGATTTTTTTCTTTTCAAAACCTTTGTGGATGGAAAGTGCTCATCTCTAGCTTTCCAATGATATATCATTTGCAAAATGGACACCATAGTGAAAAGTTGTGATTTTTTAAAAAAATGGCTAAATTTACCCTGTAGTGACGATCCTCCGAGAAAAAGAAAAATTTGCCAAAAGTCAAATTGATCTAAAATGGACAAATTTTATATGAGAATGGGGATTTTTGGGCTATTCAAGCACATTGGCAAGGTCTGTTTGGGCCAAAAATGCTCTTGCAAAAATTTGTTCACCAAATCTAAGATTCAAACCCTTATTTGCTACTGTGTCATATGGTGGCCAAATTGAGTGAAACAAAAGCCAAATTTGACTTTCTCGAGCCTCCTAAATGCAATGGGATGGTAAAAAATGCTACCATTATAACTAAAATAGTTGCAACCACCAGATCTCACCAAAATACACATGCAAATATAGGACTAATAGATCTTCATAATTCCTATATGATTCTCCATATTGTATTGAAACACAAGAGAAGAACATACGAGAATTTACAAGATCATACAAAACTCCAATATCTTAATTAGGAATCCAAGTACTCAAAACTCTCAAAATCTAAGTTATGATACCATGTTAAAAATTTGAAATAGATTGAATAATCAAGATCTTCTATGAGAGAGATAAGTTATAAAACTATAAATGAAATAACACAATTACAGTCCTGAGATTCTAAGAGATGTGAAAATGTCAAGATAGCAAGATTGCATTAGGAGCTCAAAGCAAATCTACAAAATAATAATTGCATGCATCGAGGTGCATGTATGCCAAAGTATGCAAGAATGCAAGAGAATGGATGAAAATACAAGCCAGGTAGTGAATTTATATAGAACTAAGGAGATGATGGAGGTGGAAAATCCAACCATTAGGAATTAACCACCAAAAGTGGATTTAGACCACCAAAAGTGAAGATGGCCACCAAAAGTGGAAAGTGTTCCACCCTTTAAGGAAGGGGACACCACATCACTTATATCCTAGTTATTAAATGATAAACTCACTTTATTATCTTAAGCAAGCTAAATAAAAGTGTAGGAAAAACTTAGGACTAAGGGAAAATATTAACCCATTAGGAAAATAAAAATCTACACCAACAAATAAAAGTGCATAATACAATGAGAAAATCCTTGCATATACACACAAAAATGAGGAGGTAAGAAGTTAGGACTAAACAACTGACTAACCCTCCAAAGATGGGACACTTATGAGCCTGCTTGACAAGTTTGTGAAAAAGTGTCAATAGGTATCTCAAGTGATGAAGACACAAGTCTCAATTCTATTAAGTGAGACAAAAGCAAAATAAACCTAACTAAAATTAAGCTATGAATGTGAATAGATGAATCCTATATAGGTGCTTAGCTAACTAGGTAAATACCAACTCTATTTACACTAACACCCCCTTAAGTGTAACTTAGGGAGTAATGTATGCACTAATGATGAGTATTGGATACAAGGCCATGTTAGGTACTTATGTACAAATTTCTCATAAAGTTGAGGAAAGGAGAAAACCTAGTGGGAAATAAAAACCCCTCTCCAAAACAGAAATGATGCAAATACAATAAAATGTACAAGTGGAGATTTGATAAAATAAGGACTCATGACATAAACCAAAGATGTAGATGGATTGACAACATCATTATGTGGTTTTCAACTTCTATATAGGTGAATGTATTAAGCTATGAATGTGAATAGATGAGTCCTATATAGGTGCTTAGCTAACTAGGTAAATAACAACTCTATTTACACTAACAACCCCCCTTACGTGTAACTTAGGGAGTAATGTATGCACTAATGATGAGTACTGGATACAAGGCCATGCTAGGTACTTATGTAAAATTTCTCATAAAGTTGAGGAAAGGAGAAAACCTAGTGGGAAATATAAACCCCTCTCCAAAATAGAAATGATGCAAATACAATAAAATGTACAAGTGGAGATTTGATAAAATAAGGACTCGTGACATAAACCAAAGATGTAGATGGATTGACAACATCATTATGTGGTTGTCATCAAAGGTGCCTACCGACACTGTAAAATGGGATTCAATAAACAAGTTTGATATGCCACATAATTAATCATCTAATCAACTATAGTTGAAACACAACCGTGAATATGTTGCTACCCTAAATCATGAGAAACCAATGGTGTAGGAATACTCAATACCGAAGAAGTAGAATATTAAGGATATGTGATATGAATGTAAGGTGAAGGAATCAATGAGGAGGACAAAATTACAAGGTTCAAATAGCCAAGAAATATCTCCTTATGCATGTTGAAGGTATATGTGTGATCTATACTCAAACCATCGTCAAAGTTAGAAGAACCAAAGGAAGAAAAGAAAAATAATTTGAAATTGTGTGTGTGAAAAATGTATCAATCTAAATGAAATTCAAACACATATCAATAAGACATTAAATCAGGAAAACTGAAAAAGAAAACAAAATAAGCAAATTGTGACTGCAACTTCCCCGAAATCGTCTTATCTCTCTCTAACTCCAGCATTTTGTTGTTTCCAAATGGCTCTCAGATTAGCAGATCAAACTCAACAAAATGAATAGCTGAAGAACGGGATGTAAATAAAATGCATACTATGCTAAATGCAAGGCTATGCTAAGATGAAAGTATTGTTGTGATGCTAAAAGGCTATGATTGCATAAGTTGATTGCATGTATGTTCATGCGTTTTTGTATGTATGCGTAGGTAACCAAAGCTTGGATTTGCACCGACATTTATAGAGTCTTTGAAAGGATTCGATTGACTGATTTGATTAACGGCCCGGATTAAGCTTGTTCGAATGGACGGTGGAAGATTTTCGAAAGTGGAGAGGGAGATAGAAGGTTTCCCTTTTCCTTCAATTTCTGTCATTGAGATCCGAAGGGAATTTTCTATTTCGAAGAGTGAGTTTAGAATGAGTTAGAATTAAATAAAATAAATTTATTTAATTTGTAAGTGAAGACAGATATAGAAACTCGCATAATTAAATAAATTGTATTTAATTATGTTTTAAAAATGAATTTAGAGTGAGAGGAAAATATTTAATTAATATTTAATTTGATTATGGGATGAAGAGAATATTCCATTATTTGAATATTCAAATATTCAAACTTTAAAATGACATGATAATTAAAATAAATAATCGTATTTATTTAATTTAATTAAGAGGAATGTGGGAAATGTCAATAATCAAATAAAATTATTTATTTAATTAAGGTAGAAGAATTAGAAAATGAACAATATAAATAAATAATTAAATTTATTTATATGTAGATGACTTTAGGGGAATTAATTAAATAATTCATATTTAATTGATTAACAAGCTTAATCATGACCATTTTTAGACATATACATTTTGCCCCTCTTTGAAGTGATGTGTAAAACACATTGCTTCAAAGAAAATAAATTTTTTACCCCTGATATACTTTTGATATTTTTGCTGATGATGCCTCCTTGGAAGGTAAATCACGGATGAGGGAGAGAGTGATTTAGCTCTCGACAAATGATGGAAAAGAAATGTCCCATTTTGAAAATAAAATCAAAAGGCAGCAAACTTACCCTTGTTTGACCTTTAAAAGGTAAAAAAGGAGAAAGAGACAAATCATTTGCACTTTTTAACTTGGTGAATACTGTAGCTCTGAGAGTGACCTCGCGACATGGAGATTCCTTATCATCGTCACCGATTCGAGAGATCTCACTGATACCAGAGGCCAGCAGCATACGGACCACCGGTGAGTTGATCTAACCACCTGTGCTTTCAAAATTTTTTGCTTTTGAATCGAATTTTTTTGTTTTTCTATGGATTTTGTGTTTGAAAATGACGTTTTAGCGCTTTTAGAATAGTTTGAGCGCTTTCGATAATTTTTCCGGCACTTAGGGTAAAAACAATAGCGCATATAGGATAGATTTTGAATAGTTAGCATGAAACCAGTTTAGCACTTGCAATAAAAACAAACGCGCATATAAGGTATGATAGGAAAATTTAGGAGTAAAGCGCATATAGGGAAAAACAGTGGCACATATAGGGAAAACGTGCATCTAGTGATTAAAATAGCGCTTAGGTTGATTAAAGTTGTGCATATAGGGAAAACGCGCATAGGGGATCTGTTTGAGCGCATCGAGTGAAAAGAACGGCACATATGGGTTTTAGCGCATCCCGTGAAAAGAACGACGCATATGGGTTTTAGCGCATAAAGTCCACAGAATAGCGCATATGGTAAAAATAGGTAAAATTGATATTTTGATGATAGTAATGCGAAAATGATGATATATTGCTTCCTTGGTCAATAGATTGTAATTGTCGTGTCATCATGCTGATATGGATAGAAATGATAGAATAATCGAATGATTGATTGATAACTTTGCTTCGTAGAGTAGAAGATAAAGAGTAATTGTCTGATAACTTTGTTTCAAAAACAAAGAGTAGATCGAACTAATAACATTGCTTCCTAGAGTAGAAAACAAATAGTAAATGTTAGATAAATGATCGATATGACTTCTGATAAATTTTCTTTCTGCGATAAAAACAAATAGTAATTGATCGTAGAGCAGATTTGATATGATATCCAGCTAGATAGATTGTGTATTGGTTTCCCTGATAGGATTGATTGTGTGATATGGGTCGTTGATTTGATGCAATTATATGAGTCATTGATATGGGTCTGATATAGTTCACTGATATAGGTCACTTGATATAGGTCACTGATAGATATGAGTTTAATTGATTTTGGTTGAATGATTGGTATGATTTTGATTAATTATCCTTGTGATGAAAATAGGAGGTTTTCAAAAACCTCCAGTTAGAGAGCGGCACTCAGCAGGATGGGATAGGATACCTGAGTTGACACCTGCTGACGTAGCTTTGATAGATACGTGTGGTTTGAGATCCTTGTTGGCTATGCCGCCGATTCAGGTCAACAGAGGATTGTTGACGGCATTGGCAGAGCGATGGCATTCGGAGCACAACACCTTTCATATGCCGACTAGTGAGGTGATGGTGACTCTGGAGGACATATACAGGATATTAGGTATCCCAATGGTTGGTGCCCTTGTGTATTATGATCACAAGGAGCTCAGGAGTACAGATGCTTCGAGGAGAGTGTTCGGTGATGCACAGATAGCTGGGTACTGGGTACCGTGGGTTGACTTTTGAGGATATCCAGCCTTGCCTACAGTTTTGGGTGCATTTATTGGAGGGCTCCTTTGTCTGGATCACCGGGAAAAGGGATTATTAGTGGGATGGGGTAGGATTTTGGAGCAGATGTTGCTACAGCCGCAAAAATATGCCTGGGGGAGTTGCATGTTAGCGCATCTATATCATGATTTGCATCAGGTGGTGTATAGGGGTGCTTCTAGTTTGTCGTGTGGTGTGACACTGCTGTAGATCTGGGCATGGGAGCATCTTGCTGTGATGAAACCAGCGTGCCCCAGAGTTAGGCCACTAGGTAGGCCCTATGTATATACGTATGCTATGTTCCTTACCCAGCCCAAGTTGGGCAAGGTGGATTACTGGAGACGACTTCTAGATGATATGGATGCAGTGGTATGGCGACCATATCTTGATTGCGAGCCATGGGATACAAATGATGTAGAGATGCCATTTGTATGCATTCCTCAGTTTCTGATAAGGAGGACTCCCTTCATTCTTGAGAGGTTTCTGGCGTTGCGGGTACAGAGACAGTTTGGATTTACATAGGGGATGCCACAGGGGGTTGCACACTACGCTCAGAGCAGAGATGAGGCCAGATGGGGGCCATGTATTTCTTATTAGATAGCGTATACAAAGTTCCAGTCATTAGCGCCCGAGGCATGGGATGACAGGCGAGACATTATTGATGCCAGCATGTCTGATGAGTACTCTCTATATTACCATACACATCATTTTCCACGATTTACCAGTCCTGATGAGCCAACACTCATTCTGGTAGCACCACAGCCAGGGGCAGTGAGACAGGAGGATGTGGCCGACAGTGAGTAGGGAGCAGTTGGAGGAGAGGAGGTGGAGAGTGGAGATGAGGAGGAGAGTTTTGATGGGGATGATGGAGATGATGGTGGGGATGAGGGACATGTGTTGGGGAGGTCGAGGCTAGATATTCTGAGGGGTGTCCAGATCATGCGACAACCGAGGACAAGGATTGGGCGACAGACAGTGATCCGGATGGGATCCTCATCTCAGCAGGGGCAGATAGCCACGCTTCAGGCCCAAGTGCAGACACTATAGGGATAACAGGGATAGTTATAGAGTCAGCTGGTGCAGGCACAGGGATTTATTGTACAGCTGGCACAGGCACAGGCACAGGAACCTACCCCAGACCCACAGTTAGCCCAGGTGATGATAGAGAGAGATACATTTAGACGGAGGGCTGTAGAGGCTGAGGGCGTTGCTCAAAGGCTGATGGGCACTGTAGAGAGTGCATCATTGCGGGATGCCATTGTAGAGGGCATGGAGATGGCGAAGGAGGCTGAGTATTACAGAGTCAAGTACGAGGAGTTGTGTCCTCCCGAGTGCAGAGAGCCATTTCCCCAATCTCGCAGCAGGACTAGGAGTAGATCACAAACACATACACAGAGCATGGGAGTGACTGGGCCTCGGCGGGATCTAGATGCAGGTACCAGTGGTAGGCCACCTCCTTCCAGACCAGCTCCATCAGGGGCATCAACCAATTAGCAGATATAGTGCACATATGTGTACCATTTTTGGAGCATGTATACTAATTTTTGATCATATCTGATATATTTTTCTTTGGACATTTTTAGTTTCATTGGACATTTGGACATTTGTATCATTTTTTTGATGAGTGATGATATGCAGCGACGATGATTGTTTTTGATGATGTGATGTGCATTTTTGAGATGGTAATGTGATATGCATTTATTTCTGTGTTATGGATTTTGGTATGCATTTGAATGATTTGATGACTAACATGATATGCAGGATGATTCGATTATGATGTTTTTATTATGATGATGATGACTTGATAATGTGTACTAATGATGTCATGTAGGTGGATGACTTATGATGTGTATATGGAAATGTATCTATGGAATTTTATTTTTTTGGATTTTTCAATGCAGGTAAAAGATGATGAAAAATGAATGTTGTGTTCATGATATGCATTATGAATTTTGTATGATAAAATGATATGATATGATGTAAAATGATATGAGTAAATAGTGAGGAGATGTATGATAAAATGATATGTGTTGAAAATATAATGATTTGTAATTAGAATGAACGGATAAATGAATAATAATGGATCTATAATGATAATGAAATTATAATGATATGATATGAAAATGAAAATAATATAACTGATAATGATAATGAAATGATGAAATGATGATGACCATGAAATAAATGATAATGATGTGATAAATAATGATAATGGTAACGATAAGAAGATGATGAAATGATAATGATAATGAAACAAGGAAATGACAATGATAATGAAATGATTAATGAAATGATGAGATGATAATGAAACTAATATGAATGATAATGAAACTAATATGAATGATAATGAATGAAATGATAAACTAATATGAAACTAATATGAATGATAATGAATGAATTGATGAAATGTATGATAATGATAAATAAATGAAATGATGAAATGATAAAACTAATATGAATGATAATGAATGAATTGATGAAATGTCAATGAAACTAATATGAATGATAATGAAACTAATATGAATGATAATGAATGAAATGATGAAATGATAAAACTAATATGAATGATAATGAATGAAATGATAAAACTAATATGAAACTAATATGAATGGTAATGAATGAATTGACGAAATGTATGATATAAAGGAAATGAATAATGATGCGATAAATGATAATGATAATGAACCAAACATTCGCATTGTCCTCTACAAATAGTCCAAAGAAACATGACAACCATTGGCCTTTCAAAACTCTTGATGCAAATCCAATATGCAGTTATGTACAATGACCTAAAATGAGATGCAACTAAATGAAACCAACCATTTTGTTGAGCCTTTTGGCTAGCCTGCTTAAATCATCATAGAGCGTTTGAAAATGTTGGAAGTGTGTACAAGCATCAGAGGGGAAATTAGCACCAATGATGACCTGAGTACAACTTCCATGATTTTTGATATAGCAAGTGAACACAAGCATCTAGGTATAATTGAACTGAGATGACCTGAGCATTTCTTGCATGAACAGACAAAGACTAACCACCATTTGATGCAAATTTGGAACTGTCATCAATGATAGACTTTGGAAAATCATGTCTCGCGACATACGTGCAACAGATGGATAATTAACCTCAATACAGCAGACAAAGAAAAATCATCCTCTTTCCTTGCCACTCTAGTTCAATACATCATCGAATGTGCTCCAGAGAAATGATATCAAAAATTAAACAACTATTATTCAAAAATGAAATACTATTATTCCAAACATTGTTCAGATTATAGATCATCCAGATATGAGTAATGATAAGGTACGCAACTAAAAGCTACTGTGATATGGATCAATGATTGGATGTTTTATCAATATAGTTTGATTTGGTTGTTTTGTTTTTGTATGATTGGCTTCGATGTCATTGTCTCACTATTTTGGTAAAACTTGAAAGTTGATTGCCCCCAGTATGCCCATGTTTTCCCTTGGTATTGACACAACTTGTTGAAATGAATATGTACAAAAATCAAGTCATAGTAAGACGTTATCGCTCGAGGTAAATGATGATAGCATGGTGTTGGTGTGGCCTTAAAATGATGGAAAAGATACTTGAAAACAAAGGCTGAAAAGTTAAATGCAGAATATGAACTAATAGATGGAGAGCCTCAAATAGCGTCTGTTTGCCAGATTTTCACTATTTGTTTTTATTGCATTTTTCATGTCAATAGACTGCCTATTGCCAGGTTTTCACCCTATGACATTTTATTTTATTTTTTTGCTACCGAGATGCCTATTTGCCAGGTTTTCACCAAAGTAACCATTTTTCAGGATCTTTTCTGATGTTTTGGATTTCTTCAGGACTTTTTCTGATTTTTTTTTTGGTATTTTTTAGGACTTTTTCTGATTTTTTTGTATTTCTTCAGGACTTTTTATGATTTTTTTGTATTTCTTCAAGACTTTTTCTTATTTTTGCTTTTTGTCTCTTTTCATCTAGGAGTTCCAGTTCTTGGAGTTAGGAGACTCTGTATTCATCATCTGTTGTAAGACCTTTCAATGATACTCTAAGTGAGGGAATCTCAACTTCTAAAGGTAGTATGGCTTCCGCTCCATAGACAAGAGTGAATGGTGTTGCTCCCGTGGGCGTGAGGATACTGGTTCTATAGGATATAGAGCGGGATTGAGTTGAACATGCCAATCCTTCCCTGAATCATTCACAGTCTTCTTCAAAAAATTTAATATTGTTTTATTTGAGGCCTCTGCTTGGCCATTCTCTTGTGGATAGTAAGGTGTTGAATATCTATGCTGAATGTGAAATCTCTCACAAAGTTCATCAACATCCTGATTTTTGAATGAACGTCCATTATCTGTAATAATGGAGTTGGGAATGCCATACCGACAAATAATATAGTTGAGTATGAATGATGATATTGTTTGCTGATAAATTTAGTAAGAGGGACTGCCTCAATCCACTTGGTAAAATACTCTGTAGCTGTGATGATGAACTTATGTCCATTCGATGAAGAAGGATGAATCTTGCCCACTAGATCTAACCCCCATTGAGAAAATGGCCAGGTTGGCGTGAATGGTTGAAGTTCCTGTGCAGGAGCATGAATGAGATTCCTATGAATCTGAAATTTTGAGCATGTTTTCACAAAAGTGAATGATTCCCTCTCCATTGTGGGCTAGTAGTAACCCATTTTAATCAATTTCTTGGATAAGGTCAGTCCACTCGAATGAGTACCACAGATGCCACCATGAACTTCTTGTAAAGCTTTGTCAGATTCCTCACGTTCAAGATATCAGAGTAAAGTACCATCAAGACCACGGCGATAAAGAGTGTTAGCAATAAGAGTGTAGCGAGCGAATTAGTAGATAAAATTGCATTTTTGGTTATGGGATAAATCGGGTGGCAAGATATCGTCTTTGAGGTAGGCATCAATTTTTTCGTACCAAGGTGAATCGGATCCTACCAAGTGGCAAATGATTTGGCTTTCAGGTGTATCATAAGCAGGTGTAAATGATTGTTCCACCAGAAATTCATAGCGAGTCTGAGTTTCTGGGAGTTGTAACAATGATGCAATTGTAGCCATGGCGTCAGCTGCTTTATTATCAAGCCTTGGAATTTGTGTGAATTTGATGTCCACAAAGTACTTCTTGAAGTCATCAACCATCTTTTTATATGATATTAGTTTGTCATATTTGGTTTGATAATCATCATTGATATGATAAATGACCAGCTGTGAGTCGCCATACACCTGTAATTCTGTAATTCTCCATTCCAATGCTATTTTAAGTCCGATGATTAACACTTCATATTTGGCTATGTTGTTGGTGCATGGAAACATCAGCCTATATGATCGAGGAATGGTGTGTCCTTGAGGGGTGACGAAAAGTATGCCTTCCCCTGATCCATGTTGAGTGAAAGAACCATCAAAATATAAGGACCATGGATGTTTAGATTCTACAGTAAAGACATTAGCATCTGGAAATTCAATGTGCAGGGGATGGTCTGCTTGCACTGGTGCTTCAGCTAGTTGATCTGCGATAACTTGTCCTTTGATTGCCTTGTGATCAACATAATGAATGTCAAACTCACTCAGAATCATTACCCATTTTGCTAACCTTCCTGTCAATGATGCTTTGTTTAACAAATACTTGAGTGGATCAATCTTTGAAACCAAATAGATTGTATGGGTTAACATGTAATGCCGAAATTTTTGTGAAGCAAAGACTACTGCCAGACAAGCCTTCTCAATAGAAGTGTAGTTGAGCTCATGACTTGTTAGTGTTCTATTGATGTAATAAATTGCACGTTCTTTTCCTGTAGAGTCTTCTTGCGCTAGTAGTGCCCCTAGAGATGTCTCTATTGCGGCAATGTATAAGATTAGTGGTTTGTCTGGATTTGGTGGTACGAGGACTGGTGAAGTCATTAAATACTATTTGATTTGTTGAAACACCAATTCACATTTGTCATCCCACTTGAAAGGAACATTCTTATGTAGTAGATGTGTGAAAGGTAAACTTTTGTCAGCCAATTGTGCAATGAACCTTCATATAGATTGAAGTCGTCCTTGCAATGATCTTAATTGACTGATGTTCTTTGGTGGTGGCATTTCCATAATTGCCTGTACTTTTGCAGGATCTACTTCAATGCCTTTTTCTGAAACAATGTACCCCAAGAGTTTTCCATATTTGACCCCAAAAACACATTTCTTGGGGTTGAGGTGAACTTTGAATTTCTCTAATCTTGCAAATATTTTGGACAATATTTCAAGATGTCCTTTGGTGTATGATTTTGCCAATATGTCATCTACATAATCTTCCATGAAGATATGCATCATATCATGAAAGATTATAGTCATGGCTCTTTGGTAGGTAGCCCCAACATTCTTTAGACCAAAAGGCATAATGTTCCAACAATAAGTTCCCCGTGGACATGTGAAAGCTATTTTCTCCTAGTCTTCAGGTGCAATCTTGATTTGGTTGTAGCCAGAAAAACCATCCATTAATGAATACATGGCATGGCCAGCTATCAGATCAACTATGGTGTCGATGTTTGGCAGTGGGAAATCATCCTTAGGACATGCTTTATTAAGATCTCTGAAATCTGTGCATATTCTCACAGTTTTATCTAGTTTGGATACAGGAACAATGTTGGAGATCCATTATGCATAGTCGATTGGTCTTATGAAGCCCACATCAAGGAGTTTTCTCAGTTCTTCCTTAACCAATAATGCAACATGAGGGTGCATCTTTCTGAGTTTTTGTTTCACCGGCTTGGCCCCTGGTTTGATAGACAAGTGATGCATGATAAGATCAGGATCAAGACCAGGCATGTCAGCATAAGACCACGCAAAATTTACTTGATTTGCTTTCAAGAATTCCATGAACTCTGGTACTTCTTTCTCTATCATTGATGCAACTAACTGTAAAATTTTTGGTTTGTCGGAAGTCTCAAGATTGACAGCATTTGTAGGCTCAATCAAAATAGGCGATCGCTCATGGTAGTGCTCTGGGAGAGTGTCAAGATTCCCATCGTCTGGTGCCTCAAAGAGGTTTTCACCATCTAATACGCTCTTTATTTTATCTTTTGTTTGATCTAATACTGCTAGATTCTGGTTTTCACCATTAGATCTTTCTTTTTTGTTTTTACTTTTGCAGCTAGGAGGCTTGACACTCTCTTGATCAAAAAGTCTATGTCAAAAATCACTGGTGGAACAATCATTTATATCCTCTGCAGAAAGGAAGTTTATGATAGCTTCGTCACTTGGAAACATAGGTATATCGATAGGTTCGGTTGAATCCCAATCAATGAGATCAGGATAAATTAAAGATAGTGGATCGTCAGGTTGTGTGAAATCAGCTATGGTTATAGTCATAACAGAGTGGTTCGTAGGATCTGAGGTATGAGGTGGGTCAATGATGATACTATCCTCATGATAGTCTTGTTCATTTAGATCTAACTCAGCATCACTAGAATCATGGTGACTTTGTAGTTCAAATTCACGTGTTTGGGTCCCTGAACCTTGACCTTCAATTAAAATTGGGGCGTATTGGTGTATTACATCAACCTCTTTGTCCCTCTAGAACTCATTATTGTAGATGGTGTCCCATTCATATTCAGAAGAGTCTGTGTCAGAATTGTTATCCAAGAAGTTCTGAACTATTGTCAAACATGCTTCTCGTGAGTCTGAGCCTTCTTGCAATGCGAAGACAGTGCCATGCAGTTGTTTGGATGTGCTTTCTTTGGAGTGAGTATCATAGCCCAATCCAGTTTTCTCTTTTACAGCGAGTCCACGGAGGTGAATAGGTTCAACTACTCCTTCTTTCCTTTTTCCGATAGGACCTTTATCATAGCCCATCTTCTACATGATTGAATACCCTTTTCCATATTTTTCCGTGGGTAATTTGACATTAAAGACTGCTTCATCTTCATCTTTATAGAGCCAGTTTAGAATTTCTGTATCCTCAGAATTTTCCATGGGGAATTTTTCTTTGATGAATTGTCCATTAAATTTTGTGATTGGCTCTATTGGTGGTTGCTTTGATGTTGATGCTGTTGATATTTGATGTTCCCTGATAGACGGTTGTCCATGTGATCGTGGTGATGTAGGTAAATTGGCAAGACAAAGAGAGTATTCTCTGACTCCATGGTCCTTAAATTTCAATTTCTTGTCAAAACTATTGGTTAATTGACTGATTTGTGTGTCAATCTTTAGAGAAGTCCTAGCATGAGCTTCTCGATTGTTAGGAACCAAAGTATCTTGACTGGCTTTTATGTTGGCACAAGTTTGAATATTGGAATTATCAGCTGGTATCGTGATTTCTTGTCCATCATAAGGAAACTTAAGACATTGATGATAAGTTGATGGGACAACTTGCATTTCGTGGATCCAAGGACAACCCAACAAGATGTTATATGCAAGATCACGGTCCAGTACTTGACAGAAAGTATTCTTTATAACAAGGCCCACTCTGATTGGCAGCATGATTAGACCCTTGGATGCTCTTTCTTCATCATCATAAGCTTTTATGGTAATCTTTCTTCTAAAATCAATGGAGTCCTCAGAAAATCCTAAAGCCTTAACCAACTTCATGGTACAGATGTTCAAACCAGCACCTCCATCTATTAGAACTCATCTGATACGAAACTTGTGAACCATGACTTCTAAGTACAATGATGAATTATGGGGATGAGTTATGGAAACGTCATCTTTTTCAGAGAATGAAAGGCAAGTGGGTGAGGATAAGTGTCCTACCATGGCTTGAAATTGGTTCACATCCAGGTCAGTGGATACATTAGTTTCAACAAGGGCTTTTTCGAGCATTTCCTTATGGGCTGGGGAAATCTTCAATAGTTCCAGAATAGAAATTTGAGCGGGGGTTTTCCGAAGTTGATTGACCAAATCATATTGATGTTGAGGTGGAGGTTCAGTGGATTTTGAAGAGGCGCCCTTTTAGACAACTTTAGCTTGCACTCTTGTTGTTGCATTGACTTCTCTATATTCCACCTTCTTATTGACTTTAATGACATTCACTCGCTCGTCGTCTGTGTAGAGATGATTGATTATATGATCATCATTGATATGATTCACATTTTTTTTAGAAGACTCACCCTTTTGATAGTTGGGCAAAGGGTTGAGAAATGCTTGGTGGTCTGCGTTGGATTGTTGATGTCCTTCTATTGTAATGATGTCATTGTCGATTAAGTCTTGAATGGCATTCTTCAAGGCTTGGCAGTTATTTGTGTGATGACCTTTGCACCGATGATAATCACAATAGTATGCTTCATTCCATGATGGAGGCTTTACACTAGGTTCATAGTTTCGTTGAGGTGGCAAAGTAATGACATTTTTGGCCATCAACTCTTTGAATGCAGATTCTAAAGATTGACCCAATGAAGTGAAAGTTCTTCTATTCAAGAAGAATGAAAATCTTGGTGGATTTGTATTCGAGGTATTCCCTAAGGAATTGTGATTGTTATTGGTTCCTCGGTAACCTTGGTTGTTGGAAGTCCCTTGATTGGGAGTAGAGTGTTGATTTATATTGTTCCTTAGAGGAGGAGGATTATTTTCTCGATTTGCAATCGAGTTGACATTGTTGTTGCGAATGTTTGGAGTACTAAGAACAAATGGCTTGGTCGAGGCATGATTCACATCAACAACACCATCATTCACCATATTTTTGTTGCGAGTCCAGAATTTGGACTTGTCCTAATTATTGTGATGGTTGGATGAGCTAGGATTGTCTTTATCATGTTTTATTATTCCTCTTTTGACCAAAGCATTTTCAATGGTTATGGCATCTTCAATCATTTTCTCAAAAGGAGGACAATGTAAGTTCAAATGATAGCTCATTTCTGAATTTAAACTATTAATGAAGGTAACCATCTTTTCCTTTTCAGGAACAAGACGTGGATATCTGGAGAACATTCTTCTCCATCTCTGAAGAAATGTAATGAAAGATTCGCCAGGTTTTTGTGCAACTTTGTAAAGATCTATCATGGTGATCTGGTGTTGTATGTTGTAGGCGTATTGTGATATGAATAAGTTAATTAATTCTTCAAATGTCCTGACGGGAGGTGTAATCTTAGATAGCCATTCCATAGAGTGAACTCCAAAACTCCTAGGAAACAGTTGCATCAAGTAAGTATCTTCGTGAGCGAATTCCAATGTCATGTTTCTGAAGTCTCTAACACGATCGATTGGATCCGATTTCCCATTATAGCAATCAAATTTTGGCATTTCACAATGCTTGGGAGAAGGGATCATGTTAAGACTTCGGTCGAAAGGATAAGGACAAATGTCCTCCAGAGTATATTTCTTTGTGGTTGTTCCCCCTTGTAACTCTTTAACTTGTCCTTGAAGTGCCTTGATTTGTTGAGTCAAAGCACTAAGATCAGATAGGGGTTTCTCTTCAAGTTTGTTTTTCAAATTCTCAGTATTAAAGTCATAAGGCAATTTAGCCCCCTGTTCGGCTAGATAGCGAAAATATTTTTCCTTATCTCGCTGCAAGATCTTTTCGATGGCTTTGTGAAATTTTGGATCTTGCTCAGCCTCTCTAAGACGTTCCTCATCTTGTTCCTCATCACTATTTATCTGTGTTTTGTTCATGTCTTTGTATTGGTGGAATGTATTTTCTTCTTTGTTATCCGTATCTTTGTCAAAAAGTGGATTACGATTCATGATGTAAAGAGGATTGTTGCTTTCACCCTCTTCTTGAACGTTTTGAGTATGACTTTCTTGTTGGATTTCGTCCTTCAATTTATTGAATTGGGATCTTGTGAAGATAGGCATATGATTTTGAATAATTCTTCTAAACTTAGATCCTAGTTTTGATAAGTGTGATGATGATGGTATCTTGATCTGATAAGATGTAGAATCTTATGATATGATCCAAGATGTTCCTAATTTTTTATTGTGGCTTCCAATGATGAAGGATGTCAGAATCCTGTTGGGGAAGTTGAATCAATAATTAGAAATTTGTTTGAGAGATGCACTCTTAAAGTTTTAATCTTTGTTTTCGAAGAAAGGTTCCAAAATCACTGAAGGATTTGATTGGGATGTGAAGGATATTCTATAGAAGGTTGTGGTATGTTGTCAAATTCAAGAGGTTGATTATGATTATGCCGTTGTGATAGAGCTAATCTCTTATAATAAGCTCGAGAATCTAAGGGATCTACAACATACTCATCAGTGAATCCTATAACAAAGTCTTGGTATCTGTGAAGAAATCCTCGGTAATGAAGCAAGACGTGTCGAATTTTGTACAAGAATTTTCTCTTTTGCAATGTTTTCTTGTATCCTAATGTTTTCTTAGGTTTTCTGATCCTTTTGGACACCGATTTCTTGGGAAATTTTGTTGATTTCCAATCTCTGAGCATGGGAAAAGTATTGGGAATGTTATTGGATCAATGGTATGAATTTTTTTTGAGTGATTTCAGTTGTTGTTCTTCATATTCATTTTGGATGATCTTTTTATCTGAATTAATGTGATGGAAGACACAACAAACATTTTGAAGAACAGTTGTTTTAAAGGCCCTACACTAACATTAAGTGTTTGATCAAGAAAATGTTTTCAACAACTGTTTTCATAGGTTTTGCACATGAAAGACAATTCAGACAGACTCACTCTTAATGCTCAAGTAGGTCATTCTAGTAATCAACAACCCACATCTTAGAACTGCGTCGATTCACACAGTCGTGTCACCCCCGAAGGGGCCCTCGTGTTTTTGTCTTTTCCAGGCGCGTACTCAGAGTTACGGAAGTGGATACCGAATCCCCTGAGCAAACGGTCCTTGGCAGTTATATGGTGAGTGTCTTAGGGGAAGATTCTTCCCTCCCCTTGCACTGTGATTATTAGAATGTTCAGAAACTGACTTCAGCTGGCCACTACATTGGGTTTGTAGTAAGGATTTCCGTTCGGTGCGGCAATAATAAACTCCCTCAGGAGACCTCCCAACCTTTAGAACAAAGGTTTTGGGGATGGTTATCTTGCACACTACCGGCAAAAGAGGGTTTCCCCAGATTTGCTTTAAATTTTATAGTGGGGCGGAATAGCCTGGCTTTGGCTTGAACCCACTTGAGTCATTCCCGTAGGGTGAGTACTTTTTCCCACTCCGGCAGGCTCTCTAAAGGATGTAATTAAAGCAGTAAAATTCATGAAATTGAAAAGGAAAGTCTGGTATTCTGATCACCCAGTTAAGGGGAGAGCATAGACCTATTGCCACAGACAAAGCAAACAAATGTTCATTTTAAAACCCAAATCACAATGATCTAATCTAAGTGAAGATATTGCTTCACAAAAACAAGTTATTCAATTTTAATTGCAAGATCATTGTATGGTGACTATCCTAGATTGCTTCGTTTTATCCAGATGTGTCTACCCTAGGATTGTTTCATTTTAAAATCTAGAAAAAGAAAAAGAAAAAATTGTCTGCGGAAGGCGTCAAATTTAGAATTCTGTATTTTTGTTACAATCCACATGTGCCAAAACAGAAGGTATATGCGCTAGACCAAACGGTATATGTGCCAGAACAAAAGGTATATGCGCTAGAATAGAAGGTATATGCGTCGAAAGAAAGATTCTATATGCTCTTAAAATAGTTACTATATGTGCCAAAGGAAAGATTCTATATGGGCTTAAAACAGTTACTATATGTGCCAAAGGAAAGATTCTATATGGGCTTAAACAGTTACTAAATGCACTGAAACAGTTACTATATGCACCGAAACAGTTACTATATGCGCCGAAACAGTTACTATATGTGCTCCAGAATCCTGCAAAACAAAAAAGTCAAAAACCTCGTATGCGCCGCAGAAAATGTCGAATGCGCTTAAATGCCAATTTTTTTTCTAAAAGTTGATTCCAGAATGCAGAAATTGTCAAAAAAACTTGCAGAGAATGTTAAATTTGTGGGTTCGAGCCCCGCAATGGGTGCCATTTTATGTGTGTGTGAAAAATGTATCAATCTAAATAAAATTCAAACACATATCAATAAGACATTAAATTAGGAAAACTGAAAAAGAAAACAGAATAAGCAAACTGTGACTGCAACTTCCTCGAAATCATCTTATCTCTCTCTAACTCCAACGTTTTGTTGTTTCCAAATGGCTCTCAGATTAGCAGATCAAACTCAACAAAATGAACAGCTAAAGAACGAGATGTAAATAAAATGCATACTATGCTAAATGCAAGGCTATGCTAAGATGAAAGTATTGTTGTGATGCTAAAAGGTTGTGATTGCATAAGCTGATTACATGTATGTTCGTGCGTTTTCGTATGTATGCATAGGTAACCAAAGCTTGGATTTGCACCAGCATTTATAGAGTCTTTGAAAGGATTCGATTGGCTGATTTGATTAACGCCCCAGATTAAGCTTGTTCGAATGGACGGTGGAAGATTTTCGAAAGTGGAGAGGGAGATAGAAGGTTTCCCTTTTCCTTCAATTTCCATCATTGAGATCCGAAGGAAAATTTCCGTTTCGAAGAATGAATTTAGAATGAGTTAGAATTAAATAAAATAAATTTATTTAATTTGTAAGTGAAGACAGATATAGAAACTCGCATAATTAAATAAATTGTATTTAATTATGTTTTAGAAATGAATTTAGAATGAGAGGAAAATATTAAATTAATATTTAATTTGATTATGGGATGAAGAGAATATTCCATTATTTGAATATTCAAATATTCAAACTTTAGAATGACATGATAATTAAAATAAATAATCGTATTTATTTAATTTAATTAAGAGGAATGTGGGAAATGTCACTAATTAAATAAAATTATTTATTTAATTAAGGTAGAAGAATTAGAAAATGAACAATATAAATAAATAATTAAATTTATTTATATGTAGATGACTTTAGGGGAATTAATTAAATAATTCATATTTAATTAATTAACAAGCTTAATCATGACCATTTTTAGACATATACAGAAATCATGATCAACATGACCTATGGCAATGATGTCTCTACTATACAAATCTTTGATGATCGTGAAATGTGGTGTGAACTCAATTTTTTTCTTGTGCTACTATGCATAATATGATAAATGAAAAAGAGATTATTGGATAAGAAAGGGACATAAAGCACATCTTTGAATTTTCCTTCTCCAATATCAATAGGTCCTTTTCCAAAATCTGATGTATAGGTGTTATTCACCATCAATATTAGTGAGAATGAAAAAACTCAAATGTGGAAAATAATTCCTTGGATGCAACCATGTGGTGTAATGCCCCAGAATCAAGAAGCCACTTATGTGATGTGTTGTTTATGGAAGCAAAGAGTGTAATACCATTATTCTCACCTTTCCTAAATATGCGAACAATGTGGATGGATAAAAATAAGAACCACTTGTCCTGGATGTAGGAAATTAAATTGAAAAATGTTTAAGAAGATGCCTCAAGTCATCACTCTCCTTTTTACAATATCGGTGTTATTCATGCCTTGGATTCTTACAATAAGTACATTCAGGCTTCTCCTTAGAAGTTTTCCCTTTTTATGAGGGAAATGAATCCAATGGAGCCTTTTATTTTGATCCCTTAGCTTGATCCTTAGTTTATTTCTTTCCCTTAGATGATTGTGCAACTAATGCTTGAATTTTTGAAGAGGTGATAGCATCCATATATATTAATTTAGATTGTTCTTGTGCGAGTCTATCATAAAATTACTCAAAAGAAGGAATTGCATGTATTGTTCCAAGAACATCCATTATAGAGTAGAAAGAAGAAGCAAAGAGTTGATAAGGACCTTTTAACTTTGACAAAACCAATAAGACACATTCTTTGTTTGTTTTTGTTTTACCAAAAACCTTAAGTCAAGAAAACAAATACTTAATTTGAACCAAAAAATCTTCAATAAATGGAAATGAGCCAAAAGACAACATTGTTAATTCAACATCCAATTATAGTATTTGGAACTCATTAATTGTATCAAAAAATATCTTTAATCTTATCCCACATTTTCTTAGGAGTTGTATATTCTGAAATATTGAATATCAAGTTATTGGAAATATAGAGACCAATGTGGAGGGCACATAACCTATTGAGAGGGGGGGTGAGTTAGTAGATCTAAACAATGTTGCACATACTATTGTCATTGCACCAAAAGATCGACTTGTTAATGCCTGATACAACTGCCAAAGTTAATGAATCCACAAAAGGTAGTTAAGCCATGTCACGAACCCAAGCATTGCACTACACAACACAAGGAGACAAAGCCTGCACACCTTGCAACAATCCCCCTAGTACAAGCGAGGGGTTTGAACTCGTGACCTAGGCTTTGATACCAATTATTACACAAACGATTGCCATTGCACCAAAATATCAACCTGTTAATGCCTGATATAGTTGCTAGAGTTAATGAATCCATGAGAGGGGATTAAGCCATGTCATGAACCTAAGCATTGCATTGCACAACACAAGGAGACCAAGGGCACACACCTTGCAACAAATAATTCTATAATTCTTAACTTTTACCACAGCTATCAAAATTTATGATTCTTCACAACAAACGTCACATGATAAAATAAACATAACATAAAGCACACAAGATCACTAGATATACATGGAAAACCCAAGATGGGAAAAAACACAATGAGAATAGATGCTTGGATCTACTATCCAAATCCAACCTCATAATGCATAAATGTATAAGTGAATTTTATACACTAAAGTAGGCATTGACCTACTAGAGACAACAATCCCCTATTGTGCTTGTAGGCACCAATCTACTAGAGACACCAATCCCCAAATGAAATAATATAGTACGTAGAACACTAGTCCTATTGGAATACAATGATAAAGCTTTCAGATCTTCAATACAACACAAACATGTGCCAAAGTCACTACTAACACTCTTCCTCACTAAAAATTGTCTTCTGATACTAGCACACTCTCTTCTCTTTACACCTTCTATTCAATTTACACCTTTCAAACAACCGGTGTAGTTATGCTTCACATATTGTACTCACATCACTTCACATGTATATGAACATTTGAAATATACACATGACATTACATTAACACTCTTCTATGTTGGTCAGGGATCGACAAATAGCTAGGACGACATAAGGTGGACCTAAATTCAACTTACATGAAATGTGTAATAGGTCAATCCTAATATAAATTTTCTTGCCTCCAAAAGCACATGATGCCATGTGCTACAATAGGGACCTTATCCAAGTCCTATCCTAACATTCAACACAAGATTTTAAGTCCACATGCTACTATTTGTTACCGCACACACCTTGAACTTCAACAAGTTGACAAACATGAACAAAGAACCTTCTGTCACTTCAAACTTCTTGCACACTAAACATATCCTTCAGAAACTCAGGAATATGATAGAACTAGTATAGGCTTACTCTCCTTTCAAACCACATAGCGAAACAACATTTCTAAAAGAAATGTTGGCCATAATTATATTGCCAAAGAGATATTTTTTCCCAAAAGATATCCTTGTGCATAATTTCAGACCACCACAATCATACTGACTGCATACTATGCATGGTATTATAAGCATATAATACACACCAAATCCTAGAAAGGTAGTCATGTCTCAATAAAACTTGATTTAGTGATATGATTGATAAGACAACTTCTCTATGATTAACACCTCCTGATACACAACATGCTTCTAAAACTTTAATTCAAGAGGAATATAATGATAATTCAAGTACACTCCTACAATATTTTTCATTCTTGACAACCTTTGACGTTAATGAAATTTTTGACAGCTTTGACATCCTTTGACATGAATGAAAACCTATCTTCAACAATATCCCCCTTTGTCATTGATGACAAACAACAAAATGTTGGGCCACCAAAAATAATTGTTGGGCCACCAAACCAATCAACAACACACAAAGATGTTTACTCCCCCTTAGAATGATTTCTTCTTTGTAGCATTTTGAGTTCACTCTCTCCCCCCTTGGTATAAGTGGAATTTTGAGTCCACTATTATTTATGAGCAATTCAACATTTTAAGGTCACTCTCTCCCCCTTTGACATCAATGGAAAAGGGTCAATACTCTCTCCCTTATTGATAAGTTAACTTTTGCAAACAATTCCTTCAAGCCACATGACAAAAAAAATCAATTACAGAGTGTAGACATGCAAAATTAGCATCATGCACTTAATTAATTCACATTCATTCAATCATTAATAAGTTCACATTCATCCATTCATCAGGTAAATTAAATTCATTAAATTCAATCTCCTAAGGTCATTTATTTAAAATTAAATAAATTAACTTTATCATCATCCTTTTAATTAAATAAATCAAACCTTTATTTAATTAAATCTAAAATCACCTTTCATCTCCATTTTGATTTAAATAAATCAAAATATTTAAGTCAAAAGGGTCAAAGCCCCTAATCATCAGTTAATATAATCTAATCCCGATTAATCTAATCTAACCACCCATCACATCCTCTAGATTTTCCCACTTGCACAAATAAATCAATTTATTGATTTATTAAATCATCATTTTCTCTCAACAAGGCATCTTTGGAAGAATATTCCTCAAGTTTGAATATGGAAACAAGTTGACATGTACATCCAACATGGCAATAAATTATCTCTTACATGTCCCCCACTCAGAATTTAACTCTCAAATTCAAATTTGAATCTCCCCCTCTTTGGCACATTGACCCAAACTTGCACATTCCTCAACCTATTACAATGTGACAAGTGGCTTCATATCATTGGTCAAATCTTTGACCCACATTCATCCATTTGGCTATTTCTCTCATCAAAATATTCTATAAATGGAGGGCTTATTCTTCATCAATCCATCCACAATCTCATGCAAAGTCACTCTCTTCAATTGAGAACTGATTTTGTCCACCTCATATCATCTTCAAAGCAGTTTCATATCAACATATCATGGAGTTTAGCAAGGATTGGGAAAGGGATTCTTTCCATAGAAGCACCAATCCACTATGAGATAAATTTGGATTCATGTTGTTTATATGATTATTTAGCTTTTTTTTATTGTTTTAATTTCTCATTTAGCATATCTAACATGATGCAATATTTCATAGGGATATTAGATTTATTGTGTTTTGTTTGACTTATTCTTGTTAAGGCTTAACATATTGCAGATTTAGCATCCACATAGAGAAATGTGGAGCATTTCTCTTATTCTCCCTAACTGCAACAACACTTGTTTCTCCTCCTTTCTTCATTTTTGATACTTTGTACAATCCAAAACCTTGCTTCTCAAATAGACTCCCCCTGAGTTCATGCTTCACTTCCTCTGAAAATATACTGCAAGATCACCAAGCCTTCTTGTGGTAGGGAGACCAAGCTCCCCCTCAACCTATGCTTCCTCTTGATTCGAGAGGAAGGAGAAACAACTCTCAACTTCTAGCGAAGAAACTCAATTGTCTCCTTAGGGAGTGGTTTTGTGAATATATATGCTACTTTCTCCTTTGTCTCAATGTACTCAAAATTCACCTCCTTTGCAACCTTCTCCCTTGGAAAATGACTTGATTACAATGTGTTTTATCCTTTAATGCATCACTGGATTCTTTGAAATTTTTATGGCATTGGTGTTATCACAAATAATATAGATAGGTTCATCAAAATCAATCTCATCTCCTTCAAATTTTGCTTCATCCATAATACCTAAGTGTAGCATGATGCTTAATATATTATGATTTTGTTGTAGATAAAGAAACAAATTCTTTCTTGCTCAACCAAGACACCAAATTGTCACCAAAAAATAATGCTCATCCACTTGTGCTCTTTCGGTCATCAATGTATCATACCCAATCTACATTTGTGTATGCAGTTAAAGTGAAATTTTCACTGTTTGGATACCATAGTCCAAAATATTTAGTAGCCTTCAAATACTTGAACTCTTCACTGCTTTAACATGAGTTTCTTTAGGTGTTGTCTGAAATTTGACAACCATTCCAATTGCCTACATTATATATGGTTTGGATGTTGTCACGTGTAACAAACTTGCAATCATGGATCTGTACAAGGTTTGATTTGTAGAGGCAGATTCATCATATTTACTTAGCTTACATCCTATAACCATAGGTGTTCCAACTAGTTTGCAATCTTCCATCCTGAACTTACATAACATCTCCTTTATGTATTTATGTTGAGAAATGAAAAATCCTTTATTTGATTATGCAATTTGCAACCGAAGAAAGAAAGATAATTCTCCTAAAATAGACATTTCAAACTCATTTTTCATTGCCTTCTAAAGCCTCTTGCACATATCAGTACTACTAGTGCTAAAAATGATATCATCTACATAGACAACAACTATCAACAATTGATATCCTTCTATTTTTTATGTACAAATTATTATCTGCACTTCCTCTATGGAACCCTTGTAGTTGCAAGTATCCATCTAACCTTGAATACCAAGCTTTGGGAACTTGTTTGAGTTCATACAAAGCCTTCTTCAATCTACAAACATAATCCAAATTTTTATAACATTAAAAACCTTTTGGTTGTTCAATATAAACCTCTTATTCTAGTTGTCCATTCAAGAATGTTGACTTTCCATCCATCTAGTATACATTGAAATTCTTGAAATATAAAAGAGCTAAAAACATTTTGATTTCCTCCAGTCTTGCTACTAGAGCAAATGTTTCTTCAAAACATATGCCTTCAACTTGAGCATATCCTTTATGTTTCAAGGTGTGTGCCCATGGTCTCCTTGTGTTGTGTAGCACAACACTCGAGTTCGTGGCATGGTTTAACCACTTCTCATGGATTCATTAACTCTGGTGGTTGTATCAGGAATTAACAGGTTGGTCTTTTTGGTGCAACGACAACAGTCTGTGTAACAATTGGTATCAGAGCCTGGGTTATGGGTTTGAACCCCTTACTTGCATTGGGGAGATTTTTGTAAGGTGTTTTCCCTTGGTCTCCTTGTGCTATGTAGTGCGACACTCGAGTTCATGACATGGCTTAACCACCTCTCATGGATTCATTAACTCTAGTAGTTGTATCAGGCATTAACATGTCGATATTTTGGTGCAATGACAATCATTTATGCAACACTTTACACACAAGTCTTGCCTTATTTTATATCACTTCACCTTCTTCATTTAGCTTGTTTTTGAAAACCCACTTGGTTCTAATCACATTCTTTCCTTTGGGTCTTAGGACAAGTTCCCAAGTTTCATTCTTCATGATTTGATCATGTTCTTCCTCCGTAGCTTATATCCATCCTTTCTTTTTGCTTGCTTGTTTATATGACTTAGGCTCTATCTTTGATAGTAATGCAAAGTGTACTTGCTCACTTTCTCTCTCAAGTCCCTTTTGAGTCTGAACCCCACTGTCTTTGTCTCCTATAATCTAAAATTCAAAATGGTGCTTTTGAACATACTTTGTTGGAGTTTTTGTAACAACCTCTTTTGAATCTTCAATACTGCTATGAATTGGCTCTTCATCATCTCCCACTTCTGGAATACCAGTAGACTGAATAGTTTCATCAAATTTCACATTTGCGCTCTCTACAATCCTCTTCAATGTTTTGTTATAACATCTATATGCCTTACTTCTTAAAGAGTAACCAACAAAAATACCTTCATTGGATTTGGAATCAAAAGTACCCAAGTTTTCTTCATCTCTTTTGATGTAGAACTTTCTTCCAAATATTCGTAGGTGTTTGAATAATGTTGATCTTCCTCTCCATAGCTCATATGGTGTCTTATTAGTCTTGTGTCTAATCTGAACTATATTCAGAACGTATACAATAGTTTGTGTTGATTCTCTTCAATACATATCTGATAGACTTGCTTGACACAACATTGTTCTTTCCATTTCCTGTATAGTCTGGTTCTTCCTTTATGTAACTCCATTTTGCTACAGAGTTATAGGAGCTAATAACTACCTTTGGATTCCATGCTCTTCACCAAATCAGTCATACTTCTTAGAAGTGAATTCTCCACCTATGTCTGATCACGAAACCTTAATTGTCCTTCCAGTTTCATTCTCTACTAATGCCTTGAATGCCTTAAACTTCTCAAATGCCTCAAACTTCTCTTTCAAAAATATAATCCAAGTCATCCTAGTGTAATCATCAATGAAAATCATGAAATACCAGTCTCTTTGTATACTTTTAGTCCTCATAGGTCTGCACAATTCTGTATGAACCAAATCCAATGGTTTTAATATAAAACACTCCTTAGTAGGATATTTACTTCTTGTCTACTTCCTTTCATGACATGGTTTATAGCTGGTTGATTGAGGATTTTTAATCTTTGGCATATCCTAGACCACTCCTCCTGAGCTAATCTTTACAATATCATCAAAGTTCATATGTCCTAACCTTTTGTGCTAAAGCCAACTTTCATATTTTTTGTGCAATAAGACAACTTTGTCCATTCAACTCACTTAGATGATATATATCATTGTTTGTTCTACTTCCTTTTGTAATTAGTTCACTAGTGCTTGATTCCCTAATTTCACAAACTTCAATAAAAAAAGATAGCTTATAAACCTTATCACACTTTTGACTGACACTTAATAGATTATGCTTCAAACCTTCAACATACAAAACATCATGTGTCTTTGTTCTACCTCCATCAAGACTTAAAGTATCCTTACCAGGAATTTGGGCAATTGAATTATTTCCAAGGGTAACAAAAGCACCTTCAAATTTCTTGAACTTCATGAACTTACTTTTATCTCCAGTCATGTGGCTTGAGAAACCACTATCTATTATCCACAGGTTATCCTTTTGAGCATGTAGTGCACTTTGAGAAATCATTGAATTTTTTGATTTATTTTCTTTAGAAACATTCTTCTAGACTTTATCCGATTCATGACTTTTTCTTTTTGATGCTTTTCTTCCACTTTCCAGTAACAAAAGACTCACAAAATTGCTTCTGCAATTCCTTGAAATGTGTCCAAAGTTGTTGCACTTGTAGCAAATGATATTAAAATTATATATAAGTGCAAATGTATTATTGCTAAAAAAGTTATTTATTCTTATTGAGGCTTTTCTACAATCCACAACCTTATGTCCAAAATTATTGCAATTAAAACAAAATCAAAAGAAAGGAAAGTTGAGCATGGTGTTGTATCCTTGTCTTCTGGATCTTCTTCTTTTGTTTTGTACTTCAATAAATCCATCATTGTGTGTCATGATTTCATAACTTTCTATTGTTCCTTCAGACTTTGAACTTTTAGAGCTAGTCACTTTTGGACTTGGCTTAGCAATCTTCACAGATTGTTCTACCACCTTGTTCTTGTGATCATCAAATCCTATTTTGATTTTGATATGTGGAGCTCTTTGGCTTCCCAAAATCTAATATAGGGTTTTAGTACTCTTACCAAACTTCATTTGTAGCTACCGATTCACTTTCTCAAGCTCTTTCTTATTGTCACAATTTCAACTTCTAGCTTCTCACAGTCTTTATCTGTTGAAAGCAACTTTTCTATCAAAACTTCAATCCTTTTTGCTTCTTCTAACTGGGTCTTCAAATCAATAATCATCTTTTTGGATTTTTTTCAAATCCTGGGATACCCTTTCTTTAGCCTTCAATTATTCTACAATTCTATTCTTCAGTCTTTTGATTTCTTTTACAACACACATCAATTCTTCCACAAGATCTACTTCATCTTCATTATTTTTGGAATCTATTTTTGCATCTCCTTAAGTAGTCTCAAATGCCATGAACACAACCTTTTCTTTTTCATCTCTAGAGACATAGTCATCTTCTTTTTCAGTGGAGTAGTCTTCTTTCTCATTGGTGTAGAAACTCTTATGTTTCCTCTAACCTTTGAACCTTCTTCGAAATGATTTCCTTCCATTATTTTACTTATCATTGTTAGAATTATTATAGGGACACTTATCCATAAAATGTTCTACTTCACTACAGTTAAAACACTTAAAATGTAACTTTCCTTTATACTTATTGAAACCTCTTTGTAGCTTCCTGACAAAATTTGCTTCTTCCAAATTTGATCCAACATTAGAATCTTGATCAAATAAATACTCTGAATGTAGCCTCTTTTCCTTATGAATATAGTTAGAATTCCATGTTGTTTAGTCAACTTCAAAGCATTCATATCCTTACCTTCTTCAATATAAGAGACTTTAGAATCAAACCTTTCAGGGAGAGATCTAAGTACCTTTTTTCACAACATTCTTCTCTCTCAAATTCTCACTAAGACCTCAAATCAAGTTGCCAACTTCATCAACTTAGAGCAAGAATATAGCAACATTCTCATATTCTTTCATCTTCAGACCTTCAAAGTAAGCTATGTAAGTTTGCAAATTTTCTTCTTTGACTTTGTTATTACCTTAGATTGTCCTCAATTTGTCCCAAATATATCCTTTGTTGTTTTGCACTAAATCACTTTCACAAATTTAGGGTTAGTCGACCAGATAAATAACATCCCTTACCTTAGCATTGAGTTCACAAGCCCTCTTTCCAACTTGGTCCCTAGGAGGGTTTTCAGAAATATCATATCCCTCTAATACTTACATCCAAATGTCTATTCCTAAAGCCATCAAATAAGACTCCATCCTAACTTTCCAAAATGTATAATTGGATCCATAAAAAAATAGTGCTTTATTTCAAGAGAATCCTTCCTGTGTCATCCCATACCTACCTTAAGTTGTTAGGCTTCTTCAAAGAAACTTGGATTTGATACCAATTGAAGGGAACACAATTAATGAGAGGGGGGCGAATCAGTGGATCTAAACAATTCCAGAATTCTTAACTTTTACCATAGTTATCAAAATTTATGATTCTTCATAACAAACTTCACATAAACAAATAAACATAACAACATAAATAACACAAGAGAACATCAAATATGAAAAAAACCCAAGATGGGAAAACCACAATGAGAATAGCTACTTGGATCTACTATCCAAATCCAGCCTCACAATGTAGAAATGTACAAGTGAATTTTACACACTGAAGTAGGAACCAACCTATCAGAGAAAACAATCCCCTATTGTACTTGTAGGGATCAACCTACTAGAGACACCAATCCCCAAATGAAAAAATACAACCGGTAGAACACCAGTGCTTCCAAAATACAAATATAAAGCTTGTGGATCTTCAATACAACACAAACATGTGCCAGAGTCACTATTGACACTCTTCCTCATTGAAATTTATCTTTTGATACTGACACACTCTCTTCTCTTCAATTTACACCTTTCAGGCAACCAATATATTTATGTTTCACATACTATACTCACATCACTTCACATGCATCCAAACATTTGAAATATGTACATGACATTACATTAACACTCTTCTATGTCACCTAGGGATCCAAAAATAGCCATGATGACATAAGGTGGAGCTAAATTCAATTTACATGAAACATCTAATAGGTTTGTTCTAAAACAAATTTTATTTCCATCAAAAGAACATGATGTCATGTGCTACCACAAGGACCTTAACCAGGTCCTATCCTAACCCACACACAAGATTTAAATTTTGCACGCTACTAGCCATTACCACACATGCCTTGGACTTCAACAAGTTGAAAAATGGGAACAAAGAATCTTTTGTCACTTCAAACTTCTTGCCCAGTGAACATATCCTCCAAAAACTCATGAATATGATAGAACTAGTATAGGCATACTCTCCTTCCAAATTGTAGAGCAAAATTGCATTTTTGAAAGAAATGTTGACCATAATTGTATTTCCAGAGAAATCTCTTTGCCCAAAAGATATCCTTGTGCATAATTCTAGACCACCACAGTCATACCAACTACATACTATGCATGGTATTATAAGCATACAATACACATCAACTCTTGGAAATGCACTCACATCTCAATCAAACCTAATTTAGTGATATGATTGATGAGATAACTTCTTAATGATTAACACCTCCTGATACAAAACATTCTTTTGAAACTTTAAGTCAAGGGGAATATAATGATAATTCAAGTACTCCTACAATCTTTTTCATTCTTGACAATCTTTGACATCATGACAATTTCTGACAACCTTGACACCCTTTGACATCAATGACAACCTATGTTTAACACAATGATGCCCATTGCCTCATCTAACTTGTTTCGATAAGTTGTTCAAAATCTCTAGTAAAATGCATTTATTGTCCATTGATCATTTTCCATAATCCCTTAGATTGGAAAAGTTGTTGTACTTTGAATTTCCACATGTGAAAATTATGTGTTGTTAACATTTCAATTTTGGGTTCCACGATGTACACACAATAAGGCACTTGAATTTTACCTTACCAAACCCCTCAAAATTGTATTATATCTAAACATTGATCGCCTAGAAAGATGCAAGACAAGATTTACAAGCTTGTGTCAAGTTTGGAAGCTAAATCATTTGTTTATAACTCACATATATTTTTACAAATATGATTAACTACAAATAGAGAATCCTTGTGAAATTTTGATGAATTTCAAAAATAAGTTTATCAAGTTTCAATAAACGGGGTGATAGTTATTCCTTGTCAAAAATTGCACAAATTACATTGATTACAAAGGTCAAAATAATAGATTAAAAAGGTACAATTTTGAAATCATCTTGATGCTACTTTGTGTAGCATGGAATGAGATTTTTGTTGACTATTTACAATTGTAAAATAAACTCCTCATTTGAAAGTCATTCCAAAATGGAAAAAGACCCCCCTATTTACAAACACTTGATGGTTAACAATTTACAAAAACCACCAACTAATCTCATTGTGTTAGTTTACAAACTTCCACAAGTGAACAAAATAGGTTGTGGTTACAATAATCCTTAAGGGTTACAATATTAAAAATTAGCATTGAATGCAACCAAATGAAGCACCTAAGTCTAAGGCTTAATTGCATGAGGGATTTTTGAGCCAAATGCAAATGAAGAGGCTTTTAGATGTGTGGATCTCTACAAACTTTGGAAGAGTTTGGTGGAAGAGACCACCATATGATTTGGTTGATGAGATAATTGTTATGTGATTGGTTAGAGCCCATATTTGGAGGAGAGAAATTGGGCAACTGAGTTTTATGCACATGTTAGTTGAGTGACCATGTGGAGGGTATGCCATCAATATAGAGGCACAAGGGAGGTTTCCTAGAGATGTATGTAGCCAAGATTGTTAAGATTGTTGAATATGCCTAGAATGAGCATTCTAATGATTCAAAGCAAGGAGGAATGTGAGCTGCCTTGTAGACCAATGGAAATCCAAAGTCTACGAACATTGACACAATTCCAATGAGGATCTCATGGCTTGGGTAGGTTATACTAATCATTCGTAATAATATTTACAACAAAATGCATCTCCATTCATGCGTTTGGAGGTTGATGGACTTGGCATCGTTTTAGACTTCATATTTGACAATATCCATTGATGAGGCCACGAAGGAAACCAATCATAGGATTAATGCACTAGAGAATTTTGCAAATGAAGACAAAACACTTGAAGAAAATTTGATAAAACGAAGGGAATTTTTTCATTTCGCGATCCTTTCAAATGCAATGATAATGATTTTTGGATCTATGACACTCTGTTGATAGGGCTATGTGTGAGAGTCACTTTGATGTGGGAAGTAATGTGCTCTCATGAATCTGATACCATGTTGGAGATGTAGAGGAGGGGGACCGGCTGCTTAGGACCCCAAGTCATGGGAGGGTTTAGAATAATAGGCTACCTTGATCTACCTCAAGCTAACGGAATTGTTTCAGGACAGTTTAGAGTTTAGAGGCTAAAAGGAAGAGAAAATAGGTTGTTGCTATCCTTTAACAAGCCAAAAATTTTTAGGAAGTTAGGTGAGTATGTTTCCAAAGTTCAGACTATAACTTAGGCAACTCACTGCCAAAGGACTACATCGTAGGACATGGACAATAGTGCAACACGCTGGCATCTGTACAAATAGAAAGTGTAAAGTGTAGTAAAAATTTGAGGGAGACTTACTAATGACCTAACATATATGGTTTGATGTGACAATAAAAACAAAGAGTGACTAAATAACATAATAATCAAGAGGAACACTATGACTAATCTAACTACGAAATGAAAAAGAAGGGTGAGGAAAGCACACCTTCCTACCCACGATTTGATATCTTCAAGGCCTTCACTTGAAAAACAACCTACACACATAAGAATGAGAAAATGTTGGGGTTGTGTTTAGAGGACTACCGTAGTCAGTCCCTTACTTTGGTGTTTCCACCTCCAAAGAGAACCAATATAGCAATGATTAGAGAAATATGATAAAGCAAGATATTGGAAAAGTGATACCAAACAATATGTTGAACAACAATATGCTACGATACTAAAATGATAATGCAAGATGTAGAGAAGATGGAGTGATATCACCTTCAACCATGTGCACTCAAGGCAAATGGGGAAGTAGTAAGCTCGCAAGCTTTCAAAGACCAACATTGCCACAACAACGGAGAGAGTCAACCAAAAATTATCAACTTGCAACTTCAATGGAGGTGATAGAACTTGAAGGAGCTGAAAGCGAGTGTGTAGAAGTAAGGATGATGAAGTGGAATGCCCAGAAGATCAAGAGAGAGAGTGAAGTTGGATGAATGAAGTATTTTGAAAGGTGAAATGGAGGCAAGAGAGTCATTCAAATTTGGTCCAAAGGGAAAGAAACATTACACTTTGTGTCCAATGGAGGAGAGTAATCCCTATGTACATTCTAGAGGTAGGAATCTTGTTAGGATGACAATGTGCCACACAGATGTCTACGTGTTGCGCTAGTGTCTCTGATAAAATATCTCCCACCGACATGTAAAATAACTTCCAAGTGGACAGGGGAAGGTGGTAGAAATATGAATTACATTATCAAGTTTAATATTCTAAGGTAGGAGGTAGTGTAAGTAGAGAATTTGGAAGGGGGTGCAAATTCATGCCATTACATTTTGCCCCTACTTTAATGAGCATAAGTGTCAACGAATGCACAGTAAAGTAGAGTGAAAGTTGAGAAATGTATGCTTGAACTATCGAGGAAGCATACCACAATATAACACACTTGAATGCACAGGATGAGGAGATGGCTCCATAAGTACTAGGTCCTAAGGAGAGTTGAAAAAATGCATTGCAGGCCCTCAGACCTATGAAAGGTAAACAAAAGGATTTGTAGGTGCTCAGTCCTACAGAGGAGGTTCCATAGGTGCTTGGTCCTAAGGGAGGCCAGGTGTGAAAGGATTCATATAGTCTAATAGGCCCTTACAAGTGCTCGGTCTTGCAAGGAAAGCTTGAGGTGCTCAATCCTCCAAGCTTGATTGAAAAAGTTGCTTCATAGGTGCTTGATCCTGCAAAGCAACATGATAATCTATAGAAAAAACATGTTAGATAGTAAAAATTTACACAGGTAGATAAACAGTCGATAATTGAAGGAGAATCTTTCAAATGGGTCCCTCAGGAACCCTTCAAAAGAAAGGGGTCCACTCAAGAGACTTTTTGTTTGAAAGGCGATGACATTTCTCACAAACGATCCTGTCATCAAGGAATCCTTTTGAAAGGCTCTCTTTCATCAAGAAATCTAAAAGAAAGAATACTCCCTCACAAGGGAAATCTTTCAGACTTCTTCATCAGAAAAAAAGTACTCCCTTCTCGAAGGAAAGTTTTCAAATTCTTCCTCTACGAATTTGTTTCGAAAGAATTTTTTTGCTAGGGGTCCTTATTGAAGAATACATTTTTTTTTAAAATAAGGGATTTTGAACGAGGGATTCATGGCCATCGAATACACCTTTTTGAAAAATAAGGGATTTTGAACGAGGGATTCATTGGCCATCGAAAACACCTTTTTGAAAATTGAAGCATCATGATATCCCCCCTTAGGATGGTGTGTGTTAAACACAAAGGCATGTGACATCCTAAGGAGAGAGAATAAAGTGTTGATTGTTCAGAATACTGAGAGGGGGGTGAATTAGTATTCCATAAAACCATTCAGTTGTAGACCATCCAATTATTAAAGCAATTATAACTGCAAACAAGAATGAAGAAATTGAAATGAACATGAGACCACAAAACACATCAACACCATATTTTTTTACGTGGAAAACCCAAAATGGGAAAAAAACATGGTGAGGATTAGCTCACAATATATTATATTCAGATATAGTATATTATAGGGCTCATTGTCAAGACTCGCTGTCCTTGAAAGGCTCACAGCCAGAATACAAAATGAAATGTCTAATTGCCAAGATAAAAAATGATATGGCTCATTGCCAAAAGGGTGAACTGATGGAATACACCTTCTATGTGCAAATTTTAGTTCCAATTAGGCTATGAATACGAAGTACTACTTTGCTTAGTAATCACATAACAATTCTGTTATGATCCTTAACTTCTACCACTATACACCACTCGCATCCAATGGATCATTTAAGCTCACACATTCACTTCTCTCATGCTTCCCTTGTACATACCTTTCACACCAAAATGTCTCATATATATAGTGTATTCCATACATCAATTAGGTTGGCCTAATTAGATGTAAACAAAATCAATCAAAAATAGCTCTTGTCGGCACCATATAAGAAAAACATCTTTTCACGCGTGTAATGCAAAAATTCAAGTCGGTGTGGACCTAAAATAGATTCAACTAATATTCGCAAGACATAGTCAATCTTCATAGCGCACATCATGCATCAAGTTGGCCAGGAATAGGAACTAATCACAAAAAACTCCAATCCAACACACACTTCTCAAAATAACCACCTTCCAGATCCAATATTACTTCAGTTTCTCTTCACATTAACATTAAGGAGACTAATTTTAGAACCACAACATCAAAACATTCTTCTCAAGAAAATGCAGAGTCTCCCACACTAGTATACTGAACAGAGAGATGATTGTAGTATACAAAGTTGAACTCTATCATTGATATCTTTCTATACACAGAATAAAACTTCTTGATATCTTGAATATAGCTATATGAATGAGTCATAATAATATGTTTGAGGGAAAAAAATCATATCTCTTCTTGTGGTGAAGTCTAGACCTAAAAACCAACGCACTGGACCATAACATTATCATCAAAGAACACTTAACCAAATCTTTCGGTATAGATGGTATTGTATACTAAGTATGCTTCCCACAATGTTGACACAATGTTGACATCAATGACAACATAGGATAGACCAACTCAACCTATATACACTTCATGCTCATGTTGCTAGACTCCCACATTTCCAACAATCTCACCTTTTGGCATTGATGGCAACATGCACATCAAATTATTTGTTTATCCCAATATAAAACAATTGAATACTCCCCCTTTCAAGGTTAATGCCCCCTCTTACAAAAGTGTTCTTGAAAAAAATGTTTTTCCTCTTACTATTTATCTCTCCCCCTTTGACATCAATGGAAAAGGTCATGCAGGGGTCTGGTATATTTCCTCAAAGATGTGTATGCATCAAAAATTTGTTGGGAAGAGGATACCATTTAATTGCAATCCTAATGAAATGAAATTAAATTTGAATGAAATGAACATGTAAATTGACATTTGTAATTAATTCTAAATGACAGGAACATGTGGGGACACCCATGAAGAGCTCCTACAAAATAGGATCACATGGGGCACCCACATGGAAGGTGGAACTCACCTTGAGTTAAGTTAACTGTTTTGAGAAAAGATAACACTTCAGTAATGCATGTAAAGATCCTAGAAGTTAGGGATTGATGTTTACATGCATGGAATTCAATTCAGTTCAGTTCAGATCAGTTCAATTCAATTTAGTATCAGTTCAGTTCAGTTCAGTTGTGGTTTAGTTATCTTCAGTTGCATGTAGTTAGTTTCAATTGAATGCTAGTTGACTTCAGTTGACTTGGAATGCATGACTAATGACTTGAGTTGCATGAAAAATAATAGGTGATAAGTGGGGATGATCAATCATGCATCCTGTTTGCATGAATTGATGGAGAAATATGTTTCAGTTAACAGAGATTGACTTGGAACCACCTTGGGTGCCCAAGTTGGCATCTTGGAGTTAACACTTTTGCGTGATAAAATATTTTATAAGGCTGAGTTAGGTGGGCCCATTCTTGGGCACCAACTTTGAGGATAAGCTTATAAGATATCTTCAGAATCAACATTGAGTTATGACTTCAGTTTGGGATGCTCAAATGGATGAAGGAGTTGATTTGACATTGTTCTTCACGGTAGAACTCTACTTGCAGGAGATAGGCATAGGTGTTGTGAGATAAGCATTGAGCTTTGTAATTGTAACTCTTTGGAGTTTACAAGGTTGATTATTGCCTATTTATCTCAAGCAAGTTGAAGAGAGTTTATAAAATTTTATTGCAAGTTGTGAAGAAGATTTGTTGAAGGAAAAAGAAGCATCTCAAGCAAGGATTGGATTTATTGTAATCTTATTCTGAGATTAAATAATACATTGATTCTTGGTGGATTTTTTTCTTGAAAGGGTTTCTCCATGGCATATGTTGTGTAACTTCTAATATTTTGTCTCTTTCTTCTACAACCTTTTGTCTTCATTTTACAAATGGTAAAATGAATCTAACCAAATAATCATCCACAAAGAATCTGTAACAAATAATACATATTTAGATCTACAATCATAAAGTTTTACAAAGTATTAAGCTACATAATCACCTCAATTGTCAACATTTGGTATCAAAGCTAACGATAGGGTAGAGTTTGGGATGCCTTTCTCTTAAAAGTTTGAAGGTTTTTTTGTTGTAGTGGGAGCTTTTACTATTGTGTTATTAATAATTTTGGAAAATAAGTTTGTTACAATGAGTTTTAATTCTTGTTTAGATATTGAAAGATTCTATGGATCTAATTATGAGATGTGGAAACTAAAAATGGAGGATCTCCTTAAAGAGAGAGACCAATGATTAGTTGTTGGTAATGAGACAAAGTCACCTACAACGATGTCAGATGAGGATTGGGATAAGCTTGATAAGAAGGAAAGAGGGACCATAACATTATGTCTTGTTGATGTTGTTCTCTTCATTTTTTCAAAAGAAACTACTGCATATAAATTATGGAAGAGAATAGGTGATATTTATCAAACTAAAAGTCTTACTAATAAGTTGTATCTGAAAATAAAATTGTATTCTTTAAAGATGAAAGATGGTGATTTTGTTGCAAATAATTTGAGTGCTTTTAATTTGATTCTAAGTTAGTTAGTATATGTAGATGTAAAGCTAGAAGATGAAGATAAATGCATTTTGTTACTTTGTTCTTTACTAGAATCTTGGGAAAATCTAATTGTTGCTATAAGTGGTAGTGGTGCAGATCCGAAGATGGACAATATAATTCCTACTCTCCTATCAGAGGAGATGAGGAGGAAGTGTAAAATGGAAATACAAGATGTCTTGTTTGTAAAAGGTAGGCCTGAGAAAAAGGAACCTAAGGGAGACAAGGAAGGAAAGGGTAAGTCTGAAGGATGGAGTAAGGTAAAGTGTTGGAATTGTGGTAAATCGAGACATGTGAAGAAGGATTGTAAGAACAAGAAAAAAAGTTTTGATTCTTCTACACATGAATCCTTAGATGACGGTAATTATGCTTTGATCAGTTCATGTAAAAATGTTAATGATGACTCTTTGTTTAATGTTAAAGAGTGATCTTCATGAAGAGGATGGTAGTCATGATGCCATGTGTAGCTCGTACCACAGTTCAGTGGGAGTTGTTGGCAGTGACGGGGATGTATCATTGGTAAGGTTATCTTCATGTAATTAGGGATATGGTTTCTCCTTGGATTAGAGTGGTTGCTATTATGTCATGGTTTACTCTTGATATGCATTTAGAGTTTGGCACGGTACTTGTTCTCTTGAGACCAGGATGCATATATGTTATGGTGCATGTGATCTCCTAGTAGGAGATGGTTAGATCATGTTGTCATGTTTATGTTCCTGATTCATGATTGGAGCTTTAAAATTGATCTTGTGTAGTTCTCTTAAGTATTAGGTACATTAATAATTTTCTTGATTACTTCATGATAGTGCTATGTTGCATTTGGAGTTTGGTATGGATTGGTTGGTTATAGGTCCTCATGGATACTTGGAGAAATAGGTGAGACTTGAGTTCTCTTATGGTAAGAGATATATGTTGGAATGGTTAGTTGTAAGAAAATATTTTTCAACAGTAAAGACTAAGAAGCCTACACCTTGTTTGGATGTGATTTCAACACACTCGGTAGTTTCACATGCCTCCAAAGAGGCAATTTGGATATAAAGACTTGGGAAAGGTATTGGTTTTAATTACAAGTAAGTTAAACTTGAATGTGATAGTCAGAGTCCTATGTGTTTAGCCAAAAATCCTATGTATCATGCTCGTACTAAGAATGTTGATGTATAGTATCACTTTGTGTGAGAAATGGTTGAGAGTGGGAATTTATTAATTGAGAAAGTTGACACTTTAATTAATGTTGTAGATTATCTTATGAAACTAGTTCCTATAGATAAGTTCTCCTGGTTTTAATCATTTTCTTGGAGCTTCATGATTAGGCAAGTTGCATTTGAAGTTGGCATGGATTGATTAGTTGGTGTAGGAAGGCCATTGGCCTCGAGTCATGTACTTGACTTATAATAATGATTCCTTGTTTACAATAATTGCAATGTATAGTGTCAAGTGGGAGAATGTTGGGAATAGGATGTCGTTTAATTGCAATCCTAAACATTATTTCATGTATCTCTAAAGTTCTTGGAAAGTGTTCCCCAAACACTAGGATTAGAAAGATATTAAATTTGAATGAGATGAACATGTAAATTGACATTTGTAATTAATCATAAATGATAGGAACATGTGGGAACACCTATGAAGAGCTCCTAAAAAATAGGAGCACATGGGGCACCCACATGGAAGGTGAAACTCACCTTGAGTTAAGTTAACTATTTGGAGAAAAGATAACACTTCAGTAATGCATGTAAAGATCCTAAAAGTTAGGGATTGATGTTTACATACATGGAGTTCAATTTAGTTTAGTTTAGTTCAGTTATGGTTCAGTTATCTTTAGTTGCATGTAGTTAGTTTTAGTTGAATGCTAGTTGACTTTAGTTGACTTGGAATGCATGAATAATGACTTGAGTTGCATGATAGATAATAGGTGATACATTCAGTTAAGTGGGGATGATCAATCATGCATCCTGTTTGCATGAATTGATGGAGAGATATGTTTCAGTTAATAGAGATTAACTTACACCCACCTTGGGCGCCCAAGTTTGCATCTTGGAGTTAACACTTTTGCATGATAAGATATTTTATAAGGTTGAGTTAAGTGGGCCCATTCTTGGGTTTCAACTTTGAGGATAAGCTTACAAGATATCTTCATAATCAATGTTGAGTTATGACTTCATTTTGGGACGCCCAAATGGATGAAGGAGTTGATTTGACATTGTTCTTCACAATAGAACTCTACTTGCAAGAGATAGGTGTAGGTTTTGTGAGATAAGCATTGAGCTTTGTAATTGTAACTCTTTTGAGTTTACAAGGTTGATTATTGCCTATTTATCTCAAGCAAGTTGAAGATAGTTTATCAAATTTTATTGCAGGTTATGAAGAAGATTTGTTGAAGACAAAAGAAGCATCTCAAACAAGGATTGGAATTATTGTAATCTTATTATGAGATTAAATAATACATTGATTCTTGGTGGAGTTTTTTCCCGAAAGGGTTTCTCCACAGTATATGTTGTGTAACTTCTAATATTTTGTCTATTTCTTCTACAACCTTTTGTCTTCATTCTACAAATGGTAAAATGAATCTAACCAAATAATCATCCACAAAGAATCTGTAACAAAGAATACCTATTTAGATCAGCAATCATAAAGTTTTAGAAAGTATTAAGCTACATAATCACCTCAATTTTCAACAAAATTGACCAAAAAATGATATAAAAATATTAACCTTGAAGAAGAATATCCCTTGAGGTTCTTCAGGATATCCTTCCATGTAGCTTTGCCTTCTTCCCACAATCCTTTTGCACTTGCAAGAGTCTTGTATAGTAACTCAATTTTTGTTAAAGACTCTATACCTTCTTCCATAGTGTTGGGGGTGAGATTTATTTTTGATAGACTACCAACACTGTCAAGGGCACTAGATATGGGAATATGCCTAAGTTTTACCAAATCTTTAAGTGCCACATATTGCTTGATCACTTTTGTTCTCTAATTTTGTAAGCAAAATAATTTGTCTTGTAGTTGCACAATGTAGGACCATCTTTGATTGTCCCTGTCATTTTCCATGCTATAAACATATGTTTGAGTGCTCAACCTAATTTCATTCTATCTTATTTCATCTCTTGCATTTAATGTCCTATTAGACCAACTCATACAAAAAGATACTAACTACGAAGCTTCTTTTTCACAATCTTGAACGTCCTTTAATTCCTTCAAGACTCTGTGATGTACACCTGCACATTTCTTCTTGACATCTTTTAGATTTTCTTTTGCAACTCTTGGTTCATTTCCTATTTTCTTTTTTAATTCAGAGATGTATGCTTTTAAAGAATCAATTATACTCCTGAGATTTTCCAAAGTAGATATAGATGAATTAAAGATAGCACCGGGAATCACTTTCTATAACTCTTTTAATGCTTCATCTAGGTCTTGAATATTTGTGCTTCCATGCTCATGTTGGGCTATCTCAAATTGACTTTCTTCTTGTTCTGTGAACTCTTGCTTAATAATGTTTTTTCTCTTCTTTCTTGTTCTCTTTGTACTACTAGAGGCTTCAATCATAGATATTTCTTCCACATTTGTTTTGTTAGGGTTCTTGGGGATTTCTAGAAGCACTTTTACATAATGATCAACTTCTTCCTCAGTTACTTCATAATCCAGCTCAAAAACCCACACAAATCTAGACTCAACTGCTTCCATGTAACAAAAATCAGTGGAGACAAAGAAATTAATGTTTTCAGAGTATTTTTCCACCACACTTTTTGGAATTCTAGTTCTCTTATTCATCCTCAACTGAAATGTTCCAAAGAATGCTGCAAGAGTAGTTTCTTGAGCATTTGGATCATTGAGATTTGTCATGAGATTCCTTATCTGGTGTGCTATTGGTTTTGTGTTTGTTCATTCAACATTTCAAATTACCGATAACTCCTCCATAAAGTAAAAGAGTAAGCAAACTACATTAAAGTACCGTACCAAAATGTACTCTTCTTATTCCTTTTGATTTCTTTCAAATTCTTCAATAGGTGTCATCGAAGCAACTCACAAAGATCATAGTATATACCATTTTTAATAATATCAAATGCAATGTATGCAACAACAGTAGAAACTGTGTAGTCATTACTAGGTATGCAAATTTTATGTCCAATAAGCATTGTAACATACTGGATGATTGGATCTTTAATTGTACTCAAGACGAGTTCCTTTCCTTCAAGAGTTACACCAGTTATCTCTATTATCTTTTGATCATCGACAGTCTTCTATTTTAGAACTAGTCTAGAGGACCACAAACCAGTTACATCCCTTATAGCTTCCTTGGTTATCAAGTGTGCATCATCAATCCAAATAGATTCACCATGAATCTTGCTTAATGTCATTCATATGTACTGCTTGTCGAATTCAAACAAAGGGAATTTTGTCCATACATCCAGTTTCCTTTCAACTAGGATTTTATATGCATCATAATTTTCTTCCAATTCATTTTTCCACAAAAAATTAATCGAACCGGTGACATTTCTTCAAATTTTCCATAAATGTATGCATAAATATCTTCAGTAGGTAATACGCTAAGAGGAATGCTAGAAAATGCACCTACCAAATCTTCTGACAAAATTTTCAGAGAATACTTCTTTAATTTGATTTGCAATTTGTTTGAAACATTCACTATCTTTGAACCATCCATTGCATTTAAAATTGAAAATTCTACAACAAAATTGTTTAAGCAAAATACCTCTGTAGTTTTCTCCAGTGAAGAATAGGATTTTAATGTTTGACTTCTGGAGCATGCCTCGAGTCCACTTCCTCTACACGATTTTCTTCTTTCACAAATGCCATTTATCGAATGAATGTCTGAATTTATTTCCTTGATCCCAAATGCTTTAACCCTAAATGCTTTAGTCTACAAGTAGATCACCTCAAAATTTGTGTACACTTCCATCCTTTCAAATTTTGCGAAATTCATTCTTCACACATGTGTGTTTGAAAATTCCTTTCGCATGAAATCTTAAGTTTGTAACCTTAATAAATGCACTTTTGTCATGATATGACATCATGCATCGAAGAGGGGTTTATTAATTTTTATGATTATTGCTCCCCCTAGGCACTACCTGAATTAATTTTTGACATGAGTATCTACATTGGAGGATGACACAGATGAGACTAATAGTTCTAATTTTCCTTGCTTTTTAGATTCTCCTTCCTTTCACCAAATCCTTTCCATTTCCTTCTTAATTTTTTCTAGATCAATCTCAATGATTGGTTCATCTCTCTTTACTAGATTGTTACTTCTCATATTTTTGCTTCTACAATCTCTTGTAAAATGTCCCAGATTGTTGCAATTATAGCAAACAACATTCTTCCATCCAGATTGTCTCTTACTCAGTCTATATTCGCACTAGTTAGCCTTGTGTCCAAATAAATTGCATTGATAACATTAGCCATTAAATGAATAAAATGTCTTGTTCAACTTCCAAATTCTACATTCCTTAACTTTGTGTTCAATCCTCTTGCATTCAAAACATTGACCAGAGAATGATAAAGTATCATTCATTCTAATTTTGCAATCTTTTGCCTTATGTCCAAGTCTATTGTAGGAACAACATACACCATTGAAAGATAAGTACCTTTTAATGAATTAGGTTGTTTGATAGGAGTCCTTCTAGTAATGCTTCTTAGATCCTTAAATTGTCCACCATTGCACTAAGTCACCATTGTCCACCACTTTTACCCGTACAGAGTCTTTGAAAAATAATCAACTCATCAAGCATTGTAGTGATTGCCTTGAATTTATCCTCATGTCTTTTTACATTTTCTAGATCTGATTTTAGAATTATCACTTTTTTCTCAAGCTTTGTACATTCATCCATCTTCCTTTGAATTTTAGCTTTCTGACAGTCTTCAAATTTTCTATTCTCTTCCAATTGTCCTTTTAGTCCAGTGATGTATTCATATGTCTTCTTCAATTGATTATTGACTTCACAACAATTTTCTATTAGCTCCTTAATGCACTCATTTGCTTCCTTTAGTTTATCCTTCAAATCATTATCTTCTTCGATATGCTCAGTAGAGATCTCTTCTAGAGGAATAAGAAATCCTTTATCTTCCATATGTTCCAATTTTAGGACCTTCCCCAAGTTGTTAAACTTCTTCAGAGGAACCAAGCTTTAATACCTATTGTTGATTGTTTGAAATACTGAGAGGGGGGTGAATCAGTATTCCATAAAACCATTCAACTGTAGACCATCCAATTATTAAAGCAATTATAACTGCAAAGAAGAATGAAGAAATTGAAATAAACATGACACCATAAAAACACATCAACATCAAATTTTTTATGTGGAAAACCCAAAATGGGAAAAACTGTGGTGAGGATTAGCTCACAATATATTATATTTGGATACAATATATTATAGGGCTCATTGCTGGGACTCACTGTCCTTGAAAGGCTCACAACCAAAATACAAAATGATATGGATAACCGCCAAGATAAAAAATGATATGGCTCACTGGCAAAAGGGTGAGCTGATGGAATGTGTAGAGTTCAGTTCCAATTAGGTTCTGAATATGGAGTGCTACTCTGCTTAGCAGTCGCATAATAATTTTTCTTTGATCCTTAACTTCTACCTCTATACACTACTTGCATCTGATGGATCATTTAAGCTCACACATTCACTTATCTCATCCTTCCCTTGTACATACCTTTGACAACAATGACAACACAAGATCGTCCAAATCAACCTATATACACTTCATGCTCATGTTGCTAGACTCCCACATTTCCAACAGAAAGTGATGTGGCATGTGATACATGACGAGATGTAATCGTGGAAATGTTGTTGTACACACGAAGGACAACACATAGGCACCACAACATCACAAAATAAGAAAATAAGAGAGAAAGATGAAAAAGAAACATAAGAAAAGACAAAGAAATCAAGAGATGGGGGGATTTGATAATTTGGGGTCAAAACTGGTCATAGGTATAGATAAATAGATATAATATAATATATGTATGAAATATCATCAATCCCTTACTATATCAAATCATGAAGAAGGGTATGTGAAAATAAAAAAATAAAAAATTGGGTCAACATGGAAGGGAAGCCTAAATGGCCCCAACACTTTGCATCATCCCCAATTATCAAAAATCAAGGCACAACAAATAGAAGAATGATGTAACAAACAAAAAAAATTATGACACAAAACACTCTTGTATCCAAGCACCTACAAGGGTGACAAGGGTCCTCTAAGAACACATAAAACAAGCATAGGGGAAACACAACACACACACAAACCTAATCTATAGATAAAGAAGAGGTACCCTCCTAGTCCTCATCAACCAAGAGGTAGTTGTTCTCCAAATCTATATCATTATAAGGAGAGGTCAGATGATCTTACAAGGGTGGGATAGCAAGGGGAGCACCCTCCAACTCTCCTACAACAAGATCAAAGGAAGAGGCCTCCTTGAGGTGTTCTTCACTCAACTCCTATGAGGTAAACGCCATTGATTTTGCAAAAATTGACGATAGAGTTGAAACATCATCTACTGAGTTAAACATGCACTTGAAAGGAGTGTTATGTGTTAACCGAGTAGGAGATGAAGGAGGCACCCAAGATCCACTGTCGACCTCACTAAAAGACTTGGGGTAATGACAAACTTGAGGGACATCGGGGCTGCCTCCGTCATAAGGACGAGACAAGCCAAAGCATAACTCTCTCTCTCGAAGGTGATACTTGCTTCTGACCTCCATTAGAAGCAGGGTCTTCCTCCAACTAACGCTTCATTGGAGGATGTGAGATCCCCACATAAGAGGTGTAAGGCGAGGAAGAAGAGGACAAAACCCCAATGGACACCATTGAAGTATTCGACATATCCACAAGCTTAGGAAAAGGTGAGATGTCTGGAAGGGACATCAAGAGAGGAGCCTCAACTGAGGGAGTGGTGAACACTTTCACCTTTTTAGGGTGAGGGCCATCCGCACTCGTGGGGGAGCCATAAAAAATATCAAGGCGTCAAGAACCAAAGCACAAGGGGCAGAAGAGGAGGGCACAATAATAGATGTTGAAATAGGATTTGTCGGCCCCTCTTCTGCCTTCTACAAGGTAGTCTGTTAAAAAACTAGAGCCTTTCTCTATCACTTAAGCTCACACACAAGGTGATTTCTTTGGCTCTAAGAGTTGGAAGCTATGGCTTGAGGAGTGTAAGGCTCTTGTTCTACCATATGAGTGTCCATCACAACTGTTGTCGATAGAGGGAGTGACTCTTGGATATAAACAAGAGGAAGAGATGTAGGAACAAAGGCAACAACTAGTAGAGAAGTAGACTCAAGCACCTTGATGACGGGCCTCTTCCCATTCACTACCTTAGGGGAATGAGCAGTAGGAGGCTGTAGAGGCCGAGATAAAGAGGTGACTCCATGGGGGCGCTTCCCCTTACCATATACAACAAGTTGAGGCACCGTGGGCAAGATGGGAAGGTCGAACACCTGACGCTTGGCCTTCCACCAAGCAGGCACCATTAGAATCCCCATCAGACGCATGGCTTGGTAGAAGTTGAGGGCACCGCAATAGGGCAAGAGACAAAAGTAGGAAAAACTATAGAGGAAGAGGAAGGATCCTGAACACGGGCAAGCTCCCTCTTCCCATTTTGAGAGGAGGAAGAGACAACCTGCTGTTGTGCTGTCATAGAAGCCTTAATCGAAATAGCATACGGGGAAGGAGGGTAGGTCACTTTTGGCGCTATGCTCCCATTCTTGTATTTTACGCATGTGCAATTCAATAGGTCTGTCCTCAGAGGAAGCAGACCAATATGGGCAGGTCAGAAGTGATCTAATGAATAGGCACCATGCGAAACTAGGGGTTTGTACTCAATGTTGTGCACAACGTGGACAAAGCCCTCATGAGAGAATTTTAAACATTTATGGATCACCAAAGGGACTACATTCATGGAATGCCTAACTTCACTCTGAACAAGTCAAACTCTAGGATGATATCGAAAAGGGAATTCATAGTCCTGGGCCCTACTAGGACTGAAAGGGTGATGGAACCAATGGGAGGGACAAAAATCCCATCATGCGTACACATTATTTTCTTAGATTCATCATACCCATCCCTATGTAGGAAGTTTATTAGCATAATCTCCTCTGTAATAACATTAACACGACATGTAGGATCAACGAGAACACCAGTCATGGTATTCTCATTGATATGAGCAAGATTGTATAGAGGAGAGGGTTCTCTATTTGCATTCATAGGAAAGTCTTGCGATGTAAATATTATAAGAAGTGACCCATTTGCATGCTGCATAGAAGGGACGGGAAGAAGTATGAAAGAAGCCATCTTCTACATACATTGAAAAGGACATTCTTAGAATGTAACATGCCTTTTCATTCATTGAAGTAAATTTCCTAAGTTTTACTGTGCCAGTAAAAATAAACTATGTACAAGCCATTGCAATAATTTTTTTTCCTTTATTTATTGAAAATATATATGAAAAAGATGTTATAACAGTGTACAAAAGGATTTCCATTCCATTACAATACTTTACAAAGTACATTATTCCAAGAAAGTACAAACTACATACATAGCTCCTTTGAGCTTCATAGCATAAGATATAGATGGTCCAGGAATTTGTCTTTCAAAACCTTGGTCCTCTGTCGCCTGCTAAGGAGGAGAAGCATCACTAAAGTGCTTTTCGCCAACCTCAAACTCATATGCAGTCCCCCACACATCTATTAATAGATGGCCCTTCCCTTCGATGAAGGTATTGGTTGGGTAACCTCGTATGACATACCATTTAGAGCTTAGTGTTGTGCCTTACATGTATAGGTTTATAACCTATGCTAGGTACCCTTCATGCACTTAAACAGACATGATGAACTGATAGTGGAGTCTCAAAATTCACACTATCTGTAGTGGAGTCTTCAAACAATCTCACTACTTTGGCCAAATTGTTCTCACTTAGTATAATCGAGCGATGGTCTACCATTCACCTACACTATGGAAAGCTCATTCTGACTTGAGGCCATTATATCTATGACTTGAGGCAAGCTACTCCTCGGGATAACCTACCTCATTGACATGACCTAAGGTAACACAACTCAATAAGAAAAGTACAAGTTCCCTCCCTTCACTGGACAACATTCCCAGGAGTATCTTACTGGCCATCTAGCATAATTAATTATCTAGTTATGAGTTTTCCCTAAGCCTGTCTATATTTTGATCATATAAAGTATAATAACAATACCTGTGATAAACATGCTCTTCTACCCATATCTACTCATGCCTAGTGTAATAATAATACCCTTGACAAGCAGTCTCTCCTATCATGGAGTACTTACAAACAATGCACAACAAAGTAAATAGTTTCCACTTTTCTTTCAAAGAAAACATTACTTCCCTCTATATGCAAGCCATAACAAGACTAGTTTAATCAATCAAGACATAGCTCATTCAAAAACAAAATAAACAAAAGTAGAATATGCTCATGCTTATGTTTGACCTTTCTAATTTGATTTGGCTACAGTCACACCACCTTTTGGAACAACAACTATTTCGATATTGACTCTTCAACAAGTCTCTCAATACATAACTCTCAAGTTGGCAAATGTTTCTTCTTAAAAGATAATAAAGCTCACTTAAATCTCAAAGCTCTCCCTCACTGTTTTGACAGAATATTGCAGATAGAACAATCTAGTAACAACACTGCCTACAGTTTAGCCATGATTTTGATAGCAACAAGCATGTGTAGCAACACCACTAACACAACTCGAAAGGTGGCAAGCATGTAAGCAAAGACTCAGCTCAAGTATCAACAAATTCATCCTCATATTAACAACAATTGGAGACCAAATCAACTCTCCATGTGATAGAATTCGACTATCAATATAAAGCAAACTTCTATGGTTAAAAGGATACAAAGGTGGCACGGTTTCATCCTCAAGAGAAATAGTCAATAACATGAGTGTACCATCAACCAAAGTATTGACTAAGTCTTGTTGAGTATTGACTTACTCATTAAATCGATTTAGACAAAGTCGTCGATTTGTTTTCATATGTTAACAACTATTTGAATTAATGCTAAACATCATGGTAATTAGTTTGACCAAGTCCATGGTCTATTACAGTGTCGACCTTTTCCCATTATCAAATTTAATGTTTGCACAGCTTGCAAATTTAGACTCTCTTTTAGAATGACAATAAGAGCATAAAAAATAGCTCATGAACACAGTCATATCCATCTCAAAGTTCAGTCATTAAGTCATTCGTGATTATTGACGTCAAATCCAAACATATTAAGCACTATAATCGGTTGATTATCATTGCTTGAAATAGTCAATCTCAAAGAAAATGATGTTTAAATATAAATATCATGTATACATATATATACTTAAATATATATATTATCAAACATATCCATATATATATATATATTTATGTATACGTATATATGTATATGTTAGTATACATATTTATATTTATCATAAGTCAAATAAAGCATGTATATATAATCGATATAAAAAAGAATATATCAACATAGCAATCACATTGTTATATTAATATATTGGTTGTGTATGCATATATATATATGTGTGTGTGTGTGTATGTATGTATGTATAAATACATGTATGTATCTACATATACATATATATATGTATGTATATACATATACATACATGTGTATGTATACACATACATACATACATATATGTATGTATATACATATACATGTATGTATATGTATATACATACATATACATAGATACATACATATACATACATACATATATATATACATATATATATGTATATGTATGTATATATGCATGTACATATACATATATATACTGCATATATATGTATATATATACATATATATGCAGGTATATATATGTATATGTATATACATGCATATATATGTATATATATACATACATATACATATATATATGTATATATATATGTATATATATGCATTCATATATATATGTATATGTGTGTATATATCTATATATATGTGTGTGTGTGCGTGTGTATCTATGTATGTATATATATGCTTCTATGTACATGTATGCGTATGTATACGTGTATTGATACATTCATATGGGCATGTTCATTTGCTACCATACGTGTGTATGGATACACATATACATATGGATATATGTATATACATTATATATATATATACACATTTGATTCACACACCAAAATCATACATGATTACCATGGTGTTGATAATAGACTATGAACAATATGTCTATACGTATACATATGCATGTCATTGGTTCCATTGGATAGTTCCATGCGCATAAGCAACTCGTGCATGAGTGTGCATAGGTATGTCTACCTATGTACCCTCATGTACGTGTTCCTTGGTGCGTATAGTCTATCATTGCCATGCATGTGTGTATGAATACACATACCTCGTTTACTCACTTATCAATGCAAACATGGTAACAAGAAGGAAATCATAAGCTCATCAAATAATCATCACTCAATAATGTACTCAATATTAAACTAGACTTTTACTAAAGCATACATAACAACTAAGGATGACTTACCAACTTCCCACTTAATAACCAGACTCAATTATTGTATTGTGGTGTGTGTAAGCTCAGATAGGTTACGTTACTGGTTACCCGACCAAGACCTTCTCCTGAGTGATACTTCCCCTCCATCTGGAGGAATTGAACATGTACCTGCAAGCACTAACACATGTACACGACAATCAACTGTTCACAAAAAATGCAATATACACATTACATCTCCAAAGTTAGAATATCAACACAATATTCATCCAATCACATAAATGAATTCCTTCATATAACATTAAATGAGATGACATTTATTCAAAAAACAGTGATAACAAAGTGCACACACAATTTATTCATCCACTAAATTCACATTGCATTCACAATTTACCCTACATAGTAATAGTAAATAGTAATTACACAATTGGGGTGTAACACAAAAGATCCCAAAGGTTTAACAATTAGATAATGACCTATTCTAGAGTTTGCTTCACAACTTTTAGGAACTCTTTTTACTACGCCACTAGGGGTCGTAGGTTGGGTTGCAAGGCTATGCGCCTTGTAATATACACACCTAGAACATGACAAAATATTCTTTCAATGCTACAAAACAAAACCAAAATAGTTCACGTTGGGTTCACCAAAATGTAGAAGAGGAGGACCAACTGCTCAGGACCCCAAGTCATGGGAGGGTCTAGAAAAATAGGTTGCCTTGATCTACCTCAAGCTAACATAATTGTTTTAGGAGAGTTTAGAGTTTAGAGGTCGAAAGGAAGAGCAACCAGGCTACTGCTATCCTTTAACAAGCCTAAATGTTTTAGGAAGTCAGGTGAGCAAGTTTTTAGAGTTCAAACTATAACTTAGACAACTCACTAGTAGAGGACTACAATGCGACACACTGGTGTCTTAGTGGGGGTGTTGGCATTCGTGTGAACAAAAAGTGTAAAGTGCAGTAAAAAATTGAGGGATACTTACTAACAACCTAACATATATGGTTTGATGTGACGACAAAAACAAAAAGTGACTAACTAACAAAATAATCAAGAGGAACACTATGACTAATCTAACTATGAAATGATGAAGAAGGGTGAGGAAAGTGCACCTTCCTACCCACGAGTTGATATCTTCGAGGCCTTCACTTGACAGACAACTTGCACACAAAAGAGCAAGAAAATGTTGGGGCTGTGTTTAAAGGACTATTGTAGTAAGTCCCTCGCTTTGGTGCTTCCACCTCTACGAATAGCCAATATAGTAATGATTGGAGAAATATGATAAAGAAAGATATTGGAAGAGTGATACCAAACAATACTTTGAACAAAAATATGCTACGATACTAAAATGATAATGCAAGATGAAGAGACGATGGAGTGATATCACCTTCAACCACGCGTGCTCAAAGCAAATGGGGAAGGAGCAAGCTCACAAGCTTTCAAAGACCAACGTTGCCACAACAACAGAGAGAGTCAATCAACAAAGTATCAACCTGTAGCTTCAATAAAGGTGATGAAACTTGAAGGAGCTGAAAGTGAGTGTGTAGAAGTGAGGATGATGAAGAGGAATGCCCAAAAGATCAAGAGAGAGAGAGTGAATTTGGATGAATGAAGCATTTTGAAAGGTGAAATGGAGGCAAGAGAGCCATTCAAAGTCAGTCAAAAGGGTAGATGTGACACTTTAAGTCTAATGGAGGAGTGTAACGCCTCTATAGATTCTAGAGGCGAGAATCTTGTCAGGATGGTAGCATGCCACATAGACGTCCCTGATAGAATATCCCCCACCGACACGTAAAATAGTTGCCAAGTGGACAGGGGAAGATGGCAAAAATATGAATTGCATTATTTGGTTTAATCTTCTAAGGTAGGAGGTAGCGTAAATGGGGAATTTGCAAGTGGTGCAAATTCACGCCAAGAATGCCAAGATCAAGAGCATAAAATAAACTTCTACAAGTGATAAAAATATAAGCACAATAGTATGTCTATCAATATACAAAATGAGAGTGTATAATATAATGAGAAAGTCTTGTATATATAGGCAAGGATGAGGAGGCAAGAAGGTAGGAATGAACAATTGACTAACCCTCCAAAGATAGGACACTTGTAAGCTCACTTGATAAGTGTGTGAGCAAGTGTCAATATGTGTCTCAAGTGACAAGGACACATGTCTCAATGCTATGAAGCGAAACAAAAGAAAAATAAACTTAAGTAAACTTAAGCTATGAGTTTGAGTAGGTCAATCTTAGAAAGGTGATTAACTAAATAGGTAAATAATGACTCTATTTACACTAACATAATGTACATGCGATTGTTGGTATGGATCTTCTCTGCCCATACCTTGTACATGATAACTATTTATACATGCAGGGGTTGTTAGTTAGGCCTATAATAATATGTTGACAGATGTCAAAAGCATATGAAAAGGTTTACATAGGGAAATGAGTGTGACAAGTAGTAAAATATATTGGTGTCAAGTGTTAATCTTACGTGGTTGATAAATCATATGTATGGTGTAGACATGATTAAGTGTTTGATGCATATGTTGTTGGATTAAATGTATCCAAGTGTAAACATGTGTTTCTATGTGCAAGACTAAAACATGGGAAAATTAAAAGTTATGCAAATATGCACAAGAATTGTGCATTGAGTAGCAAAGACAAAAGTACTATGCAAGGTTATGATGTGTTTGCTTGGTGTGCCTTGAGTAGAGACAATCACACAATCTTAATGAATGAGTGAGACTATAACTATGCATTTGACAGTGCTTGGGTTAAATATTAATAGCCATAACTTGCAAGACCTCTAACCCTTGTGAATTTTTGATAAACATAATATGAATCATGTTTGTTGGCTGTGTGATTTTTTGCATTAGCTAAACTAGCAAGTTTGTTAGCAAAATCTTGTTGTTACTCCACATGAGCATCATGATCGTAATCATCCATATTATTCTCAACATGAGCATTATAGAAAATTTTAGTATCATTGGAGTGGATGTCTATAATAGGATTAGATGAGCACTCCTTAAAGGAAGATTATGATCCCAAGTAGCTCATGGAAAAAAAATACAATATGACATATGAAAGATACCTAAAGACAAGGCAATATAAAACACTTTCATATTTAGAAAATTAAAAAATCTCTTAGTTTTGAAAATGAAACCCTAATAAAATATCCAAGGGTGAGGAGGGTGCACAAAAATGAGCCACAAATCCCACAAGAAAAAATATAATAATGAAATATCAGTGAATAGGAACACAAACCTTGGTAAGAATTGATAACGAAAATCAATTAGAAACGAGAGATTTGAAATCCTACTAAAGGTATAAACCCTAAAGTGAAATTATAGGGTGGTGTAAGATTGGATTAGTTCACCAATAATGTAAAGGATTTTTTTTTTCTTCCTAATGTTAATAGTGGCTAATTAAATATAATAGATACATATGAAATACAAATCAACTTAGATTAATTAATGACAATTGAGAATTGATAATGATATAAACAAATATTTTGAAATTAAATGAGAAGAAACAACATACTTAACTCTTGAACAACTATGGAGAATAATTTGATGCTACATAGATTTCACTCGTAAATGGTATTGTAAATAGATGTCCTTGGTTTTCTCATTGTCCAAGATCTGTATCAAACACAAAGTTTTGTGTAGGTCATACCAACATTGTGTGAGATGGAACCCACGCTCCACATAGATATTATGAGGCATAAAACTATTTTGAAATTTGTGGGATTGAATAAAATGCTTGTGTAGTTTTACAACTTGTTTTTTCCCAACTCTTCATTACTTGCTAAAGTGTAAGGATTGGTGATTAAAACATCTAAGTGTTAGATTGTGAGGGTTCACATTTCCCTTAATCAAACCCTTATTTTATTTGTTTTATGACCTTTGGTGAGTGATCAAAGACAACAAACTCAAGCATGTAATGTTTTAGATGACTATGATAAAAATATTGTTTCCTTTTAGTGTTATAAAATGAAACATCTCTATGAATGAATGGTCCTTGAAGTGTAGATGACCTAGGATTATTTGTCAATTTTTGGAACTGTTTAACTGCTTAAACTAATGTCTTTAAATACCAGGACATAACAAATAGTTACATAAACACGTATCAAGTTGGCTCCCAACACCTAGTAGGAAGAAGGTAGTTGACAATTTGAATTTTGGATTAGGTCCATGTTGTGCTAGAGTGAACCCACACATCATAGAATGGACTTAGGACTAGGAATATGAAATCATAGAATTTAGAATGAATACATAAAATAATAGGCTAATAATAAGACAACTATGTGGAAGCATATACAAATAGAACAAAAAATAAGACCAAATATATAAAAATACGTATAAATAAAAATAAATGAAAATGAATAAAATTAAAAAATAAACCAAACTTAATACTAAAATAAACTACAAATCACTATGCAACCACATTAAAACATTCTATCAAAATTAACCTAAAAAGAAATGAGAATTAGAATACGCAGATTCCCCATTATAATATCATTACATAAATAAAAAAACTATCTGAACGGGGACAGTGCTCTTTGAAACCTAAAAACGAGTTGGGTAGGGAGCATCAAAAACCCTGCAAAAACCTTGAAGTACAATGAAGGTCAAGCAAACGTTCAAAGCTGAAAAAGAGCAAATAACAGGTATGGACAGGGAAGCTACTTTATACTCGTAACGCATGATGTCTCAAAAACAAAGCCTGACAAGTGCCTTTCACACACTGCATAGAGTTTATTCAATCACAAAAACAACAAACTCATCATCATACACGCAGAAGTTTTTTCTGTATACTGTTCAATTGCAATGGAAGAAGGACAGAGGTTTGGATGTCGCGGTAGAGAAGGAGAAGAATTTAAGATCTGCCATTTCTTTGAAAGATATTATAAAGAAGGAGCCAGAGGCTTGCGTGCCTATCGATACTCTCGCAAGGAAGAAAAAGAAGTTGGGCATTCGCAGTGGGGTTTCGAACTTTATCAAAAAATACCCATCAATATTTGAGCTTTGCAATGGGGACAAATGTAAATTGACAAAAGAGGCGCTGGAATTGGAAGAGGAAGAAGCCCTAATCCATCAGGAGCAAGAAGCAGACGCTGCAACTAGGTTGTGCAAGCTTCTGATGATGACCAGAGAAAAAAAGCTTCACTTAGATTTAATAAACCAGCTGAAATGGGACATGGGTTTGCCCCAGAATTATGTAAAGACCTTGGTGCCCAATTTTCCAGACTACTTTAGTGTAATCAATATGCCTGATAATAGGCCTGGATTGGATCTTGTTTGCTGGAATGATGTGTTGGCTGTCTCCGAGATGGAGAGAAGGGCAGCCAACAAAGGGGAGTATAAAAAGAAGATGCCTTTGGCTTTTCCTATGAATTATTCGAAGGGTTATGCTGTGAAACAGGGATATGTGAAATGGTTAGAGGAGTGGCAGAGATTGCCCTATATATCGCCTTACGAGGATGCATCTCATATAGATCCACTAAGTGATCTATCTGAGAGAAAGGTGGTTGGGGTATTGCATGAGCTCCTGAGTCTCATGGTTAGCAAGAGAACGGTGAGGCGGTATCTTATTGACCTCCGGGAGCAGCTGGGACTACCCGAGAAGTTTGAAAAGTGTTTTGACCGTCATCCTGGGATCTTTTATGTCAGTTTGAAGAATGGCACTGTGACAGTGGTGCTTAGAGAGGCCTATAAAAGAGATAAGTTGATTGAGGAGCATCCTCTCATGAAATCTAGGGGGAAGTTCCTTCATGTGATGAAGAAGGGGTTTGGGGAAAAAAGGAAAGGTTTGAAGAAGAAGGGTAATTCACAACAGAAAGACTCTGTAGCTGGTGAACATGTCCATGCTCCGCAAAAAGGTCACGATGGTCATGAGGGTAATAGTGAGGATGAAGAATTACAGGAGGGCAATATTGAGGATGAAGAATCACAGGAGGAGGAGAGTTCTGATGACAGAAATGATGATGATGATGAGGAGGAGGAGGAGGAAGAGGGGGAGGAAGTTACTACAGATGAAGAATCTTCAGAGGATGATAAAGTCGTTTATGAGAGAGATTTTAGAACACATGGAAATCAATATGGTAGGCCCCGATCATCTGGCAAGCAAGCCACTAACTTAAAGCCCTCTGGAAGTCAGGGCAGTGACTCGAAACCATTTCAAAGGCAAAGTACTAATTTAAGAAAATCCATGCTGGAAGACAAAAATAAACAAACATCTGGAAAGCAAGGCAAGAGCTTTGACACATCTATAAAGAAAGGCAGTAGCTATCAGACGTTTGGAGGGCAAGACAGGAGCTTCGAAACATCTGGAATGAAAGGAAGGAACTTTGAGACATCAGGAAGGCAAAGAAGGAACTTTGAGAGATCTGGAAGGCAAGGCAGGAGCTTTGAAACATCTGGAAGGAAAGGAAGGACCTCTGAGACATCTGGAAGGCAAGACAGGCGCTTTGAGACATCTGGAAGGCAAGACAGGCGCTTTGATGTATCTCACAAAAAGCAAGGCAAGAGCTTTAACACATCTGATAGAAAGCAAGGCAGGAGTTTTGACACATCTGAAAGAATGCAGGTCAGGAGCTTTGACACATCTGGAAGAAGGGAAAATAATTTTAAAACATCTGAACACCAACGCAGTACATCTCGAGTGTCTAGAAAACAAGGCAGTAAGCTTGAATTTTCTAGAAGTAGAGACAGTAAGTCCAGAACATCTGGAAGCCAAGGAAGTAACTTTGAAGTACCTAAAAGTCGAGGAACTTGGAAGGCATCTAAAAAGCAGTCTGGTAACTCCAGGGTCAACTAGCACCTTTTGAGCGAGAAGGTATGTTTAGTTTGTGGTGGACATTCATATGTAATCCAAGAAATGGAAAATTGCATTTAAATTATATTGTTGGCCGTGTTTACTTTTCCTTCTTTGACTATTTTATCTGTCATTTCAAATGTTTATTTCTCTTATTTGCCTTTCTGATCAATTTTGGCAGCGGTAATATTACGTGCATTCTTATATTCCAGGGGTTGATAATTTTTTAACTAAATTGGGATATTTATTGACATTTTTTGATTCTGTGTCTCTATTGCTTCAAAAGTCAATATGCTTTATCAAGTAATAATTACAGAGGCCTTAGAATGTTAATCAATCAACTGAATTACATGTCCCAATTTTGCCATACAGAGCATTTTCTACAACATGCATCCTTAAGTAGGTCAGTATTCAAGTGGGCAATTTTCTTTATTCTACATAGTGGATAATGTAAGATTATGGCTCAAAGTTTTTGCAGGATGGATGCAAAGTTGCTCTGATATCATGTTAGATTTAATCATATGCCAAATTAAATCTAACTTAAAGAAACTTGAACAAAATTAAAGCAAAACTACCTGGTGCATAAATAAAGACTCATAAACATGAAAATAAGAATGAACATCGCACTATCTTATTCAGCATACCGAGCCTACTAACTATGCAACTATAGAGAATATAAGAGAAGTCGAGACAACTCAGTTTCCTGAACATGATATGATTTTCCTGAAGCCTATCTAGAAAATTAGGAAAGAAAACAATATTTTCCCAAATCCCTATCTATAAAATATTTGGAAATAAAGCAGGCTAGTCTTAGAATTATCTAAATAATATTTAGAAGTAATATGTATATTATCTCTAATTTCCACATAAGCAAGATGAATATAACCTAAGGTGCTAACAACCCCCACATACACAAATTAGGTTAGGTGAAAAAGGATGGGTTCTGACAACTAGGCCATATTAGGTACCCATGTACAAAAATACACCCCTCCAAAGAACAACTTCCCTCATCTTGTAGAAGACGAAGAAGATTGAAGCAAATGGTCTCATAACAATTACTAGAGTATGTCCCCTGCTTCAAAAAATGCATCTCTCTTTTGGAGAAAGAACCCCTATGTTGTATATCTACTAAATTCCCATTCCAAAGTTGGAATTAACGGAGGAAAGATGAAGATCTTTGGAAAATGTTCATTTTTTTCTATACCTATGTTGTAATATGACTAGATTTGATCAGTGGACTTAGGTACAAGTGTAGGATGTTTCATCATGAAAGCATGTAGAGATGAAGCAAAGTGAGCATGAGGGTTTATGTGTACCCCGTTAGCATTTTAATTCACTCCTTTTAGTGTGACACAAAAAAGAACAAACATGTGGTAGAATTGCCCTTTGAATTAGAAGAGAAGCTCTTTGTAAACAAAAAGTAAGCCTAAAACCCTAAGATGGACAATATGTGCTTGCTTATTTACAATTTTTACAGTGTTTTCTAAGGTGGTTCACGCTCATGCTAAATACAATTAAAAGTGTCTTTTTTGACTCACTAGACAAAAAGGTTAACACACACATCAATGCAAAGGCAAATTGATTTTTATAAATCCTGTGATTACATGCTTGTGCTATTTAGGTAAAAGCAGAGATTGAACAATGCAAGCACACAAGGATTGAATAGGCTTAAACAACAAACTTTGCAAGTTAAACATGACAATGAATTCAAAGCCACAAGAGGCTGACTTATCACTTACTGCAATACAAACCTTAAAATAATTGTTAAGTTACATTTAACTTATAAAAGCACGATAGCACACAAAGTGAAATATTTCAACATTAATTAAGAAGCAAATTTGGTGTACTAAATTCTATTGAATGGATAATGAATTTTGGATTAGGAAATAGAAGACTCGGTGAACACCAATTATATCAACAAGTAGGTGTAAGAATGACCATTCAAATTTCAAAATATAGTTGCAAAACAACACTTTTTTATAATGTTTACAAATCTATTGTATGAAAAATAATAAAAAACTAATTGCTACTTTTACTTTAGGAATAACTTGATAGCATGAAATGCAATCTTTATTAGCAAATTTTATTCACTCAAATTAAAACATAAATCATGTGATTGGCAGTTAGATTGACAATAGGGATTATTGCAATCTAACATTTTAGAAGTCAGATCTCTTGCATGACAAGAGATCCAAAGATAGATGATTTGAAAATATTTGATTTCAAGCTCAAAATAGAGATCACTAAAAATAACATAAAGGCTAAAAATAGCATGGACTAAAAATATAGGTAGCTAAGAATAGAGCTAGCTAAAAATAGAAGTAGATAAAAATAGCTTGGACTGAAAACAGAGATGGCTATAAATAGCGCTAGCTAACAATAACACATCTCATAATAAGCTCTTCTCTAGGGAAATGATGATTGTTAAAAATAGCATAGACTAAAAATAGACTTCGGGATAGGTGGCTTTGAATGACTTTGATGATTTTGCAACTTTTCCTTTGATCATGGCTAACTCTCTAAAGACATCTACAAAATCCTACAAATCCACTTCGATGTTTTGAATCCCTTTAATAGGCGTGCACTTTTGCTTTACACGCATGCTGATACACTATAAAATAGACTTTGAACTTGCACTTTTCATTTTCTTTGTATAGGTGTGCACTTTATCACTAAGTGCATACCTAGTCATAAGGTAAAATAATTTTTGAAATTTGAAATATTCCTTTGGTGACGTGTCTGCATCTACAACCTAGGTGTGCACTTTATAATTGGATTCAAATATTCATTTGGTGAGGTGTGTAGATGTACCCTAGACGTACACCTATATATTGTGCTTTTTGAACATTTGATTTTTCTTTTGATGAAGTGCACACTTCATACCCAAGTATGCATTTGTGTATTGATCATTGAGATTGCTTGTGAAAATTTCCCTTATGAGGCGTGCATCTTACTTTGTGGTCTATGTGTTTTTAGTTTTGAAACCAAATCCCTTTTAGGGTGTGTGCCAATGCTCTAGCTGTGCACCTCTACACTATTCTTTGATCGTGAAGACAAATCCTTTTCATTGAAGTGCATCCCTAAACCCCTAGCATGCATCTGTATACTAAACTTCGATCATAATGCAAATTTTCTTCTTTTAGATGTGCCCCAACCTTGTAGATGTTGACCTCTTTATGTGACTTTGCCCTTGCTTTGTAAGACACACTCTTCATGATCAGATACACATCTATATACAGATTTTTTAAAATTATGCTTCCAAATTTATCAAGTGCACACTTCTCCTTCCCACATGCACCTTTGAATGCTACCTTTGACATTTACTCCCTTCTATCCAAGTGGATTCTTGATCTCAGCCTTCAAAAATTTCTCCGTTTAAGAGCTTCTTTCCTTCGCGGTGGCAAGATGTCTTCAAGATCCTCATTTCATGATCCTACAAACATTCAGAAAAGAACAAAAAGACAACAAGATGAAGTAAAATGGCCAAGACTTGATCATGACTTGATCATGACTTGTGCCAAAACAATAGACATCAATTTAAAAACTTGACACAATACGAATATTCTGTATGGGTACAACATATCCTCATTATATCCAAAGAAGTTGATAAAGCTTCAAGAGAGCTGCCATCAAAGAGTAGGATAATGTTCTCGATAGTGAGATTCTACAAATAGATGTGAGATGTTTGGTAAGTATGCATCCAACAAGGCAGGTCTTGCAGACATGTATGAACTTGTTGAATAGACTCATCAAAAGCATTTGGAGAAGTTGTAATCTCTATAGAAGAAGTAGGTGGAGGAGGAATCTTTGTAGTAGTGTTTGCAATTTCAGGTAATGAAAAGTCAATTGAGGAGTCATCACAATTAGACATATGTTCTAATGGATCTCCATACAAATCATCACAAATACATGAAGGTTCTAATGGAGTGTAGAACAAGCAGTAAAAGGGCACTTTAAGTGATCTATGTGATGTAAAAATTATTAGAAACAGTGATACATAGATGTCCATAGACTTTGTCATTGTTGTCAAACCATTCATTCATTTGTTAGATATCACTTGGCTTAGGAATGAGAGACCAAGGAGATAGGGTAGAAGTGACTTCTTGGTGCAATAATCTTCCATACATTCTCACTAGGACTAATAGTTTTGGTGATTTAGAATAACTGTAGATTATATGGTTTGACGCTTATTGTCATGTCTTTTTTTTCAGATTCATAGCCGAGTGAGTGGTTTAGCATCATAGGAGTAGCAAGTCTTTAGTTAATTTCAATTTTCAGTTAGGAATGTTACAATTGCTTGGAATATAGAGGGACTGTGGTTAGTTAGTTAGGATTGTAGTTACTTCCAATTAGGGTTAGTTAAATAAGGGAATAAGAAAAATGAACACTTGTAGTTAGGATCCATTAAATAATGGAATGAACTTGCTAGTTAACTATTGCTGATTGAGGGAGGAATTTGTCTGTCAATTAGCATCAATTGAGGAATGATTGCTTACGATTGAGAAAGCATTGGATATAAGCACTGCTAGGTAAGAAATGAAGGGATACTTCAAAATTTGAAAACAAAAATGAACTTTATTCTCAGGTTGTGATATTGTTGTTGAGTTTTAAAGCTCAGGTAGGAACTTTTGCACAAGTTTAGTGTGAATGTGTGGAAAGGTTCAAGTGGTTCGAGTAATTCTATTTTGCATTTCACTTTTGGTGTAAATATTGAAAACTTTAATCTAGCTAATTAAATAAAGTGTAGACAGTCATTTAGACTTATCTTCCATCTCATCTTTATAAGTGATAAAGATGTTGTAGTTAGTGTTCAATGGCTATTATGGTTTTGAAAATATGGTTTATTTGACTATGAATTAATTGTTTGTCGGCTTCGGGTAGTTATTAGAGTCGGCTGCTCAATGGTTGTGTTCTTCTTGGCAACCATTGGGTTCTTTAAATAGACTTTGTACTGTCAAGGAAGGGGATATGATTGAGTTTGAGTTTGTACTTTTGTAATAATTCCATGTGTGAATAAGGATATATTTTACTTCTTTGTCTGGTATGCATTATTATTTCTTCATTATTCCAAGTATTAGTTTTATCAGATAGAGCAGTAAACAGATGCTTTTGTAAGTAAAGATGATTTTTGGAAGATTAGATTTTAGCCAAATTAGTATAAAGATAGGAGCAAGATAGAGAGATTAAAAACATACTGAATACAATGAATTTCCATGCAGCTGTGAGTTGTATTAGTTGTGGAGGTTACCTTGTAAGTTTTTAAGGGAATGAAATATTGATTTGAAGGTGTAATTATCTGTGTATGCTTTTGCATTTTGAAGTATTCATTAGTGTGTGATTTATGCAATATTATTTAGCAATAGGACATAATCACCAGGTATTTTGAAAATTCTTCAACTGCCACAACAATTGGTAGCATTTGGAGATGAAACCCTTCAAGTGTAGCTAATCAGACCATCTTGGAGATGGAAACCCTTAAGCAGTGGGTTGAATTTCATGTTGGTATGAGTAGAAGAATGAGAAGAGGCTTGATCATCTCAAGAGAAAAATAACCTTTTTTTTATTGAGGAGCATCCAATAATAGATGACAATTACAAATGCCATAAAGATGACAGTTATAAAAGAGCAGAAACCAAAAGACAAGTGTACTATCAGTTACACTATTATTGTCATTATTAATATAGGACCGATTTATGCTAATAGCCCCCCTTAATGACTAAACTAGAAACAACACCAAGTTTGTCTGAAGTTTAAGGAAATGAACAAGACCGAGTGGTTTAGTCATTAAATCAGTAGGCTACTCCTGAGAAGTGCGGAATTGAAGAGCAATAACTCCACACTCTACTAGCAGCTGAATATAGTGGTGATGAGTCTCAATGTATCTGGTGTATGATACAGAAGATTCTTCACTGACTTCAATACTCCATGATTATCACATAAAAGTGGGGTTCGAGAATGACGAGGAAGTTGAAAATATGCTAAGGTTCTACCTAGCCAAGTTGCTTCACAACCAGTACTTATAGCTGCCTTGTACTCAGCTATTGTGGAGGATAGAGCTATTGTTTGTTGAAGCTTACTCTGCCAAGAAATTAGTTATGATCTTAAAGAGAAAATGTACTTGCTAGTAGACCGTCGAGTATCAACTAATCTTGCCCAATCAAAGTCTATACATCCAATCAAAGTTTCAAACCAAAATCTATTGTTGTTTGAAAGAGTATGTTGAAGTCAATAGTACCTTTGACTTATCACAAAACTCACATTGTATCTATCCAATGAGAAAGCTTCGATTTTGACAAAATTGAGAGAGAGAGCTAACAACAAAATGGAGACCTGGTCTAGTGGTTTTAGGATATATGAAGTTGCTTGCCAACTGTTTGTAGAGTGATTCATTGACTGGGGATGGATTATTAGAGGTTGATAACTTCAACCCAACCTCCATAGGTGTAGAAGATGAGTTACAATTTGTTAGCTGAAATTATTCCACAAGACTTGTAGCATATTTGAATTGAACCATGAGGATGCAATAAGCACATTGCCAAAACACAATTTCCAGGCAATAGTGCAGATTAGACATGTCAAAAGCTGCACAATTCTAGTGTTTGTGCTTTTTGTGATGTCAAGATTATCAACGTATACGACAATATACAATATCGTCACCATTGCATTTGACATAAAGATTTGGACCAGAAAAATTTCTTCTGAATCCATAATCTTTTAGGTGTTTATCAATGTTGAAATACTAGGCTCAAGGAGCTTGATTAAGTTTGTACATGGACTTAATCAACTTTCAAACTAGATGTTCATGAGCAGGAGCTTGAAAACCCTTATGCTACACCAAATAGACCTCCTCATCCAAATCTTTGTTTAGGAAGGCACTTTTGACCTCCATTTGATACAGCTTCCAATCAAATTGAACAACAATGGAGATAAGCAATAAAAATGTGGCCATCTTTGTTGTAGGAGCAAAAGTGTCTTCATAGTCTATCCCCGCCTATTGTAAGAAACTTTTAGCAATAAGATGTGCCTTGTAAGTTGTCCAAGGAACCGTCAGCTTTTCCCTTTACCCTATTAACCCATTTGCATCCCATGGGATTTCCTCTTAGAGTCAATTCTACCAACTCCCAAATATGATTTTTCTGCAATGCATCATACTCAGCCATCATTTCAGCTTCTCGTTTTGGATTTCCTTGGGCCTTAGACAAATTTTGTGGTTTAGAAACCTAGAAAAGATCATAAGAAAGACCAAAATGGACATGCTTAGCAGCTGAATTGGAACTTGATTGCCTTGTTCTTCGAGGTCTAGTTTTTGGTTGAGGATCATCCTCATGTACTCTTTCCAAAGTGGAATAGTACCATTTATGCCTCTTATGTACTTTAGAAAAATGTTGTGAAGGAAAATGGTCATCTAGAACCCACCCAGATGGAATGGAAACATTGTTAGTCCTGCATTACTGATGTAGTGCAAGTGGAGAACTAGATAAAGGCTGAATCATGGGCTGACTTGATGAATTGGGAAATTCAACTGTCAAAGGTATCTTAAGACTAGATTTAGGAATTGGGCTGATCTTTTGCTTAGGTTTGTGTCTATACCAAGTTTCCTTCAATTTGATGTTTTGCAAGGCTTTACAAGGACTCATGTTGAGGAGATATTTTTTTGTGTTCATAGCTTCTCCCCAATATTGGTAGGGCATGTATTTGCTGTTCATCATGCACTGTGCCATCTTCGTGATAGTCCTAATTCGCCTTTCAATCACTCCATTTTGTTGTGGGGAATAGGGTGTAGTTAACTATCATTGAATACCTTCTTTTTCATAGAATTCCTTAAATTGAGTGGAGGTGAATTCCCCCTCATTATAGGACCATAGAGCCTTGATTTGATGCCTTGTGAATGTCTCAACCAATGCTTTGAATTTCAAGAATGCACCATAGCAATCAAACTTTTTTCTCAATAAGTAAACCCACTCTTCCTAGAGAAATCATCCACCAACACCAGAAAATACCTCAAACCAAGGTCAATGGGAGATTTCTAGGAAGGCTCACAAAGATTTGCATGAATAAGATCCAAGGTTCCTTTAGCACACCATATACTTTTTGTAGGATATGATTTTGTCTTTTACTTTCCAACTAATTAGCAAAACAACCAACAAACAACTCCCATTTTTCCTATATATGAGGCAGCCCATGGATTACATGGGCTTTGTTGAGTTTGGCAAAAATATTGAAGATTTAGGTGTCCATACCTTTCATGCTAAAGAGCACTAATATTATCTTTGACAGCTAACACATGCAAATTAGTTGTAGAAGAATTGATAAACTTGTACAAGCCATCTCACCCAATGCCTAGGGCAAGAACTTTGTCTTGTTTCACATTAGATTCAATACATTTCTTTCGACAAAATTTGATTTGACTGTTAGGGTTCTCAATAAATTGATTGATAGATAATAAATTCTTGTTCATAGCAAGAACATATTTAAACATTGTGTACTAAAAATTCGAGAGAATCATTTACTACGACCTTTTTCAGGAGTGTTAGAAGAATTTTGGGTTTACCCTTAACTAGGCAGTAAGAGTACTTTTAGCAGGCTTGTATGTAGATTCCCTATTTGTTGTTGTCTTCGCTCTCTCTATAGTAAATACTAATTGACCTTATCAAAAGTTAAGGTTTGAGTTTCAACCAATAGATTCAAAGACTACAAATGTTTGAAAGGAAGGTGAGAGATTGTTAATGACTAGTGCAACCATGTTTATTGATGGTGACAAGCTAATCCTTAAGATCCTTGATTTTTAAGAGATGTTTGGACAAAGACCCCCTCGTCAGACAATTTGATATAAAACTACAAATTTTTGAGATATGTTCCTTGACCTTTTTCTGAAACTTGATATTTTCTTTTTAAGCTATCCAATAGGGCATGTGCTAATGTAGCACTTTGAGCTTCGTAAATTAGATCATTTGATATTGGCGGTTTTAAAATCTGTAGGGCTTCTCTATGGTGTCTATCAAAGTCACTAGGGTTAGTAATGGGCTTGGTTTATATGCCTAACATGATTCTGTCACATTCTCAATACCCAACGATAACTAGTGTCTTGGGACTCTATAATCTATTATTTTTACTTGTTAATTTTCAAATCCCCTTCTAAAATTTTTCATACTTTAAACCTTCTGAATGCAGACAATTTTTTGTAGGGTATTTTTAGAAACAAAAATATTCATGGCTAAGTTTCAGTAATATAGAAAAAAATACCCACGACCTTCAAAATCACACAACTTTTTGCAAATATTGCAAATTGTAATGGCTTTCCATGCCCTTTCTACCTATGATTTCAGCTGTGACCCTACCACATCCTTTATAATTTCTGCAAATCCCACCTCGTCTTTCAAACATCTGCAACAATTTCTTGTCTTTGGTGTGAGATGATGCTTGTGTCTAACTTATTCAACTAGAAGATTTTGGTACCTGCAATTTGTCCATGATTTGCGTCCTCCTTCCCACACAATTTTCTACAAAATGTGACTTTCATATGCTTGCAATTTGACTTTGTAAATGCTGCTGATTTTTCTACACATGATTGTGGCTACAAAAAAAAAAACCTTGCAATTCTCCCTCACAAATCCATAATTGATTTTACAAACTCACAATTTCTTGTTCATAGCAAGAACATATTTAAACATTGTGTACTAAAAATTCGAGAGAATCATTTACTATGACCTTTTTCAGGAGTGTTGTTAGAAGAATTTTGGGTTTACCCTTAACTAGGTAGTAAGGGCACTTTTAGCAGGCTTGTATGTAGATTCCCTATTTGTTGTTGTCTTCGCTCTCTCTATAGTAAATACTAATTGACCTTATCAAAAGTTAGGGTTTGAGTTTCAACCAATAGATTCAAAGACTACAAATGTTTGAAAGGAAGGTGAGAGATTGTTAATGACTAGTGCAACCATGTTTATTGATGGTGACAAGCTAATTCTTAAGATCCTTAATTTTTAAGAGATGTTTGGACAAAGACCCCCTCGTCAGACCATTTGATATAAAACTACAAATTTTTGAGATATGTTCCTTGACCTTTTTCTGAAACTTGATATTTTCTTTTTAAGCTATCCAATAGGGCATGTGCTAATGTAGCACTTTGAGCTTCGTAAATTAGATCATTTGATATTGGCAGTTTTAAAATCTGTAGGGCTTGTCTATGGTGTCTATCAAAGTCACTAGGGTTAGTAATGGGCTTGGTTTATATGCCTAACATGATTATGTCACATTCTCAATACTCAACGATAACTAGTGTCTTGGGACTCTATATGCTATATGCTATTATTTTTACTTGTTAATTTTCAAATCCCCTTCTAAAATTTTTCATACTTTAAACCTTCTGAATGCGGACAATTTTTTGTAGGGTATTATTAGAAACAAAAATATTCATGGCTAGGTTTCAGTAATATAGAAAAAAATACCCACGACCTTCAAAATCACACAATTTTTTGCAAATATTGCAAATTGTAATGGCTTTCCATGCCCTTTCTACCTATGATTTCAGCTGTGACCCTACCACATCCTTTATAATTTCTGCAAATCCCACCTCGTCTTTCAAACATCTGCAACAATTTCTTGTCTTTGGTGTGAGATGATGCTTGTGTCTAATTTATTCAACTAGAAGATTTTGGTACCTGCAATTTGTCCATGATTTGCGTCCTCCTTCCCACACAATTTTCTACAAAATGTGACTTTCATATGCTTGCAATTTGACTTTGTAAATGCTGCTGATTTTTCTACACATGATTGTGGCTACAAAAAAGAAAAAAACCTTGCAATTCTTCCTCACAAATCCATAATTGATTTTACAAACTCACAATTTTTGTTTGATCCCTCAACCTCTGCAACTGCAGACTTCTCTTTTTGCTTTCTTCCATGAACTGTATTGGCTTTGTACTGTTGTTGGTATAAGTAAAAGAATGAGATGAGACAAGAGGCTTGACATTATGGGAGGAGATAATGGCCTTAAATAATTGAGGAGTGTCTAATAATGGACAACAATTACAAATGCCATAAAGATGGCAGTTACTAAAGAGTAGAAACAAAAATACATGTAATATTAGTTACACTATCATTGTTATTATTAATAATAGTATTAATATATCCTAATATTTCAGAGTGTCATTTGGATGATCAGCAGAACCCTTTAGGTGTGAACCTGTATGCATTCTTGGGGACAAAAACCCTCAAGTGTAGAATGTGGTGAAGAACAATAACAAGAATGTGCAGAGGGTCTAGGATCAATAGGACGATCAGTTTGCATGCTGTAGAATGTTTATGATGTATAAGAGTTCAGATCTGTATGTTGGGCATTCTCAGTGAGTTGTAATGGTTTAGTTGCTCTCCGTTTGCATGTATATGTTTCATGAAAATAACATAAAAAGCTTTTTTAGTTCTTTTGTGTTCAATATTTGTATGTGTTTAGTTTAGGTTATAAACCTTGATAGAAACCTCCCAAAAATAAGCGGAACATTATTTTAGTTTGGAATCACACGATCCCTTTTAATATAAATTTGCCATACATAGTTACAAAAAAGTACCAAGAAATGAATTCACTATATTGAATCAGAATAGGAAAAAACAAAAGTTACCAATGCAAACCAGTCAAAATTATGCACTTCAAAAAAATAAATTTTAAAAGGAGTTTATATGAGATGAGCTCAAATGGATTTTAGGTTCCAAAAAGGAGAATTGTTGAGCCAGAATCTGATAAACCTAAAAATTCTAAAAACTTGGGGCCTAGATCTGAAAAAACAATATAACCTTTGTGTAGCCATTTGAAGAATAGATAGAATTAAAAAAAATGATACTAATTGAAGTCCAGATGAGTCAGAACAAGCCTTCCAAAGTTAAGGTGTCAAAATGAATCTTCAAGCTAGTGACAACTTTAGCATGATGTCATGATGACGTAGCATTGTTGATTAGACCTGTTGATGTGGTAGGATGAATGTGTATGGTAATGTTGCATTATACCTACATGGTAATGTGGCATTGCACTAGCAAAAATTTCCCAATTTTTGTGCCCCACAAATTTTCATGTGGAGCAAAAAAATAGTTAGATTTTTGTAATTGTGTTCTATATGATTTTTTTTGTATTGACTCGATTTGCATGCTATTGTACGGATTTCTGTATTAAGCAATAGAACCACAAAAAGTACAACTTATATCAATGTTCTCAAATTTGATGATTTGATAGGCATCCCTAAGGTTTTTGGGTCTTCTTAATGCAATGGTACTGTTCATTTCTTCTCTGGAGGTCTCTTGCAAAAGGTGACCTCAAGACAACCTAATAACAAAATATCTAAACCTTAGGAATAAATAACTTTATTTTGCATAAATAACAAAATTTGTCTAATTTGACTTGCTCTAGTGGCATGTAAGATTATGGCTCGAATTTCTTGTAGGATGGATGCAAATATGCTCTAATACAATGTAAGATTTAATCATATGTCGAGTTAAATCAAATTTAAGGAACTTGAACATTAATAAAGCAAAACTATTTAGTGCATAAATAAACATTTACAAAGATGAAAATTACAACAGATTTTATGCAAAAATGAATAGCATTATTTATGTTGATTAAAGGCATGTTTGTATTTCTAAATGCAGGCCGACCCCCTTATACTATTGTCCACATTAAGGATAAAATAATGTCTATTTTATTGGGCCGATCTTTGCTGTTGTTGCACCCCATTTACAACAGAAATTAGATTTAAAATTATTATATTCTTCTTGATCAACCATACATGCTGGCCAACCATACTTGGATTGATGAGATCGCCCACATTCAGAATATTCAAGGAGTAGTGATTTTATAAGGTGCAACATTTGACTATGAGGGACAGCGACTTATGAGAAGTAGTATTATTTAACAAGGCAGTGATTATATTTATCAAGAGGCAGCAATTAACTGTATGAAAGAATACTGATGAGGAATAATGAAGTACAGATTTAAAGACGCGTTCACTAACAAGGCTGTGTTAATGATAAAGAGACAACTATAATATTGTTTGAAGAGTAAAGAAGACAGCGACTGTGTTAAATAGAAGACAGCAATAATATATTAATAGAAGGTGGTGATTTATATGACAGAGATTACCATGTCTTTATGAGCAATGAATACTATGTTAAAGACAATGGTTAATGTTCATTTAAGAGAGTAATTTATATTATGAAGAGCAGTGCTATTACATACGACAAAGTCAGCAATCTCACATTAATGATGGAGCGATTAGTAAGAGAAAAGGTGGAAATAATTCTTATTAACAGAAAGCAGCAATTAGTTTTAAAGGAAGCAATCTTTCTTAACAAAAGGAAAACATGTCCATTTAAAAGGACATCTCTTTTTAAAGAGATGTGCCTCATCATTGAAATATGAGGATATATAGGAAGGTGCGGACATTTTTGGGAAGGATCCATAGGAATGAATCGAGCAGATTGGGAAAAGGAATAAATTATAAGAGATATATTAGATTAATTATCATTGCCAAAAATATATTTGGGAAGTAAGTTTAAATATAATTATAAATATATACATATATACACATATGTCCATATAAAGTGATTATTGTAAGATTGAAACTAATTAGAATTTTTTTTATATATATATATATATATATATATATAATCATGCAATAATAATGCTTGCAGCAATTATTAATCCTTATTAGTAATTATTCATTTGATTTAATCTATTTGTTTCCCAGTAAACAATCAGGCATGCATTGGCAAGGAAACATGTTAGGGAAGGGCGGTATAGGTTCTCTCACTGTAAGTACACCACCCTAAGTTGGATGGAATTGTCTTGGTTGGATGTTCCTGCCACTTGGTGCTAGGGGGGGATGAGCACGCCCTTGGGCTTAATTGAGATGAATAGTGTATAGGTTCTCACAATGTAAGTACACCACCCTAAGTTGGATGGAATTGTCTTGGTTGGATGTTCTTGCCACTTGGGGCTAAGTGGGGTATGAGCACTCCCTTGGGCTTAATTGTGATGAATAATTCCTCTAGCACCCTATCATGCATTTCTCTCCAATCCCTACCATGATTGGTTATTGGAAAAGAGTCTATATATTGGATTCTATTGGATTCAAGTTTAAGTTGTTATTCATTTTTTTATAAATGTTAATAGTTCATTAATTCTTAAGTTCAATATCTATTATATAATTTACTATGGAATATCATCTATCAAATAGTTTTTTGTTATGTAATTGCCACTTAAGGTAAATTCAGGCATACTCCAAGTAGGGGACATTACAATTGGTATTAGAGCCTTAATCTTGCTAGCCTGCGGGACAAACCTACTTTAACTGCCAGTCAATTAGGATTAACTAATCACCCCTCTTTTTAAACAAATAAAATAAAACCAAGTAGGCCAACATCACATTTCTGTATGTGTGTGCCTCCCACATGTATGCTTCGTGTCTTATGTGTATTTATGTATGCCTCGTGCCTTATGTGTATTTACGTCTATGCCTCGTGTCTTACGTGCATGCTTCGTGTCTTATGTGTATGCCTCGTGCCTTATGATGTGTATTTACGTGTATGCCTTGTGTCTTACGTGCATGCTTTGTGTCTAACGCTATTTATGTGTATGCTTCATATGTTACGTATATCTATGTGTTTGCTTCATACCTGATGTGCCTTCAACAAGTTTATTCCATGTGTGTTTATGATTACTTTATGCTTAACAATTATGAATATGCCGACTGGTGGTAGAGATAGAATAGACCCCCCACATCTCCTCAAGGGCCCTAAGGCTAGAAACCAAATCAACCATTATGATTGATTACAAGTAATAGTCAACATCACTAACAAATTAACTTATTTAATATTAAATTATTATTAGTCTCCAAATCCAGCAACGAGGAGTTGTAGCTATTGAAGTGAAAAGGTGTGACTCCCTCAAACTTGAGATATAAAAGGGAGAGCATTTCTTTTGAGAAAGATATCCATAACATCATTGTAGAATTCAATTGAGAATAGAACCTTAAGTGATTTTGCAAGTGAATTAAATTAGGTTCTCAAGAATAGTGATGATGTGAGAAAGGATGTAATGCCAAATGTGAAAGGTTGTGACCCTTCAAATATGAAAGGTTGCGACTCTTCAAATGAAAGGTTGTGACTCTTAAAATGTGAAAAGTTGTGACCTTTCAAATGTGAAAGACTATGACTCCCTCAACAATAAGATATAAAAGGGGAATTATTTCCTTGTGAAGAAACCATCAATAGGAAATAAATCTATCAATCAACTTGGAAGTAAACTATTATTCTCAAAAGGCAGCCATGAAGGTTGATGATTCATTTACTATGAAGGGTGGTGACTCCTTTATAATGAAGGGTGGTGACTCATTTATTGTGAAGGGTAGTCACTCCTTCAAGAAATAGATGTAAAGGATAAATCAATTCATTGACATAAGCAATCATCACTCAATAAATCATTGCTCATCTATCCATCAAGAAATCTAGCAATCATCACTCATCTATTTATCAAGCTTCATGGAGGAGGAACACAATTGTAATTTTTGAACAAGGTTAGAAAGTATAAATCAAGTCTATATCACATATGATTGAGTCCATGGTAACGCATGGATCTACCTTGTAATCTACCAAATTGATCTTGTAGACTTTGTTTGTGGACCAAATTCACTTCTATATTTGATATGTAGAGTAGATCATTTCATCCTAGGGTCTTAGCCTCCTAAGTCATCCTTCTTGATTAGGGTAGCTTTAAATTTAGGATTAAAAATCAAAGACATCAATATTAGGCATACATGTGCCTTAGAAAAATTTGATCCAAAGCAAGTTACATCCAAATTTGTTACATAAGTCTATTTTAAGGTACATAATGGGCCCATAACCCACAAATCTTAGGACCATTTTCACCTCTTAAACTTTGGAAAAAAATTGTTGTTTTGAATTAGGTGGAATAAAACCTTTTTGAGATATGAAAATCATCCTAGCATGGGAATATGTCAAAATCTTTACCTAAGGAGTGATAACCTCCCATTGATACGGAAATTGGATGTTAGTGTCAATCTATAAATTCAAATTCTATGAAGTGTTTGTGGGTGATAACTATTTGCTATGCATTCTAAGACTTTTGTACATCCAATAATTTGTACTTGAGGATTATCTAGGGAATATATACTTAGAAGGTTATAACATGTCATTAATGAGTCTATGACAAGATGATATATGTTGAAAAATGTTTGGACTAGTGTAAGTATTACAAATGTTGATGTTTATATTACAGCTTCAATCGTATTCTTCCAGCCTATCGATTGTTCCTTACTTGAGAAATTAAATAATAGCAAATGAGGCTATTTAATTTATAAACATCTAAAGGCACGATTTTATTAGTGAAGAGTTACCTGTTTTGAGGCCGACCTCTCTCTCCTCTAGGCACGATTATTTATGAAGAAGACTTCACTTCATTGGTGGCCAACTTCTTAATTAGTAAATATTATATTACTTGTGAAGGCTGACTTGGAGATAGTGAAGAGGTGCGTCCTCTTTCAAGCATGTATATATATCCATTCTTTCCTCCTTGTTTTATCATCCATTCTACATTGTTCTATCTCTAGTCTAAAGGTACGAATAAGAGGAAAGAGTAGAGCAGATCAATTGATCTGTTATCTAAGTCTGAGATCATTCATTAGCCTTCATTCCATACATGTCAGGTTCAAATTCTTCAAGTGCAAGTCTGTGAAAAGAGCAGATTGTGATCTGTGTAGAAGGCAGAGAATATTATTGGCAGTCTGTATTACTCAGTTCTGTACTTGCATCAGAGTGTGATGATGTGTATTGGCCTTCTTATCGGCCTATTGTAAAGGAGACATTCTTATTGTGATTCAATAATATAAGAGATATTATTGGCTGGGTTTTTCTCCCTCAAGAGGAGGGTTTTCCCAGGGTATCTGTTGTGTCTTGTGTGAATTTTAAATTAATTTATGTGCATTGCAAATCTGATCATTAAATTTAACATGGTATCAAAGCGGGTTTGAAGAAGATCTTGATCAGATTCTGTATTACAATGATACTCCTTATTCTCTTTCTCATCGTTGATTACTTCTATCTCTTCATCAAGATGGTGAGCGGTCTCAAGATTGAGGACAGACTTGAGGGAGCAACAAACTTCACATCTTGGAGATTCAAAATTATGCTCACCTTGGAGGAAAACGAATTGGCGGAGTTTGTGGAGAGCAAAGTCCTCGAGCCTACGAATGAGGAAGAGAAAGTTAAATGGAAGAAGAAAGATACTAAGGCGAAGAAGATGTTAGTTGATTCCTTGAAGGATCATATTGTTCCTATTGTCTCCAGGTTGAAGACGGAAAAGGAGATGTTTAAAACCTTGGAGGAGATGTACAAAATCAACAACACAAGCCGTACACTTGCACTAAAGCAACAACTCCATCATGTGAAGATGGCGAAAGGAAAATCTATCATCGATTACTTCATGAAGATTTCCGAATTGAGAGATCTGCTCTCTACCATTGGTCATTTTGTTGATGACAAGGATCTGACCATGCTTGCCCTCAACGGTCTTCCTTCATCTTGGGAGTCTTTCATTCAAGGAATCAGCGCAAGATCTAAACTTCCCAAGTTTGATTGTTTGAGGGCGGATTGCATTCAAGAAGAGTCTAGGTTGGCTGCAAGAGGTATTGGTTGAAGCCCTACAGATGAAGACATTCATGTTCTTTCTGCTCAATCCTCGAAGAAGAAAGGGAAAGATGGAAAGAAAGGATATTTCAAGAGGAATAGAGATAAAGGAGTTGATGGTGCTCCCGCATTCAAGAAGAAGTGGGACCTCTCTAAAGTCCAATGTTTTCGTTGTGACAAGTTTGGTCACTATGCAAAGGATTGCCCAACCAGGCCTAATCAGCATGCTTCATTTGCGGATGTGGATGAGATCTCCCCTCAGAAGGATTCTAGGGAATTTCTATTCTAAGTCATGGGCTTGTGTTCAAGCCGTGAAGGTTGTGTGCTGATCTGTGCACATGAGCAGCGTGTCTTATTGTGTCCAGTATTTGCATCCATCAAGAGATAAGTATTCTTTGTTTGCTGAGTTATTTTATTTATTTGGATCGTGTGATTAGTATAGAGAGATTGTAATTTCTCTTGAATTGTGCTCTCTAGCATAAAGATCCTTTGAAGATTTCAAATTATTCATTGCGAGTTGTTTCATGCTAATTATCTAGATCTCTGAGTGTGACTTTGAGATGAAAAAGAGAATTGCATTTTCGTTGTGATAGGTTGATCACATCGATATCATTCTCTAATGCATGAACTGTGTTAGAGCCTTGACTCTTGCAGAGAGTTGGTTCTACTTGCTAACTGCATAATGCATTCGAGAAATTTGCAGTTGTTCAAATTGTCTTTTGTTGTGTTGAGTTTAGCACTCTCGAGAGGAGTAAAAGTTGGAAGAAATAGTTATATCAAAATTCAATAAAGATAAGTTTCTTTATTCCTTCATTATGATTCTTTGATATATTTCTTTTATAGGTTGATTTACTTATTCATGTTTCAATATTGTTCATAAATTCTTATGTATTCATGCTATAACCTGAGATAGTAAACTTTATGATTCTAGCCTTGATATTTCTTTGGATAGTTATAAACAGTTAGTAATCTCTCTCCAAAATGCTTCCACGACAGATCTAAGAGCAGAAGGTGTTGAGAGATTGCTTAGTGATGAAAAGCTTGAGGCATCTCATGAGGAAGTCATGCCGACCAAAGAAATGATCAAGAATGAAGTCACATCTTGCAGCCATGGGATTGAGTTGGTGGCTAGAGGGAGTTCACTTCCAAAAGTCTTCCTTGCAATCTTTGAAGCAGGGGTCAAGAGGGAGTTTTGTAACTCACTGAGAAGAAGTGAAGATTATTGTATTGCAAAGCTAGGTGCTAAATCCTTAGAAGATCCCTTCAGCTGCTGAGATCAGAATTGCTCAAGACTGTCATCTGGATTTGTCATTGGTAGCTCCGCAAACCTATTCAGAATAGTGAGATCTGGGATGAGGTCAAGGAGGACTATCCTGAACTCTCTACAGTACAGAGGTGTGTGCTGGAAAACATTTATCTAAGTCAAAGTGTTGCAGGCAATCTTGGACGAAGAGGTCAAAAGGTTGATGCAAGTGCTTGAAGATTCAGAGGGAGCCTGCTGAGCCTGAAGAAGATGGTAATCTTGTTGCAGCAAAGCATATCCTGAGATACTTGCGTGGCACAGTTGGATATGGATTGAGATATTCTTTAGGTTGGATATGCTATGATATCCTGGTGCAGCAGGAAGCAGTCATCTGTAGCATTGAGTACAGCTGAGGCAGAGTATATTGCAGCTTGTATGGCAGCTCGGGAAGCAGTGTGGCTTCGTAAGCTCCTTGCAGGATTATTTGGGCAATCAATGGAGCCTACTATCATTCATTGTGATAATCAGAGTTGTGAAGCTATCTGTCAATCTTGTGTTCCATGACAGAAAGCATGTTGAGATCAAGTACCACTATATTAGAGATATGGTACTGCGAAATATCAGTTGAGGTATATCAGCAATGAGTAGGCGACAAACATTCTCACCAAGCCTCTCTCAATCAAGTTTGTGTACTTTCGAGATAAGCTTGGTATGGTGGAGAATCCATTAACGAGAAAGAGTCTCATCGAGAGCTTGTTAATGAGTTCTTCTGAGAAGTTCGAGGTGAAACCCTTGATTAATGAGTTCTTCTCTGTGAGAGAAGTTCGAGGTGAAATCCTTGTTAATGCATTTCTCTTTGAGAGATTTGAGGTGCAAGCCCTTGTTAATGCATTTCTCTTTGAGATTTGAGGTGAAAGCCCTTGTTTCCACCCTCTGAGAGAGTCATGGTGGATGTCATGTGTGTGACTCCATGACAACATCTTGTACTTGTGTTTCACCCTTTGGGAGAGCCATGGTGAAAGTCATGTTGAGGTGACAACATCACGCAAGTGATGAACACTTGTACACACCATAGTATGGTTGTAGCCATTATGGTTGATATCGTGTTGAGGTGATATCTAATATCACGATGTGGTGATATTTTTTTTCTTTTCACTTATGGTTGTAGCCATAGTGATAGACATCATGATGAGGTGATTTGTCTTGTGCAGCTGGAAGTATCCTCCCTAGCTGAGAGGGAGTGTTGATGTTTATATTATAGCTTTAGTCGTATTCTTCCAGCCTATTGATTGTTCCTTACTTGATAAGTTAAATAATGGCAAATGAGGCTATTTAATTTATAAACATCTAAAGGCACAATTTTATTAGTGAAGAGTTACCTATTTTGAGGCCGACCTCTCTCTCCTCTAGGCGTGATTATTTATGAAGAAGACTTCACTTCATTGGTGGTCGACTTCTTAATTAGTAAATATTATATTACTTGTGAAGGCCGACTTGGAGATAGTGAAGAGGTGCGTCCTCTTTCAAGCATATATATATATCCATTCTTTCCTTGTTTTATCATCCTCTACATTGTTCTATCTCTAGTCTAAAGGTATGAATAAGAGGAAAGAGCAGAGCAGATCAGTCGATCTGTTATCCAAGTCTGAGATCATTCATTAGCCTTCATTCCATACATGTCAAGTTTGAATTCTTCAAGTGCGAGTCTGTGAAAAGAGCAGATTGTGATCTGTGTAGAAGGCAGAGAATATTATTGGGAGTCTGTATTACTCAGTTCTGTACTTGCACCAGAGTGTGATGATGTGTTTTGGCCTTCTTATCAGCCTATTGTAAAGGAGACATTCTTATTGTGATTCAATAATATAAGAGATATTATTGGCTGGGTTTTTCTCCCTCAAGAGGAGGGTTTTCCCAGGGTATCTGCTGTGTCTTGTGTGAATTTTAAATTAATTTCTGTGCATTGCAAATCTGATCATTAAATTTAACAAACACCTATAAGCTATTTTAGATTACATTCTCATTAAAATCAATCTTGCCTCAAACCTTGTTTGAATGATTAGGTGAAATAAAATATACTTTATTTAAGGGAAATTGTACTTACTCTTAGTTGATGGTGTAGGAAAAGAGGGTACAATTGTAGTAAAGGATCTTGTTATTCACAAGACTCCCATAATCCATCATGATGAAGGATGCAACATTTTTTCTATCATTGTAGATTTCAACAAGGGGTAATGAAGAATTTGTATCATTGCCTAGGATCCTTGAGGTAATGAAATGAGAGAAAACTTGTCTTAAATAACAGGTCTTGCCAATTTCCAACTCTTGGTTTTGTTATTGAGAGTTACTGGGAAATAGTAGTACATAAGACAATAAATTGTCCTCATACTTTAGAGGATAGTATTAACCTTGTTAGTAGTATACTGACAACCTCTCCAAGGACATCATTGCAGTATTAAGTTGGACATAACTAGCTACAAAATTTTCTATTCCTAAATACATCAAAGTATCACAAAAAAAAAAAGAAAGAAAAAAGAAACTAATCACATCACAAGGAGGAGGAATACAAATCTACAAGGTTGATTTGGGATTTGGGTAACTTCAGGAGCATCCTAGATTGTGATTGCTTGAGGGCAAGCAATCTTGAGAAGGGCGGACTGTCATGCCCTCGCCATGATCAAATTATAACAGATTTTATGCAAAAATGAATAGCATTATTTATGTTGATTAAAGTCATGTTTGTACTTATAAATGCATGCCGACTCCCTTATAATATTGTCCACATTAAAGATAAAATAAAGTCTATTTTATTGGGCGGACCTTCATTGTTGTTGCACCCCATTTACTACAGAAATTAGATTTAAAATTGTTATATTCTTCTTGATCGACCATACATACTGGCTGACCATACTTGGATTGATGAGATCACTCACATTCAGAATATTTAAGTAGTGATTTTATAAGGTGCAGCATTTGACTATGAGAGACAGCAATTTATGAGAAGTAGTTTTATTTAACAAGGCAGCAATTATATTCATCAAGAGGCAGCGATTAAGCGTATGAAAGAACTGTGATGAGGAATAACGGAGTACAGATTTAAAGAAGCGATCACTAACAAGGCCATGTTAATGATAAAGAGACAACTATAATATTGTTTTAAGAGTGAAGAAGGAAGCGACTGTGTTAAATAGAAGACAGCGATAATATATTAATAGAAGGTGGCGATTTATATGACAGCGATTACCATGTCTTTATGAGCAATGAATACTATGTTAAAGACAATGGTTAATATTCATTTAGGAGAGTAATTTATATTATGAAGAGTAGTGCTATTACATAAGGCAAAGTTAGCAATCTCACATTAATGATGGAGTAATTAGTAAGAGAAAAGGTGGAAATAATTCTTAGTAACAGAAAGCAGCAATTAGTTTTAAAGGAAGCAATCTTTCCTGAACAAAAGGACATGTCCATTTAAAAGGACATCTCTTTTTAAAGAGATGTGCCTCATCATTGAAATATGAGGATTTATAGGAAGGTTGGGATTGGGAACGATCCATAGGAATGAATTGAGCAGATTGGGAAAAGGATTAAATTATAATAGATCTATTGGATTAAGTATTATTGCCAAAAATATATTTGGGAAGTAATTTTATACATACATACATACATGCATGCATACATACATACATGCATACATGCATGCATACATACAAACATACATACAAACATACATACATACATACATACGTCTATATAATGTGATTATTTTAAGATTGAAATTAGTTGAAATTTATAAACACATACATACAATCATGCAATAATGATGCTTGCAGCAATTATTAATCCTTATTAGTAATTATTCATTTGATTTAATCTATTTGTTTCCCTATAAACAATCAGGCATGGATTGGCAAGGAAACATTTAAGGGAAGGGCGGTATAGGTTCTCTCACTGTAAGTACACCACCCTAAGTTGGATGGAATTGTCTTGGTTGGATGTTCCTGCCACTTGGTGCTAGGGGGGGATGAGCACGCCCTTGGGCTTAATTGAGATGAATAGTGTATAGGTTCTCACAATGTAAGTACACCACCCCAGGATGGAATTGTCTTGGTTGGATGTTCCTGCTGGGGCCAAGGAGGGTATGAGCACGCCCTTGGGCTTAATTGTGATGAATAATTCCTCTAGTGCCCTATCATGCGTTTCTCTCCAATCCCTACCATGATTGGTTATTGGAAAAGAGTCTATATATTGGATTCAAGTTTAAGTTGTTATTCATTTTTTTTATAAATGTTAATAGTTCATTAATTCTTAAGTTCAATATCTATGATATAATTTACTATGGAATATCATCTATCAAACAGTTTTATGTTATGTAATTGTCACTTAAGGCAAATTCAGGCATACTCCAAGTAGGGGCATTACAGAATTAACATGGCACTGTCTTGTTTACCAAACTGAGCTTACTAACTGTGCAACTATAAAATGCAATGAAGTTGCATTTTATAGAGAGTATGAGAGGAGACGAGACAACTTGGTCTCTTAAAATAGTATGAATTTCCCAAAGCCTATCTAGAAAATTAGGAAAGAGAACAAGATTTTTCTAAAGCCTAACTAGAGAAAATTAGGAAATAAAGAAACCTAATTCTAAAATTATCTAAAGAATATCTAGAAATACTATGCATAATATTTGTAATATTCACCTGATCAAGGTGAATATAACCTATAGTATAATCATATATTTTTTACACCAACATATAGCATGCCTTTGTAGTCACAGCATAACACAAAGTCTTGACCTGATTGAGTTTCTAATCATTTAATCTGTGGCCTCAATGCTGATATGTAATGCAATGTATGTGATTCGCAATATTAGAGTTTACAACTTTACTTTGTGATCATGTTCTTTAATGCTTTTGAATTTAATTAGATCTAACTTTGGCAAATTCTATTCTTTGCAGTTGGGAGTATTCTCCTGAAAAATGTTATAGCTTTTACAATCCATCATCCTGCCAATAGATTGTAAGAACTAAAGCTTTGGCATCAAAATCATGGCCTTCAAAAAATTAGTCTGATATAGCTAGTAATTTGTTAAGAGATTATGTATCTGGAGCCTACCAAATATCTGCAATAGCTGAAAGCTTACATACATCGGTTGATAGCATCAAATTACAAAACAAAAGAAAACCTTAAAAGAACCCAAATCTTGGGCAAACAACACCTGAAAAGATAGAAGAATTCAAATAACACAATGCCAAAGTGCAATGCAGCAGACGGGTGACAAAGCTATCGATAATTCTAAGTACAGATTGCACCTCCAACTGCACCAGGTTCATCAGCAACAATACCCTCCCTGAGGCTGTTTAGGGAAGCTCAACCTGAGGGTGGTTGTTTTGATTTCCTGCCATTGGTGCTATCTCAGTAATTTGTAAACTCCCAAATATAGCAGGATTTGAGAATCCGCAATTGATTCATCTACTGTTCTACTTGCTTCAACAAATGACAGTTTTAAAAAGGAATGAATGTTGCTGAGATATCAGAAAATAACATGCTTGAAATGAGAGTATTTTAATTTAGCACAATAAACTCAGAAATTTTACCCTAGAAAACCCCCAAAGGAAAGAAACCAGCTTGGTAGCAGCAATAGCTAGTCAACCTTGATGTTGTTGATTGAAAGAAAAAGTACAAATACAACTCAAGTTGTTCCTTAACTAACTCTGTCAAGCCTCTACAAACTATGAACAGTTGAATTCTTCTTTGTTCCTAATTACCACACTCAAATCTTGCCGCCAATGCTAAACACATACTTTCCACATCTATTTCTAGTTGTTGGTAATATATGAGCATCCTTCTTGGGCCCCAGAAGGATCCTCTTGAAAATGGAAGAGGAAAGGATGCTGTTTCGTTTCAGCCATAGGTTTTCAACAGACAGTTTGAAACTGCAGGTGCGGGTTTGACCTAGAAAGTTGTCTTGGTTTTTTCTAATTTCAACTTACTAATCATATTTTCTTGGAAATCCTTAAGAATGCTATACAGCTGCCAAAAGACTAATGTATGCAAGAGATGTAAACTTGGCAAGCACATCAAGATTGTTTTTCCTAGCAGTGAACAGAGATCAAGAGAAATCCTAGATCTGATCCATTTAGACATTTGTGGACCTATATCAATAGCCTCATTGGTTGAAAATATACATTATATTTCTTTCATTGGTGATTCTTCAAGAAAAACTAGGATTTATTTCATGAAGAACAAAGGTAAAGTCTTTGGGAAATTTCAAGAGTTCAAAGTTCTTGTGGAAAACTAGATAGGTAGAAAGATTAAGGTGTTGTAGGTGAGTATATTATCTCCAAGGACTTTAATGTATTATGTAAAGCTATAGGGATCAAGAGGGAGCTGACAGTGCCGTACACCCTCAGCAGAATTGTGTTGCCAAGAGGAAGAATTGGCCCATCATAGAGACTAAGTCAATGATTCATGACTTAGATATGCCCATGTTTCTTTGGGTTGAAGCATACAGTTGTGCAATATACATATTAAATAGGTGTTCTTCCAAGGTGTTGAAGGACAAGACTTCAAAAGAGGCCTTCATTGGAGAGAAATTCGCTGTTTCTCACTTTCAGGGGTTTTGGAAGTTCTGTTTATATTTATGTTCCATAAGAAAAAAGGATCAAATTTGAACTATCCAACCTGAAGGGTGTCTTTGTGGGTTACATCAAATCTTCTAAGGCTTACAAAATTTATGTTTCATTGCAAAGAAAGATTGTAGTGAGTAGAGATATCAAGTTTGATGATGACACTTGGTCCACTAAGCCTCAAGAGTTCTTCATGGAGGTTGAGGACAACAAACAAACCACTTCCAAGTTTAGATCAAAAAGTACATCAATACCTATTGCTGACCAGCCAAGTTTGAGGAAGGAAGTCGACACCATAGCCTCTTCTAAACCAAGGAAGCCTTAATGGCTAATCCAAACATTGCGGGATGCATAAGAGCAAGTTGGAGCATTAATTTGTTTTGAGGGTTGTTGGCGTTTAAATTAGCACCTCTGGAGTGCTGATTGTAAACGTTCAGCTATTTCAAATGTTTTGCAACACTTCTTCGTTATTTAAAGAGGAGAAGTCCCTCTCTGCTGAAAGCAATGCGTAAGGAAGGGTATGGTGAACAAAGGTTCCTATCTTTTTGTACTTCAACGGTAGGACACAAGGGTGCACAAATACAATGCGCCGCAGCTAAGCTTTTTCTCTGGTTTCTGCAGATCTTAACTACGACTATTCTAGCTTTTAATCTATCCAATACCTTCAAGGTAAACAGAGCATGAGGGTAAAGGAGCGGGAATGGATTGGTTGGATCGCCTAAATTCGCCGTCTCCTAAGAATATGACCGAGGCCCTGAACTCTCGGGTATACATCGGGATAAGGTTGGTACAAGCAAACACTCTTTACGGTAAACTAGATCTGAGACCTGCCAAGGAGGAACCCCTATCCTAGGTATGGGCTAGGAAATGGTTGACAAGAAACAACAAATTGACGATGTCTTGGCGGACAACCTTGCTAAGGAGGAGGAACCCCTATCCGAAGTATAGATTGAAGGACAATACATTAAACAACAACAAACGATAACTGTCAATGACAAATATCCAAGGAGGAACCCCTATTCGAGGAGGGAAATGAAATATCAAGCTATTTGAAACAAGACGTGGAAATAACTCAAATAGGTAGATCAAAATGCAAGCGCCTTCTGATATTCTTCTTCAAGCTTTATCAACAAATTACAAAGGTTGGGGTAGCAAAGGCACGAAATCATGCACAATTACAATCGACCAACAAACTCTCATCCAAGAGTGAACAAATATCTGCTTTCAAAGCTATTGGCAACAATGGCGCAACAATTTTGCATAGCAAGTAAAAGTTAAACAAACAATGAGCCCAAGGCTCTTATTTATAGAACTCAAAGGAGTGGGCAACCCCAAAATCAACTTGAGTTAACAATGAGTTCTTGCCAATCAATTAGCAAGATTTATTCCTAAAAAGGGGGAACAAGCAATTAACTGGAAGACTACTTTAGTTAACTGAAAGAGAACAAAGAGTCAATTGGAAACTACTTCAGTTGACTGAAAGCAAACTAAAGGTGAACTTTAATGAAAGTATCCCTCCAAAATAGACATCCACATTTAGTGGAGATCTAAGATCCACAAATCATGGAAGCGATTAGACATCCTTAATCAGTGGGATCAACAATGCATGATTTAAGGGATATGGAGTTAAACTTGGAAAGAAGCATCAAGTTAACTCCAATTACATTTAATGTCATCTTGAGTTGACTTGGAAAGAAGCATCAAGTCAAACTCAAGTATCATAAATGCCACTTGGAGGGTGTAGGACGTCCTTCTTTGGTGCCTTTATAGCTCACCATTAATCAACAGTGTCTCTATCCATTCATTGACTTCATCAGCCTCTGGGGAGTTAATGCTCTGTAGAATGATGACATGGCATCGCAACATTACCTCACCCGTTGTGAGTTGATTCCCGAAGTCTATACACTGAGATGCTACTTCTTCGAACTTGGTTGATAAAGTTGCTACCTTAGCCAGCTTGCAACCATCTGGATCATCAAGAAAGGTACTGCGGATGACGTCTCTGAACTGATTCTGTACAGTGACCATCTCGATGTATTCTCCTCCCTCACGTTGATATTCCACGCAAGGGAAAGATATCACCAACGTTCTTGCGAAGTTGATAATAGTGGCGACCACTCGTCTGTAATCAATCAACTCTACTGAATGAGTGTCATAGGCTTTCACCTTGTATGCCAACCGTTCCTTCCAAGCAAAGAGATGTTGCTTGTTTTCTTCAAAGTATACTGATTGATATGCCAATTGCAAATCTGCAATTGTGCTCTCGTCTTCTAGCCTCCTCTCTGCAATTCTTTGTTCTGATTGCTGGATCTCTGCACGAAGTCCATGTGCTCTATCCCGTAACTGGTATAGATTTGCCAGCATACATCTACCCTTGAGAACAAACTCTTCCACTTGATCTCTCAAGTGTTTGCCGTATGTTATCAATTGTTGATGATTTTGTTCTACGGGGAGATCTAGTAATCTTGCTGGTAAGGCTGAGATGTTTGGGGTGCCATGCATCAAGCTAATTATGTATGACCTCAGTTGCTGATTTTCAGCCTTTAAGGCTGCTTTTTCTTTTCGATCCTTAGCCATTCTTTCTTGTGCTATCACCAAAGCTATTCTGAGAAGGTTTTCCTCCACTTGTCGTGTAGTCTTCCCGAGGTTATGTTGAGACAATGTGTAGTCTTCCACTTGAACCTCGTGTATGCTTTTCTCTACTGGTGGGGCAACAGTCTCTTCTCTACTGGTGGGGCAACAGTCTCTATGATAATTTCACACTTTGCATTCCTTTCTATGTGAACTTGTTTCTTCAACCTCTTCGCCGGCATGTCTTGTGGGACGTGGTCAAATTCGGTGAAGTCAAGTTCATAGGAGGGTTTTTCTCTCTTCCTTCCTAGGAAACCTTCAAGCCAAATGGAATCTCGACGATCTTCACTAGGAGGAATATGAGGCCCTTGAATGCCCGATGTGTGAGATTGTGCTGGAACAATGTCTCTCGGTGGCGAATCCAAGTCAATGAGGACTTGCGATTGCTGTGATGGTGTTGATATTGGCGGCTCTATTTCCATAACATGCACCGTTTCCGCTGCTGTTGATTCTGCTACTGGCTCTTCAATAACTATTGCTGTTGGTTCTGCTACTGGCTCTTCAGCAACTATTGCTGCTAGTTTTGCTATTGGCTCTTCAACAACTATTGCTGCTGGCTCCTCAGCAACAACTTTTTGGTTCAGGAGTAGCAGTCTCTATTCCTTGCTCTAGGGCAGCAGTACCCATGGCTATTTCAGGACTATGTGTGGCTTTCTCCACAGGTGTCCTCTGTGTTCTGGGCTTTGTAGGCTTCAACATCCTTATCCCTTGGGGAGGATTGCACCATTGCTTCTGCCTAGGTTTCCTTTTTTGAAGTGGAAGGTGGTGGAGACTGAACCTGTGGCGGCTCTGTTTTGTGAGGTATCACCTTCCTTGATTTCTTGCTGTCGAGATAGAGTTGGCTATTTCTAACCACTCTACTCGTTCTTTCCTTTATAGGCACGTTTTCCTTGGCATACCAATCCACTCTTGGGAGTGGTTGGGAGTCAACTGAATCTACGAAGAATGAGGGGAGAATACTTCTCCTTCATCATCTGATAGGCCCTCGATGTTTGCTGACATAAAATCAGCAATTTGCGGGAGTCTGAACCTGCTGTAGTTCTTTCTTCGCACTTCATACTCGTCTTGACAATTTACCTAATAATCTTCCATAGAAGACTTATGTGACGAGTGTTGCTCGAGATGTGCTGCATAGAGCCCTCTGTGATCATAAGACCTTCTCTCAATGAGGTACTTGAGATTAAGCCTCACCGTTTCTTGACTCATCATCTTAGCATCTGCCGTGAATCTGCATCTATAGAGTCCCATTCCAACGGGAAAGTTAACAGTTGTCTTCTTCAAGCGCAAGTAGACATGGACTTCGGACAACTGTCTCAAGAACTCCATGAAGACTACCCTATCTGAAGGGTATCTTGGTAGCATGGTGGGGTGCCCAATGTAGCCGTACACGTGTATGTAGGAGAACGTAGGGAATTGGATGAACCAATCCGCCCAATCTGCCATTGCCTCTCTGGCTACTTGTGAAATACGCACGTGCATCTCATGGTCTAGCTCACGTACGATGTGCATAATGAAGTGATCACTCGTTCTTTTGAAGTGTCGCTCCGCTTGAGTAAACTCAAGACGTGTAAAATGCTCGTGAATCTTTTGCACACCTAAGGTACCCACATTGTTCAATATCCCGAAATCAACCTTGGAAGGCAATCAGGTATACCAGGTAAGAGCACATGTGAAACCTATGAGCTTCCAAATACCCAGTGATTTGTTGGTGGAGTGTGTCACTAATTAGAGTGGCCCAGTCATAATGTTCCCTTTTGCCAATGATTTTCGCAATGACATAAAACATCCATGACTGAAAATGATTGCCATCCTCTTTTCTAGTGATTCTATTGAGTAGAGTGATTAACACTGTGTACTCATCTTTACATTCTCCTTGTCCCACCAACTTAGGCAAGCTTGCCTTTGTCACTTTTAGCCATTTTTCAGCTATTACCCTTTGACATTTGTCTTTGGCCGTCTCAAATGCCTTCTCGCATTCCGTCACTGATATGACTTTGCTGTTAGAACATGATGGAATATCAAAACACTTTTCAATATCCTGAGGTTTTAGACTGCAAACAATTCTCCCATCCACTGCTCTGATTTCTCTGGTGGTAGGATTGTAATGCTTGACACAAGCGATTACAAGCTCCATGCTTTGTAGTGTGATGGAAATGGATGTGGCTTGTAGCAACCCGAATTCTTCAATATTTTGCAATGTGATCTGATTCATGCCCTTCAGCTGCTCCAGATCAACCACTAGATTTACCTGATCAACCACTGGATTTACCTGATGTAAGTTTGTGGCAACTATTTTCAAGTAATCATGGAATAGGGCCATCTTGGTCCCATATTGTACCCGAGAGTATTGCATCTTGAAAAACTTAAAGATGGACTGTAAACTTGACCTTGTTCTGATAACTTTGAGAAACCCCTGAAAATAGCGCCTTGCCGAGAATTATTTTTTCGGAAAAAGTCTGGCACATGGGTTTTGTTCGTGCTTCAATGCTGAACAAGCCCAGTTCCTCAAAATTTTGATTCTGAAACTTTTCGGAAAAAACTCCCAAAAATAGGGGCAAAAAGTTTGCTGATTTTGGAAAATTTGACGAGATGGGTTTCTCTGGAAAATTATGTTGAATCTACCCAGTTGATTTGATCTGATGTAGCCTATTGCCTTTTTGTAATATGCAAGAAAACCTAAGACAAGAAGAGAGGAAGTAGACAGAAGATGGATTGGAAGTTTTTATTTGACTCCCTGAGAAAATCTGTCTCTGAATCCAATCCTCAAATTAGCAATCTTCTCCTGCTTCAGATCTGCAAGAAATATTGAAGAACGGATGAAAACCTTGTCCAGATCTGTAAATGGCGTCCTTGAGAGCTTATGGCTGTTCTTGGTCCTTAACTTGCAATGAAATAATGAAGTAGGACGCCTATACTTAGATTATATAGACTCAAGCCTTAGATCCACAAGTTTGGGGACCTAACTCATGATCAAAAGTGATTTTGGCTTGATTTGAAGTTCAAAAAGGTGATTTCCACTGATCGTGGAGTGTTTTAGCCAAGTTTAACTCAAAATATTTTGACTTTAGTCAACAACTTGACCTTTGACTTCTTTTAGGTGTCCCTTTTGAGTTTTGCAAGTTTTTTTAATTATTTTCTCTCTTGAATGACCTCAGTTTGATCTCGAATCTGGCTTGATCTGTTGATCCTGAGCTATTGCTGACACATTCACTGCTGAGCTGGATCTATCCTGAAGAGAAGTGCCTAGGAGACATGATGGTAAAAAGCTGAGTTCAGGGCTTCAAAAGCAAGGGCGCTTTTTCCAAGGGCGCTTTTACTTGTGCCTTGGTAAATTTTCAATCTTCATTCTTCAGCTTTTGAAATGACCTCTCGTGCTTTGATCCAGATTTCTCGTTGATCGAAGAATCAAATGTTCTTGTTTGATATCTTGTCAGGTATCTAACTCTATTTTGCCAAAGATTTCTGGACTTGGAAAATCCAGAAGTCATTTTAGGGTTCCTTTATTCAAGGGCGCCCCTCATTGAAAAGGGCGCTTTTGTCCTTTAGCATGGTTATCTTCATCTGAAAAGTTGCCTAGTTTGATCCTGATTATTTGTTGACTGCCTCATCAGATGCTTGTGCTTGCAATTGCGTTGCTGAGATCTACCTAGGTTGAGAAGATTGTCTTGGGAGGCCTTTGGTCTTTTGTCAGCATCCATAGGTCCATAAAGAAGGGCGCCTTGCTTTTGAAAAGGCTCTTTTTTTTTGATCTTCACCTTTGACAGTCATTTCCTGATATTTCTTCAACTGCCTTTTTTTTTCTTCGTCAACAACTGCTTATGATCAACTCATCAGATGATTTAGCTATTTGTTTCGTTGTCGAGCCAACAAGCAAACGCCGAGGATGACTGCCTTGGATGATTCAACAAGCTGCATTTGAACTTTAAAGATCATGGGCGCCCTTGCTTGAAAAAGGCTGTTTTTAGCATGTGAACTTGCCTCTCCTTTGTAACGTTTCCAGAGTTGGTCAAAATTTGACCTTTTTGGGTTTCATGAATCTCCTTCATCAAACATCATTTTAGATCTTTTTCGCCATGGTTGCATCGTTGAAGCTTTTGAAGCTTAACTTTCACCACCTGGTATTGGCCAATTTGCCATTAATGGCTGTAGAGCTCCTAACTTTGTTCCTGAAAAATAGAAATAGACCCACCAGAGTAAAACATGTCTTTTGATGATTCTAACTTGACCAATGTGATTGTGAAACCTTTTAATCCTATCAAAATCATTTTCAATCATTTCTGGGAAGGTCCTATTTTTGGGGGTTTCCCTGAAAATAGGGGCGTAAAACCTTGATTTTCAAATTTTCAGAATTTTGCACGTGTTCCTTGACAGAAACCCACAAAGACCCTATGTTTGGTTTGACCTAAAACAAAATTTTTAATGACATTTTAACAAGATTTAGCTCAATTTATATAGAATGCCAAATTTTTTATTTTGGGTACAACATTATGCTATGTCTGGTGACCATGTCAGATACCTACGACATAGGAGAACCGAGAATCTCAAGTTTCGTAGACCAGTATATCTTATCAGTTGGGTAACGGAGTCAGGACTTTGGTTCCATACATACCTAAAAATAGAGTTCACCTTATTTATTGGGTTCCCCAATTTATTCACCTACGACAAAACATCTAAGAAAACACCTAAAACACGACAATACTTCACTGAACGGGGAAAAACATAACAACATAATGTTAAAGCAAGAAAAAGTATTTACAATATATACTCACCCCATCCCCAAAGGGATGGAATGCTTCTGGTACTGCCTGCTATAGGGCAGTGGAAAGAGCCTCCTGTCTGAATGTGAGAGAACATAGGAATTCTCTCCTGCAATATCATGAATCAGGAATGGCCCTAGCCAAAGGGAGTCAAATTTTCCGTGCATTCCCTTTGGTTCGTGTCTCTTGTCCCATAACAGGACTTTATCTCCAATCTCAAAGTCTTGTTGCCAAGCCTTCTTGTCGAAGATCTTCTTCACTTGCTCTTGATGCTGAGTGATCTTATCAACTATCTCCACCCCTTCTTCTTGAAGTTTCATCAGGCACAAGATACGTTTCTCAATGGGATCTCTGAATTCCTCATCTTCTATTGCGGATGCCAGCTGCAAAGCGGACAACACTAGAGTGATGGGTAACACAACTTCCGTGCCATATACGATTATGAAAGGTGAAGTGCCGATAGCTCTCTTAGGCGTGATTCTATCAGTCCAAAGAGCATCGTACAACTTTGTGTGCCAAGCCCGTTGATTGGAATCAATCATCTTGCGCACTATCGTGACTATGTTCTTATTTGAAGACTCAACTTGTCCATTGCCTTGTGGATAATAATCTGAAGAGTGGGACAAAGTGATGCCGTAGTCAAAACATAATTCTACCAACTCCTCTGACGAGAAGCTTGTAGTGTTGTCAGTGACAATCTTTTTGGGTACTCCGAAGCGTGTAATGATGTTCTCCTTGAGGAAGTTACACACTACTTCGGAAGTAGCTTGCTTTACTGGGATTGCCTCAACCCACTTAGTGAAATAGTTTGTCGCCGGTAGGACGTAGACATGTCCCTTGCTAGAATGAGGATTAATGGGTCCCACAAAGTCTATACGCCATTGCTGGAATGGAGCATCTATCACCACCAACCTTAGTGGAAGGGTTGACAACTTAAGTTTACCAACAAATTGTTGGCACAACGTGCATCTGTGCACCCAGTCATATGCGTCGCGAAACAAGGTTCACCAAAAGAATAATGCCCGTAGGATCTTGAATGCAGTAACCCTTGACGAGAAGTGGCCTCCACATGCTTGGTCGTGGAATGCCTCCAACAATCGTCATTGTTGATCCTTGCTGACGCATAGTAGGAACGTTCCATCAAGCCCACACTTGTACAAAACATTTCCTCCAAGCACATAACTTTGTGCTTGTAATTTCAAAGTTCTTCTCTGCTGCTTACCCAAGTGTGTTGGGCCTTCCCCGTAGGTTAGGTAGTACCACAATTCTGTGTACCACTCTTGAGCATATTCAACTAATAAGACCATTGGGAGGTCTTTTTCCATTTCTATTCCTGGGATGCCATCTTTAGCTTGGTGCTTCAAATCACTATCTTCTGCCAGGAGTTGACATAGGCTTCTCTCGCGAACGAGTTTGGTAGGCTTGATGTCCAAGTATTCTTGGACTCTCGCAATCTAGTTGCCTCTTTTGGTGCCCATTTCGTATTGAGTAAGGACACTCTTGACTGCGGGGTCTGTAACCTACATAGTGGTGTGAGAGTTTAGGATGTAGAATCTGAAATTCTTAACAGCTCTTACAACTACATATGTGTTTTTCTCTATTTGGGAGTATCGAGACTTGCTATCCTTGAAGCTGCTGCTCATGAAAGCGATGGGTGACTCAGTCTCCTCGTTCAACTTCTGAGTCAGTATGGCAGAGAGAGTATGTTCCAATGCGTAACAATAAAGAATGAACTCTTTATTGAAATCGGGTCGAACCAACACTGGCGCTTTACTGATGGCCTCCTTTATTTTCTCGAACGCCTTCCTTCCTTCATCAGTCCATTTGAAGGTGGTCGTCTTCTTCATCATTGCTGAGATATCTTTGGTTAGCTCCAAGAAGTCGGGTACAAATCTCCGTATAAAGTTGACTTTGCCGAAGAAGGAATGTACCCTAGTTTTATTGGTGGGGAGAGTCAGGTCCTTGATTGCATCTACCCGATTAGGGTCTATCCGAGTCCCTTCTTTAGAGACGATGTGACCGAGCAATTTGCCTTCTGTCATCGCGAAGATAGACTTCTTGGGATTCAGTGATATGTGGTGGTACTTGCATCTCTCAAACACTTTCACTAAGTGCTGAAAATGATCTTGCCGCTTCTTTGAGAAAGCGGTAAGGTCGTCAAGATAGACGACTATCAATTTGTCCTTCAAGTCGCCAAACGCCAAGTCCATGGCTCGCTGAAAAGTAGCACCGGCGTTGATGAG